>CM060676.1:104308897-105508897 GCA_030686995.1 Artemisia argyi
TTACGCTTTTAATGGGTCATTTAATCCCTAAGGCGTGATAATATGATCAATTATTACCTTAAATCATTTCTTTTGTCAATTTAGGTACTTTTGAGAAGAATTCTAGAAAAGGAAGCATTTTGGACGTTTTTGGAGCAAAAAGTGAAGAAAACGACAAAGTCATGAATCCATGCTGGAAATTGTACCTGACGGCATCAAGCATTTCAAAGGGACGACGTCACTCATTGGAAAAAGAGGTGGATATCACATTTACACTTGATGCGCCAGAAGATAAATGAAGCTTAACACGTGACAGCCCAGAAGTCTTACGAGGGGACGGCGTCACGTTATACAAGAAGTAGGCCATCACGTATTACTCCAAAGCGTGACGGCCCAGAAGTCTTACAAGGGGACGGCGTCAAGAAGTTGGACTGGATAACAAGAAACCCTAGCCGCGGCGAGATGACAGCCTCAGCCATTAAAAGGGGATGTCGTCACCAATGTAAATCTATATATAATTTTTGATTTTTCATTCATTAGAGAGGACTTTTTGGTAGGGAACTTTTGGGTACGAACCCTAGTCGACTTTTTCCAGCAATTTTAGGGTTCCAAACCCTCTTTTCTTCCATATTCAATTAAAGATAAGTTATCCTTTAATCATTCAATATGTCTATGTGTTTGATTATATCGTATGCTTTTCTTTCTTTTAACATGCTAGCTTAGATTTACTTGTGTTTGCTTAGATCTAATGAAACCTAGTTATTGATTATTGGTTTTTGGTTTGTCATTAATTGTTGTGGGTGATTGATTTTAGCGTTAGACTTAAGAAAACTGGCTAATCTCCTATTGGTAACTTGCTTGAACATCTTAAGAAACGTAATTGGATGTTGATAACGCTCCATTTATACATATTTCTATATGCTTTATCTATGCTTTATGCTTATATATTAATGGACTATAAGAACTTTCGATTCTTAATTGCATGAAATTACATTTCAGGTCCAATCGACAAAGAACTTCAAGAATCAAGATAAAGTGTACACATCTAAGCTATTTGGATGCTAGAGCAATATATTTCCTGTTAAAGAAGAAAAACACGCCGCTCTTTGTATCAAAGTACGCCGGTTACGGGGACGAATATAGTCCTACACTATCTAAGTCAAATCAAGTAAAGTGCGGCGATCTTATATCTGAAGTACGCCGATCTTCAAGCTCTATTAATGACCCTTTGGCTCTAAGAAATCATCTGAAGGTCACCATTTTTTATCTCCCAGATCGCCGGTATTTAGTGTGAAGCCCGCCGGTGTTAGGAACAATGTACGCCGGTATCATGGAAGAAAAAGTTATGAAGCTTAAACGAAGAAACAAACTAAAGTGAAAGATCTCCAAACACACCTTCACTATTTTGGCCATATCTTGAGCATACGGACTCCGTTTTACCTCCCGTTTGCGGCCACGAAAAGCTAAGAGAATTATCTACAACTTTGGTCTGCTGTCAACCCCGAAACCGCCACACTTTCTAGGAAAACTAGCGTACTTCTCTATCAGATCAGTTTAAATGCATATTTATGAATCTCATTCATTACCAATCCGATCCTATACCCTTGCCTTGGTCCCTAAGTGTAGCCTATAAATAGGACCCTAAATCGGAGGATAACACACACCTTCCATCACAACAAAATTATCTAGTAGAAAGGGTGATTCTTACACCAAAATCACCCTTGGTTCCACCATAGCCATTCCCAAACCCCAACAACGATCCCTTACCTTGTCCAATTCCTAGAAGTTGTGAAGTACCTCTATGAATTTGTGGCCTGTAGAGGAGTAGTGGTTAAGGCTTGTAATTCATACTTTGGGTTATTAAGCTTGTGTTTGGCATAAGCAATTGTTCTAAGTATACATACTCTTATGGATTCGGTACATTTCTATTACTTTATTAATATGAAAGTTTCTGAGTTTATTAAGTTTACAATGCTTGTTACTTGTTTAATTATGGAGTAGTCGTTTATGTTTGTTTGGGCGTATTGAGGAATATGATATAGTCTTGTACGTATTAATATGCTTTTCATTGTTTATGCTTGTATATTTAATATGTGATTATTCGGATCATTGTCTATCCTTTGGTTGATCATAATAGGCCGAAAGGCGTGGTTGATTTTGAGTCGTTTTGGCCAAGCGAATCAATACTAGACTTGTGAGAGTTGGATAGTAAATTGCTAGACAACCCAAATGATTATATGTTTAAGGCTTAATCTCATGTCTAACGAACTTGATTAGGAGAAGTATAAGTGTATAAACATTTCTCAAAAACCAATCTTAATGCGCTTGATATGCTTAGAATTATAGGCCGAAAGGGTTTCTTTGCATATTCGGTAGATATACTTGTTTTGGTAATTACCTGTTATTCACCACTTGTATGCTTTGGATGTGATGCATATTTATATAGTGATTTATAGACTCATGTCTCACTAGCCTAAACAAACATATTTTTAATAATCATGGTAACAATCTTAATCAATTATAGCATTCGTAGTAACTTAGCCGTTAATACAAATAAGAGTCCTATGATAGTGACAATCAATTGGACTTCTCTTTTAAACTACTTTTTGAATCTGAAAGCGCACAACTCCCTTGGGACAACCTGGACTTGCCTAGACTATATTACACTCGAAAGGGTACACTGTCCGTGTTGTGTCTTTAGTCGATTAACCGACATTTCTAGCATTATAAATTTAAAACTTTTGACACACATCAAAGTTTTTGGCGCAGCTGCCGGGGAGTTTGTTGATCTTGTTTTTATTCAAATTGTGGTTTATACTCGTTTTAAAAATTGTGCCGTGCAGCTTTCTGGAAAACTGAACCAAAAATATGCTCTCTATTACTGTAAGTACGTCGCACATTTAAAATTGTGCACCGCACTTCTCCTGTTTACAAAAACTACGTCGGTTTTATTTTTAAGACCGCCGAACTTACAGTCAAAAAAGTCAAAAATTCTTTCTGAGATAATTCCAAAGAAACCCAAAACATTCTTGATGCTTAAGTTTACTGCTGAGAACATGAGAATTGATTTTTTTGTGCTTTTGCTGTTTAAACTCTTGCATTTGTTTATATCGTACATTAAATTAAAAATACAAAAATATTTGCTTTCTTATTTGATTTGTGTTTTATTGATTCTGTTATCTTTTTATGACTTTGGTATATCTGTTTCATGCTTGTTATTTCATGAATGCTTATTCACATTATCTATTTATAAAAATCCTATCAAACAAAAAACCAAATTTTTTTTTGTTATCTAGTTTATTTTGCATTTTGCTATATAAGTTGCTTTTGAATGCTTCGTGCTTTACTGGAACGCTTGTCATCTGCTTGTATGAGTTATATGAACACTTAAGAATTAAAAACTATAAAAATCATATTAAAGTTAAAATGAGAAATTACAATGAATTTAGTCTTGTGATCCTATCTAAACTGATAGATGCTTGCTATAGACCAATCTGTGGGATAAAAAAGTTATATGCATTGATTATCTAACAAAATCTTCAAAATAAAATTGTAAAAAATGAAAAGTACGCCAGTTTTGGAAACAAACCCGCCGGATTTCTTGTATTTTTCAAACCAAATGGTCATATTAAAACCCCGAGTACGCCGTACTTTTAACCAAGTGCGCCACGCTTTTGGGCCTGTTCAATCACAGAAAATTCAAATCTTTTTCACAATGATAAAAAGAGCTCGTTTGCTAACTTATAAATGTTTTCTGAGATTATTAGATTGTAAGTCTGTGTTTGGCTTTGATGACACTAAATTACTTATGTTTGAATAAGAAAAAAATTAATAATATAAAAAAAATCTAAAAAAAAAAAAGTTTCTTGTTTTTCCTCTTTTAAGCTCGACAAACGTTTTGGTCAGCAAAAATATTTTCTTTAAAATTTATTTTCTTTGATTGTTTGGGTACTGTTCATTATTGAAATAATATCTTAACTTAGTTGGTGCCTCAAACTTTCATTTATTCGTAATTAGTCTACCTAAGAAATATTTAAAAAACCCAAAAATATTTTATTTTCTTTTCGTGTTAGATTTTCTTTATTATTTATTTTCTCATGATTAGTTAATATGTTTTTTCTTTTATTAGTTCTGTTTTATGTGTTTGACTATGTGTGTTTTGCTATAAATTATAAACCGGAAAATGGAATTTTGCTAGAAGTGCGCCACACTCACACCCAAGCGCGTCAAGCTTTCTTCATCAGTTCGCAAAATAGTTTTGTAAATTATTTATTTCTATGGGTTTGATATGTGTTCATCTTAAAATCTTGAAAACCCAAAAAGATTTTCTTTTCGCCTTTATTTTTCATTTCATGGTGTTTTGAGTATGCTTGTTTTTAATAAATTGTGAAAAAATAAATTTTTTAAAAGAAAAAAAAATGTTTTGAACTTTGTGGGTGTGTTCACTATAAACCCTCACGAGACTATAACTTGTCCACTCGGGACACCGAGGGTTTTAAAGACTTGTTGCATATGCTAAATGCAACCGTGTTGCCTACGAAAGTGTGCTTTAGTATTTTATGCTTTTTTGTAGTTTTGTTTATTTTGCAGGTTTAATAAATAATTGGAGGTTGATCGGATTATTTGCTTAACACTTGGGGAGCTGATATTATTGGATCGTTATATTATATTTGTTGGTTGAGTTCACATGCATATGTTGGTGTTCTGCTCAACATTATATCTTTCAGAATTCAACCAATCACTTAAGAGCCTCGGGAAGTTTTGTTTTTCTTATATCTATCTTTCCCGTTTATCCTACTTTTAAGTTATTTTCTAATTACGCGTATTGCTTAACTTAAGTGAGGGAGGGAAATAAATTTGAAACATGAGTCTCATTCTTAAAATTGATTGAAAATTTTGGTTTGCCCTTTTAGCTTATCTATTTTAAAATTTTGCCACTTAGGTTAATATATTAGAGTAAAACTTAGTAAATAAATAAAGTTTTGAAATAAGAGATGTGTCCCGATTAATAGAGCAGATCCGACTCTGGATCGATGACATTACTTGCGCATTTATAGCTATTACCACTGAAAATGTGAGGATTTCGGGCCTATTCGATTCTAGAACTTGTGCTTGAAATCATTACGAGACCGCAGTGAGATCACATTCGTGTGATATAGGTATTTATATGTGATAAAGAGGCAACTTAGGATTTAACCCAAATAGCCATTCCATTTTAACATATTATTTATTCTTTTAGCTAGTTACACTGATTAGCTAAACCACGTCAATAAAACCCTTGTGTAGACCTCACTTTTAGTGCTAGATACCCCTAGTTTAACATTCAAAGCCTATCCCTTTCATTTCTTACATCCACTATAAAAAAACAAAAATATATAACCTTTAGCCTAAACCTTACCCCTTGTCGAAAGTCTATTTGGTTGGTTGTTAGTTGCTTGGTTGTTCGGATAATTTTTGGTTAATAGTTCGTTTGCACTTTGTTATGAGTATTGTGCCATTTCAACAAAGATGAAGAGGGCCGCTTCATATTTGTAATTTTTGTGGTGTACGCTTATATTAAGTGTGGGGGAATTGTTGATGTGGTGAATGGATATATATTAAAAAAAAAAGAGAAAAAAAGAAAAATAAAGTGATGAAGTTTGAATAAGAGTTGGCATGTTGTTTATTTGCCAACTAGAGTCAGTGTGTTGAATAATTCATGGGTTTGTGGTATATCATAACTAGCAACATTTGGTTCTTGGACTTTTCGACATTTCATTTTTCTTTTAAACCAATTCCTGTAAATATTTCCCATGCCTTATACATCCCTTATTAACCATTAACCTAACATTATAACCCGAATAAAAGCCCTCTTTTGATATTTATCCCTGGTGCTTACGCCGTGTAGGTGCAGTTTTGTTTCTTGTACAAGCATATGGTAATTTAATGAATTATGTCTGAGTAATAGAGTGCGATTTCCTTATATTCTCCATCATATAAATAATGAGTGTGAGTGAATTATACTTTTCCTTATTCGTGAGGTGCTTAGTCATGTTAACGCAGCATGAGAATTATCGGGTGTTGTCAAACGTCTCTGTTTTCGCATATTAAAAATCCAAAAATATTTTTCAAAAATGTTCTTTTTGTAAAGCTTATTTTTATATTTGCTTAAGGATAAGCAAACCTTTAAGTGTGGGGGTGCTTGCGCTTCTTGCGATTTTCTTTTAAAAACCAAATATATTTTTTGATAATTTCGTAGCATTTAAAATTTTTCTTTCCATTTGTTATTTAGGAACTTCTTTTTAATTTTTCTTTTCTTAGATTTGCTTGAGGGCAAGCAAAGATTTAAGTGTAGGGGCATTTGATAACACTCCATTTATACATATTTCTATATGCGTTATATATGATTTTATGCTTATATATTAATGGATTATAAGGACTTTCGATACTTAAATGCATAAAATTACATTTCAGGTCCAATCGGCAAAGAACTTCAAGAATCAAGATAAAGTGTACACATCTAAACTATTTGGATGCTAGAGCAATATATTTCATGTCAAAGAAGAAAAACACACCGCTCTTTGTATCAAAGTACGCCGGTTACGGGGACGAATATAGTCCTACACAATCTAAGTCAAATCAACTAAAGTGCGGCGATCTTATATCTGAAGTCTGCCGATCTTCAAGCTCTATTAATGACCCTTTGGCTCCAATAAATCATCTGAAGGTCGCCGTTGTTTATCTCCCAGATCGCCGGTATTCAGTGTGAAGCCCGCCGGTGTTAGGAACAATGTACGCCGGTATCATGGAAGAAAAAGTTATGAAGCTTAAACGAAGAAACAAACTAAAGTGAAAGATCTCCCAACACACCTTCACTATTTTGGCCATATCTTGAGCATACGGACTCCGTTTTACCTGCCGTTTGTCGCCGCGGAAAGATAAGAGAATTATCTACAACTTTGGTCTGTTGTCAACCCTGAAACTGCTGCACTTCCTAAGAAAATCGGCGTACTTCTCTATCATATCAATTTAAATGCATATTTACGAATCTCATTCATTACCAATCCGATCCTATACCCTTGCCTTGGTCCCTAAGTGTTATTTAGCCTATAAATAGAACCCTAAACCGGAGGATAACACACACCTTCCATCACAACAAAATTATCTAGTAGAAAGGGTGATTCTTACACCAAAATCACCCTTTGTTCCACCATAGCCATTCCCAAACCCCAATAACGATCCCTTACGTTGTCCAAGTCCTAGAAGTTGTGAAGTACCTTTGTGAATTCGTGGCTTGTAGAGGAGTAGTGGTTAAGGCTTGTAATTCATACTTTGGGTTATTAAGCTTGTGTTTGGCATAAGCAATTGTTCTAAGTATACATACTCTTGTGGATTCGGTACATTTCTATTACTTTATTAATATGAAAGTTTCTGAGTTTATTAAGTTTACAATGCTTGTTACTTGTTTAATTATGGAGTAGTCGTTTATGTTTGTTTGGGCGTATTGAGGAATATGATATAGTCTTGTACGTATTAATATGCTTTTCATTATTTATGCTTGTATACTTGATATGTGATTATTTGGATCATTGTATATCCTTTGGTTGATCATAATAGGCTGAAAGGCGTGGTTGATTTGGAGTCGTTTTGGCCAAGCGAATCAATATTAGACTTGTGAGAATTGGATAGTAAATTTCTAGACAACCCGAATGATTATATGTTTAAGGCCTAATCTCATGTCTAACGAACTTGATTAGAAGAAGTTTACGTGTATAAACATTGATCACAGACCAATCTTAATGCGTTTGATATGCTTAGAATTATAGGCCGAAAGGGTTTCTTTGCATATTCGGTATATGTACTTGTGTTGGTAATTACCCGTTATTCACCACTTGTATGCTTTGTTTGTGGTGCATATTTATATATTCATTTTTAGACTCATGTCTCTCTAGCCTAAAAAAACATATTTTTAATAATCATGGTAACAATCTTAATTAATAATAGCATTCATAGTAACTTAGCCATTAATACAAATAAGAGTCCTATGATAGTGACAATCAATTGGACTTCCCTTTTAAACTACTTTTTGAATCTGAAAGCGCACAACTCCCTTGGGACGACCTGGACTTGCCTAGACTATATTACACTCGAAAGGGTACACTGCCTGTGTTGTGTCTTTAGTCGATTAACCAGTATTTATAGCATTATAAATTTAAAGCTTTTGACACACATCAAAGTTTTTGGCGCCGCTTCCGGGGAGTTTGTTGGTCTTGTTTTTATTCAAATTGTGGTTTATACTCGTTTTAAAAATTGCGCCGTTCAGCTTTCTGGCAAACTGAACCAAAAATATGCTCTCTGTTACTGTAAGTACGTCGCACATTTAAAATTGTGCGCCACACTTCTCCTGTTTACAAAACTACGTCGGTTTTATTTTTAAGACCGCCGAACTTACAGTCAAAAAAGTCGAAAATGCTTTCTGAGATAATTCCAAACAAACCCAAAACCTTCTTGATGCTTAAGTTTACTGCTGAGAACATGAGAATTGCTTTTTGTGTGTTTTTGCTGTTTAAACTCTTGCATTTGTTTATATCGGACATTAAATTAAAAATACAAAAATATTTGCTTTCTTATTTGATTTGTGCTTTGTTGATTCTGTTATCTTTTTATGACTTTGGTATATCTGTTTCGTGCTGGTTATTTCATGAATGCTTATTCACATTATCTATTTATAAAAATCCTATGAAACAAAAGACCAAAAAAATATTTGTTATCTAGTTTATTTTGCATTTTGCTATATAAGTTGCTTTTGAATGCTTTGTGCTTTACTGGAACGCTTGTTATCTGCTTGTATGAGTTACATGAACACTTAAGAATTAAAATCTATAAAAATCATATTAAAGTTAAAATGAGAAATTACAATGAATTTAGTCTTGTGATCCTATCTAAACTGATAAATGCTTGTTATAGACCAATCTGTGGGATAAAAAAGTTATATGCATTGATTATCTACAAAAATCTTCAAAATAAAATTGAAAAATGAAAGGTACGCCTGTTTTGGAAACGAAACCGCCGGATTTCTTGTATTTTTCAAACTAAATGGTCATCTTAAAACCCCGAGTACGCCGTACTTTTAACCAAGTGCACCACACTTTTTGGACTATTCAATCACAGAAAATTCAAATCTTTTTCACAATGATAAAAAGAGCTCGTTTGCTAACTTATGAATGTTTTCTGAGATTATTAGATTGTTAGTTTGTGTTTGGCTTTGATGACGCTAAATTACTTATGTTTGAATAAGAAAAAAATAATAATATAAAAAAATTCTAAAAAACAATGTATCTTGTTTTTCCTTTTTACTTTTAGTTTTTATGTGCATGTCCAACTATGTGTGTTTGTGTGATTGTTTGTTTGTTTGTGTGCTTAAAAAAAAATATTAAAAATATGTTATGTCCTAATAAAACCGCCGCACATGTGTTGGTGTGCGGCGTATTGGTTTCAATTTTTAGATAATATATGTTTTGTTTCCCGCCGTGATAGCCTTTTTGAATTTTTGAAAAATAATAATAAAAAAATTAGGCCCGATAACCGCCGCACTTTCTTTTAAGCGCGACGCACTTTTTGGTCAGCGAAAATATTTTCTTTGATTGTTTGGGTACTATTCATTATTGAAATAATATCTTAACTTAATTGGTGCCTCAAACTTTCATTTGTTCGTAATTAGTCTACCTAAGAAATATTTAAAAAACCCAAAAATATTTTATTTTCTTTTCCTGTTAGATTTTCTCTATTATTTATTTTCTCATGATTAGTTAATATGTTTTTGCTTTTATTAGTTCGGTTTTATGTGTTTGACTATGTGTGTTTTGCTATAATTTATAAACCGGAAAATGGAATTTTGCTAGAAGTGCGTCGCACTTACACCCAAGCGCGTCAAGCTTTCTTCATCAGTTCGCAAAATAGTTTTGTAAATTATTTATTTCTATGGGTTTGATATGTGTTTATCTTAAAATTTTGAAAACCCAAAAAGATTTTCTTTTCGCCTTTATTTTTCATTTCGTGGTGTTTTGAGTATGCTTGTTTTTAATAAATTGTGAATAAATGAAATTTTTAAAAGAAAAAAAAAGTGTTTTGAACTTTGTGGGCGTGTTCACTATAAACCCTCACGAGAATATAACTCGTCCACTCGTGACACCGAGGGGTTTAAAGGCTTGTTGCATATGCTAAATGCAACCGTGTTGCCTACGAAAGTGCGCTTTAGTATTTTATGCTTTTTCGTAGTTTTGTTTATTTTGCAGGTTTAATAAATAAGTGGAGGTCGATCGGATTGTTTGCATAACACTTGGGGAGCTGATATTATTGGATCGTTATATTATATTTGTTGGTTGAGTTCACATGCATATGTTGGTGTTCTGCTCAACATTATATCTTTCAGAATTCAACCAATCACTTAAGAGCCCCGGGAAGTTTTGTTTCTCTTATATTTATCTTTCCCGTTTATCATACTTTTAAGTTATTTTCTAATTACGTGTATTGCTTAACTTAAGTGAGGAAGGGAAATAAATTTGAAACATGAGACTCATTCTTAAAATTGATTAAAAATTTTGGATTGCCCTTTTAGCTTATCTATTTTAAAATTTTGTCACTTAGGTTAATATATTAAAATAAAACTTAGTAAATAAATAAAGTTTTGAAATCAGAGATGTGTCACGATTAATAGAGCATATCCGACTCGGGATCAATGACATTATTTGCGCATTTATAGCCATTACCACTGAAAGTGTGAGGATTTCGAGCCTATATCGGCATATGTCTTTTATGCTTGATTTCTTTGTTTATGAGTGTAGAGAAGTAGTGGTTAAGGCTTGTAATTCATACTTTGGGTTATTAACCTTGTGTTTGGCATAAGCAATTGTTCTAAGTATACATACTCTTGTGGATTCGGTACATTTCTATTACTTTATTAATGTGAAAGTTTCTGAGTTTATTAAGTTTACAATGCTTGTTACTTGTTTAATTATGGAGTAGTCGTTTATGTTTGTTTGGGCGTATTGAGGAATATGATATAGTCTTGTACGTATTAATACGCTTTTCATTGTTTATGTTTGTATACTTGATATGTGATTATTCGGATCATTGTCTATCCTTTGGTTGATCATAATAGGCCGAAAGGCGTGGTTGATTTTTTGTCGTTTTGGCCAAGCGAATCAATACTAGACTTGTGAGAATTGGATAGTAAATTTCTAGACAACCCGAATGATTATATGTTTAAGGCCTAATCTCATGTCTAACGAGCTTGATTAGGAGAAGTATACGGGTATAAACATTGATCACAAACCAATCTTAATGCGTTTGATATGCTTAGAATTATAGGCCGAAAGGGTTTCTTTGCATATTCGGTAGATATACTTGTGTTGGTAATTACCCGTTATTCACCACTTGTATGCTTTGTTTGTGATGCATATTTATATATTCATTTCTAGACTCATGTCTCTCTAGCCTAAAAAAAATATTTTTAATAATCATGGTAACAATCTTAATCAATTATAGCATTCGTAGTAACTTAGCCGTTAATACAAATAAGAGTCCTATGTTAGTGACAATCTATTGGACTTCCCTTTTAAACTACTTTTTGAATCTGAACGCGCACAACTCCCTTGGGACGACCTGGACTTGCCTAGACTATATTACACTCGAAAGGGTACACTGCCCGTGTTGTGTCTTTAGTCGATTAACCGGTATTTCTAGCATTATAAATTTAAAGCTTTTGACACACATCAGATGTGTACTACGGTTTTATTGGTTGTATTAAATGAATAAGTGACTATTAATGAGGCCATGATAGAATACTAAACATGTCGTCATAGGAAGAGATAGAAACTTATAAAGTTAGGGAAGATCGTACACGGCCCCACGAATGGTATTAAGAAATGCAACCTTCACCCATGCAATTGTGACAAACCAATTAATCAATAAAAGGTAAATATGGAGTAATGAAATCTAAGTAAACACGCTTCCCTCCATATTAGAAGTTCTCATATTTTATTTTCTTGTTATTTATTTTATTTGTTTAAGTAGTTATCTGGGTTAGTTGACTAGCAACTAATTCCGCCCACTCTTCTAATACCCGAGATAATTTACTTGCTATCCATAAAATATAAAAATACAAAAAAATCATCCCTCACCTCTAGACCTAGTTAGATTAGTTTCAATCCTAAAAAATACTATTCCCCGAGAGAACGATCAATCCCCCGGTGCTTTCCACTCACTATACTACATCGGTCAGGTACACTGCCTGGTGGGGATTGCAAGCTTCTCAAGATCCCTTGAGAGGTAAAACTTTTTGCGTAGACCGTAATCCACGCATCATCATCCTCTTCATCTACTCCTCCTTCAGAAGCAGACTGCATCTCTTCATCTTCAGGTGTTACATTTGGTGTTTGGTAGACGACATGAGCAGTGCTAGAACCTGTTTCCTTATCGGGTTGATTAACCGTATCGGAGACTGGTTCCTGTGGAGCTGTGACCCTACCGGGTTGATTAACTGGAAAGGGTTCAGGAACACTACTGGAACCCTCAGCCTCGCCGGGTTGATTAACCGGAGGAAGTGGAGGTTAATATGCTTGGAAGGAGTCGATGCGACTATGAAGGATTCCCAACTTAAGTGTTCTGGCATTTCTTCTTCTGCTGATAGACCGAAGTCCATCTGAACATCTTCTTGCTGTTGTTGCTCTTCAGGCATTGGTTCCTTCATGTTCTTCTTACTTAACATCTCTTCTTCCAACCTAGCATCTTCTTCAGTTAGGGGTCTTTTCTGAAATCTTTCATTGATTGTGACATTTGGATCTTCAGTTGAGGCACAGAAGTCTTCAATCTCTTGATCCCATTCCTCATAAGTCTTGTCACGATCTTCATCTTGAGTATCTTTAGCCTAGGCCTCCCTGTAAACAGGTTGACTATCTGACTCAGTTTCAGAATCTGAAGGTTGTGGAGAAGGAGTGGAGTAGGTTCAGGAACAACTTCAGGAACAGGAGTTGTCTTCTTAAGAAGAACTCTTCTTTTGCTGGCTCGAGAGTGAAGAGGCTTCTTCTTAGTTGTCTTGGAAGAACTTTCGGAACTTCCTGCCTTGCCTCCATTCTTCCCCTTTTTCTGCATCGAAGAGGGAAGAGGCTCTTCATCTAGGAATCTGATGTGTTTCGAAAGCTTTAAATTTATAAGACTAATTTTACCATTTCCTTAATTCATAAACACATGGGTAAAGTATAACCCCCATTTATAGTAAAGGTTTGAGGTAAGACTAGGTCGTCCCAAAAGAGGTGATTGTTCTTATAGTTAGCTAAAGGTAACAAAATTAGATTCCAATGATTGTCAATAATCACTAAAACCGTTTTTATTGGATTTAAAATTTTTGAAAATTTTCCCAATTGATATTAAAAATACGTTTGTTAAAGGCAGAGCACATAAGATGAATGAGCATATGTATCATAGACAATACTTGGACAAAGCATAAAAGCAAAGCATGACTGGTGATCATGTAAACTAATATATCTCCTTGATGTAAAAGAATCTCCTTTAGGCCTATGATCCTAGATACATAAAGTGCATAAAGTACGGTCCAAGCATGAAGTATCAAGTATGTATTTCTCCTAACCAAGTCGCTAGACGTGAGGTCAGGTCATAAACATGTTATGGTTGAGGTTATCATATGCTTTACTATCCAATTCTCACAAGTATAGTAATGACTCGTTATAGACAGACGATTTATAATATAATCAAGATAATTGCATCTTTCGACCTGTAAACAATTATAATGACCAATCAAGACATATGATAGGAGTCTAAACCATAATATATCAAATACATAAAAGATAGATTCAATAGTCATAATACATATACGGTTCAAATCATGGCAGAGATGCCTCTAACAAACATAAGAGTACTACTCCATATTCATGTGAAAGTAAACTAAGTAAACAAGTGAAGTTATCATTATACCGAGTTTTCCAAGTGTGTTCACGTTGCAACTGCTTGCTCCAAGTGTTTCTCCGGCTTTAGCTAGTGGTTTTGGTGCAAACCACTACTAAACTTCTCCTTATGATCAAGTATGGTACTTTGTTGTGGTGTGTCTTAGAGTCACGAATTGTGCCTCTATTTATAGTGTAAATGGAACCCTAACATGGCCCTGATCAGTTAATGCAAGCAAATGATTGGACTCATCATTGAAGTAGCTTATTAATGTAGAAGATGTAAGTGTCAAGTGAAGTACGCCGTGCATTTGGTGTAAAACCGGCGAGCTTTGTTTCGCGTAACCTGCGCTTTTATAATATATAATCAGCACTCTTCATGTTCGACTCGTGTATATATAGTTGACTAAGAACACCCGTAAGCGGCGCTCTTTATCCTCATAAGCGGCTTGCTTTCATCCAAACTATGTCTTTTTCCTTATATGTCCATAAAGTTATCATTTTCGTGCGTTTCTTGTACTTTTCTCCAATTTATCGTCCTGCACATATATTTTCATATTAAGTACCAAAAGTCCTAATAACATGGTTATTTATCATATATTTCACATAATATCGGGGGTATAAATATGTATAATACGAGACTCATCAAATTCCCCCATACTTAAACCGATGCTTGCCCTCAAGCATATAAAAATTGTCTTTAAAAAAAATCAAGTCTCGTATGAGTTTCAAATATATTTATGTAAATCCTAGACAACCAAGAATAACATGACATGTTCCTCACGAAAGTGTATATAGATTTTTAATTCATTCAAGCACTCAAAGAAATAGTTTTTGGTGTGTAGTTCACTCTTATAGCTCAGTCATAACTTATAGATTTACCATATGCTTGTAAAAAGAAACAAAAATGCACCGACATGGCATAAGCACCAAGTATAAATATCAAAGAGGACTTTTATTTGGATTAAGGGTTAATAGGTATGGATTAGACATGGGAATTTTTAGTGTAAAACTTAAGTCGGGAAATCATAATATTCTTTATTCTTTTTTTTTTATCAAATACATAACTTTTCTTTTCCAACCACATTATCACAAACATAAAGCGTGCACTCTTCATACTCATCATAATTGGTATCTTATTTCTCATATATATTCCAATCTCATATTCCCGACTAAGCAACATATTTTTGTTTATTTTTCTTGGTGTATAAATAGAAACGAAAAGTTTAAGGCGTAGAAGGTGTATCTAATGGATAATAGCACTATAAGTGAGTGCTAAACGGTTAAATTTCGATTAGAAAATGGATGGCTTCTTTTTGGTGTATTTCCTAATTTTAGCCTCTTATCATATAAAAATACTTATAGCACACGAATGTGATCTCACTGCGGTCTCATAATGATTTCTAATACAAGTTCTAGAATCACATAAATTATCGGCACACTCTTAAACAAAGAAATCAAGCATAGAAGGTATATGCCGATATAGGCTCGAATTCCTCACATTTATAGTGGTAATGGTAATGAAATGTGCAAATAATGTCATTAATCCCGATTCAGACTTCTTACGATTGTCTCGGATACGTTTTCTTTAAAATCTTTTAGTTATTTCCAATTTTCCATAATCGGCGTACATTACTAGAATCTGCGTCGGTCTTTCATTATAACCTCGGCATTCTTTTGCCAAAAATGGTGCTTTTTGTTCAACATTGTTGTAACATTTTTAAAATTCTTCATGATTTAGCATAAGTTTTAATTTATTTTTCAAGTTATCTCCCCCCCCCCCCCCAATACTTAAGTTAAGCATTGTCCCTAATGCTTTAGAATTAAAAATAAAATATAACAGGAAAAATAAAGGATAACGGTACTTCCCGGATATGTTTTCTTTTTGCCCGAGGACTCTCCAAGTTTTTGTCCATCTTTTGGATCATTCTTTCACATCCTGTATTCATACATCATTCAACAAACAATTTCCACAAAATATGTAATGTGTCACCACACATTACGTTAGTTATTATAAATATATAATAAAGAGTTAGATAGAATTGTTTAAGCTTTGGCAACCATTGTGCCCATCATAGTGGTGGTGGTGGTGCAAGTGTTTTAGATTGTTTTGTGCTTGGGTACCAACAGAGGTACCCCCATACAGACCATAAATGTGTTCCATGTTTTAAATTGTTTCAAATAAAGACCAACAGGCTGGTCATCATAACACAGAACCACGCTGTGTTCATCCAGAAACCCCGGCGGGTTTTTACTCCTGCTCTTCTCCTTCTTCCATCATATCCAAGGGCTCTACTTCCATTGCTTCAGGAAGTCCCTTGATCGGTCCAGTCTCATCATCCCTTAAATATCCAAAGCTCTTTAATTCTACAGACTTGCGCAGGATTGGCTTGCCAAACAGCTCCATCTCTTCCTTTTTGAACAATCCCAAACTCCTTGCTATCCTAGAAACCAGGTGTCCACAACAAATTCTTGAACCTCCAGCAGTCACAGCTTGGTAACACAAATGCAGGGCAATCAACCATGCTAAATTCAGCCCACTCAAGTTATTCTTCTCTCAACTCCTCCAAGTCTGAATTTCATGAAGGTTCCAGACTTAGCTTCCTTATAGAAATATCCTGCTTAACTCTCAATGAGCTAAATAACTCCAAGCACCATTCAATGTATATTGGTTCCCTGATTTCAACAGCTTTCCTCCACATCTGGGATGTCACAAACTCATCCCCTA
The DNA here is from genome assembly GCA_030686995.1 of Artemisia argyi. NCBI lineage: Eukaryota > Viridiplantae > Streptophyta > Magnoliopsida > Asterales > Asteraceae > Artemisia > Artemisia argyi. The sequence goes on from CM060676.1 coordinate 104,325,545, forward strand.
TCACCTTCTTCACCATCAGCACATCATTCATTATTTCATCACAACCAAGAGTCTTTAGGGTTGTCCAGTTCAATACCCTAGGTACATCAATACTTCTGAAGTATAACCTGTTCATGATGGTGTTGAAATTCTTCTTTTGCAGTTTAGTAGCACCCCTCCATAGTAAGTTAGGGTGATCTTCTGGTTCTCTCTTGGGGTTTTTAAGTGCTCCCTTTGTCCTGGATGCTACCATAGAGCTTTCTCCTGGTATATTCTACTCAAACATTCACAAACAAGCAACATTAGTTGTTAGAAAACACAGACATCCAATGTGCAATCAATTAAGCAACTTTCAAGTAAACTTGTTTAATCATTTCCAGAAAAACGGTGGTTTTAAGAATAAAATTGGTGATTACGTGACAAAATTTTCTAACTTATGAAAATGTTCTGCGGTTTTTAATAAAAGATTCGCGGTCTTGGCCTTCAAGACCGGCGATATTTATGCTCTGCACTCAAATCCTCTGTTCTATATTCAAGAATCATCTTATCTTATTAAGGCATAAAAATTCTATCCTCATATGGTTTCTATCATCTCAAAAGTAGTCTCAAGTATCAAAATATTTATGTAAGAATAACATTAAAGCATCTTAGACTCATAAATTATGCATTCATGATCAAAACATCTCCTCCTAAATGTTCATATCCTTCTTCTATAATGTATTCTCACCCTAAGCTAATAAGCAAAGGCTTAAATCAATCACATTATCCTCCTAACATGGCAATTGTTCACATTAGGGCATAGAAAATACCTAAATATGAAAATGATCATAAATCTATAACGAACCAAGGGGCAAACTTAAAAATCATGTAAAGCAACCTAAAATTAAGCATAAAACGTCTAGAATTCAAAAACATCAAACCCTAAGTTTATAAAAACTCTAATAAAATTTAACGAAAGATCAAGACAAGTATAAATTTACCCTCATTGTCTTGATATTGGTGTTTGATTTTTAAAATTTTCTCAGATTGTTCAAGAAGATCGTCGTTTTTGTTTTGTGTGTGAGAGTTTTGGTGTTTTTTTCCTTTTAGCGCGTAAGGTCGTAATGTTTAGTTTTTGAGTTATAAAGACTTCCCTCGTTAAAAATTCGGCGATATTAATTAAAAGAGCGACGATTTATTTCTGTAGTATTTTTACACATGCTTGATCTTCCAGAGATAGATAAATACTAAACAAACAAACAAAAGCAAATAAATATTCACAAAGGTTGTTCATTCATCTCTTTATCAGAGGCATACTCATCAAGCATAAGCTTGAGATACAACTTATTCAAAATTAGAAAAAATAACACAGAAAATAAAAGTTTAAGAAAGGAGCATTGTTTCAACTCCATTTTTAGGTGTTACTTTGGTGTTTCAGGCATAAAAATTCTCTAGTGACATAATGTCACCCAGCTTGTAGGAACCAGATGGCTTCCTCTTAGTGTGCTTAGTCTCAAAACCTATTTCAAATCCATTGCCAAAGGGATCAACAATTTTAATATTGACATGCCATTTTCTATCCCCTTCTCCTTTGGTAATTCCTCCAGAATAGTTTGGAGTCCAATCCGTATTCTTGATACATAATGGTAGTACTCCTAGCAAAGCAGTAATCTTCTTCCATACACAAACATTTCTAAATGGATTTAGATACTCTTGTTCAGACAATGCCTTTTCCATGGGGTCCTCATAATCATAAAACTTAGGAAGAATTGGTCCATAGATTGGTTTACCATTCTCATCCCTTTTTGGTGTGAATTCCTCTTCATCTTCACTATCACTATCACTATCAACTTCTTTAGTCCTTTTAACCTTTGCAGTTTCAAAATGGTGGTGAACCCAAAGTATGCATGAAACTTCTTCCAACAATAAGTGATACATTCTTGTCAATAGGAATATCAAGTAGCATAAAGTTGGTTAGGATAGTGTAGGTACTAACTTGACATAGAACATCTAGCAATCTCCCCATTGCCTCAGCCTGAGACATATCAAGCATCCTAATCTTATCAATCTTTGGTCTAACCTTCCCTTTTTCCAGCAACTCATAAATTTTGTAGGGCATCATATTTATGTTTGATCCAGTGTCAGCCAAAGCATAATAGGTTAGTTCACCTTCCAAATGTATTAGAAACATAAAGCATCCTGGGTCATCAAGTTCCCTAAGTACTTTATACCCTCTAACTACATGTGCTGCAGCTTCTTCTTCACTTTCATCTTCTACTTCCCCATCTACCTTAAGTTTATCCATAAGAATACTATCCAAAATCTTTTTGTGTTTGTCTGCATATTTCAAGGTTTCAATGATTGGTTTTTTCTCATTCAGTAACATTATCCTAGTATACACATCAGCTTCCATTTCTTCTTTAGTTTGTTCATCCCTAGTTATGGGTCGGTTTATGGTTAATGAAGGTCCTTCATCTCCATACTTCATTTTGTAAATTGGTTGGGGTTTGTTTTCCACTCTCTTACTTTTTCCCATCTTGCATTCAAACTCAGGTGCTTCTAGAGTGAATGCATTGTCTAAAAGTGGTGGCAAGTCATCCTCACAAATTCCAGCAAATAACTCATCTAGATTCTGCAAATCATTGTCAATTATAGTTGCATCAAGCCATATGGTTAATAAACCATTAGCAAAGTCCACAATACTTATAGCCAATCTTAGGAAAGGTATCCCAAGTATTACATTAGGTTCCCATTCGTTTTCATCAGGATTAACATAGAACTCTACCAGGAACAACTCATTATTCAAACTTACTAAGAGTTTCTTGGTAACAACCATACTTCCATCTTCTCTTTTCTCACATTGTACTCCCAACCTTTTAAAGATTTCCTTATGTAGCAAATTTTTATTGTAATCAAGGTCTACAACTGTCACACCCCCAAAATCGGGTCCAGCGGAAGCATACATGCAGCTAGGGTGTAACTCAATTGATAGCACAACACAAGTACAAAAATGGTTTTCACTTGAATCATTTAAATCAAAATGTTGAATTTACATTGTTAAAAGTAGTGCGGAAATAGGCCCTTAAAATAGTTTAAAACGGTCCCCAAATGAATAATCAGAGTCTTCTATGACCATGCCATGCCCTGCCAAAACCTCCTGTAGCGTGCCATAGCTTAATACGTGAAAATACATGCTAAAGTGTCAACACGAGGTTGGTGAGTTCATAGAGTCTTGTGAAAATGAATGTAATGCATATGAATGAAGATTTCCCAGCAAAGGCCTCGTAAATCCACTCAGTTCCAAGTCCTGCCATAAGAGACTTGTAACCTGTGTGTTTACGACCCACTGCCAAAAGTAATATGTTTGGTTTGTGTAAACAAAAGTAATATGTGGACCAAGATTCAAAGATAAGTGTAGTTTGACCAATACATTCGGTTACGTGACCATTTCATTTGGTTATGTGACCAATTCATTCGGTTATGTGACCAATTCATTCGGTCGTATTACCCGTACATTCGGTTATGTGACCCGTTCATTCAGTCATGTATGTACATAGTGGGAAGGCCGGTTCATTCAGTTAAGTGTGCATAATAGTGGAAAAGGCTTGGGTCCAAAGGTAAAAAGGATTAAGTGTGATGCAAATGAATATACTAACATTCGAATGAGTAACAAATCCATAAATTGAGCAAATAATTGTTTGACTAAACATGTAGTATAATCCCTTAAATCAAGTATACATTTAGATGAAAACGAGCATGTATTCTCCCCCAAAGAGTTTACAAAACAATTAAAAGAGTAGGGGCTATGACTCACCTGGTGCGATAGCTACGATGAAAAAAGTGGATACACAGAAATGAGGTTCGATCTCTAACCGCAACCTAATATGAATGATATGATCTAATGTAAGCAATGAAATAATGCTACACATGTAAATACGTATGTTATCGATACCACTCGTGAAATTTGAAAATAACGTTTATCGTCAAAAAATATATTTTTGACATCTTATTAAGTTAATAAACACTTCCCATGTAAATACGTTGAAACGGATCTCCACGATCCTCGTTTGGTGTTCTATCGGTAAATATGACACTTTTCATAACTTGAAAATATGACCAAAATGGTCTCGCAAAACTAGTCGCAAAATAGTGAATATTAAGAGTTAGGAAAGAAGCTCAGTGGTTTTGAGAAGATTTTCACCATATCTAAAAAGTCACAGAACTGAAGTTTTTCTATACGGGTTTCGATCATAAAGGAAGATAGCCGTCAAATGAGGTGTTTGGGCTGTTTTGGCAGATTCTGGGTAGTTTTCGGGAAAGTTTGGAAGACCATAAGTTATTCGTTATAAATCCTTTTAACAAATGGTTGGATGTTTTGAAAACTAAGCTGGGTGAACTAACTTTTTGTCAATGATGTAAATTTTCCAGAAATGAGTTTATCAATGAGTAAATTGGCTCTTAACCTGGTAACTTGGCGAAATGGTTAATACTTGGAAAATTTTCTGTGTTGGGCTGAAGGAAAATATTAAAATCGTCTAAAATTCAAACGCTTGTATCTTGATCGTTATAAGCTCATTTTCTACGTTCTTTATATCCCCGGAATCGTATTGATATATACTAATATATTTTTGATAGCTCGGTTCCTCTAGGTTACGTCTAACGCTTCGATTTTACCCATAAAAATCGTGTAACAGCTTACTATTTTTAGAAAATAAGAGTTTTCGTCGTTAAACTTGCAAAAATCATATCTCCTTCGTTATAAACCCGTTTTAATCCGTTCTTTCGCCCACGGCTTCGTTTTTGAAAGTATTTTCTGATTCTTTAGTGCAATGTTACCCGGAAACCCCTGAGTTTTCTATATTTGGAATTTTGGGACAGTAGCTTATATATTGTTTCAAAAATTGATTTTCCTAGTTTGTAATTTGTTCAAATCTTTACCAAACTACTCCAAATCAACTCCTCAAGTACCCAATCCTACTATACACCTTCTTAGGGTGTCATGGGTTCCTAGTCTTCACTAAAAATGGTGGATCTCATGAGATTGCTAATAAAAATTATAGATCTATGTTTATAAAGAAAAAAAATGAGTAATAAGTGGTATGAAACATAACATATATGCATGTTTTGCCAATATAACTTGAAAATACATCATGTAACTAGTGAAATGAAAGTATTAGATGATGAAAAAGATTACTTGAAGCTTACTTGAAGTTTGAGGTGATTTGATGAGAGATTGATTAAGAAACCTAGGTTTTTATCACAAAACCTTAACAAGGAATGAACGTAGAGCTTGATTATGTCTTGATCTTAGAAAATTAATGGATTTTGCTTGTGAACTGATCCATGGCCGAGCACAACAAGAGATAAAAGAAGAAAAATGAGTTTTTGCTTGTAAAGTGATAAGTGTTAATGTTTTTGATAAATATCTTTGATCTTGATGGTATAATGGTAAATATTTGATCAAGTTGAAGTAACATGGTGATGGGGGGGGGGGGGTGGCACATGGCAAGGTTAGGATGAGTATGAGAGAAGCTTGGTATTATCTTGTTTACGGAGTCAGTTTTGGTTCCGTTAATCGCTAACCGTAAAGTGTTAAACCGCGAAACGTAAATCCGGGTATCGTAAAAATATGAAACTTGGGAGAATGACTAAACTTGTCAAAATACTCCATAATAAAATATAAAATGAATGGTAAGTTCCATCGGGTTGCTTAAACGCTGTTAAAACTGGAAACGCGGGTCTAAAACGCGCAATTCACGTAAAATGCTGAACTGGAAAACGTAAAATTCCAAAACTTTTAGAATCGACGTAAAATGAGAGAAAATCATATTTCTATCGTTTATAGAGTTTTATGGACTTATCGGGATGCTAGAACGACATTTAAACCCAAAAGTAAATCTCGGACACGGCTTCTTGATTTTTGCAGAAATGATCCGACGAGTGCCAAACTCTCGGATTATCATTAAAATAGTTTAACTTACGATAATATGTAATAAAAATAGTGGAAATGAATAGTAATAGTGAATAGTAACTGATGAATAGTAACTTCCCGAAATAAATTATGAAATTTCAACGTTTGAAAAAGGACATGAAATTACGAGTTGTGACATTCTTCCCCTCTAAAAGGAACTTCATCCCGAAGTTCAGTTTGTGTTGGTCTCTGAAGTGGTATTGGTGAAAAGATGATGATATTCAAGAATTCCAGCGAGCTTTCACGATTGGAATTCGACTTCGCTTCAACTGTTCGACCTTACAGTCCATGATTTCTATTGGTTCTCCTACAAGGTTTTGGTTTGTCATTGGGTTGGATTCCTTCCAATGGAATCATGAGTGGCTTATCTGAAAGTCATTTCTTGAAATTTAGAAAAACATGAAATATGATTATGTAATCTACTATTCTCTAACAAGGCTCAAGTCTGACGGCCACTAGGCCTACTCGGTCTGAAATATTAAATAGTCCAGTGTATATCGGGTTCAACTTTTTGAATTTTTCTGAATGGTAACATGCCTTTCCTAGGCAAAACTTTCAACATAACCCTGCCACCAACTTGAAATTTTAAGGGTTTACAACTTATCGAACTTGTAACTTGATTCTTGATTTGTAGGAAATTCCAGGTTATTTCATGAATGCTTACGGGATTAGTGAGTTAGGCTTTTCCAAATTTCACTCCGTCAATGGATGTTGGCACTTCGACCATACAGTGCCTCAATTGGTGTAGTCTCTATGCTTGTGCGGTAACTATGGTTGTAAAGGAATCTAATTTATGGCAAATGGTTAGTCCAACCATTTCTAGAGTCAATCACTCATGCTCTGAGCATATCTTCCTATGTTTGAATCGTTCTCTAATTTCTGACCATTGGTCTGCAGATGATAGGTGGTGTAGTTCCAAAGGAATCTTAATGTAATCACTAGGAGTTTGAGGTGAATCAAATTCCACTATTAGGAATAATTGAAATGCATATCATGAATCTTGTGGAAAAACTTACAAGGTTAAGTCCGTCAAAGGGTGTTGTTGAAAATAATAAATTAGGATAAGGTTGTGATCCTCCGCAGGATGTCATGAATTGAGTCTTTCTCCACCTACGATGCTTAGTCTCCATTACTAAGATTTTCCCCAAGCTCTATGTCATCAAATCAAAAAAATCCTAAATATATAAGTGATGTAATATAGTGATTGATTTTCAAAGTTTGTTTTGAGTTTGTGTGTTTTGTTCATAAACCTTCCCTGAATAACTGAATTTACAACTTTAAGCAAACGGCTTTTCAAGTAACATTTTTCTTGATGTTTCAAAATTTAATAGTTATGCAAGATAGGATAGTTTTCAACATAAGGTGGATAATATGGTTTATCAAAGATCGATGTTTAAAATTTCCTAACATTCAATAGTTTTGTAAAAGATTAACTAAAAGGAATTTGCTTATCAAAATAAGTGCCTCAGAAAAGTATTTCTTACAAGATATATGTTTTGTATAACTGTAGTTTGGAGAAAAATCCATTTAAAAGTGAAAGTATTAAGAGGATAAAATAGCCAGGTATGTATGTATGCACAAATGCATAGGTGTCTAACATGTTTGAATAAAGTCTATTGGTGAGGACATGTTCAATCTATAGTCTCGGTTAAAAGATTGGATTTATCTCTATGGTGTTGCTTAGTGAGTGCTCGTATCAAAACTAATCCTGTAATTCAGTCAAGCCAATACTTTCTAGATGGTAGAATTTTTGGTGATCAGGCCAGTGATAGTGGTTCGAATTGTTTTGTGATATCCTGAGATTTCTGTTGAGTTTTGAATGGTCTTAATGCACCGAGAGATTCTCCTTATATAAGGTATGGAAAGTCTTTCCTAGGGAGGTCATTGATAATATCCACTTATCAATATAGTGAGTAGTGAGTGATGAGTGGCATAGGAATCTATAGAGTGTCACCTAATTCCTTATATATATGGGGATGGGGAAGGGAAATAATAATGATGGCGAGAAGGGAAGAGACTGTCACAAAACGAGATTTGTGATAAAAGAAAATACTGTGATATAAGTGTATCGTGCATAAAGGTGAAGATTCTTGAGATGAAATGACCAGTTGACGTGCTTCGAGGCGGCGATTCACGAGAAGATGAAAAATATAAACGTTCTGACAACGAGGGTATACACACACATGAATGAAACATTTAGAAATTGAGTAGAGGATTCAATCCAGACAGAATTTTATTATAACCATTCTCAGTGTTGAAAAATTCATTTCTAAGTCGGATATAGGTGGTCAGCCTATGTCCTACTGTCCCGGGTTGAATATAAATGACTAGTCTATATTCCACCGAGGTTCCATGAATTTTGAAATTCTCAGCTCAGTTATACTAATACTATGTCCTTCACAAATACCAAGACGTTCTGAAAGACTAAGGCTGGTGACCAAAACTAGAGGTCAAATGATGAAACTATGCAAAGAAAAACATAACGCGGTGACATATATGATACGTGAACATGCTTATATGAAAGACAATTATAGTAATCAACTAGAATAAATGAATATAATATACCAGATAATGAGACACAAATCTCATCACCTATGTCAGCAACTAACCACAAATGAGGCATCATCTTGGCAGGCATGCACGTGATGGTCATAGGGTTAATTTTTATGAAAGTAGCTATAGTCTAGGTTTTAAAAACACTCAATTCGCTATAGCCAAAGCTCTGATACCAATCTGTCACACCCCCAAAATCGGGTCCAGCAGAAGCATACATGCAGCTGGGGTGTAACTCAATTAATAACACAACATAAGTACAAAAATGGTTTTCACTTGAATCATTTAAATCAAAATGTTGAATTTACATTGTTAAAAGTAGTGCAGAAATAGGCCCTTAAAATAGTTTAAAACGGTCCCCAAATGAATAATCAGAGTCTTCTATGACCATGCCATGCCCTGCCAAAACCTCCTGTAGCGTGCCATAGCTTAATACCTGAAAATACATGCTAAAGTGTCAACACGAGGTTGGTGAGTTCATAGAGTCTTGTGAAAAAGAATGTAATGCATATGAATGAAGATTTCCCAGCAAAGGCCTCGTAAATCCACTCAGTTCCAAGTCCTGCCATAAGAGACTTGTAACCTGTGTGTTTACGACCCACTGCCAAAAGTAATATGTTTGGTTTGTGTAAACAAAAGTAATATGTGGACCAAGATTCAAAGATAAGTGTAGTTTGAACAATACATTCGGTTACGTGACCGTTTCATTTGGTTATGTGACCAATTCATTCGGTTATGTGACCAATTCATTCGGTCGTATTACCCGTACATTCGGTTATGTGACCCGTTCATTCGGTCATGTATGTACATAGTGGAAAGGCCGGTTCATTCGGTTAAGTGTGCATAATAGTGGAAAAGGCTTGGGTCCAAAGGTAAAAAGGATTAAGTGTGATGCAAATGAATATACTATACATTCGAATGAGTAACAAATCCATAAATGGAGCAAATAATTGTTTGACTAAACATGTAGTATAATCCCTTAAATCAAGTATACATTTAGATGAAAACGAGCATGTATTCCCCCCCAAAGAGTTTACTAAACAATTAAAAGAGTAGGGGCTATGACTCACCTGGTGCGATAGCTACGATGAAAAAAGTGGATACACAGAAATGAGGTTCGATCTCTAACCGCAACCTAATATGAATGATATGATCCAATGTAAGCAATGAAATAATGCTACACATGCAAATATGTATGTTATCGATACCACTCATGAAATTTGAAAATAACGTTTATCGTCGAAAAATATATTTTTGACATCTCATTAAGTTAATAAACACTTCCCATGTAAATACGTTGAAACGGTACTCCACGATCCTCGTTTGGTGTTCTATCGGTAAATATAGTATTTTCGTCGTAAAATGACACTTTTCATAACTTGAAAATATGACCAAAATGGTCTTGCAAAACTAGTCGCAAAATAGTGAATATTAAGAGTTAGGAAAGAAGCTCAGTGGTTTTGAGAAGATTTTCACCATATCTAAAAAGTCATAGAACTGAAGTTTTTCTATATGGGTCTCGATCATAACGGAAGAAAGCCGTCAAATGAGGTGTTTGGGCTGTTTTGGCAGATTCTGGGTAGTTTTCGGGAAAGTTTGGAAGACCATAAGTTATTCGTTATAAATCCTTTTAACAAACGGTTGGATGTTTTAAAAACTAGGTTGGGTGAACTAACTTTTTTTCAATGATGTAAATTTTCCAAAAATGAGTTTATCAATGAGTAAATTGGCTCTTAACCTGGTAACTTGGCGAAATGGTTAATACTTGGAAAATTTTCTAAGTGTTGGGTTGAAGGAAAATATTAAAATCGTCTAAAATTCAAACGCTTGTATCTTGGTTGTTATAAGCTCATTTTCTACGTTCTTTATATCCCCGAAATCGTATTGAAATATACTAATATATTTTTGATAGCTCGGTTCCTCTAGGTTACGTCTAATGCTTCGATTTTACCTATAAAAATCATGTGACTGCTTACTATTTTTAGAAAATAATAGTTTTCGTCGTTAAACTTGCAAAAATCATATTTACTTCGTTATAAACCCGTTTTAATCCGTTCTTTCGCCCACGGCTTCGTTTTTGAAAGTATTTTCTGATTCTTTAGTGCAATGTTACCCGGAAGTACCCAATCCTACCATACAATCCGTTCTTTCTATATTTGGCGTTTTGGGACAGTAGCTTATATATTGTTTCAAAAACTGATTTTCCTAGTTTGTAACTTGTTCAAATCTTTACTAAACTACTCTAAATTAACTCCACAAGTACCCAATCCTACCATACACCTTCTTAGTGTGTCATGGGTTCCTAGTCTTCACCAAAAATGGTGAATCTCATGAGATTGCTAATAAAAATTATAGATCTATGTTTATAAAGAAAAAAAATCAGTAATAAGTGGTATGAAACATAACATATATGCATATTTTGCCAATATAACTCGAAAATACATCATGTAACTAGTGAAATGAAAGTGTTAGATGATGAAAAAGATTACTTGAAGCTTACTTGAAGTTTGAGGTGATTTGATGAGAGATTGATTAAGAAACCTAGGTTTTTATCACAAAACCTTAACAAGGAATGAAAGTAGAGCTTGATTATGTCTTGATCTTGGAAAATTAATGGATTTTGCTTGTGAATTGATCCATGGCCGAGCACAACAAGAGAGAAAAGAAGAAAAATGAGTTTTTGCTTGTAAAGTGATAAGTGTTAATGTTTTTGATAAATATCTTTGATCTTGATGGCATAATGGTAAATATTTGATCAAGTTGAAGTAACATGGTGATTGGGGGGGGGGGGGGGGCGGCACATGGCAAGGTTAGGATGAGTATGTGAGAAGCTTGGTATTATCTTGTTTACGGAGTCAGTTTTGGTTCCATTAATCGCTAACCGTAAAATGTTAAACCGCGAAACGTAAATCCGGGTATCGTAAAAATATGAAACTTGGGAGAATGACTAAACTTGTCAAAATACTCCATAATAAAATATAAAATGAATGGTAAGTTCCATCGGGTTGCTTAAACCCTGTTAAAACTGGAAACGCGGGTCTAAAACGCGCAATTCGCGTAAAACGCTGAACTGGAAAACGTAAAATTCCAAAACTTTTAGAATCGACGTAAAATGAGAGAAAATCATATTTCTATCGTTTATAGAGTTTTATGGACATATTGGGATGCTGAAACGACATTTAAACCCAAAAGTAAATCTCGGACACGGCTTCGTGATTTTTGCAGAAATGATCCGACGAGTGCCAAACTCTCGGATTATCATTAAAATAGTTTAACTTACGAGAATATTTAATAAAAAATTCAGAAATGAATAGTGAAAATGAATAGTAATAGTGAATAGTAACTTCCCGAAATAAATTATGAAATTTCAACGTTTGAAAAAGGACATGAAATTACGAGTTGTGACAGCAACAACATCAGAGGCATATAATTCCTCTACATAAAATGGTGTAAGAAACTTCAAACAACAATCTGGGGTGTCCATTTTCCCAAAAGTGTGTACCCTCTGATCATTTTCACCCCACTATCAACTGTTTCTGATTCTGACAAGTTGTTTTCTCCAACACTATCTGACTCATCTAGCCATCCACAGCTATTCTCCAATTCTAACCACTTTCCTAGCCTATTGTTGTGATCCATGGCTTACAAAGCTAAAATGTGCAAAAACATCAAATGAAACATTAGCAGGTTAGTCAAATAAGTTATAAGCACATAATCATACTCCAATAACCACATATAACTGATATATGCCAAGATATGCATCTGTTTATTTATCATAGAAAAGAAATAAGTCTTCTGTAAAGATTTTTGTAGAAAAGTTCGGCGAGTTTTAATAAAAGCACGGCGTTTACGTGACTTTGTAGCTGTTTTATTTGAAATTCTCCAAAAGCTCGGCAAGTTTAGGTATAAAACTGTTGTGTTTCTGGGTTTTAGCAGTTCTTCATAATATATATAATCTTCCATAAATTCAGATAATAATTGAAAACATATTGCAATTATCATTTCATTCAATAAAGCAATCCAGTAAAACATTTGCAAGAAAATAATTAAAAAGTAAAAACAAAATATTTTTGTATTTTTTATTTTAATGTGCATTATATACTTATGGATTAATTCAGACAGTAAAAACACAAGAAACATGAGTCCTATGTGCTCAAATTCTGTAAAAAGCATTATACAAGATTGTTTTTGGGGTTTTGTGAAATCAAATCCAACTATTCTTTACTGTATCATTTGATCGGCGGTTTTATCCAAAATACCGACGTTCTTTGTGTCTCAGAAACGAAATTTTTCAAAACTTTAACAAGAATTAAGTAACTTTTTCTTTTACAAAATGCATAAAACTAACAATATGATCAAATCTAACTTCCCCGGCAGTAGCGCCAAAAACTTTTATGTGTTTCGAAAGCTTTAAATTTATAAGACTAATTTTACCATTTCCTTAAATCATAAAACACATGGGTAAAGTATAACCCCCGTTTATAGTAAAGGTTTAAGGTAGGACCAGGTCATCCCAAGAGAGGTAATTGTTCTTATAGTTAGCTAAAGGTAAAAAAAAATTAGATTCCAATGATTGTCACTTATCACTAAAACCATTTTTGTTGGATTTAAGATTTTTGAAATGTTTTCCAAATTGATATTAAAAATATGTTTGTTAAAGGCAGAGCACATAAGATGAATGAGCATATGTATCATAGACAATACTTGGACAAAGCATAAAAGCAAAGCATGACTGGTGATCATGTAAACTAATATATCTCCTTGATGTAAAAGAATCTTCTTTCGGCCTATAATCCTAGATACATAAAGTCCATAAAGTATGGTCCAAGTATGAAGTATCAAGTATGTATTTCTCCTAACCAAGTCGCTAGACGCGAGGCCAGGTCTTAAACATGTTATGGTTGAGATTATCATATGCTTTACTATCCAATTCTCACAAGTATAGTAATGACTTGTTATATAGAAACGATTCATAATATAATCAAGATAATTGCATCTTTTGACCTGTAAGCAATTATAATGACCAATCAAGACATATGATAGGAGTCTAAACCATAATATATCAAATACATAAAAGATAGATTCAATAGTCCTAATACATATACAGTTCAAATCATGGCAGAGATGCCTCTAACAAACATAAGAGTACTACTCCATATTCTTGTGAAAGTAAACTAAGTAAACAAGTGATGTTGTCATTATACCGAGTTTTCCAAGTGTGTTCACATTCCAACTGCTTGCTCCAAGTGTTTCTCCGGCTTTAGCTAGTGGTTTTGGTGCAAGTATGGTACTTTGTTGTTGGTGTGTCTTAGAGTCACGAATTGTGCCTCTATTTATAGTGTAAATGGAACCCTAACATGGCCCTGATCAGTTAATGCAAGCAAGTAGCTTATTAATGTAGAAGATGTAAGTGTCATGTGAAGTACGCCGTGCATTTGGTGTAAAACCGGCGAGCTTTGTTTCGTGTAACCGGCGCTTTTATAATATATAATCGGCGCTCTTCATGTTTGACTCGTGTATATATAGTTGACTAAGAACACCCGTAAGCGGCGCTCTTTATCCTTAGAAGCGGCGTGCTTTAGTCCAAACTATGTCTTTTTCCTTATATGTCCATAAAGTTATCATTTTTGTGCGTTTCTTGTACTTTTCTCCAATTTATCGTCCTGCACATATATTTTCATATTAAGTACCAAAAGTCCTAATAACATGCTTATTTATCATGTATTTCACTTAATATCGGGGGTAAAATATGTATAATACGAGACTCATCAGAATCCAACTTTGTTTTCTTTCAGAGCTTGAAGATAGTATTTGTAATTGTTTGACGCTTTTACTTTGTCATTAAGAAGACGTTCAGGAAGCTAAAGACCTTGCTTCCTTGTACTTGTATCTACTCTCTTGGCTTGCTTGAGAGTAGGCTCATTCCTGTAGGTATGCTTGTCATCGTCATCAAGCCTTTAAGGAATGTCATCAAATTCATTGAGGATGTTCTGAATGATTAATTTGATGAAGCATACAAAAGGAATCTTGGCTGATTTGTGTTGTATGTGCCAGACCAGATCTTCCCAGATGATTCTTGCATAGTCAATTAGCTTGACGTTGACCATGCCCCAGAAAAGCCTTAGATTTTTCAGCTTGGGATGCTCGTGTCCACTATCTCTGCCTGATAAATATTTGGCAATAGGAATGTATAAGGTTTTCCATGGTTGTGGAAGATACCTAATGTTGACTCTGGAGTGAGTAGTGATAGTCCCTTCTTACTCATCATACCCGATTTCTCTTAGAAAAGTGAGTATTTCATCTTCATTAGGAACTGGGTGGTATTCTTAATTTTGGCCAAGATCTGGTAGATTAAGAATGAATTGGAGGAAATCAATATCAACTGTGACTTGATGCTTGTGAAGCGTGCAAGTTAAAGATTCTTTACTGAGATCAGGATTGATGGTGTGCCAAAATTGTTGAATGTAGAAATTTGCAACTGAAGCAAACTTGGTGAGCATAGACTTGTATGGATGATAGAGAAGAGTGTCCACAACAACTAGGCATGAAGATTCATTGCAGGTGATTTTGTGTAAGTTGACTCAGAGATTGTTCTTTCCAATGTCTTGTTATAGTCTTCTAAAAAAGTTTCTTCCCATGTGAGCTTAGGTTTTGGTTCTTGTTATTGTGGAACGTTTTCTTGTTCAGCCATCTGAAATGATCATTTTCACAAACACAGACATTGCAACAATTGACTTTGTTAGCACAAGAGTTAATGTGTGGTCTATGTCTATGAGTTATGATTTGGTTTGATTAGTGGAATGATTATGATAAAGTCGTGTTGAGTTAACTTGTTTAAGTGTGAGTTTAGCAATAAAATTGAGCATACAAACAATATTACATTAATTTTACATCCAATACGAATTACATTTTAAATCAATACAACACTTAACAAATTTTCATGGAAAAACAAGCCTAGTTTACGCGTAGGATAGAAGTTTACGCGAAACATTGATCTTATGCTTAAGATTTTATCTTAAGCAAAAGATAGATCCTTATGCAAAAGAACCAATCTTATGCGTAAGATGTTGTGTTTACGCATAAGAATATATCTACGCAAAAGGGATAATTCTTAAGCGTAAAATACAAACTTAAGCGTAAGGCATAACATTTTATGCGTAAGACAGAAACTTTCGTGTAGGACCAGTCTTATGCGTAAGATAGAGTCTTATGCGTAAGAGTTATGTCTTATGCGTAAAGATTTCTTAAGTGTAAACAACATCTTATCCAAGATGTTGTTTGTCCACTGAGTCGAATCTTACGCATAAGACTCAATCTTATGCGTAAGGTGAGTAAGTTATGCGTAAACATGAACTGAGTAATGCGTAAACCTTCGAAAAACTTTTATTCGCGTTCCTGAAAGTGTTTATAATAAACCACTGATCAAAAACACAACCCATAACTGATCCTAACCACGTTACAACACAATATTACGCGTAAACATACTATGAACACAACTTATGCGGAAAAACATCATGAACAATGAATTACGTTAACCAATTTTGTGTTTCTGATGTGATTCTAACAATTGGCGAGTGTTTCAAACATGATAATAAGCATATAGGCAAAGTTATAATATTTATTATCCACAAAAACAAAAGATTGCACCAGCTAGTGTCTATAAACCCTAATCAATTGATTCTTGATCTTAAGGTGTTAATGGTGCAATTAAATCACACAAACATGTTCCTAAACATGTAACAACATTATCCCAATCGTTTAATTGGATCAAATCATACTAAATCAAAAGTGCCCAAAACAACGCATATGAACCCTGTCGGACCTTAGATATCACAACTTTATCACAAATATAGAAGCAAAGATGAAGTAGAGATGGAAAGATGGTGACTTGTATGTGGCTTATATATGTATAAAGATAGACAAAGATGAAGAGAACTTTTATTAAGAAACACACACATAAGCACACTTACAAATGACTAGGTAAGTGCCTTATATAGTTAGAGAGAAAGGCCTCATGGGATTTCTAAAGGACTTGGGCTTGGACTTGGTTTACATGAATTATAAAAGGCTTACTAACATAACTCTTAACATATTAGATTACCAAGTCCAAAGCCCAACTAACTTAAACTATTACATACTTAACAACACAAAGACAAAGTTCCTAATATGAGAATGATCATCACTTTTCTAAATAATTCTTTAATCCTAACAATCTCCCCCTAAGGGGTGGTCATTCGAATGATGCTCCACATGATTAGGTCTTCCGTGTTCTTTGTCTTGAACTTTGTGTGTCGTTGCAGAATAGTCATAAGTCATTGTTCCTTCATGCTTTGTGATCTTTGATAACTGACTTACCATCGTTCTTTGTTCTTTTGTGATGTGGAGTCATCTGCCTTTCGTCACTTCTGCGTCTGTGGTGGTTGTCCGCCATTCCAACATGCTCATATGTCTTTGAACTTTGAGATTCATACATTAGCAGTTCTCTTTCTTTCACATTGATCTGTATCTCTTTACTTTGTAGATTCTTCTTTTTGGCGTAGAATCTTTATTTGAACTTTGTGTTGCTTAGATCTTTGAGGGAGCTTTCATTGACATTGTGACGTAAGTATGAGCATATGGAATCTATCGTCATGGAGGTGATATGATGCTGCATGTAAACAGTTAGCAATAAATCAACCGGTACTTACAGATAAGGAATTAGAGATCGTCAACAGCATAGTGTGAAGACTCCTTCTTATCCTTACCAAGGCCGTTCCCAATTCGGATACTCCCGAGAGAGCTTACGAGACCTACTAAGTAGCTCAATGAATGGGTGAGTCGCTGGGGATCACTCCACGACTGTAGACCGTTTGAAACCACCGCGAACACTAAGCATAACCCACAAGAATTACCGAAGTGACCTGTTGTCACTGCTTGATGTTGACCCTGGCAGGAGTTTCCATTCAATCATTGAGAATCATTTGTGTGAATTCTCTCATAAATGTTCTAGCAGATTGCTAAGATCTGCGTAGGACTCTTAAGTTTACATCTGGCGTCCTTAATGTTGAACAATCAGTGTAGAAATATCATGTGTTCCTATGAGATCTTTTGATGAATCTCGGGACTCTAGACTCGATAAGTGCACATTAGGTTTCCTATGCGAAGATTAGGGAGAGGTCTCCTGCTTCAATATCAACCATCTCTAAGAGACAGGTCGATAGATTACACCGGTTCCCCGTGAGAATGAAACAAGCTCTTTTAAGAGAACTTGAGTGGCTAGAAAGTTAAGTGCAGTGCGTCACTGGGTCCATGACGTCTTTATCTTCAATACCGGTGTCACCTTAGCAACAACCAGTAGCATACGAATTGAACCCGGTGTCTGCCCTACGGTTGAACATATGGAGGGCTATTTCTTTTCACCCTTTTTCATAACTTTTCTTTTTAATTCTTCAACCCCTTCTTTCTCCTTACTCATTTTATCCTTTTTTCAATCATACCTAAGGACTTCTAATACTAATCTATTGGATTTGTCCTTGGGTAGATCCCTCCGGCTATGGCGGATCATAGGATGGTTTTTCCCTAACCTTAGTCACCTTATGACTATCCTATCATTGCCATGAAACCATTTATTGAAAATCTCTCAAAGTGTTTATGATAATAAAGCACATTGTTGTTACCACTTTGAGAGTTTTGCATTTCATTTGAAGGACTCCCCCTTCACATGTGCTTATGTAAATTTTAAGAAATTTGCACATGCGGGAGGAGTTTGCACTTTTTGAATTGATCCACTTTCAGTGAACATGACCGATTTGAGACACGCTTACATCACTAGTTAGACTAGCTTGAAATTATTACCCGTCCTGGTCAAGTCCAAAGAAAGTCTCTCGATACGGTACATTCTACTTAGACAAGTCCTATTCGAGACACGCTTACATCACTAGTTGGACTAGCTTGAAATTATTACCCGTTCAGGACAAGTCTTTTCGATTACTGACATTTTAAGCTTCGTCAATTCATTGGTACTTTCTAAGTCGAGCTCTTTTGAGATTCTGTCACAATCTTTAAACATTTTTTATTACATATTAACCATGTCTTCTCCCCCTCAAAAATAGCATAGCGTGATATTTTTGATATCAACTGATTAAGAAAAAGCTTTTGGAGAGAAAGACAGATTTGTTTTTGCATGAAATCGGAACATTTTTGTATTGGAACTCCCCCTTAATGAAAGCTTATTTTAAAATCAATTAAGGATTTGGAGGGAGTTATCTTGAGCACTAATTTTCAGAGATTTTGAGAAATCTTTTGAACAATCTTGAAAAAGTCTCAAGAATTCTTTTTTGAAAACGAGTTTATGTTTGAAATCTTTTTCGTTTGTTTATACTCGAACTTTTGAAAATGATTTCATCTTTGAACGTACAAGTCCTTGATTTGAAAATAATCAGAAGTCATCATTTAAGTCTAGGTTTCGTACTGAAGTATACGAAAGCCATTGTGAAGAAACTTTTGAGAAACGACATGTTTTATAAAAACATTAAAAAGAACTCCCGTTCAAGCATCTGTACATGTCCGTATCATTGTTGAATGATATTTCTTGAAGCGTACAGAATATTGATTTATACGAGAGACATGTCGTGAGAAGAATATTTTTGGATTTTTTGATTTTATATTGTTTTTGTATTTTGAAAATTTTATATTTTTGTATTTTGTTTTTGTTGGTTTTTCAAATTTTGTATTTTTTTTAAATATTTACAGCGAAGCGATTTTGAAGACATTTTTCAAGAAGATTCGAGAAGACGTTCTAGCTCCTCAGGAGTTAGGCTTCGCATGCCAATTTGTCGAACTAAATAGTCAAACCGTTCTTTTGGAAGGGCTTTAGTAAATAGATCGGCGAGTTGGTAATCAATCTTAATGAAAAATAATTCAACAGTACCCTCTTCTACGTGCTCTTTGATGAAATGGTAGCGGACTTTGATATGCTTCGTCTTTAAGTGTTGTACAGTATTGCACGAGATGGCTATGGCACTTTTTGAGTCACAATACATAGGTATTCTGTCAAAAGTAAAGCCATAATCTGTGAGCTGTGTCCCCGTCCAAAGAACTTGGGCACAACACACAGATAGAGACATATACTCGGCTTCGGCAGTTGATAGCGAAGTACAATCTTGTTTCTTTGACGACCAGCTTACTAGCTTTTCACCCAAAAATTGTGCTCCACCAGATGTACTCTTTGCTGAAACTTGATCACCGGCATGGTCGGCATCTGAAAATGCTATTAGATTAAACCCCGAATCCTTCGGATACTAAAGTCCCATGTTAATGGTGCTTCGTAGGTACCGAAAGATCCGTTTAACCTCTTTGAGGTGTTGTTCGGTAGGCTTTTCCTGAAACCGTGCTAACAAACAAACAGCAAATTGAATATCGGGTCGACTAGCAGTTAGGTACATGAGAGAACCGATCATGCTCCGATATTTCTTCGGATCGATGGGTTTCCCAAACAAATCAACACCTATTTTTGGTGAAGTGACCATTGGTGTACCAACAGAATCACAGTTTTCCATTCCATGTTTTTTTTAAATCTCTATTGTATATTTAGCTTGATTGATAAAAATACCACGAGGGGATTGATGTATTTGTAAACCAAGAAAGAATTTTAGTTCCCCCATCATGAACATTTCAAATTTGCTTTTCATAAGATTTTCAAAATGTTTTGAATGGTTAGGATTGGTTGATCCAAAAATAATGTCGTACACGTAAATTTGAACGATCAAAATGTCATCTTTGAATTTTTTGGCAAACAAGGTGTCATCAACCGTTCCTTTTATGAAATTGTTTTTGAGCGAGAAATATGATAGTTCGTCATACCACGCTCTTGGAGCTTGTTTTAAACCATAAATGGCTTTCTTAAGCTTGTAGACGTAGTCTGGATGATCTTTGTCAACGAATCCTTTTGGCTGACTCACATACACTTCTTCTTTCAGAGTTCCATTCAAGAAAGCTGTCTTAATGTCCATCTGATAGACTGTGATGTTTTTGTGAGCTGCATAGGCTAAGAAAATCTGGACTGCTTCAAGTCTAGCTACAGGCGCGAATGATTCTTCGAAATCTATCCCTTCTTCTTGTGGATAACCTTTAGCCAAGAGACGAGCTTTGTTGTGAATAACAGTCATTTCCACATCCAGTTTGTTCTTCCACAACCACTTGAGATCAAGAACACGTATATCAAGTGGTCGTTCAACAAGTTCCCAACTATCATGTAACTGGTATTGAAGAATTTCCTCCTGCATTGCTTCTATCCAAGGGTTTTCTGCCATTGCTTCCCGAATGTTTTTTTGGTTCTTTAAGGCTGATTGAGCAAATGTAAATGCACAATTCGAGATCGGTGGCAAGTTGTCTCCTTGTCTGAACTGGCTTTGAAGGTTCACCAATAACATGTTCTATTGGATGCTCTTTTGTCCATTGAAACGTAGAAGGGTACCTTGGGTTTAACTAATGTGTGTTAGATGGTTCTTGTAACCTTGAAGAAGATTCAGCAGAGTCTGTTGCAAATGGGTTTGCAAATATTTCTTCTTCTAACTCAACATCATTTGAATTATTTGTAGGTTCTTCTTGAAAAATTATGTTTTGGTTTTTCTCATCAACTCTTGGTAGAACAATTTCAATAACTGGAGTTGCTGGAGTAGATGATGAGTGCTCAAACACTCATCATTTTTTGTCTAATCTGAACTGCAAAACATACAAAAACACTCAGAAATGCATCAAAATACTAAAAATATTTCAAAATTGTGTTTTATATGTTTTAGATGCAAAATGAGCAAAAACAAATGAAAAACGAACAAAGTTTGCATAATTGGCAGTTTCAGTCCCTCAAGTTTCAAATATTGACAAAACTAGTCCCTGAAGGTTTAAAAACGAAAGAAAAGTCAACCCAAGGTTTCTAAAGTCAAAAATTATCAAAACAAGTCCTTGGGTGAAAATTTTGAGAAAATTACATATTTGGTCCCTGTACTTTGCAATTTGGCAATTATAGTCCCTCGGTTTTCAAAAATTGAAAAATAAATTAAATAAGGGCTTATGGAATTGTAATATGGCATGAATAGTCCTTGTGATACTTTTGGAAAAGTGCAATTTCGGTCCATCATATTTTAGAAAACTACAAAATTGGTCCTTGTCATAACTACAAACCAAACGGATATCTTAAATACCCAAAACCAAACACAAACCCAAACACCAACACCCCATTTAACAATTACCCAAGCCCACTTTCCAGGCGCAACCCCCAAAACCCTTTTCCCCCGTTTTATTTGTGTGAGTCAAAGAGTCAAACCACAAAAAAATAAAAATAAAAAATAAAAACGACACCCGTGACCTCCCCCCTCCTAGCCTGCTACACACCTGCAAAACCCAACATACAATCATCACAACCCTACCTCCCCAACCCTGCAACACTCCACCTCTATCCACCTTTCCACCATAAAACTACAAAACCCATCACCTGCCAAAGGCTAAAAGCCAAACTTCTAATGTCCCTTTTTCCCGCCCAAATGAATTCAATGGCCAAGATCATACCAAGGCAATCCAATGGCTGTGGTGATAGTAGAAGAAAGAAGAGAAGCCAAGTGAAACCCTAATTCAATTGGTAGTATAAATAGATTATGATGTAGCTCATTTTGAGCATTAGGATTTTAGAGTAGGTAGTTTAGTATAGAATTAATTAGTTTATGTTTTAAGTCTTTCAATTTAATGTTGTAACTCACCTTTTCAGTTAATCAAAGTTTCAAAGTTTCAAATTCAATTGCTTTTCTAAGTTTCTGTTTGAGCTTATTTATTTGCTTAATTCAATTGCTTATTTAATGGTTATGCTTGTTGGATTTAGTCCTAATTCACTTTAACTATATTAAGATGTGCACCTGTTTTCAGTTTTGGTGGATTAAATATCACTTAGATACCTGATATCATATTCAGTCCTAGTCATAAGGGGTGTTTGGGTCTGCTAGGTTCTATGTGAGCTTGATGGTTTCTGTTTGTTGCATTGGTTAAAAACATGTTTCACTAGCTCCTATTAGTCCACAATAGTCATCAATCACTTAGGTATTTCAGAAAAAAAAAGTCAAAACATCTTTAACATTATTTGAATGCTCCAATTGTTGTGAATTAAGAGCAGCACAGTCCTCTTTTAGGTTTAAACATTGTTTAGTTTGCTTGCATTAGCTTAATTTCAAGTTAAAACATCATAAGTGATCAAGTAGAATAGATATAATCTCATTTTAGTCAAAGTTTTAGTTTAATCCAAAAGTCAAATTTGCTTACTCAGTTTTTTATAGCCAATTTCAAATTAATCTTTAGGATTTGTTAATGGATAAAAATCAGTAGGGTTTGTTTGTTTTAGATGTTTGTCAGCTTGTGTTCCTAAATCAACAAGGAAATTGGAATTTAGAGTTGATTTGGTTATAAAAATTTGCTTGGGAAGTTGCCTTTTTGACTGAGTGTATACCCTGCACCCAGTTTGCCACACTGACCATTTTTCACATGACCTCTGCCTGTTCATCTGTGGGGCCCACTCCAAGCTCATTAGCTTTTCATGAAGCTTGTCTTTGGGACTTGTTGGTTCAAGGTTAATATGGGACTTGTTAGCTTATCTGTGGGCCCTATCAAGGGCTGAAGTTAGCATACCTGGTCTGCTTCAGGGGTATTTGTTTGACTTAGCTTAGTTTTTGTCTTTTCAAATGCTTTTTAGGCCCTCATGACTGCTTATTCTCTGCACCCATTAGCTTTTTAGGATTCTCTTATATCCATTTTGCATGTATTCCCCCCCCCCTAGTGAGCTTAGAATAGCTTTTGGTTAGCCTAAGGTAGTCACCCAGGTCTGCACATCAGCAGCCTACTGTTCCACTGGCTTCTTTTCATCAGTTTTTAGATGCCCCAAAGTTAGCCCTTAAGGACTGCCCTGTACCCCTGATTTTGTCCAACTGCTTAGATTCATAAGCTCATGGTTAGCTTATCTGTGGGGCCCTCTCAGAGTTTAGTGGCTTTTTGAGAAGCTCACTAGGTTGTCTCACAGGTTCAAAGCTTATTTTAGGTCTCCGAGCTTTTGCCCATAGCTTAAAATAGGCCTGTAGTTTGCCTATTGGACTGCTAAGTTGAGCAGTTTTTGAAACTGCTTATTTGTGGTTCATTGGCTTCTCAGTGAGCTTAATTGTGAGTTTTAGCTTATTTTCAGTATGACTTGGTGATTTTAGCTCAGAGTTCACTTAAGGTTTAAATATTTGGCTTATCCCCTAGCTTTTTCATTTTTAAAATCCTTTCAAAGTCTCAAAAAGCCCACTGATTGGGACAATAAGCTTGAACTTAGCTTATTTGGGCTTTTCAGTAGAATTGTTTTTATAAAAGTTTCTTGTAATCAGTAGTTGAATAGGCTGGTAAAATAAAAACAACAAAAATCAAGTTTTAAAAATAGTGATAGCTTCTATTTAATGTAATTTAGATTTTTAATTTTTCTTTTTAAATTTTTGTTAAGTACTTATATGTTTTTATATTTTTCTTAAATTTCTAGCATATTAAAGTGTTTGTAGAATAATTTTCAGAATTTTTGCTTTTCATTTAGTAATTATTAGAATTGATATTAGTTTAATTAGTTATTAATTAATATTAGTATATTAAATAGTTTTAATAAATTTTGTTAAATAGTAGTGCCTTTTCTTATTTTTCCTAAGTTCCTCATAATATTTAGTACTAGTAGTAATTTTCTTATAATTTTTACTATTCATTTGATACTTTCTAGATTTAATTTTAATTAAATTAGTTTAAGTAAAAAAACCAAAAAGAAAATAGTTTTAGCATTTAAATTTTATCTCAGATCACTTTTTCTAATTTTCCTAGCTTCTATAAGTTGTTAAGTATTTGTAAAAATTAGATTTGTAATTTTCACTTTCCATTTGCTAATTTTTACATTTAATTTAGTTTAATTAGCCTTTAAATAATAATTAAGTGATTAATTCATAAATAGCTTAAAAATTAGTTGTAAAATTATTTTTATAATTTTTTAGGATTCCTATAGTGGTTAATTAGATTTGTAAAATTTTTCTTAATTTTCTAAGTTAGTTTGTCATTTTTAATAATTTAAATTTCTTAAATTAGTTAAGTAATGTTTAATTAGTAATTAATTAATATTAAATAATTAAATAGTGTAAAAATTAATTTTAATTTTCTAAAAATTTTCTTTTATCATTAGGATTGTAAAAATTTAATTTCCATATTCGTAGGTATTTTATCTCTCTAAAACTCGCGTTTTATTTCGTACGTCAACGTAAATTTAAATCAAACGAACGCGTTTTTAGACTTAGCTTACGTTTTTAGGTTATCTGATCATCAGTAATTATTCCAATAGTGTTTCTAAGTTATTTTCATTCCTCATATCCTAGTTTAATCATTCAAAACCCTTATATACCCTTTCCAGTCCAAATTCACCCGATCACGAAACCGTTTGATAACCATCCACACCTCGTCGGGACATAACGACCCGGGGAAACACTGTACTTCCACGGAGCATTGAGCCTAAGGAGTTTGACTATATTGACCACATTTTGAAACTGCTTATTTGTGGTTCATTGGCTTCTCAGTGAGCTTAATTGTGAGTTTTAGCTTATTTTCATTATGACTTGGTGATTTTAGCTCAGAGTTCACTTAAGGTTTAAATATTTGGCTTTTCCCCTAGCTTTTTCATTTCTAAAATCCTTTCAAAGTCTCAAAAAGCCCACTGATTGGGACAATAAGCTTGAACTTAGCTTATTTGGGCTTTTCAGTAGAATTGTTTTTATAAAAGTTTCTTGTAATCAGTAGTTGAATAGGCTGGTAAAAGAAAAACAACAAAAATCAAGTTTTAAAAATAGTGATAGCTTCTATTTAATGTAATTTAGATTTTTAATTTTTCTTTTTAAATTTTTGTTAAGTACTTATATGTTTTTATATTTTTCTTAAATTTCTAGCATATTAAAGTGTTTGTAGAATAATTTTCAGAATTTTTACTTTTCATTTAGTAATTATTAGAATTGATATTAGTTTAATTAGTTATTAATTAATATTAGTATATTAAATAGTTTTAATAAATTTTGTTAAACAGTAGTGCCTTTTCTTATTTTTCCTAAGTTCCTCATAATATTTAGTACTAGTAGTAATTTTCTTATAATTTTTACTATTCATTTGATAATTTCTAGATTTAATTTTAATTAAATTAGTTTAAGTAAAAAAACCAAAAAGAAAATAGTTTTAGCATTTAAATTTTATCTCAGATCACTTTTTCTAATTTTCCTAGCTTCTATAAGTTGTTAAGTATTTGTAAAAATTAGATTTGTAATTTTCACTTTCCATTTGCTAATTTTTACATTTAATTTAGTTTAATTAGCCTTTAAATAATAATTAAGTGATTAATTCATAAATAGCTTAAAAATTAGTTGTAAAATTATTTTTATAATTTTTTAGGATTCCTGTAGTGGTTAATTAGATTTGTAAAAATTTTCTTAATTTTCTAAGTTAGTTTGTCATTTTTAATTATTTAAATTTCTTAAATTACTTAAGTAATCTTTAACTAGTAATTAATTAATATTAAATAATTAAATAGTGTAAAAATTAATTTTAATTTTCTAAAAATTTTCTTTTATCATTAGGATTGTAAAAATTTAATTTCCATATTCGTAGGTATTTTATCTCTCTAAAACTCGCGTTTTATTTCGTACGTCAACGTAAATTTAAATCAAACGAACGCGTTTTTAGACTTAGCTTACGTTTTTAGGTTATCTGATCATCAGTAATTATTCCAATAGTGTTTCTAAGTTATTTTCATTCCTCATATCCTAGTTTAATCATTCAAAACCCTTATATACCCTTTCCAGTCCAAATTCACCTGATCACGAAACCGTTTGATAACCATCCACACCTCGTCGGGACATAACGACCCGGGGAAACACTGTACTTCCACGGAGCATTGAGCCTAAGGAGTTTGACTATATTGACCACATTTTGAAACTGCTTATTTGTGGTTCATTGGCTTCTCAGTGAGCTTAATTGTGAGTTTTAGCTTATTTTCATTATGACTTGGTGATTTTAGCTCAGAGTTCACTTAAGGTTTAAATATTTGGCTTTTCCCCTAGCTTTTTCATTTCTAAAATCCTTTCAAAGTCTCAAAAAGCCCACTGATTGGGACAATAAGCTTGAACTTAGCTTATTTGGGCTTTTCAGTAGAATTGTTTTTATAAAAGTTTCTTGTAATCAGTAGTTGAATAGGCTGGTAAAAGAAAAACAACAAAAATCAAGTTTTAAAAATAGTGATAGCTTCTATTTAATGTAATTTAGATTTTTAATTTTTCTTTTTAAATTTTTGTTAAGTACTTATATGTTTTTATATTTTTCTTAAATTTCTAGCATATTAAAGTGTTTGTAGAATAATTTTCAGAATTTTTACTTTTCATTTAGTAATTATTAGAATTGATATTAGTTTAATTAGTTATTAATTAATATTAGTATATTAAATAGTTTTAATAAATTTTGTTAAACAGTAGTGCCTTTTCTTATTTTTCCTAAGTTCCTCATAATATTTAGTACTAGTAGTAATTTTCTTATAATTTTTACTATTCATTTGATAATTTCTAGATTTAATTTTAATTAAATTAGTTTAAGTAAAAAAACCAAAAAGAAAATAGTTTTAGCATTTAAATTTTTTCTCAGATCACTTTTTCTAATTTTCCTAGCTTCTATAAGTTGTTAAGTATTTGTAAAAATTAGATTTGTAATTTTCACTTTCCATTTGCTAATTTTTACATTTAATTTAGTTTAATTAGCCTTTAAATAATAATTAAGTGATTAATTCATAAATAGCTTAAAAATTAGTTGTAAAATTATTTTTATAATTTTTTAGGATTCCTGTAGTGGTTAATTAGATTTGTAAAAATTTTCTTAATTTTCTAAGTTAGTTTGTCATTTTTAATTATTTAAATTTCTTAAATTACTTAAGTAATCTTTAACTAGTAATTAATTAATATTAAATAATTAAATAGTGTAAAAATTAATTTTAATTTTCTAAAAATTTTCTTTTATCATTAGGATTGTAAAAATTTAATTTCCATATTCGTAGGTATTTTATCTCTCTAAAACTCGCGTTTTATTTCGTACGTCAACGTAAATTTAAATCAAACGAACGCGTTTTTAGACTTAGCTTACGTTTTTAGGTTATCTGATCATCAGTAATTATTCCAATAGTGTTTCTAAGTTATTTTCATTCCTCATATCCTAGTTTAATCATTCAAAACCCTTATATACCCTTTCCAGTCCAAATTCACCTGATCACGAAACCGTTTGATAACCATCCACACCTCGTCGGGACATAACGACCCGGGGAAACACTGTACTTCCACGGAGCATTGAGCCTAAGGAGTTTGACTATATTGACCACATCCGTGGTTGACTTTAGTTGACTGCTTTTGCCTCAATCAGTAGATTTAGATGATGTTGAGGTAGTTGGTGCTTCAGCTTCGATTGTAGTAGATGCATCTTGTGATGGTGGTGGTGGTTGATGGTTTTCAGCGGGTGCAGCGGACTGTTGATGAGATGCATTTGTCGAAGTTCCACCATAGTATTCATCAACCATTAACTCGTAGAAATTTTCCAGGTCTTGTTCTGAAGGTTTATCCGTGTTTATTAAATAAGCTCCTTGAGGCACGAGTCCTGAACTGATGTGTCCAGAAGTCTGCTGGTTTGGTGCGGGTCCTAATCCGTTTTGATTAGAAGCCATTGGATTAAGCTCGGGTTCTAGAGCGAGTCTCTCAGAAGCCATTTGTGAAATCTCATCAAACTTCACATTCATCGTCTCCATTATCCTTTTCGTTCTTCTATTATACACACTGAATGCCCTCGAGTTTTCTGAATATCCAATGAAGATTCCAATATCACCCTTAGATTTCAACTTACCTAGATCTTCTCTGTCATTCGTCGGATAGCACAAAGCGCCAAATACATGAAGATAAGAGATATCTAGTTTTCGATTGTTCACAAGCTCATATGGTGTTTTATTGAATCTCAGATGGACTAGGGATCGGTTTTGAGTAAAACAAGCAGTGGCTATAGCATCAGCCCATAAGAATAGTGGTGCACTAGAATAAATTAGCATTGTGCGAGCAGCTTCCACAAGTGTTCGATTTCATCTTTCAACGACACCCGTGACCTCCCCCCTCCTAGCCTGCTACACACCTGCAAAACCCAACATACAATCATCACAACCCTACCTCCCCAACCCTGCAACACTCCACCTCTATCCACCTTTCCACCATAAAACTACAAAACCCATCACCTGCCAAAGGCTAAAAGCCAAACTGCTAATGTCCCTTTTTCCCGTCCAAATGAATTCAATGGCCAAGATCATACCAAGGCAATCCAATGGCTGTGGTGATAGTAGAAGAAAGAAGAGAAGCCAAGTGAAACCTTAATTCAATTGGTAGTATAAATAGATTATGATGTAGCTCATTTTGAGCATTAGGATTTTAGAGTAGGTAGTTTAGTATAGAATTAATTAGTTTATGTTTTAAGTCTTTCAATTTAATGTTGTAACTCACCTTTTCAGTTAATCAAAGTTTCAAAGTTTTAAATTCAATTGCTTTTCTAAGTTTCTGTTTGAGCTTATTTATTTGCTTAATTCAATTGCTTATTTAATGGTTATGCTTGTTGGATTCAGTTTTGGTGGATTAAATATCACTTAGATACCTGATATCATATTCAGTCCTAGTCATAAGGGGTGTTTGGATCTGCTAGGTTCTATGTGAGCTTGATGGTTTTTGTTTGTTGCATTGGTTAAAAACATGTTTCACTAGCTCCTATTAGTCCACAATAGTCATCAATCACTTAGGTATTTCAGAAAAAAAAGTCAAAACATCCTTAACATTATTTGAATGCTGCAACTGTTGTGAATTAAGAGCAGCACAGTCCTCTTTTAGGTTTAAACTTTGTTTAGTTTGCTTGCATTAGCTTAATTTCAAGTTAAAACATCATAAGTGATCAAGTAGAATAGATATAATCTCATTTTAGTCAAAGTTTTAGTTTAATCCAAAAGTCAAATTTGCTTACTTAGTTTTTTATAGCCAATTTCAAATTAATCTCTAGGATTTGTTAATGGATAAAAATCAGTAGGGTTTGTTTATTTTAGATGTTTTTCAGCTTGTGTTCCTAAATCAACAAGGAAATTGGAATTTAGAGTTGATTTGGTTATAAAAATTTGCTTGGGAAGTTGCCTTGTTGACTGAGTGTATACCCTGCACCCAGTTTGCCACACTGACCATTTTTCACATGACCTCTGCCTGTTCATCTGTGGGGCCCACTCCAAGCTCATTAGCTTTTCATGAAGCTTGTCTATGGGACTTGTTGGTTCAAGGTTAATATGGGACTTGTTAGCTTATCTGTGGGCCCTATCAAGGGCTTAAGTTAGCATACCTGGTCTGCTTCAGGGGTATTTGTTTGACTTAGCTTAGTTTTTGACTTTTCAAATGCTTTTTAGGCCCTCATGACTGCTTATTCTCTGCACCCATTAGCTTTTTAGGATTCTCTTATATCCATTTTGCATGTATTCCCCCCCCCCCCCTAGTGAGCTTAGAATAGCTTTTGGTTAGCCTAAGGTAGTCACCCAGGTCTGCACATCAGCAGCCTACTGTTCCACTGGCTTCTTTTCATCAGTTTTCTATAAGCTCATATAAGCTTGTGGAGGTTTGAATTTCAGTTTACAAGCTCTTGGATAGCTTGTCTATGTAGTTTGGCTGTTGTGGTATAGTAGCTTATTCATTTGGACAGCCTTTAGATGCCCCAAAGTTAGCCCTTAAGGACTGCCCTGTACCCCTGATTTTGTCCAACTGCTTGAATTCATAAGCTCATGGTTAGCTTATCTGTGGGGCCCTCTCAGAGTTTAGTAGCTTTTTGAGAAGCTCACTAGGTTGTCTCACAGGTTCAAAGCTTATTTTAGGTCTCCGAGCTTTTGCCCATAGCTTAAAATAGGCCTGCAGTTTGCCTATTGGACTGCTAAGTTGAGCAGTTTTTGAAACTGCTTATTTGTGGTTCATTGGCTTCTCAGTGAGCTTAATTGTAAGTTTTAGCTTATTTTCAGTATGACTTGGTGATTTTAGCTCAGAGTTCACTTAAGGTTTAAATATTTGGCTTTTCCCCTAGCTTTTTCATTTCTAAAATCCTTTCAAAGTCTCAAAAAGCCCACTGATTGGGACAATAAGCTTGAACTTAGCTTATTTGGGCTTTTCAGTAGAATTGTTTTTATAAAAGTTTCTTGTAATCAGTAGTTGAATAGGCTGGTAAAAGAAAAACAACAAAAATCAAGTTTTAAAAATAGTGATAGCTTCTATTTAATGTAATTTAGATTTTTAATTTTTCTTTTTAAATTTTTGTTAAGTACTTATATGTTTTTATATTTTTCTTAAATTTCTAGCATATTAAAGTGTTTGTAGAATAATTTTCAGAATTTTTACTTTTCATTTAGTAATTATTAGAATTGATATTAGTTTAATTAGTTATTAATAAATATTAGTATATTAAATAGTTTTAATAAATTTTGTTAAACAGTAGTGCCTTTTCTTATTTTTCCTAAGTTCCTCATAATATTTAGTACTAGTAGTAATTTTCTTATAATTTTTACTATTCATTTGATAATTTCTAGATTTAATTTTAATTAAATTAGTTTAAGTAAAAAAACCAAAAAGAAAATAGTTTTAGCATTTAAATTTTATCTCAGATCACTTTTTCTAATTTTCCTAGCTTCTATAAGTTGTTAAGTATTTTGAAAAATTAGATTTGTAATTTTCACTTTCCATTTGCTAATTTTTACATTTAATTTAGTTTAATTAGCCTTTAAATAATAATTAAGTGATTAATTCATAAATAGCTTAAAAATTAGTTGTAAAATTATTTTTATAATTTTTTAGGATTCCTGTAGTGGTTAATTAGATTTGTAAAATTTTTCTTAATTTTCTAAGTTAGTTTGTCATTTTTAATAATTTAAATTTCTTAAATTAGTTAAGTAATGTTTAATTAGTAATTAATTAATATTAAATAATTAAATAGTGTAAAATTTAATTTTAATTTTCTAAAAATTTTCTTTTATCATTAGGATTGTAAAAATTTAATTTCCATATTCGTAGGTATTTTATCTCTCTAAAACTCGCGTTTTATTTCGTACGTCAACGTAAATTTAAATCAAACGAACGCGTTTTTAGACTTAGCTTACGTTTTTAGGTTATCTGATCATCAGTAATTATTCCAATAGTGTTTCTAAGTTATTTTCATTCCTCATATCCTAGTTTAATCATTCAAAACCCTTATATACCCTTTCCAGTCCAAATTCACCAGATCACGAAACCGTTTGATAACCATCCACACCTCGTCGGGACATAACGACCCGGGGAAACACTGTACTTCCACGGAGCATTGAGCCTAAGGAGTTTGACTATATTGACCACATCCGTGGTTGACTTTAGTTGACTGCTTTTGCCTCAATCAATTTTTGGCGCCGCTGCCGGGGAGGTTGTGCACGTTTTCTAAACGGTTTTACAGATTAGTGAATCTGGGTATACATCCATTGTATATTTACCATCCTTGTGTATATTTTCATAAAAACAGTTCCCGAAAACTTTGTAAAATCAGTTTTCAATGAACACAAAAAACACAAAAAGATTTTCCTTCTCATTTGTACAAAATGTTTATCCAAAAACCCAAAAATATTCACCTTTACCCTCTCACATCTTTGATTCTTCATCCCTACCCCTCCTAAACCTTTTGATTCTTTCTATGTCTCATCCACACTTTCTGGTTTTCCATTGGTGTGGTAATCCTCATAATGGTGGCAATTGCCCCAGCTGTGGCATGGTAGAATCCGGAAACGGGTCTGTCTATAACCCAGATCCCTATTCCTACCATGACACGACTGATTCATTCCATCAGTTACCACACCATGATTCTCAGCAGTTTTACTGTTGTGAGTACTGTGGTGGTTCACACTACAGTTCTGATTGTCAATCGGGAAACACGCTTGTCAATGAGCAGTTTCCTAATTACAATTATGACTTAAGCACATACGACTCACAGCCACATC
Source organism: Artemisia argyi (assembly GCA_030686995.1). Taxonomy (NCBI): domain Eukaryota; kingdom Viridiplantae; phylum Streptophyta; class Magnoliopsida; order Asterales; family Asteraceae; genus Artemisia; species Artemisia argyi. The sequence continues at coordinate 104,358,130 of CM060676.1, forward strand.
AGTTTTACTGTTGTGAGTATTGTGGAGGTCCACACACTAGCTCTGATTGTCAAACAGGGAATCCATTTCCTTGTAACAATTACGACTATTCGTTTTCAGACCCACCTCCACAGTACCAAATAACCCAAGCAACTCCTCATGATATTGAGCAAGAACTTTTACTAGAGGCTCTTGAGATATTGAAAGAACTTAAGGAGGAGTTAGCTACTACATCGTTTCAAGATTCTCGTGAGAAATCCATGGCAGAATTACTTGCTGAAGAACGAGATGCTAGAAACGAATTGAGCAAGGAGGAATTACTTGTCTTAGAACAAGCAGCTAAAACACGTGCCATATTTCGCAATGCTGCTCTTCTTGACGATGATGATGATGATGTTACCCTTGATATTTCTCAATTTTGTGAGGGTTCATCAAGTTCATCTGTTGTAATTCCTTTCTCGGAAAATTAGGGAGAAAAGACTATGATAGAATTACTAGCAGAAGAACAAATGAAACCCATGTCTGCTAGTACTTCCAAACTCCCTTAGTCTGTTGTTATCACACCCGAAGTTCACACTCACTCTCTAAACATGGGGGATGAGCATCTTAGCACTGTTCCTGATAAAGAATCGGACGAATTAATAAAGTCTAGTGTTGAGATCCTTGTCCCAATCCCGAGAGAGTCACAGGGAACTTTGGATCATGTATGTGATATTCCTTCACCTATTGAGTGTCCTAAAGATCAATTTGAGACTTTCTCAGATTTTAGCGATGATTGTACATCTTATGGAGACATCGAGTATGTTGAGGCATCAGTTCCACATTCTGATGCTGGTCATCTTCTTGAGGAGTTCGCTGATGAACTTACTCACATCAATCCACTTTCATTGGAAAGTGATGATGGTCTCCTCGACTTCGAAGCCGATCTGGGAGAAATTGAAAGTCTCCTACATCATGATCCGTCACTCATTTCTGATCCCAGCAGTCCAACAGAGAATAATATTCACTTTGTTCCCGAAACATTCAATACCACTCTCACTAATCCTCTATTTGAATTCGAATCTGAATTCACTTTGATTTCTGATAATCTACTCTTTGGTACTCAGATTGAGGATTGTGATGAGTCTATTCCGGAACATGAGTTCCCAGATTCACATCTTGTGAATAATTCTCTTCATGAGGAGTTCTCCGGTGAACTCGCTCATCATGTCATAACTCCTCCGGAGTTTGATAGCCCGGGGGGAGATGCTCTCAATTATGAGAATTTTCAACATCCCACCCACCCTCCCGGGTTGTTTACGAGCTTACCCTTTGAAATCCAAACTCAGGTTATTCAGCCTCCTCTTGAGGAAGAAGATCAAATCATGATTTTCGTCATGGTTTTCTTCCTTTTCTTCACCTACAGGGTGACTTCTTCTCTTCTTCACTCCTTCGGGAGTGAGGACACTATATTTGATCCCGGCATTTTCATGTATCATTATCTTGAGCCGGGCACTTATCTCATCGGTGTGGAACTTTCACGTGCTTCATATGTTTGTCCAAACATTTTGAATGAAAGTTCGATGGAGATCACTTCTTCCACATTCCCCAAGGACAAATGAATTCGGGGTCGAGTCAAGCTAGCGACTCGGTAAACAAAAACAGTAGCATACTTATAGGGTTTTCACCCTAAGTGTGGGGGAGTCCCCCATGCTATGATTATTTACAAGAATGAAAAAACAAAATGGTGTTTTCCATGCTCAGCTTGTAATGTTGCCCTTTTACGTTCAAAATGTCGGCATAATAGCTGGGATTTTGAATATTGAGGACAATATTCATGCTTAGTGTGGGGGGGTATTCGCTATTCTAGCGAAATTTTATCACATTTTACCATATAATACCCCCGTTTTTAGCCAAAAATTCAAAAATTTTTCACTGGTGCTTCAAAATTTTTGTGGTAATCAGTCCGCCTTGTCTAACCGACAAAAGGGATTGGCTAGTCCAGGAGCAAACGGCTCTTGGTAAAGACATCTCAAATCCGTTTATGGCTTGCAATTTGCCTAAAATTGTATGGTTCCTCAACTCCCCAAAAACAAATGAGTTGGCTAGCCCGCAAGATTATGGCTTGTGGTAAAGGCAGTGGAAAATCCATAATTGGTAATCAGCTCACCAAGATGTTGACTATTCCATCAAGAGCTGGCTAGTCCAGAAGCAAACGGCTTTTGGTAAAGACTAAACAAATCCGTTGACAGCTGGTGGTTTGCTCAAAATCACACGGTTATCAGGTGTACCATAGTTCTCACACCTGGCTACTCCAGAAGTGATGGCTTTTGGTAAAGAGTTTCAAATCCATCAAGTTTTCAAAACAGTATTGCTAGGGACTAGCAATAGTTTAGTGTGGGGGATTGATGAGTGCTCAAACACTCATCATTTTTGGTCTAATCTGAACTGCAAAACATACAAAAACACTCAGAAATGCATCAAAATACTAAAAATATTTCAAAATTGTGTTTTATATGTTTTAGATGCAAAATGAGCAAAAACAAATGAAAAACGAACAAAGTTTGCATAATTGGCAGTTTCAGTCCCTCAAGTTTCAAATATTGACAAAACTAGTCCCTGAAGGTTTAAAAATGAAAGAAAAGTCAACCCAAGGTTTCTAAAGTCAAAAATTATCAAAACAAGTCCTTGGGTGAAAATTTCGAGAAAATTACATGTTTGGTCCCTGTACTTTGCAATTTGGCAATTATAGTCCCTCGGTTTTCAAAAATTGAAAAGTAAATTAAATAAGGGCTTATGGAATTGTAATATGGCATGAATAGTTCTTGTGATACTTGTGGAAAAGTGCAATTTCGGTCCATCATATTTTGGAAAACTACAAAATTGGTCCTTGTCATAACTACAAACCAAACGGATATCTTAAATACCAAAAACCAAACACAAACCCAAACTCCAACACCCCATTTAACAATTACCCAAGCCCACTTTCCAGGCCCAACCCCCAAAACCCTTTTCCCCCGTTTTATTCGTGTGAGACAAAGAGTCAAACCACAAAAAAAATAAAATAAATAAAAACGACACCCGTGACCTCCCCCCTCCTAGCCTGCTACACACCTGCAAAACCCAACATACAATCATCACAACCCTACCTCCCCAACCCTGCAACACTCCACCTCTATCCACCTTTCCACCATAAAACTACAAAACCCATCACCTGCCAAAGGCTAAAAGCCAAACTGCTAATGTCCCTTTTTCCCGCCCAAATGAATTCAATGGCCAAGATCATACCAAGGCAATCCAATGGCTGTGGTGATAGTAGAAGAAAGAAGAGAAGCCAAGTGAAACCCTAATTCAATTGGTAGTATAAATAGATTATGATGTAGCTCATTTTGAGCATTAGGATTTTAGAGTAGGTAGTTTAGTATAGAATTAATTAGTTTATGTTTTAAGTCTTTCAATTTAATGTTGTAACTCACCTTTTCAGTTAATCAAAGTTTCAAAGTTTTAAATTCAATTGCTTTTCTAAGTTTCTGTTTGAGCTTATTTATTTGCTTAATTCAATTGCTTATTTAATGGTTATGCTTGTTGGATTCAGTTTTGGTGGATTAAATATCACTTAGATACCTGATATCATATTCAGTCCTAGTCATAAGGGGTGTTTGGGTCTGCTAGGTTCTATGTGAGCTTGATGGTTTTTGTTTGTTGCATTGGTTAAAAACATGTTTCACTAGCTCCTATTAGTTCACAATAGTCATCAATCACTTAGGTATTTCAGAAAAAAAAGTCAAAACATCCTTAACATTATTTGAATGCTGCAACTGTTGTGAATTAAGAGCAGCACAGTCCTCTTTTAGGTTTAAACTTTGTTTAGTTTGCTTGCATTAGCTTAATTTCAAGTTAAAACATCATAAGTGATCAAGTAGAATAGATATAATCTCATTTTAGTCAAAGTTTTAGTTTAATCCAAAAGTCAAATTTGCTTACTTAGTTTTTTATAGCCAATTTCAAATTAATCTCTAGGATTTGTTAATGGATAAAAATCAGTAGGGTTTGTTTATTTTAGATGTTTGTCAGCTTGTGTTCCTAAATCAACAAGGAAATTGGAATTTAGAGTTGATTTGGTTATAAAAATTTGCTTGGGAAGTTGCCTTGTTGACTGAGTGTATACCCTGCACCCAGTTTGCCACACTGACCATTTTTCACATGACCTCTGCCTGTTCATCTGTGGGGCCCACTCCAAGCTCATTAGCTTTTCATGAAGCTTGTCTATGGGACTTGTTGGTTCAAGGTTAATATGGGACTTGTTAGCTTATCTGTGGGCCCTATCAAGGGCTTAAGTTAGCATACCTGGTCTGCTTCAGGGGTATTTGTTTGACTTAGCTTAGTTTTTGACTTTTCAAATGCTTTTTAGGCCCTCATGACTGCTTATTCTCTGCACCCATTAGCTTTTTAGGATTCTCTTATATCCATTTTGCATGTATTCCCCCCCCCCCCTAGTGAGCTTAGAATAGCTTTTGGTTAGCCTAAGGTAGTCACCCAGGTCTGCACATCAGCAGCCTACTGTTCCACTGGCTTCTTTTCATCAGTTTTCTATAAGCTCATATAAGCTTGTGGAGGTTTGAATTTCAGTTTACAAGCTCTTGGATAGCTTGTCTATGTAGTTTGGCTGTTGTGGTATAGTAGCTTATTCATTTGGACAGCCTTTAGATGCCCCAAAGTTAGCCCTTAAGGACTGCCCTGTACCCCTGATTTTGTCCAACTGCTTGAATTCATAAGCTCATGGTTAGCTTATCTGTGGGGCCCTCTCAGAGTTTAGTAGCTTTTTGAGAAGCTCACTAGGTTGTCTCACAGGTTCAAAGCTTATTTTAGGTCTCCGAGCTTTTGCCCATAGCTTAAAATAGGCCTGCAGTTTGCCTATTGGACTGCTAAGTTGAGCAGTTTTTGAAACTGCTTATTTGTGGTTCATTGGCTTCTCAGTGAGCTTAATTGTAAGTTTTAGCTTATTTTCAGTATGACTTGGTGATTTTAGCACAGAGTTCACTTAAGGTTTAAATATTTGGCTTTTCCCCTAGCTTTTTCATTTCTAAAATCCTTTCAAAGTCTCAAAAAGCCCACTGATTGGGACAATAAGCTTGAACTTAGCTTATTTGGGCTTTTTAGTAGAATTGTTTTTATAAAAGTTTCTTGTAATCAGTAGTTGAATAGGCTGGTAAAAGAAAAACAACAAAAATCAAGTTTTAAAAATAGTGATAGCTTCTATTTAATGTAATTTAGATTTTTAATTTTTCTTTTTAAATTTTTGTTAAGTACTTATATGTTTTTATATTTTTCTTAAATTTCTAGCATATTAAAGTGTTTGTAGAATAATTTTCAGAATTTTTACTTTTCATTTAGTAATTATTAGAATTGATATTAGTTTAATTAGTTATTAATTAATATTAGTATATTAAATAGTTTTAATAAATTTTGTTAAACAGTAGTGCCTTTTCTTATTTTTCCTAAGTTCCTCATAATATTTAGTACTAGTAGTAATTTTCTTATAATTTTTACTATTCATTTGATAATTTCTAGATTTAATTTTAATTAAATTAGTTTAAGTAAAAAAACCAAAAAGAAAATAGTTTTAGCATTTAAATTTTATCTCAGATCACTTTTTCTAATTTTCCTAGCTTCTATAAGTTGTTAAGTATTTGTAAAAATTAGATTTGTAATTTTCACTTTCCATTTGCTAATTTTTACATTTAATTTAGTTTAATTAGCCTTTAAATAATAATTAAGTGATTAATTCATAAATAGCTTAAAAATTAGTTGTAAAATTATTTTTATAATTTTTTAGGATTCCTGTAGTGGTTAATTAGATTTGTAAAAATTTTCTTAATTTTCTAAGTTAGTTTGTCATTTTGAATAATTTAAATTTCTTAAATTACTTAAGTAATCTTTAACTAGTAATTAATTAATATTAAATAATTAAATAGTGTAAAAATTAATTTTAATTTTCTAAAAATTTTCTTTTATCATTAGGATTGTAAAAATTTAATTTCCATATTCGTAGGTATTTTATCTCTCTAAAACTCGCGTTTTATTTCGTACGTCAACGTAAATTTAAATCAAACGAACGCGTTTTTAGACTTAGCTTACGTTTTTAGGTTATCTGATCATCAGTAATTATTCCAATAGTGTTTCTAAGTTATTTTCATTCCTCATATCCTAGTTTAATCATTCAAAACCCTTATATACCCTTTCCAGTCCAAATTCACCTGATCACGAAACCGTTTGATAACCATCCACACCTCGTCGGGACATAACGACCCGGGGAAACACTGTACTTCCACGGAGCATTGAGCCTAAGGAGTTTGACTATATTGACCACATCCGTGGTTGACTTTAGTTGACTGCTTTTGCCTCAATCAGTAGATTTAGATGATGTTGAGGTAGTTGGTGCTTCAGCTTCGATTGTAGTAGATGCATCTTGTGATGGTGGTGGTGGTTGATGGTTTTCAGCGGGTGCAGCGGACTGTTGATGAGATGCATTTGTCGAAGTTCCACCATAGTATTCATCAACCATTAACTCGTAGAAATTTTCCAGGTCTTGTTCTGAAGGTTTATCCGTGTTTATTAAATAAGCTCCTTGAGGCACGAGTCCTGAACTGATGTGTCCAGAAGTCTGCTGGTTTGGTGCGGGTCCTAATCCGTTTTGATTAGAAGCCATTGGATTAAGCTCGGGTTCTAGAGCGAGTCTCTCAGAAGCCATTTGTGAAATCTCATCAAACTTCACATTCATCGTCTCCATTATCCTTTTCGTTCTTCTATTATACACACTGAATGCCCTCGAGTTTTCTGAATATCCAATGAAGATTCCAATATCACCCTTAGATTTCAACTTACCTAGATCTTCTCTGTCATTCGTCGGATAGCACAAAGCGCCAAATACATGAAGATAAGAGATATCTAGTTTTCGATTGTTCACAAGCTCATATGGTGTTTTATTGAATCTCAGATGGACTAGGGATCGGTTTTGAGTAAAACAAGCAGTGGCTATAGCATCAGCCCATAAGAATAGTGGTGCACTAGAATAAATTAGCATTGTGCGAGCAGCTTCCACAAGTGTTCGATTTCATCTTTCAACTACCCCATTCTGCTGTGCAGTTCTAACAACTGATGTTTGATGTGTAATTCCAACATCTTCAAGGTACGTTCTTAACTCCTGGTTTGTGAATTATGTGCCATTATCTGTTCTTACAATCTTTACCGAAGCTTGAAGTAAAACTTGAATTTGCTTCAGAAAGGTGATGATGATGCCTGGTGCTTCGTCTTTAGATCTCAAAAACTTTACCCAAGTATATCTTGAATAATCATCAACGATAACAAGAATATACCTCTTCCCATTAATGCTTTCAACTCTCATTGGGCCACATAAGTTCATGTGCAACATATGTAACCTTGCTTCGGAACTAGGTACGGTTTTAGGTTTATATGATGCTCTTTTACTTTTTCCTTGTTCGCATGATGGACATAGGTGATCCTTGGTGTATTTGAACTTAGGAAGACCGGTGACGAGGTTGTCTTTGGCTAATTTGTTGATGGTGTCAAAATTGAGATGAGATAAACGTCTATGCCATAGCCAGGACTTAGTTTCGGTTGCCCTTGTCATAAGACAAATTGGTGATGTAGAATCCATTTGGTTGATGTCGATAGCGTACAAGTTTGTGCCATGATTTCCAGTTAAGAGATCATTACCAACCAAATTTCTAATAAAAACCGTGTTTCTCCTAAATGCAACTTCTAAATCTGCATCACAAAACTGCCCAATTGAAAACAAGTTGTGTCCCAACCCTTCAACGTAGTAAACTCGAGTGATCAAAAAATTCCCAAACTGAAGATCTCCAAAACCCAAAATAGCTGCTACATGATCATTTCCAAAGCGTACAGTTCCCATGAATTTCCAGACAAAATTGATCAGCAGCTTTAAATTCCCGGTCATGTGCTTGGAGCAACCTGAGTCGATGATTCAAAGACAAATTTTGATAACCTGCCAATAACATAAGAGTTTGTATTTGGAAACCGTTTTTAATTTGGTTCCATGAGGTTAGGGGTACAATCTAAATCACACTCATAGACAGTTGCTACTTGTTTAGCTTTAGCTATTTCTAATTTTCCATCCTTGAGTATAAATTCTCTACCTGTTGGAATCCAAACATAATACATAAGATAGTTCTTAGGCGTGCGACTATTAGTGGTGTTCCTAATTCTTTTAATTAGGTTTCCAACAAATCTAGATTTTGCACTAGGTCCTTTGGAAACGTTCTTCTGTTCAGGCGTAACATCCACATTCTTAGAAACACATTCATCATGAACATCATTAATTAAACATTTCTTGCATATTAAACAAACAGAGTCATTACATGCATTAGAAACATTACTTTTGACATTACATGCAGATGAAACATGTCTCTTATTACAAAGTGATAAATTCCTGGGGCGTTCTTCTATTTCTTTAACTTTATTCTTGCTACTACTCTTAGATGCAGGCGAGACTCTATTGTTTCTTGTATTGCTCCTAAGCTTTAGTCTGCTGCTCCTAGAGGTGCTGTCTAATCCTGTAGAAGTTGAGGCACACGCATTAGGATTTATATTGTTGTCCTTTTTAGCATCACTAGACTCTTTAGAATTATCCTTTTTGCACTTGTCATTTGTCTTAGATGTGGAGGCAGACGCACTAGTGGGACTAATCCTTAAAAGGCCAGGTGCTATCACTTTTGGTGTTTCAACAACCGCTTTTCCTTTATCAACAATCTTTACATTTTCACTTTGCTTGGGCAAGGGTGTTGGAGTGACTGGTTTTTTCAAGTCCTTTTTCTCATCGACTTTTGGAGCAAACCATGAAATTGACATTTTTGGTTTTTGAACCGCGTTTGAAACATTTGGTTTCTCCGAAGTTGATGGTTTTGCAAACTTAGTTTCCTCACCCTTCCCTTTTTGACTTTCAAGCTGAGCCCTCAAAAGATCATTTTGCTCTTTCATGTTCTTGAAGGCACGCTCATACGACAGTTTGTCATATTTTCATTCTTCTCTTTTTCGATCAAGTTGTTTAAAACATGACACATTTTCTTTTTCAAGCTTTATAAGAGCATTTTCATATTTGGAAACAATTTCGGAGGTCTCAACTCTCAGTCGATCATCGTCTTGAACAGAATATGTTTGTAAAATGATGGACATAATATCAGTAGTCATAACAGCTTCAAAGAGAGAATCATTTAGGTTTTCCAAAACAGTGATTTGCCCAAAAGATTCATTAGCCTTCTTTATCAGGGATTTGTGATCCGTGACGAAGTCAGCTGTTTCTTTCAAAAATGCTTGTTCAAAATGAATTACTCGAGCATGAATGTTATTAATTTGAGGAGCAAATTCATTTTCAAGAATCTTTTTAAGCTGTAAATGAACCATGGAATTCCAGTTGATCTCATTAAGTCTCATTTTAGATTCTAAAGTCGTTTTAAGTTGCCCAACTCTTGTTTTAAGATCATCAAGATATCCCCTTGCAGCACTTGTGTTAAAAGTGTTGTTTGAGGACATTTGTTCCATGTTTGAAATTGATTTGGAAGCAACTACTTTCTTAGAAAATATTTTCGAGAATGGTCGTTTTATGGAAAACACAGATAGTTCTTTTTGTGGAACAAAAGTAATTCCCGAAAGTTTGTTCAATTTGTTATAATCAATGGGTTTCAAATCCTTTTGTTTCATTTTAGTTATGCTCTCTTCGACAAGTTCCATCGTTTGCATAGAATCCCGAACGACGGGAGGATCATGTTTGGTGTAAATAACATTACCATTATACAAAACATTCCGTTCTTCCTGAGCTTTCTTGAGATTACAAGGATTGTTGTTACCAAGAGCCATTTTATGTTTCGTATGGTAAATCGGATTAGTTTGATTTGAAATCATTTTCATTGTTTGACTTGATTGACTTGACTTAACCACTAATTCTTCTAGTTTAGCAATCTTGTGTTCTGACTCTATGATTTGATCCAAATGTTTATCTTCTTTCTTTGAAAATTCCTTTTTCAACTCATCCCGTTCTTTTTCAAGATTGGTATAAGCTGTTTTTTGTTTTGAAAGTTGGTTTATTAATTTAGAAATTTCTGGTTTCAAAGAGTTAATGGTTTTTGTTGAACTAATTTCAAGAGTATCAAATTTGTTTTTCCATTCCCTATCTTTAACAAGTAACTTCTTATAACCAATTTCCAGTTCTGACTCGCGTTTTTTGTGAATTTGAAAACTTTTTGAATTTTCCTTGTATCTCTCAAGCTCAGTGGTCAATTTCTCATTCGCGGCCTTAACTTCACGATTGACCTTTTTAACTTTCTCAATCTCAATACCACAATTGTTTAATAATGATTCAAATAAAGCACGTGTTTCCTCATCATTCTCAGCATGTTGTGAAACGAAGCCTCCATTATGATTCACATCTGGAGTTGCTGAAGGAGTATTGCTACTACTTGACATATCCAGGTATGTATCATAAGTAGGTGCTAGCTTCGCCGAATGTTGTTCCTCATGAGGAGACATATCAAATATATCATTATTGTGACATTTGTTGAAGTTTGATACCTCAGATGGTGCACTGGTGTCATACACAGGAAGTGTGTCAAAATCCGTGTCATACTTAGCTTCTTAAAGATTTGCCATGAATATGCAGTTCGCATTGATATCCTCTCTATCTCCCATGTCATTCATGAGAGCCATAAAATCATTCTCCTCTGCGTTCAACTGAAACCCTGCCTTATCTTTTTGTACCAACAGCAATGCTTTCTGCAAATACTCAGTATCTCTCTTGTTTGGCTTAGTAGGACAGTTCCTTGCCATATGACCTACACCCTGACAGTTAAAACACTTTACCGGATTACCCTGATTCACATTTCCATTATTCCCAACAACTGGAGCTGCCACATTGATGCGTGGGAATTGCACCAGGCTTTACCTCTCGAGGGATCTCGAGAAGCTTACAACCCCCACCAGGCAGTGTACCTGATCGTTGTAGTATAGTATAATGACAAGTACCGGGGGATTGATCGTTCAACTTAGGAATAGTGTCGCTAGGATTAGAAAACCTAAAGACTAGGTCTAGAGATGAGGGATGATTCTTTTTGTATTTTTTTTTATATTTTATAAAAGCAAATAAAAATCTCGGTTTTTGAATGAGTGGGCGGAATTAGTTGCTAATCAACTAACCCAGTTACTAAGATGCAATCAAAATAAAATAATAAAAATGAAAATAAACTAAATTATACTAGTGGTGTGAGCAATATATGGGAGAATTGTGTTTACTTAGATTTCACTACTCCCTAGATATCTTTTACAGGTTAATTACTTGTTACATTTGCGTGGATGACGGATTGTATTTCTTAATACCATTCATGGGGTGGCGTACTTACTTCCCCAATCCTATAAGCTCCTACTTCACTCCTAAGTCGAGCCGGCTAAGAAGCTCCTAACATGGGATCACTAGAATTCGCTCATGCATTAAATACAATCATAAAAACATAGTACACATCGGTTCATGTTTCTTAAGACGTTCAAGCAAGTTACACAATGGAGATCTGCCAGTTTTCTTAAGCCTAACATTGAAATCATTCATCCATTACAACTATAAACAAGCAATCAACCTATAATCAACATCTAGGTTTCATTACATCTAAGCAAACACATGAGAGATCTAGCCTAGCATGTTATAATCAAGACAAGCATAAGATATACTCAAACAACACATAGACATATTGAATGAATTGAAAGAGGACTTATCTTAATTGAACATGAAAGGTTTCAAGGAGTGAAAACCCTTGAAAATACTGTTACAAACGACCTAGGGTTTATTAGGTTCGACCCTAGTATTCTCTACACAAGTTCCTCCCTTTATGAATGAAAAGTAGAAAAGTATATATAGGTTTTGTGAGGTGACGGCGTCAAGAGTAAATGTCTGACGCCATCATCTCGCCGCTATTAAAGTTCTCGGACTGCCTAGATCTGGGTTTGACGCCGTCACGTGTAATCCTTCTTCAGGCCGTCACCAAAATAACTCTTGACGCCCTTCTTCTGACGCCTTCAGGTTTTCTCTGGGTCGACATGGATTTTACTCCTGACGTCGTCACATTTTCCTTCTTGACGCCGTCAGGTGCTGTTCCCAGCATGGAAAATTAAGTCTTTGCCGTTTTTTTCACTTTTTTGCTCCAAAAACGTCCAAAATGCTTCCTTTTCCAGAATTCACTCCCAAAGTACCTAAAATCACAAAAGGAACGATTTAGGGTAATATTTGATCAAATAAATTGAATTCCGGGTTTAAATGACCCCTTAAAATGGTTTATTTTTCGCCTCATCACATACCCTTACATTTGAGATTTGCTTGTCCTCAAGCAAATGCGCTTTTATTCTAATCAAAATAAAAGTTAGGGGCCATTTAACACTAATATAAAAGTAATTACAACAAATAATCGTTCCACGAAAAAGACCAAAGACAAGCACGGAGGTCATACACTAGCACCTCACAAATAGTGTTTAGATACTCACATCTCTCGGGTGTAATAAAGTAATATCACAATATGGAAATGGAAAACATCTCACACTACCTGTCATAGCAAAATAGATTACCATAGGCTTGGGAAAGGATCAAACCTCCACCACATGGCGTAAGCACCTAGGATAAACTATCAAAGAGGTCTTTTTAAGGGTTGTAACGTTAGGTATAGGGATATGAAATACACGGTTTTGTTGGATATAGGCAGTCTTTACTGGTGGCGAGTTAATAATCTTGGTTAATTACATGTACAATATTGCATTGCTAAACCAAGACTAGACTCGACTTAAGCTAATAAATGAAAAATAACAAAAACATAAAATAAACATAGAATGAAACGGGATGATAGTCCGTTTTTTTTTTTTTTTTTTTTTTTTTTTTTTTTTTTTTTTTTTTTTGCATACACTTTTACCCTACCATCCAAAATAATACATCATAGGGAATGAACATTCCCCTTACGCTTGTATTTTTACATACTTTACAATAAACTAATCTAATGACTCGAATTAAGAAAATCAAAACACTTGGAGTACTTTTAAGATTAACGTACATATGGGGGTAATAATATGATGTTCTTCCCCATTACTCCATAAATAAGTACTTTACCCATGAGTCCCAATCATCCCAAAACAATATGTACAAGGATATGACTCGACTTAGCAACCATGTAATCAATTAGATAATTAACTAAGGGTTTAAACAAATAATAATAATGCACTAAAGATGAGTGCATACACGGAAGGCTAAGGCGATTTGGTTGTACATTTAAGTGGGGTGTAACAAATTCTTCCTTTAAGTAAGATGCTTAAAGTTAGAAACGAAAAGATAGGCTCGGAGGGGTGTACTAGGGGTTTCGTGTACTAAAAAGGAGTACAACGCTAAGGGTGTGGGAAAAATTAATTGACTTTACTAGCCAAGTAATATGACTTAAATGGTCAAGTAATTATGATACGGGTTTAACACAAGGGTGATCCTAATGCCTCTTATCATGTAGTAAATCCTACTACACGAATGTAGTCTCACTAGCGGTCTCGGGATGCATTACTAACGCAAGTTCTAGAATCTAAATGCTACCGGTACACTCATAAGCACTAATAGTAAATGCTTTTGCTATCAAATCTAAAGGCGAACCTCACATATTTCGGTGGAAAATTTTTCTGAATTATACGGTTTTGTGCTAGTCATACAATCTCCTATCCATGAGACGCTTGCTATGGCTAAAGTTTCACTCCTAAATGTTGTAAAAAATTTTAAATTTGGCGCTAAAATTACACTAACAAGTATTTCTCATAGTTTTATTACACATCTACTATCAAACAAACAAATTCAAGCAAAAGTGTATCTGTAAGGTATCATCATTTTACCCTCCCCTTACACTTAGGATGAACATTGTCCCCAATGTTCAAGTAAAGAATGTAAAAGTGAAAAAAAGTAAAAAGAATGAAATCAAATACTCCCCTGATTCGCTCGGTATGGATAATAAGGTGGCCAGGTTAAATCTTCATCCAAGAAAATGAACAATCAAAGCTTCCCTTCCAGAATAATAATCATCTTCTTGTCATACATAACCTGTAAATCCTGAGAAAACAAACAAAGCAACCTCGCATAAAATCGGCGGCAATCTATATATGCTAACAAATCCTAGAAAACAAAATAAGATATAATCCTTGTGGAATGATGTTTGCTGATTTCCTGGAGATTATAAAACTAAAGATTCAACAAAAACTTTAAGACTCCGTTAGAAAAACAAAACTGGTAAAATTTCCAGAATTTTACACGTGACGCCGTCAGGAATTAACTCCTGACGCCGTCAGAAGTGACCTGCAGAAATTCTTATGTTAAGTTTCCGGAAAATTTCTGGAAAAACTTCGTCCTACTTCCTAGAAAATCCTGCAAAACATCATTATGACTCGATACAAGCATTTGACTCTAACAAATACGAATATACATGTTCACTTAATATTGTGGAGAATCATGATTGAGTTTGTTCCTTAAAAACATATTAGGGGTTTCCACTTACACTTATCTTTTGCGAAATACCTTTGGATGAAGCTAAGACTAGGCCAAATGATGAGGCGAAAAATGAACCACTTTTAGGGGGTCATTTAAGCCCGGAATTGAATTTATTTGATCAAATATTTCCCTAAATCGTTTCTTTTGTGATTTTAGGTACTTTGGGAGTGAAATCTGGAAAAGGAAGCAATTCAGACGTTTTTGGAGCATAAAAGTGAAGAAAACGCCAAAGACTTAATTTTCCAAGCTAGGAACAGTGTGTGACGGCGTCAAGAGGAAGAAGTTGACGGCGTCAAGAGTAAAGATCATGACGACCCAGTACAGAAATGAAGGCGTCACAAAGAAGAGCGTCAAGAGTTAAATGTGTGACGGCCTGGAAAAATGGAATACATGACGGCGTCAGATGTAGATCAAGGTAGTCCGAGGATTATTTTGGCGGCGAGATGACGACGTCACAAGGTTGTTCTTGACGCCGTCAGCCTCTATTATCTATATATAGTTTTCTAATTTTCATTCATTAAAAGGAACAAGTTTGGAGAAACCCTATGGCCGAACCATATACGTATTTTACAGCTTTTTCAAGGGTTTTCAGCCCTTGAATGCTTACATGTACTATTGAGATAAGTATTCTTTTAATTCAATCAATATGTCTATGTGTTGGTTGTATATATCTTGTGCTTGTCTTAATTCCACCATGTTAGGCTAGATTTATCTTGTGTTTGCTTAGATCTAATGAAACCTAGATGTTGATTATGTGTTGATTACTTAGTTATGGTTGTATTAGATGAATGATTTCAATGTTAGGCTTAACAAAACTGGCAGATCTCCAATTGGTAACATGCTTGAACGTCTTAGGAAACATGAACCGATGTGTACTAGGTTTTATTGGTTGTATTTAATGCATGAGTAAATTCTAATGATCCCATGTTAGGAGCTTCTTAGCCGGCTCGACATAGGAGTGAAGTAGGCACTCATAGGATTGGGGAGTTAAGTACGCCACCCCATGAATGGTATTAAGGAATACAATCCGTCATCCACGCAACTATAACAAGTAATTAACGTGTAAAAGATATCTAGGGAGTAGTGAAATCTAAGTAAACACATTTCTCCACTTATTGCTCACAACCTTAGTTTAATTTAGTTTTATTTTCATTTTTAGTATTTTATTTTGATTGCATCTTAGTATTCGGTTAGTTGACTAGCAACTAATTCTGCCCAAATCCTTCAAACCCGAGATATTTACTTGCTTTCATAAAAATATAAAAATACAAAAAGAATAATCTCTCATCTCTAGAACTAGTATTTAGGTTTTCTAATCCTAGCGACACTATTCCTAGCTGAATGATCAATCCCCCGGTACTTGTCATTATACTATACTACAACGATCAGGTACACTGCCTAGTGGGGGTTGTAAGCTTCTCGAGATCCCTCGAGAGGTAAAGCCTGGTGCAAACCCCACGCACCAAGTTTTTGGCGCCGTTGCCGGGGAATAGTTATTGTCTAGGTTAGAATCTCTTTTTATTAGGTCTACTTGCTAGATTCCTTTCTAGTAAGATTTTATTTTTATTTTTAGGTTCTCTTTAGTCTATCTTTTTCTTTGTGTCTTTGTTTGTAAAAACCTTTCCATTGACTATTCCGTTAGCCGTTATGGAGAACGCGAATCTATCATACTACCAACCACGAAATTCACCTACTCCAAATGACATCTTGATGTTTAAACAATATGAGGATGAACCTATCTATGATGCATGGGCTCATTTTAAATATTTACTCCGAAAAGTCCCTCATCATAATTTCGATCTGTGGTCCCAAATTAAAATATTTTACCATCGTGTCGACCACTATAGCAAAATGGACATTGACCATGCCACAGATGGGGACCTTTGGGGATGAAGTGTTGATGAAGCATGGGAAACCATAGAGAATTGTGCCAGACTTGCCAAAAAAATGGACAAACCAACAAACGTTGTTACGGATCAATTGATAGCAAGTTTAAGGGAACAAGCAAGAAGATTGTTTGGGGATAAACGTATAGATGAGATAACGGGGTGCACGTGGTGGTTTGATTTCACCACAATACAAGCTGAGCACATTGGTAATCTTGATAAGATGGAGGATAGAGTTGAAAATTTAAGCCCACCAAGTACCCCACAAGTCCTACCATTATTTGAAGCATACACACCGCCCGTGACTTATTCGGATGAAGTAGATGAGACTTTAGGAGTCCCAATGGAGGTAGAACCCTTGTACCAAACACCACTAGAGGATATAGGTTTGAATACTTGTAGTGATAACCTTACTTATAGTTCTAGGGAATTACCTAGTGTTGATGAACCGGAACCTCAATCTTCACACAACTTTCCATCCTTAGATATACATCTAGGAGACAAAAGAGGAGCCGACCCACCCATCAACCCATGTAGTCCAGGTAGTCTTAGGATAAAGGTAGTGGACTCTAAGCCTTTTAGAGAGGAAGCCAATATAGGAGTGGAAAATGACCTTACATGCTTACATCACCCATTTATGATTGATCACAAGAAACATTATGGGTTTAAACCAGGTTTATTAGGTCAAGATGGATCCCCAACTAGTAATCTCTTGAAGTTGATTGAAAATGATCCCTTTCTAAGAGAAAATCTTAATCCTCCCACTAACCCAATTGAATTAGGTAAGGTTATGATGATAGGAGCACAGCCCTTTGAGCATATAATTCATCCACCACTCTTTCCTCACATGGCATATTTCCACCCTAAGGGTGTGTATCGCTACTTTCACCCGCACTTAATCCTAAGTGTAGGGAAAACCTCCCCTATTTCCATTAAATAAGGGTAGAGTCAGGCTCGTGACTCGAACAAAAACAAGCACTTATTGGGAGGCAACCCAAGCTTTATTTATTTGTTTGTTTGTTTGTTTGTTTATTTGATTGTTATTTGCTTCCGTATGCATGCTTTATTTTTATTGTTGGTAGATCATGTTTCAAACTAAAATGGTGAAAATACTTTACTTTGTTGTTTGCTTAGTCTTAACTTCATCCAAAGGTATTTTTGCAAAAGATAAGTGTAAGGGGAAACACCAAATATGTTTTTAAGAAACAAAACCGATCATGATTCTCCACAATATTAAGTGAACATGTATATTCGTATTTGTTAGAGTCAAATGCTTGTATTGAGTCATAATGAAGTTTTACAGGATTTTCCAGGAAGTAGGACCAAGTTTTTCCAGAAATTTTCCAGAAACTTAACATAAGAATTTCTGCAGGTCACTTCTGACGGCGTCATGAGCTTGCTCTTGACGGCGTCACGTGTAAAAATCTGGAAATTTTACCAGTTTTGTTTTTCTAACAGAGTCTTAAAGTTTATGTTGAATTATTAAGTTTTATAATCTCCAGGAGATCTGCAAACTTCATTCCACAAGCATTATATCTTACTTTGTTTTCTAGGATTTAGTAACTTATGTAGATTGCCGCCGATTTTATGCGAGATTGCTTTGTTTGTTTTCTCAGGATTTACAGGTTATGTATGACAAGAAGATGATTATTATTCTGGAAGGGAAGCTTTGATTGTTCATTTTCTTGGAGGAAGATTTAACCTGGCCACCTTATTATCCATACCGAGCGAATCAGGGGAGTATTTGATTTCATTCTTTTTACTTATTTCACTTTTACATTCTTTACTTGAACATTGGGGACAATGTTCATCCTAAGTGTAAGGGGAGGGTAAAATGATGATACCTTACAGATACACTTTCGCTTGAGTTTGTTTGTTTGATAGTAGATGTGTAATAAAACTATGAGAAATACTTGTTAGTGCAATTTTAGCGCCAAATTTAATTTTTTTTACAACATTTAGGAGTGAAACTTTAGCCATAGCAAGCGTCTCATGGATAGGAGATTGTATGACTAGCACATAACCGTACTTTCAGAAAAATTTTCCACCCAAATATGTGAGGTTCGCCTTTAGATTTGATAGGAAAAGCATTTACTATTAGTGCTTATGAGTGTACCGGTAGCATTTAGATTCTAGAACTTGCGTTAGTGATGCATCCCGAGACCGCTAGTGAGACTACATTCGTGTAGTAGGATTTACTACATGATAAGAGGCATTAGGATCACCCTTGTTTTAAACCCGTATCATAATTACTTGACCATTTAAGTCATATTACTTGGCTAGTTAAGTCAACTAATTTTTCCCACACCTTAGCGTTGTACTCATTTTTAGTACACGAAACCCCTAGTACACCCCTCCGAGCCTATCTTTTCGTTTCTAACTTTAAGCATTTTACTTAAAGGAAGAATTTGTTACACCCCACTTAAATGTACACCCAAATCACCTTAGCCTTCCGTGTATGCGCTCATTTTTAGTGCATTCTTGTTATTTGTTAAACCCTAAGTTAACTATCTAATTGATTACATGGTTGCTAAGTCGAGTCATATCCTTGTACATATTGTTTTGGGACGATTGGGACTCATGGGTAAAGTACTTATTTTATGGAGTAATGGGGAAGAACATCATTTATTACCCCCATATGTGCGTTAATCTTAAAAGTGCTCCAAGTGTTTTGATTTTCTTAATTCGAGTCATTAGATTAGTTTATTGTAAAGTATGTAAAATTCAAGTGTAAGGGGAATGTTCATTTCCTATGATGTAGTATTATTTTGGATGGTAGGGTAAGAGTGTATGCAACCAAAAAAAATATATATATATATATATATATATATATATAGAAAAAGAAAAAGAGAAAAAAACATACGGACTACCATCCCTTTTTATTCTATGTTCATTTTATGTTTTTGTTATTTTTCATTTATTAGCTTAAGTCGAGTCTAGTCTTGGCTTAGCAACGCCATATTGTACATGTAATTAACCAAGATTGTTAGCTCGCCACCAGTAAAGACTGCCTATATCCAACAAAACCGTGTATTCCATATCCCTACACCTAACGTTACAACCCTTTGAAAGACCTCTTTGATAGTTTATCCCAGGTGCTTACGCCATGTGGTGGAGGTTTGATCCTTTCCCAAGCCTATGGTAATCTATTTTGCTATGACAGGTAGTGAGAGATATCTTCCGTTTCCATATTGTAATTTATACTTTATTACACCCGAGAGATGTGAGTATCTAAACACTATTTGTGAGGTGCTTGTGTATGACCTCCGTGCTTGTCTTTGGTCTTTAGTGGAACGATTATTTGTTGTAATTACTTTTATATTAGTGTTAAATGACCCCTAACTTGTATTTTGACTATAATAAAAGCGCATTTGCTTGAGGACAAGCAAATCTCAAGTGTAAGGGTATATGATGAGGCGAAAAATAAACCACTTTTAGGGGGTCATTTAAGCCCGGAATTGAATTTATTTGATCAAATATTGCCCTAAATCGTTCCTTTTGTGATTTTAGGTACTTTGGGAGTGAAATCTGGAAAAGAAAGCAATTCGGACGTTTTTGGAGCATAAAAGTGAAGAAAACGCCAAAGACTTAATTTTCCAAGCTAGGAACAGTGTGTGACGGCATCAAGAGGAAGAAGTTGACGGCGTCAAGAGTAAAGATCATGACGACCCAGTACAGAAATGAAGGCGTCACAAAGAAGAGCGTCAAGAGTTAAATGTGTGACGGCCTGGAAAAATGGAATACATGACGGCGTCAGATGTAGATCAAGGCAGTCCGAGGATTATTTTGGCGGCGAGATGACGGCGTCACAAGGTTGTTCTTGACGCCGTCAGCCTCTATTATCTATATATAGTTTTCTAATTTTCATTCATTAAAAGGAACAAGTTTGGAGAAACCCTAAGGCCGAACCATATACGTATTTTACAGCTTTTTCAAGGGTTTTCAGCCCTTGAATGCTTACATGTGCTATTGAGATAAGTATTCTTTTAATTCAATCAATATGTCTATGTGTTGGTTGTCTATATCTTGTGCTTGTCTTAATTCCACCATGTTAGGCTAGATTTATCTTGTGTTTGCTTAGATCTAATGAAACCTAGATGTTGATTATGTGTTGATTACTTGTTTATGGTTGTATTGGATGAATGATTTCAATGTTAGGCTTAAGAAAACTGGCAGATCTCCAATTGGTAACATGCTTGAACGTCATAGGAAACATGAACCGATGTGTACTAGGTTTTATTGGTTGTATTTAATGCATGAGTAAATTCTAATGATCCCATGTTAGGAGCTTCTTAGCCGGCTCGACATAGAATTGAAGTAGGCACTCATAGGATTGGGGAGTTAAGTACGCCACCCCATGAATGGTATTAAGGAATACAATCCGTCATCCACGCAACTATAACAAGTAATTAACGTGTAAAAGATATCTAGGGAGTAGTGAAATCTAAGTAAACACATTTCTCCACTTATTGCTCACAACCTTAGTTTAATTTAGTTTTATTTTCATTTTTAGTATTTTATTTTGATTGCATCTTAGTATTCGGTTAGTTGACTAGCAACTAATTCCGCCCAAATCCTTTAAACCCGAGATATTTACTTGCTTTCATAAAAATATAAAAATACAAAAAGAATCATCTCTCATCTCTAGAACTAGTATTTAGGTTTTCTAATCCTAGCGACACTATTCCTAGCTGAACGATCAATCCCCCGATACTTGTCATTATACTATACTACATCGATCAGGTACACTGCCTGGTGGGGGTTGTAAGCTTCTCGAGATCCCTCGAGAGGTAAAGCCTGGTGCAATCCCTATGCATCACCAAACAACAAAATAAAGTATTTTCACCATTTTAGTTTTGAAACATGATCTACCAACAATAAAAATAAAGTAAAGCATGCATAAGGAAACAAATAACAATCAAACGAAATAAAAATCACACAAAACATGGGTTGCCTCCCAAGAAGTGCTTTTCTTTATTTACGAGTCTTGTAGCTAGACTCATGGTCATGAGTTACTACGTGACATGGGTGAGTTCCTCATTGAGGACATCTTTGGGATCAAACTTAGGTTTCAACTTCCTATCAGTTTTTTTAGTACGGTATGACCTTTCAAACTTTTCTCCATCCGGATCATACAAAATCATCTTCAAATGCCATGATCCGTCACCTTTCTTAGGTGGTTTGTCCCACCTCCATTTACAATTATCCCCCTCTCTCTTCCACTTGTTCATCTCTATGTTAATGGGCATTACGCCTAAGAACTCAATCATTTTCCTAAAGACCAGGGGGTCCTCAAAAGGGTCTAGCTCTTCATCCCTAGCTATGAGTTATTCCACCGAATATGTCTTATCGATGAAATCTTTTTCTAGATAGAATGGGCATTGAGGTCCTATAAAGTTTCTTTCTATCCAAGGTCCATATCTAGATGGTCTCCTATTCATCTCTACCCAATGTGGTGTCTGCTCATCCTCACAATCATAGCTATGTTTCTTGACATCATACATCGATCAAGTATCGCCCTCACCTACCGCTATCTTAGACTCCTTACAATCTATCATGGCACTAGCGGTAGCTAAAAATCCTCTTCCTACTAATAATGGGCAGGTAGTGTCACTAACCATGTCTAGGACGTGAAAATCCGCTAAGATAGTTAACTTTCCTACGTGAACAACTACATCCTTAATCATCCCAATCGGGTGGGCAATACTCCCATCCGCTAGACCAATTAAGACCTCCGTCTCCTCGAACTTTCCTAGCTTGAGAGTGGTGAAAAGGGATAAGGGAATCAAGTTGAGGCTTGACCCTAAATCGGATAATGTGTCGAAAGCTTCGGATATTTCTATCTTACAAGGCAAAACAAATATACTCGGATCATCAAGCTTTTTAGGCAACTTGTTTTGAACGAAGGCGGTCCCATTTTTACCTAGTTTAAATTTTTCATATTTTTCTAAGAGAGCACTATAGTAGGGAGCACGGGCTAAGACATCAATGACGGGACGTTCAAGGTGAAGCTCCTTGAATTCATTGTCAAGGTCTTGCGTAGGAGGTGTTTCAACTATGCTTTTGACCGGTTTTATATCGGGTGTTTTATTTGATTGGTCCTTTTGAAGAATTTGGTATTGTTTGAAACACGTGCTCGTGATTTGACCGAGTAGTATTGCGGACAAGAAGTGGGTGACGAAACTGATGATCTGGAATTAACGTTTAGTTTCGGGTTCTTGATCGTGTCGCTTGGGAGTGCTCCCATTTGACGTTCATTGAGAACTTTCAACAATGTGTCAATTTTGGTGGTCATCTCGCTTTGCTTTTGTTTGAAATCGGCTTCAAACTTAGATATGCGAGCTTCTTGAGATGCCATAAACTTGTACATCAATCCTTCAAGATTGTTGGTACTACCATAGTTGTTAGAAGGACTGTTGTTGAAAGTACGGTTGGAGGGTGGACCGTTTGGTTGGTAACGATTAGGCGGATTGGAAGAATTGATTTGGTTTTGTTTCCACCTAAGGTTTGGATGATTTTTCCAAGAAGGGTTGTAGGAATCACCATACGGGGTTGGCTCGGGTTTGAAAGTGTACCACTTATCTCTCGTTTCGTCGGTACGCGAGGATGCGTAATCTGCAAAAGCTGTTCCGGGGAGTTCCACACAATCACGAGTGTCATGGGGACCACTACATAATTCGCATGAAGAAGTGATTTTCTTCACTTTACTTGAAGGCTTGGGAGCTTCGTAAGATTTCATGAGAAACTTGACTTGGTCCTCAAGTTCCATGATCCTACGGTCGGGAGTGCTAGAATTGTTCGAAGGCAACGATATTGCCTTCACCGTTTTGTTCAAATCATGGGGATCATTCCAACATTCATTGTCATAGAGAGCAAGATCTTCTATAAGTTCCCATGATTCTTCCGCACTTAGATCACGTAGCTTGCCACTGGCCGATTGGTCAATGGTTCGCCTTGTGGAGAGATCGATATGGTCATAGAAGATTTGGACTTGGAGCCAAAGATCTATGCCATGATGAGGGACTTTTTGGAGAAAGTCCTTGAAACGAGTCCATGCTTCATATAGAGTTTCACCTTGACGTTGTTGGAACATCAAGATATCATTTCTGAGCTTGGTAGTTCTCCCCGGTGGGAAAAATTGAGCAAGGAAATGAGTGGTGAGATCATCCCATGAGGTGATGGATCCCGCGGGTAAACGCTCAAGCCATTGACTAACTTGATCACGTAGAGAGAATTGGAATAGGCGTAATCAGGTTGACTCTCTAGTTTCAGCATCAAGGTCTATAGAATCTACGATTTTAATGAAGTCCTTGAGATGTTGATTTGGATCTTTGGAACGAAGTCCATGGAATGCACATCCGCTTTGCACCAACCGGATGGTGTCGGATCACAAGGGAGACACATTGGCTCCTTGGGTGAGCTCAATGGTGTTTCGGTAGCCTTGGTGGCTAGGTCGGGAGTACTCTCCTAGGGTTCGGGGCCTAAGAGGTTGGTCAGCTAGTGGTGGGTTTTGTGGGTGGCCTTGTTGTGGTGGGTTGATGGGTTCAAAGATGTTACCACCTTCCATGATGTCGGATGGTAAAGATTATGAACAAAGGCACGAAGAAATAAGATAGACTAAAGAAAACCTAAAAATAAAAATAAAATCTTACTTGAAAGGAATCTAGCAAGTAGACCTAATAAAAAGAAATCATAACCTAGAAAATAACTATTCCCGAGCTGCGGCGCCAAAAACTTGATGTGTGGGAATTGCACCAGGCTTTACCTCTCGAGGGATCTCGAGAAGCTTACAACCCCCACCAGGCAGTGTACCTGATCGTTGTAGTATAGTATAGTGACAAGTACCGGGGGATTGATCGTTTAACTTAGGAATAGTGTCGCTAAGATTAGAAAACCTAAAGACTAGGTCTAGAGATGAGGGATGATTCTTTTTGTATTTTTTTTATATTTTATAAAAGCAAATAAAAATCTCGGTTTTTGAAGGAGTGGGCGGAATTAGTTGCTAATCAACTAACCCAGTTACTAAGATGCAATCAAAATAAAATAATAAAAATGAAAATAAACTAAATTATACTAGTGGTGTGAGCAATATATGGGAGAATTGTGTTTACTTAGATTTCACTACTCCCTAGATATCTTTTACAGGTTAATTACTTGTTACAGTTGCGTGGATGACAGATTGTATTCCTTAATACCATTCATGGGGTGGCGTACTTACTTCCCCAATCCTATAAGCTCCTACTTCACTCCTATGTCGTGCCAGCTAAGAAGCTCCTAACATGGGATAACTAGAATTCGCTCATGCATTAAATACAATCATAAAAACATAGTACACATCGGTTCATGTTTCTTAAGACGTTCAAGCAAGTTACACAATGGAGATCTGCCAGTTTTCTTAAGCCTAACATTGAAATCATTCATCCATTACAACTATAAACAAGCAATCAACCTATAATCAACATCTAGGTTTCATTACATCTAAGCAAACACATGAGAGATCTAGCCTAGCATGTTATAATCAAGACAAGCATAAGATATATTCAAACAACACATAGACATATTGAATGAATTGAAAGAGGACTTATCTTAATTGAACATGAAAGGTTTCAAGGGGTGAAAACCCTTGAAAATACTGTTACAAACGACCTAGGGTTTATTAGGTTCGACCCTAGTATTCTCCACACAAGTTCCTCCCCTTATGAATGAAAAGTAGAAAAGTATATATAGATTTTGTGAGGTGACGGCGTCAAGAGTAAATGTCTGACGCCATCATCTCGCCGCCAATAAAGTTCTCGGACTGCCTAGATCTGGGTTTGACGCCGTCACGTGTAATCCTTCTTCAGGCCGTCACCAAAATAACTCTTGACGCCCTTCTTCTGACGCCTTCAGGTTTTCTCTGGGTCATCATGGATTTTACTCCTGACGCCGTCACATTTTCCTTCTTGACGCCGTCAGGTACTGCTCCCAGCATGGAAAATTAAGTCTTTGCCGTTTTCTTCACTTTTATGCTCCAAAAACGTCCAAAATGCTTCCTTTTCCAGAATTCACTCCCAAAGTACCTAAAATCACAAAAGGAATTATTTAGGGCAATATTTGATCAAATAAATTCAATTCCGGGCTTAAATGACCCCTAAAAACGGTTCATTTTTCGCCTCATCACACATTCCTAATCTGATTACCCATTGCCTAATTTCCAACATTCTGACCCCTTTGATTCCCAACAAACTGGCCCATCTGATTCCCTGCATACTGACCGATCTGATTCCCTGCATACTGACCCAACTGATTCTGCATATTCTGATTACCCATGTTAAACCCAGTAGCATTGATGAGGCAAAAAATGAATCATTTTTAGGGGGTCATTTAAGCCCGGATTCGAATTTATTTGATCAAATATTGCCCTAAATCGTTCCTTTTGTCATTTTAGGTACTTTTTGAGTGAAATCTGGAAAAGGAAGCATTTTGGACGTTTTTGGAGCATAAAAGTGAAGAAAACGGCAAAGTCTTAATTTTCCTTGCTGGGAATAGTACCTGACGGAGTCACAAGTTTCTACATGACGGCGTCATGAGCAATACAAGAGGTGGAAGTGGATGATGCATGTGACAATCCAGAAAGTTTTGTACTAAGGACATGACGGCGTCACCATAGGCCGTCATGGTCCAAATGTTAGTGACGGCCCAGAGCAACTTTACACATGACAGCGTCAAAAGTGGATCTAGGCAATCCGATTTCATTATGGGCGGCGAGTTGACGGCATCACAATTTTCTTCTTGACGTCGTCACCCTGTAAAATCTATATATAGTTTCCAATTTTCATTCATTAGTGTGTAACTTTTAGGGTGCAACTTTGGAGAAAAACCCTAGTCCAATTTTCACAGCTTTTTCAAGGGTTTTTACCCTTTGAAACCTCTTATGTTCAATTGAGATAAGTACTCTTTCAATTCAATCAATATGTCTATGTGTTGCTTGAATATATCTTATGCTTGTCTTCAATTTAACATGCTTGGCTAGATCTCTTTTGTGTTTGCTTAGATGTAGTGAAACATAGATGTTAATTATGGGTTGATTGTTTGTTTATAGTTGTTACGGATGATTGTATTCGATGTTAGGCTTAAGAAAACTGGCAGAATTCGATTGGTAACATGCTTGAACGTCTTAAGAAACATGATCAGAGGTGTACTATGATTTTTGGTTGTATTTAATGCGTAGGAGAATTCTAATGATCCCATGTTAGGAGCTTCTAACGGCTCGACATAGGAGTGAAGTAGGATCCTATAGAGTTAGGGAATATTGTACACGGCCCTACGACTAGTATTAAGGAATACGACCCATCATCCATGCAATTATAACAAACTATCAACCTGTAAAAGATATCTAGGGAGTAATGAAACCTAAGTAAACACAACTTTCCCCATCATTATTTACACCACTAGTATAATTAGATTTCATTTCATTTTTGTTATTTTATTTTGATTGCATCTTTAGTTATTCGGTTATTTGACTAGCAACTAATTCTGCCCACTCTTCCAAAAACCCGAGATTTTAATTGCTTTTATAAAATATAAAAATACAAAAAGAATCATCCTTCACCTCTAGACCTAGTTTTTAGGCTTTCTAATCCTAGCGACACTATTCCTGAGTTGAACGATCAATCCCCCGGTACTTGTCACTATACTATACTACAACGATCAGGTACACTGCCTGGTGGGGGTTGTAAGCTTCTCAAGATCCCTTGAGAGGTAAAACCTGTTGCGAGGGTGCAATTCCCACGTACCAAGCATATCCCTGCTGATTTCCATAAACTCCAATCATTTGGCCTCCGTTGCCCATATTGAAACTCGGCTGAGCAATCTGCTTGTTCCGAGTGTTCGATGAAATCCTTTGGTTGTTGTTAGTTGGTGTAGAATAGCGTCCTTGGAAGGCCTTTGTCAGAAAAGCAAACGCTTGTGTCAAGGCTGCAGTAGCTTCATCATTGTCAGTGAATTCTTGTTCTTGAAATAGTGGGTATTGTTGTTGTGGAATAACATGTTGTTGTGGGTAGACTTGTTGTTGGTAGACAGGTATTGGTTGTTGAATGTATGATGGTTGCATGTAGTTGTGAGTGGAAGATGATGATGGTTGTTGTTGTGTGTTTACTGGTATAGGTGTTGGTGTATTAGCCATTAACCTAGAGGATCATGTTTTTTAGCAAGTAATTCAGCCCTTAATTCATTAGCTTCATCTTGATTTTGCTTCAAGAAGTCATACAGCTGATCATAAGTCACTTCATGCAAATTCTTTGTCTGATAAACAATAGTGACGTATCTTCCCCATTCTGGTTGTAACTCATTCAGAAAATTGGTGTTGTTAGCAATCTTTGTCTGACTGAGGTTGTGTCTTGATAAATCATTCATGATCTTACAGAACTTGTAGTAGTACGACTCTATGGATTCACCAGGAATTGAAGTAAACTTTCAAAGTTCCTTGAGCAATTGTGTTTCCATTTCCTGTTTCCCGATGTCTGTCCCATACATTAACCTCTTGACTCTTTCCCAGACTGCATGAGCACTTACTTCACTATCAACAGTAGCATAAGTGGTTTCAGGTAAACCAAGAACGACGTAATGAAATGCCTAATCATCAGCTGCAATCTGTTGTCTGTCTTACTCAGTGTACTCAGTCTCATTCTGATCTCTGTAGAATGGTTGTATTGGGGGGGGGGGGGGGTTCCATTTGGATCTCCAGGGTCTAGTACTTGCATTGGTTTGAAGGGTCCATCCACAATAGATTTGATAAGAAGTTTTCCATTTGGTTTGCTCTTAAGATAGCGCATCATACGACTAGCCCACTGTGAGTATCCACCCTTTGACCTCATGGGAGGTCGGTTTTCCGCACCAGCTGCATGAATATCTTGCTGAGTTGCCATTGCTGAGTTGCCATTGATGAAGTGTTGAATAGGAGTTGAATTTGATGAAGGTTAATGCAGGTTTTTGTGGTAAAAAATGTGATCAAAAACCTTAAAACCTCAATAACTTCTTCCCGGAGCATTTTTGGGCCTCGAAACTTGGGTTGAATGAATAAATTTTTTCAACATGTCCTTCTTCTCTGTCTCACGGTTGTTTTGACAGGTATTTCGTCCAAAACGGAGTTATGGATCAAAAGTTATAGCCGTTTGAAGTTCTGATGTCAAAAGTCAACCAAAATTCTCGAAAATCCTGTTTAGTGAACAATTTTCGAAAATGTGAAAAAAAAATTCTCGAAACTTTTCAAGTTTTCGACAATTTCAATTTATCGAGAATGTTGGATGTTCTCGAAACTTTTGAAAATTATCGAGAATTAACAATATCAAAAGATCTCGAAACTTTTCTTCTAGAAAAGAATTCTCGATAGTTTTGTTTATGTAGTTCTCGAAAATTATCAAATTATCGAAATTTTTTGAAGTCCTCGAAACTTTTTCAGTTTTCAAAAACTTTTCAAACTTTATAATTTCTACAAATTAGCAAGTATCCCAATAGTCGAAGTGTTTTCTTACTTATACAAGCAAGGTAAACACCGAGTAAACCATCAAATCAGAAGAAGACCACATGATGAAATTCTCGAAAGTTTATGGTCTAAGGTTCTCGATAATATGCAGAAAATTGGTTTGATATAAAGCACCCCGAAATCAAGTTATATTCCAAGATTCTTGTACTTCTAGCCTTAAAAACACCAAAACTTGAAGAAAGTTACAAACTTGATGATTTTTATGAATGTTTTTTGTGTTCTAGAAAACAACTGCAAAAACCAAATTCGAATTTTTTAAGCTTGAAACTTGCAAAAAGATTGGAACTTTTTTTTTGGGAAATGTTTATAACAGTAGTTTGAATCAAAAGAGTATTAAAAACACAAAGAAACAATTAAAGTACGAATTTTTTTACATGTATACGAGTAGAAGAGCTTAAAAAACACGAACCAAACAAACTCTCAACCCTCCTAAATCATTGTTAGGCGATTGATACCACTTGTCAGACCTTAGATATTACAACTTTATCACAAATATAGAAGCAAAAATGAAGTAGAGATGGAAAGATGATGACTTGTATGTGGCGTATATATGTATAAAGATAGACAAAGATGAAGAGAACTTTTATTAAGAAACACACACACTACACACACAAGCACAATTACAAATGACTAGGTAAGTGCCTTATATAGTTAGAGAGAAAGGCCTCATGGGCTTTCTAAAGGACTTGGGCTTGGACTTGGTTTACATGAATTATAAAAGGCTTACTAACATAACTCTTAACATATTA
Source organism: Artemisia argyi (assembly GCA_030686995.1). Classification (NCBI taxonomy): domain Eukaryota; kingdom Viridiplantae; phylum Streptophyta; class Magnoliopsida; order Asterales; family Asteraceae; genus Artemisia; species Artemisia argyi. The sequence goes on from CM060676.1 coordinate 104,387,827, forward strand.
GATTACCAAGTCCAAAGCCCAACTAACTTAAACTATTACATACTTAATGACACAAAGACAAAGTTCCTAATATAAGAATGACCATAACTTTTCTATATAATTCTTTAATTCTAACAAACCCTAATTTCAAATTCAATCAATTCATGTTTCTGGGTACAATTAGTCTTTGGAAACATGTATAGTATCACTTAAGAAACAAATCCCACTTACAAATTCAATCACAAACACATCCAAACGATTAACCCTAATTCGACATAAACCCTAATTATAAATATTCGATTTCTAGCAGTTTTAACCGTTGGATCTTCAAATAAATCAAAACCATTCCTTGAAAACAAGTTGCAATCGAAAGGCAACTTACGGATTAGAAGATTAACGAGTGGATTGTAATATTGAACGAGGGTCGTGGATTGCGTTAGGTGAAAGAGTAAATGTTGTTATAGTTTATTTGCTGGTGAGTAAATGTGTGGACAGAGGATAATTTTGACTACCATTGATATTTTGGAAGATTGACATAAGTAGCCCTCCAACCTAAACATTTACAACCTTAGTCTTACATAACTCACAATCTTTTCCATTTAGTAAATGATGTGTGGATTGTGGTCTATACGGAAGTTTTACTTCTCAAGGGAACTTGAGAAGCTTATAATCCCCACCAGGCAGTGTACCTGACCGATGTAGTATAGTGAAGTGGCAAGTACCGGGGGATTGATCGTTCTCCACGGGGAATAGTGGTCATTAGGATTGAAATTAATCTAACTAGGTCTAGAGGTGAGGGATGATTCTTTTTGTATTTTTTTTATCTTTTATGAAAGCAAGTAAAATCTCAGGTATTTAGAAGAAGGGCAGAATTAGTTGCTAATCAACTAACCTAATTAACTACTAATGCAATAAAAATAAAATGAACAAGAAAATAAAATGTGTAAACTATAAATGGAGAAAACGTGTTTACTTAGATTTCATTACTTCCTAGTTATCTTTTATTGATTGATAAGCTTATTACAATTGCGTGGGTGATGGGTTGCATTCCTTAATACCATTTGTGGGGTCGTGTACGATCTTCCCCAACTCTATAAGCTTCTATCTCTTCCTATGGCGACACGTTAAGTATCCTTACCATGGCCTCCTTAATAGTTACTTATGCATTAAATACAACCATTAAAATCATAGTACACATTCCATTCATGTTTCTTAAGACGTTCAAGCAAGTTACCGAATAGGAGATTAGCCAGTTTTCTTAAGCCTAACATCGATTATCAATCACCCAACAACAACTAATAACAAACCATCAATCAATAACCAATAACTAGGTTTCACTACATCTAAGCAAACACAAATAAACCTAGCCTAGCATGTTAAAAGAAAGACAAGCATAAGATAGAATCAAACAACACATAGACATATTGAATGATTGATGGATTACTTATCTTTAATTGAACATGGAAGAGATAAGGGTATGAAACCCTTAAAAACCTCTGAAATTGGTGTTAGGGTTATTCCACCAAAAGTTCCTCTCCAAAGTTACACACTAATTAATGAAAATTCATAAACTATATATAGATTTACAAGGGTGACGGCGTCACCTTTTGATTGTTGACACCATCATCTCGCCACGGCTAGGGTTTCTTGTCGCCCAATCTAACTTCTTGATGCCGTCACTTTGTAAGAGTTCTGGGCCGTCACGCTTTAGAGAATACACGTGACGGCCTATTTCTGGTATAGGGTGACGCCGTCACATGTAAATACCCAAATTGTCTTCTAGCGCGTCAAGTGTAAATGTAATATCCACCTCCTCTCACAAAGGCTGACGCATTCACTTTGGAATAGGTGACGTCGTCAGGTTCAATTTCCAGCTTGGATTCTTGACTTTGTTGTTTTCTTCACTTTTTGCTCCAAAAACGTCCAAAATGCTTTATTTTCCAGAATTCTCTTCGAAAGTACCTAAAATGACAAAAGGAACAATTTAGGGTAATAATTAATCATATTATCATGACTTAAGGCTTAAATGACCCCTTAAAAGCGTAACAAATTTTGCCTCATCAAATACCCTTACACTTAAGATTTGCTTGTCCTCAAGCAAATGAGCTTTTATTCTAATCAAAATATAAGCTAGGGGTCATTTAACATTAATATAAAAGTAATTGCAACACATGATCTTTCTACCTTAATCAAAACAAGCACGAAGATTATATACTAGCACCTCACAAATAGTGTTGGGAAACTCTCATCTCTCGGGTGTCATAAAACAAAATATAACTAATGGAAATGGAAGAATATCACTCACTACCTGTCATAGGAAATTGATTACCATAGGCTTGGGAAAGGATCAAAAACCTCCACCACTTGGTATAAGCACCTAGGAAAACTATCAAAGAGGTCTTTTTAAAGGGTTATAACGTTAGGTGTAGGGATATGGAAAACACGGTTTGTTGGATAAAGGGATATTTTACTGGTGGCAAGTTAATTATCTTAGTTAATTACATGTACAATGTGGCGTTGCTAAGCCAAGACTCGATTCAACTTAGGCTAGCTATAAAATAAAAAAAAAAAAGTTAAAATAAACATAAAAGAAATGGGATGGTAGTCCGTATGTTTTTTCCTCTTTTTCTTGATTTTTTTGATTTTTTTTCTTTTGCATATACTCTTGCCCTACCATCCAAAATAATACATCAAGGGGGCTCAGTTCTCCCCTTACACTTGAACTTTTACATACTTTGCATGTAACTAATCTAATGCCTCGAATTAAGATAATCAAAACACTTGGAGTACCTTAAAATATTAACGCAGATATGGGGGTAATAAATGATTTTCTTCCCCATTACTCCATAACAATAGTACTTTACCCATGAGTCCCAATCGTCCCAAAACAATATGTACATGATATGACTTGACTTAGCAACCATGTAACCAATTAGACAATTAACAAAGGGTTTAAACAAATATTGTAACAATAATGCACTAAAGATGAGCGCATACAAGGAAGTCTAAGGCAATTTGGGTGTACATTTAGGGGTGGATTGTAAATAAATTCTTCCTTTAAAGTTAGAAACGAAAAAGATAGGCTCTGAGGGGTGTACTAGGGGTATCGTGTACTAAAAATGAGTACATCGCAAAGGTGTGGGGAAAATTACTTGACCAATGAAGTCAAAGTAATTACAAAAGGAAGCAGGCATAAAAACATGGGTTATCCTATGCCTCTTATCATGTAGTAATTCCACCTACACGAATGTAGTCTCACATGTGGTCTTGGAATGAATCACTAACGCAAGTTCTAGAATCTAAATGCTATCAATACACACATAAGCACTAAGGCTTTTCCTATCAAATCTAGGGGCGAACCTCACATATTTGGGGTGGAAATTTTTTACTGTTTTTTGCTAGTCATATAACTCCTATCCATGAGACGCTTATTAAGACTAAAGTTTCACTCCTACATGTCGCAAAAAATTTTAAATTTTGTGCTAAAATTACCCTAACAAGTGTTTATCTCGGTTTTATTACACATCTACTATTGGACAACACAAAAATCAAATGCAATTGTAATCTCTAAGAAATCTTCATTTACCCTCCCCTTACACTTAAGCTGAACATTGTCCCTAATGTTCAATTGAAAAAAAGTAAAAGTAAGAAAAATGAAAGAATGAAACAAATACTCCCCTGATTCGTTCGATGTGGATGATGTAGTAACATTGTTAAATCCTCCTACAAGAAAATGCGAAAACTTCAAGATTAAAGCAACGCCAAAAGCTTGATTATCCGCGTACATCTTCTTGTCCAATATAACTTGTTAATTAGTTGAGAAAACAAACAAGAAAACCTCGCGTAAAATCAGCGGTAAATCTACATAAAATTAAATCCTAGAAAGCAAGTAAAGATATAATGTTTGTGGAATGATTATTTGTAGATTCATGGAGTTTATAAAATACAGATTTCATGAAACTTTACAATTCCGGCAGAAAAGCAAAACCTGTAAAATTTCTAGAAAATTATACCTAACGTCGTCCGGTGATGCCTGACACCGTCAGAATTGACCTGACGAAATTCTTTTATTTTGTTTCCGGAAAATTTCTGGAAAAACCTATGTTCTAATTCCTGGAATCCAGCAAAACAATCATTATGACTCGATACAAGCATTTGACTCAAACAAATACTAATATGTATGTTTATATCTCATTGTTATCGTTCATGCTCAATCCGTTCTTAAAAAAAATTGGATTTCCCTTACACTTATCTTTTGCAAAATACCTTTATATGTAATCAAGTCGAAGTTAAAAACAAAATAAAGCATTTTTCACAAAATATTTGATACATGAACAATAAGAAATGAAAATAAAACAAACATATGGAAGCAAATAAAATCAAATAAACAAACAAACAAACAAATAAAGCTTGGGTTGCCTCCCAAGAAGCGCTTTTCTTTATTAACGAGTCTTGTAGCTAGACTCAAAGTCATGACCTATTACGTGACTCCATCGTTATCAAAGGCTATATCTTCCTCATTGATCATTTCGTTACCATTTTCCTGATAATGCTTAACGCGTTGTATGTTTACAGTGAATTCCCTACCCTCATCATCAATTAATACAATAGCTCCGGTTTTCGAGGAACTTTTTACAGTGAAAGGTCCATACCACCTAGATTTTAGTTTACCTGGAAATAGCCTCAAACGAGAATTATATAGTAAAACCTTATCTCCTTCTGAGAACTCCTTAGGGCTTTTAATCCGTTGGTCGTGCCATCTTTTAGCCCTTTCTTTATATGTGATGGAGGATTTGTAAGCTTCCAGTCTTAATTCATCAAGCTCCTGGAGTTGCAAGTACCTATTTGTCCTTGCGACCTTATAGTCTAAATTGCAAGCCTTAAGTGCCCAATATGCCTTGTATTCCAGTTCTACTGGAAGGTGGCATGCCTTGCCGTAAACCATACGGAACGGTGTCATCGCAATAGGTGTCTTGTAGGCAGTTCGGAATGCCCACAAAGCTTCGTCAAGTTTAAAGGACCAATCATTTCTATTTTGATTGACCGTATTCTCCAATATCCTCTTTATTGCTCTATTGGTGTTTTCCACTTGTCCATTGGTCTGAGGATGGTAAGCGATGGAGAATCGGTGGGAGACCCCGTATCATTTCATGACCTTTTCCATTTGTGCATTGTATAAATGGGTTCCCCTATCACTGATAAGAGCTTTAGGAATGCCAAACCTAGCAAATAGTTTTTTTAAGAAATGAATAACCAACCTAGCATCATTGGTCCTAAGGGCTTGTGCCTCAACCCACTTTGAAACAGAATCAATGGCCACTAGGATGTATTCAATTCCTCCAGATGACGAAAAAGGTCTCATGAAATCTATTCCCCAAACATCAAAAACCTCATAGACTTGTATACAATTCTGAGGTGCTTCATCTCTATTGGAGATATTCCCAGCTCTTTGGCTGCGTCACAAGCCTGTATCATTCCCTTTACATCAAGGAATATCATAGGCCAATAGAATCCTGCATTGAAAATTTTCCGTGCAGTAGTGTTCATTCCATGATGCCCTCCAGACGAACCAGCATGACATTCCCTCATGATTCGAATTGCCTCATTTCCAGAAACACAACGCCTGATTACTTGGTCAGGGCACCTGCGAAACAAGAAAGGTTCGTCCCAGAAATAGTACTTTAATTGAGTGAAGAACCTCTTTTTTTCTTGTCTAGTCATGTATTCTGGGATGACTCTGCTTGCCAGGTAGTTAGCATAATCCGCATACCACGGTTTAGAATCATTTATTGACATGAGTTGTTCTTCAGGAAATGAATCCCGAATCTCAGTTTTGTCAGATTCTCTAAGGTTGGGGTTTTCGAGTCGAGAGAGGTGATCGGCCGCTAGATTCTCTGATCCCTTCTTATCGCGAATTTCGACATCAAACTCTTGTAATAATAAAATCCAACGAATTAGTCGTGGTTTCGCGTCCTGTTTTGTGAAAAGGTATCGAAGAGCTAAATGATCAGTAAAAACAACATTTTTTGAAAGGACAAGATATTGGCGAAACTTATCAAAAGCGAACACCACGGCAAGGAGTTCTTTTTCGGTTGTGGTGTAGTTTTCTTGAGCCGGGTTCATGGTTTTGCTAGCATAGTATATCGGCTGGAAGTGTTTGCTATACCTTTAGCCTAATACTGCTCCAACGACATAATCGCTAGCATTGCACATGATTTCAAAGGGCAGTTCCCAATTTGGCGTAACCATAATTGGAGCTTGCGTGAGATCCTGCATCAAACGATCGAATGCATCTTTGCATTCTTGAGAGAAATCGAACGGAGCATCCTTAACAAGCAACTGAGTCATTGGTCGAGCTATCTTTGAAAAGTCCTTAATGAACCTCCTGTAGAAACCAACATGACCCAAGAAGCGACGTATTGCTTTGACTGTGGTCAAATAAGGTAGCTTGGATATAGCTTCAATTTTCGCTCGATCCATTTCAATTCCATTTCCCGAAACTTTATACCCAAGCAAGATCCCTTCTTTTACCATAAAATGACATTTTTCCCAGTTTAGGACCAAGTTGGTCTCCTCACAATGTTTAAGCATTCTCTCAAAGTTAGTGAGACAGCGATCGAAAGAGTCTCCAAAGACTGAGAAGTCATCCATGAAAACTTCCATGTTGTCTTCCATTAAATCATGAAAGATTGCCGTCATACATCGCTGAAAAGTGGCGGGAGCATTACATAGTCCAAAAGGCATCCTCTTATAGGCGAATGTCCCATACGAGCATGTGAATATGGTCTTTTCTTGGTCCTCAGGAGCGATAGGGATTTGGAACTACCCTGAGAATCGATCTAAGAAATGGTAATATTCATGCCCAGCTAATATTTCCAACATTTGATCGATGAATGGGAGGGGGAAGTGATCTTTTCGGTTTGCATCGTCTAATTTCCAATAATCAATGCAAACACGCCAACCGGTGACTATTCTTTGGGGTACTAACTCATCGTTGTCATTTTTCACTACCGTCATTCCTCCTTTCTTTGGTACAACTTGCACAGGACTAACCCATGGACTATCTGAAATTGGGTAAATTAGTCCTGCATCCAAGAGTTTGATGACTTCTTTCTTCACAACTTCCTTGATGTTGGGGTTTACTCACCTTTGGGGTTGCACGGTCGGTTTATAATCCTCCTCCATGAGGATTTTGTGCGTACAAAAGGTCGAGTCGATTCCCCTGATATCGGCTACACTCCATGCGATAACTCCCTTATATTTTTTAAGACTCCTAGGAGTTTATCTCTTTGTCCATCCATTAAGGAAGAGCTTATGATCACCGGGAGTTGATCCTCTCCTTGGAGGAAAGCATACTCTAGGTGATTTGGAAGTTCCTTAAGTTCTAGTTTGGGTGGCTCAACAATGGAGGGTTTTAGCTTGTTTTTAGGCTTACGAAGCTCGAGTGGTTCAGCGATTTCTTGTCTAGGATAGAAGGAGACAACATTGACATCCTTTATCTTTTCCTCATCAGCGATTTCAGGCTTACCAACCTGCTTCAACTTGTTCATCTACACATTTTTTGATGATATCGGATTACTCATCAACCTCTCAAATGAAATACAGTTGGTTAGATGATTCTAGGGAGAGATTCATTGTATCCTTGATATCAAAGGTCAGGCTATCGGTCCCTACTCGTAAGGTTAATTTTCCGTCATGAACATCAATGATGGCACAAACAGTGGCAAGAAATGGTCGGCCTAGGATAATGGGTACCAGGACATCTTCTTCCATTTCCAGCATTACAAATTTAACCGGAAACTTGAACGTCCCTACCTTGGCCAATACATTCTCACATATTCCCAATGGGTATTTGACTGATCTATCGGCTAATTGGATGTTCATACGTGTTTGTTTTAGCCCTGAATACCCTAATTTGAGGAACATAGAATATGGCATAAGATTGATGCTTGCCCCTAAATCAGCAAGAGCGCTTTTTATTGATAAGGATCCTATGGAGCAAGGTAAGGTGAAACTACTGGGGTCGTCCACCTTTCTTGGCATCCATCTTTGGGTAACTACATAGCATTCCACTCCTAGGGTTACTAGTCCCTCAAGTTTCTTTCTGTTGGCAAGAAGCCTTTTGAAGTATGTACTATATTTAGGCATATGGTAATATGCATCAAGGAGGGGTATGGTGACCACCGAGTCCTTCAAGTATGACAAGAATCTCTTATTATCATTCTTAGCCTTTTGATTCTTGAGACGGGGGACTTTTGCATGTTTCTTGGGTGGAGTAGGCAAAGAAGTGGTTGCTCGAGGAGGTTGCTTAGAGGTTTCCCCACTTTCATCACCTCTTTCTTCATGGGGAATGTTGGTTTCGACGGCGACGGGATGTTGAGTTGGGTATGGTGGATCCCTAGTAGTTGTCCCAGCATGAGTTGTGATGGCAAACAGCGGGTGTTGATTGTGGGTTGGTTTACTTTTGCAATCAAGGGAAGCGTCAAGCTTAGCAAAGGTGTCACTAACTTCATTTTGTTGCTCCGTGATGAATACATCAAGGCCTTTTAGTAACAAGCTCTTTTCATGCATGAAGTGCCCGAGATCTTCTTCAAAAGTACTTCTGATTTTGAATTCAGGTCCCCCCCCCCCTTCTTTCTTTCTTTCACAGTTACCCCAAGAGGTGTCATCACTAGTCTGTTAGTAAACTAGAAGGGAAGGGTCATCGAAGATATCATGACCTGGTAAGTAAGCATGCTCAGTGGTTGGTTCATTTCCGCATTCTTCAACTTCATGCGGACCCCCACAGTGGTCGCAAATTAAGTATGGGTTTGACAACCGTTTAGCGGTCCGCGACCCTGTTAGATACGACACTTTTTCTTGCAGTTTTCTTAGTTGGTTCTCAAAATAGGGTTTTTGCATGACCTTGGATACACTCATGATTGAATTAGGTTCATCCCAGGTATCATCTTGATCTTGAGCGTATTCGTCAATCCTATTCCATCCTTCCTCAGCGCTTAACTTGGCTATTTTCCCTTTTACCGAATTATTGATTCCCTTCTGGTCGTTTTGAGAGACATTTTTGTAGAAAATTTGGACAAGGAGCCAAAGCTCAATGCCATGGTGGGGAGCTTGTCTTATCAGATCCTTGAATCTAATCCAAGATTTATGAATGGGCTCAGCTTGTCCGACGTGGAAGCGGAGGATTTTGTCTCTAATTGCTGAGGTTCTTCCTGCGGGATAGAGATTTTCATATAATTTTGAGATAAGTTGCTCCCATGTGAAGATGGGCTCAGAAGGAAGTTTTTCATACCATTCTTTGGCTTTTTCTTGAAGGGTAAAAGGAAAAAGTCATAACCGGGAGGTATCTCTAGTGGCCCCATCCATATGGATGGTGTCAACTATTTTCAAGAAATCCTTGATATGTTGGATTGGATCTTCAGTTTTCAAACCGTGAAACTCACATACATTTTGGACAAGCCAAACATCGTTTGCACGCAGGACCCCACTTGTGTGTTCATTTGGAAAAACAATAGCATTGGAAAAACCACAAGGGGTAGGTGAAGAGTAATCCTTGAGGCACTTAGGAGTAGGATTCTCAGGAATTTCCATATCGTGATTGGATTGGGGGCTAGGGGGTGTAGGGTGATGATCGGATTCATCCTCAAAAAGGGCTTCATCAAAGTTGATGGTGGTAACAAATGGTTCGGATTTTGGAGGTTGTCGCCTTAGCCTATGCATTTCTCTTTCAGGTTCTGCGTAAGGTGGGACAAGGTTTTTAATGGAACTGCGACTTCTAGTAATTCTAAGATTAGTGAGATATTCGTTTACCATGATGGTGGATAGAAATGGTTACGAACAAAGAAACGAAGAAATAAGATATACTAAAGAAAACTTATAAAAATAAAAATAAAAATCTCACTAGAAAGGAATCTAGTGAGTAGACCTAATAAAAATAAATCTCAACCTAAAAAATAACTATTCCCCGGCAGCGGCGCCAAAAACTTTGATGTGCGGATTGTGGTCTATACGAAAGTTTTACTTCTCAAGGGAACTTGAGAAGCTTATAATCCCCACTAGGCAGTGTACTTGACTGATGTAATATAGTGAAGTGGTAGGTACCAGGGGATTGATCATTCTCCACAGGGAATAGTGTTCGTTAGGATTGAAATTAATCTAACTAGGTCTAGAGGTGAGGGATGATTCTTTTTGTATTTTTTTTATGCTTTATGAAAGCAAGTAAAATCTTGGGTATTTGGAAGAAGGGCGGAATTAGTTGCTAATCAACTAACCTAATTAACTACTAATGCAATAAAAATAAAATGAACAAGAAAATAAAATGTGTAAACTATAAATGGAGAAAACGTGTTTACTTAGATTTCATTACTTCCCAGTTATCTTTTATTGATTGATAAGCTTATTACAATTGCGTGGGTGACGGGTTGCATTCCTTAATACCATTTGTGGGGCCGTGTACGATCTTCCCCAACTCTATAAGCTTCTATCTCTTCCTATGGCGACACGTTAAGTATCCTTACCATGGCCTCCTTAATAGTTACTTATGCATTCAATACAACCATTAAAATCGTAGTACACATCCGATTCATGTTTCTTAAGATGTTCAAGCAAGTTACCGAATAGGAGATTAGCCAGTTTTCTTAAGCCTAACATCGATTGTCAATCACCCAACAACAACTAATAACAAACCATCAATCAATGGTTTCACTTCATCTAAGCAAACACAAATAAACTTAGCCTAGCATGTTAAAAGAAAGACAAGCATAAGATAGAATCAAACAACACATAGGCATATTGAATGATTGATGGATTACTTATCTTTAATTGAACATGGAAGAGATAAGGTAATGAAACCCTTAAAAACCTCTGAAATTGGTGTTAGGGTTATTCCACCAAAGTTCCTCTCCAAAGTTACACACTAATTAATGAAAATTCAAAAACTATATATAGATTTACAAGGGTGACGGCGTCACCTTTTGATGGTTGATGCTGTCATCTTGCTGCGGCTAGGGTTTCTTATCGCCCAATCCAACTTTTTCACGCCGTCATTTTGTAAGAGTTCTGGGCCGTCACGCTTTAGAGAATACCCGTGATGGCCTATTTCTGGTATAGGGTGACACCGTCAATCCAACTTTTTCACGCCGTCATTTTGTAAGAGTTCTGGGCCGTCACGCTTTAGAGAATACCCGTGATGGCCTATTTCTGGTATAGGGTGACGCCGTCACGTGTAAATACCCAAATTGTCTTCTGGCGCGTCAAGTGTAAATGTAATTTCCACGTCTTGTCACAAAGGCTGACGCCATCACTTTGGAATATGTGACGCCGTCAGGTGCAATTTCCAGCTTGGATTATTGACTTTGTCGTTTTCTTCACTTTTTACCCAAAAAACGTCTAAAATGCTTTGTTTTCCAGAATTCTCTTCAAAAGTACCTAAAATGACAAAAGGAATGATTTAGGGTAATAATTGATCATCTTATCACGACTTAAGGCTTAAATGACCCCTTAAAAGCGTAACAAATTTCGCCTCATCAGTAAACACAACAAATTATGGAAAGAACATCTTTTTAAGTAACTCCCCCTTGACCAAATAAATTTTGACTAAATGAAAAATGATGTAATAGTCAAGGAGAGTCATACCCGAATAACCTCTTAAAAGCAACACAATTTTAATCAAACAGTAAATTTTGGTAAAAATGCAAGTACAATGTAAATAATTTTGAAATTTAAAATACTTTAACTCCCCCTCAACACTTGTTCGGATAAATTTGAAATTTTGTTAAAACAAAGTGTTGAAAAGAAGCTTGTACTTGCATTTTTTTTAAAGATAAAAGTGCAAATCTTTTTGTATTTTTCTTGGATTTATATTTTTGTATTTTGTTTTTTGAAAAAATATATTTACAAAGATAATTTTGATGTTTGACTTTTACTTGTATTTTAGAAAATTTTCCAAATCTTCTGGAGTCAAACATCGCATACCAATTTGGTGGACTAGATCAGCAAACCTTGTTAGAGGTAGTGCTTTTGTGAGCAAGTCTGCCAACTGGTATTCAGTACCCACAATGTATAATTCAACTGTACCCTCTTCGACATGCTCCTTGATGAAATGATAACGGAGATCAATGTGCATAGACTTGGAGTGATGAATGGTGTTGCAGGAAATTGCAATGGCACTCTTGGAGTCACAATACATCGGAATCTTGTAAGTAGCCATATTCCATAAGTTGTGATCTCATCCAAATGACTTGAGCATAGCATGTAGACATAGCTACATATTCAGATTCAGTTGATGACAATGATGTGCAATCCTGCTATCACACCCCACAATTTCAGGTCATTTTTCAAACCTCAACATGTTACTATTCACCAATTACTATTCATCATTCACTATTCATCGATCACTATTCATCATTTTTTAGGTCAGTTTGATATTCCGAGAAGTGTTCAAAAAAATTTACTATTCACATGACACTATTCATTTCCGGGAGAAATCACTATTCATGTGCATTGGTCATTTCATCATAATGTTAGTTTACGAGTAAGTAAATTCGCGTAACCAGGATGGTTTAGCTGCGAATTCACGCATCATCATTAGGGACATTTCATACGGGCTAGAAATAGTCCGCATATCATCATTATAGCATTTACATACTATTCTACTCGTAGGATATTCAAAGTAATATTTTTAGTATATTTAATGTTTTATGTATATTTATTTTAAATAAACGTTAACACGCAATCGATAATTGTGATTAACATATCCGACACTCCCTACAATGATCCCGATATATTTTTAGACTCCTTACAACGTCATAAGTATTAAAAAGTTCAATTACCCGGCATTTTGGAAATTTATTTAATTTATATCGTACGTCCAATCTAATTACGATGGTTTTCGTGGAAACTAAACAATAATCACCCAAACCCTCCATACTTGTACCCAACATATTGTTAAAACTTTTATGACTTTATTATGTCCCGGATAACTTCGTTAAAATTTATTTTTAGCAAACCCGGTACCCGATTTCACCTAAAACTAACTAACACTATACAATACCTCCACTAACTTTCTAAATAAATCACCCAACACCCCCCCCCCCTTTTTACTCCTTTTTAGCGTGCGGCCAAGCCCCCCCCCCCCCCCCCTCTGATTCTCATGAGATTATCTCACCAACACCCATTAATGTCACCTAACAATTGTCTAAACCTCAAATAATATCTAGGTTCATCCCATTTTCATCTCATTTCTTACTAACACTTTTTCAAACAAACTAGCAAATATTTCTCTCTTTTCTTTCTTTGGGTGCTCGGCCAAACAACAACAAGAAGCAAGAACCATAAATTTTCAAAGATCAAGATATAATCTAGCTCACTTAGTCATCCTTGTTAGGGTTTTGAAATATAAACTCAAGGATTATTAGGTTTTCATCCTCCACACTCCCTAATCCTTCAAAGTAAGTTTGCAAAACTCATTTTCATAATTTTTACAAGTTATTACAATGACTATATGATTTTCATACAAGATTTCATGCATGTGTTAGTTTATACCACTCCATTTTATATATATATATATATATATATATATATATATATATATATATATATATATATATATATATACCTTTAAAGCCCTAGAAATGGTTACATGGAAACCCTTTTTAGATTCACTTGATTTATGATTTTTAGGAACCCATGACACCCTAAGAAGGTGTATGGTAAGATTAGACTAGATTTGTGATGATTGAAAGTGATTTGGTTGAAGTTGAAACTAGTTTGAAACCCTATAATTGATTTTTAAACATATATAGAAACCTACTGTCCCAAAATGCCAAACCCAGAAAACTCAGGGACTCAGGGGTAATTTTTGATCAAAGATTTAGAAAATAGTTTCAAAAATGAAGCCGTGGGCGAAAGAACGGATTAAAACGAGCTTATAACGAAGGAGATACGATTTTTGCAAGTTTAACAACGAAAACTATTTTCTGAAAATTTAACGTGCTGTTGGACGATTTTCGATGGACAAAGAGAGGCGTTAGATGTAACTTAGAGGAGCCGAACTATCAAAAATATATTAATACATGTTAAGACGAATCCGTGGATATAAAGAACGAGGAAAATGAACTTAAAACGACAAAGTTATACACGTTTCAAAATCGTCAAAACTATATTTATATTAGTAGTCACTAATAGAAATAATAAACTACGTACTAAATACTATATTTTCTAGTTATATTGTTAAATAGCTATATTCTTCACCAATGAAGTACGTATGACCCAAAGCTTATTTATACGACTAATTGACGTTATTTTAAGGTTTTCAAAACGATGAATATAACACTAACATTTTATATACGATATATTACGACTAGTTTTTATAAGTCTAGTTAAACTTATTTTTCCTAAGTATGGAAAATACTTTACTTTGACAATAACTAGTATTTTCAAGTTACGAGTGGTATAGGTATCATGTGCATGAACATTCACTACATCATTTCATGATCTAAAGTAGATCATATTCATTCATTTAGGTTGCGGCTAGTGTTCGCGCCTTGTTGTCCCGATCATTTCACCACATTGTACTATCACTTCAGGTGAGTTTTCATAGCCCCGTTTTCAATTCTATACTTTGATTTCAAATCCCACGGGGGAGAATACATTGCATCAATTATTTTTGTACATGCCCAAGTATTAAATTTCATACATTGCTTAAGTTGCCTTACTACCAAGTTAAGTCCCCTTTATTATCATGGACCGTTAATTAAGATACAAGCGAGAGTGAGTGAATAGATCTATTGAGTGTGACTCCTCCATCCGTGTTTGGGTTGCTCCAACGGGAAAACGGATGCATTTCATTTTACATATATTTGAGCGTCTGGTAAACACTTCTTTGGGGCCAATTCAATATTATGTCTAGCTTCGGGGTCATGAGCTTAAGAGCCAATGTAGCATTATTTTGACATCTTGTCACCTTACTTTATACTTGTGGCTAGTGTACATACGATTTAATTTACAAACCTATGATTATTCACCAACATTATTGTTGACCATTTTCGCAATGTATTTTCAGGTAACTAAGACATATTCTTCATGGCATGCATGGAGTCATTTCATTGAGTAACAAGGATGACGCGTCTCATTTTGGATTTTCATGCACTTATGAAATATCGTTTGATTGTACTAAAATTATTTCCTTAAACTTTTCAAGACTTTTTGGGACCTATGTTTTATAACTCTGAATATTTTAAATGAATCAAACGAGTTATTTTCAAAACGACACTTTAAGTCGTTCAATATAACTGTAACTGTGGTGCTATGACAGTCACCCCCAGGTATTCCATTCCGCTGCCATTCAGGTATTTTGGGGGTGTAACAGATTGGCATCAGAGCTAAGGTTATAGCGAACTAGGATGTATCATGGACCCTAGACTATAACCACATCATCATAGCATCTCATCATTTCATCATAAGTGCATATTTATTATTTTAGGTGATTCCATTATACGGGTTATTTATTTTCACTTCACGTTGATTATCACAGAGACATGTCTTCAGATCTGAACATTATCATACTTTACTCAAATTCCGACATTGAGGACGCTATGTCTTCCACTGCTATTGTACCGCCTGTTCATCCAGCACCCAGGTCGCCACTTTTGGCATCGGGTGAAGACACTGAGCTTTTCGAGGAGGAAGAGGTTGCTCCTACTCCTCAGATTTCTCCCATTGCACCACTAGATGTTACACGTGCGCCTACAGATATATCATCTCCTATCACTTCTATTTCCCCAGAACCGACACTTATGTTTCCTCGTCGTAAGACAACCATAGGTGCTAGAAAGAGTGTATGCCCTGTTACCTCTACTTTTAGGATTCCTACTGTTCCTACATTACCTACACCACCAGCTATGCCCACTACTACTTCTACACTTACTCCACTCTTGCCGCTCAGGAAGCGTGCAAGATTCACTACTCCATCATCCCCCGTTACCGAGACTTCCGACCTTCCACCACCACCACTATATCATATAGGTGAGAGTTCTAGAGTAGCTATTGCAAGAGGGCCTACAACTTTTACTTTGGATGCCCAGTTAGGGGATCAACAGGAGCAGATTAATAGGTTGGGTTATAGGGTACATGAAAACCTCACTCGTCGACTTGAGGAGGTCGAGGAGTAGGTTGAGGGATTACTCTTAGGCATGGTTAGCATTGACGTGTCTTATCATGGACTGGAGGCACGGCAGATGGGGCACCAGGAGCAGATTGATCAGCTTAGGGATGAGCTGCCTGAGATACGGGATAGAGCCTAGATGACACAGGAGACGCAGGGAGAGCAGGCACATCAGTTGGCATTAGCTCAAGAGAGGATGACAGCTGCAGAGACCAGGGAGGCTGCCCTCCAGCTCTGAGTTGAGCACTTGGAGGAGATTGTTGTTGCGATGGATCGGGAAATCCGCCACCTTAGGGGAGGACCTGGAGCATCTGGAGCACCTGGAGGAGCCTAGGCATAGACTTGTATTATGTTAGCTTTTACTATTTTCCTAGTCCTGAGGTGTGGGACATAGTTCAAGAACTTGTAGTCTTTTGGTTGTTGTACAAACAAATGTATCAAGTATGACTCTACTATGTTGGAATGGTTGTGCTATATATTATATTGGTCCATGTAGGCCAAAATTTTCATGTATTATATTCATGTGTTGTGATTATATTTATGATGTTTTGTGGTTGCTCCTTATTGTTATCGTATTTATACAGGTTGTGGTTGTATTTATACATGTTGTGGTTGTATCTATACATGTCGTGGTTATATTCATACAGGTTGTGGTTGTACTCGTACATGTCGTGGTTGTATTTATACTTGTTGTGGTTGTATATATACATGTTATGGGTGTATACCTTTGGTACGATGACTATTTCTATTATGATTCTTCTCATGCTTGTTGTCCATTGTGATTTATCAGAAGTATGGCGCCAAGGAAAGGTAAGGCTGCACCAGAAACACCAGCTATGACTCAAGCCGCTATCCGCAAGTTGGTCAGGGATAGTATAGCAGAAGCTCTAGACGTTGAGAGAATCGAGGTTGCTGTAAGGGCTGCTGAGACTGCTTCTAATACAGGGGCAGTTGAACCACCCAATAATAGGCGTGAATGCACTTGGAAGGATTTCAAGATTAGTGATCCCATCAAGTTTAAGGGCACTGAGGGAACGGTTGCTTTGATTCGCTGGTTTGAAAAGACTGAGAATGTGTTCCTCATGTGCAGTTGCCCAGATGTCAGCAAAGTAAAATTTTCTACTGGTATGCTTCTGGATGAAGCTATGTCATGGTGGAATTCTTATGCTCAGCCGATTGGTATGGAAAATGCCTACAAGCTCTCCTGGGATCAATTCAAGAAATTGATGACTAAAAAGTTTTGCCCTCGTACTGAAGTGAAGAAGTTGGAAACCGAATTCTATGAGCTGGTAACTAAAGGTGATGACATCGAGACCTACATCAGGAGGTTTCAAGAGTTGGCTGCACTATGCCCAACTATGGTTCCCGACGATGAGAAAAAGTTGGAAAACTTCATTGGTGGACTGCCTGAAAGTATTCGAGGGGATGTGATTTCTTTTGATCCTCAAACAATGGAAGAGGCTATCCGAATAACTCAGAAACTCATGGTCCAAGTGGTAAAAGGAAAGTCTGCTGTCAACAACAACAATAACCGTTCAAGCAACACCAACTACAACAACACTCGAAACAACAACAACTATAACAACAATCGAAACCGCAACTATCCCAATAACCGAAACAACAACCCAAACAATAACAACAACAACAACAACAACAACAACAACAACAACAACAACAACAACAACAACAACAACAAGAGGAGGTTTGACTACAACCAAGATGGGAATGCTATTCAGCCACCACCTAAGAGACAAGAAGTGGCAAAGGCCTATGCTACAGGGCCGACTGAAAGAAAGGGTTACTCAGGTACTTTACCTAAGTGAGAAAAGTGTCAGAAACATCATAACCCAGGACGTTGCCCAGATCCATGTGGAAACTGCAAGAAGATTGGTCACCACACCAAAGATTGCAGACTTCCAATCTTGGATGACAATCATAAACCACTAGTAACATGCTTTGGCTGTGGAGAAATTGGACACTTTAGGACCGATTTCCCAAAGAAGAAGAATCAAGGAACTGGAAACCAAGGTGGAATGGCTCAAGGAAGAGCTTATGTTATGGGAGGAGAAGATTCCAGAGAGGACCCGAATGTTGTTGCGGGTACATTCCTCGTTAATAATCGTTATGCATCCATTTTATTTGATTCAGGAGCGGATAGAAGTTTTGTTTCTATTGCATTTGCACCTTTACATAACATAGAACCAACCACCTTAGACATTCCCTATATCGTTGAACTAGCCGATGGGTCTTTAGTTAACACCAACACCATTGTCCGTGGTTGCACTATAAATTTCCTGAACCATCCATTCAATATAGACCTCATGCCTGTAGAACTTGGAAGTTTCGACGTTGTTATCGGAATGTATTGGTTATCCCAACATCGAGCGAGAATTATTTGGGATGAGAAAGTTGTTCACCTTCCTTATAACGGTGAAACTTTGGTTGTTCGTGGAGAGCGAAGTGGAACTAGACTCAGTATCATATCATGCATCAAAACCGAGAAATACATAAAGAAGGGTTGTTATGCATTCTTGGCTCACATCACGGAAAAGAAGTCGAATGAGAAATGACTTGAAGAGGTGCCAATTGTTAAGGAATTTCCAGAAGTTTTTCCAGAAGAATTGCCAGGACTTCCGCCTACACGCCAAGTTGAGTTTCAAATCGACTTAGTGCCAGGAGCCGCACCAGTTGCGTGAACACTGTATCGACTTGCACCTTCGGAAATGCAAGAATTGTCAAATCAATTACAAGAACTTTTGGACAAAGGATTCATTAGACCGAGTTCCTTGCCTTGGGGAGCACCGGTTTTGTTTGTGAAGAAGAAGGACGGATCCTTCAGAATGTGCATCGACTATCGTGAGTTGAATAAGTTAACGGTGAAGAACCGTTATCCACTCCCCAGAATCGACGACTTGTTCGACCAGTTACAAGGTTCCAATTTTTATTCCAAGATTGATTTAAGATCCGGTTACCATCAACTTAGAGTTCAGGAAGAGGATATCCCGAAGACGGCATTTAGAACACGTTATGGTCATTATGAGTTTCAAGTAATGCCTTTCGGATTAACTAACGCACCTGCGGTATTCATGGACCTCATGAATAGGGTGTGCAAACTGTATCTTGATAAGTATGTGATTATATTCATTGACGATATCTTGATTTACTCCAAAAGTAGAGAAGAGCACGAAGAACACCTCAGAACAATCCTGGAGCTACTCAAGAAGGAGCAATTGTATGCCAAATTTTCAAAGTGTGATTTTTGGATACGAAGAGTTCAGTTTCTTGGCCATGTCATTGATAGCCAAGGATTACAAGTCGACCCAGCAAAGATCGAGGCAGTAAAAGATTGGGCTACACCCAAGTCTCCTACGGAAATTCGTCAATTCCTAGGACTTGCAGGATATTACAGAAGATTCATTGAAGGGTTTTCTAAGATAGCAAAGTCACTAACTAAGCTGACACAAAATAATCAAAAGTACGAGTAGGGAGAGAAACAGAAGCTTTGTAGCGCGCCGATTTTGTCACTACCAGAAGGGATTGAGAACTTTGTGGTATACTGCGATGCTTCGCATAAAGGACTTGGGGCTGTGCTAATGTAAAACGAGAAGGTGATAGCTTATGCATCTCGACAGCTTAAGACACACGAGAAGAATTACACTACTCACGACTTGGAGTTGGGCGCTGTAGTTTTTGCACACAAGATTTGGAGACACTATCTTTATGGTACCAAGTGTGTAGTGTTTACTGACCACAAGAGCTTACAGTATATACTTGATCAGAAGGAACTTAATATGAGACAACGTCGTTGGCTAGAATTGCTGAGTGATTACGATTGTGAAATCCGATATCACCCAGGAAAAGCAAATGTTGTAGCAGATGCACTTAGCCGAAAGGAACGACTCAAACCTTTGAGAGACAGGTCATTGAGAATGACTATCATTTCACCATTACCATCAAAAATTTTAGAAGCTCAGATTGAGGCTTTCAAGGAAGAAACTTGACCACATGAGAAACTCTATGGTATGCTAGAAAACAAAAATGGCTTTGTAAAGAGATCAGATGGAGTGTTATGCTTCAAGGACCGAAGCTGGATACCTCTCTATAGTGGGATACGAGAATTGATTATGCAGGAATCACACAAGTCGAAGTACACTATTCATCCCGGTTCTGATAAGATGTATCAGGATCTCAAAAAGCTTTATTGGTGGCCGAACATGAAAGCAGAAATAGCTACGTACGTCAGCAAATGCCTTACTTGTGCTAAAGTGAAAGCCGAGTACCAGAAACCGTCATGATTACTTCAACAACCAGAGATTCGACAATGGAAGTGGGAACGTATTACAATGGACTTTGTAACTAAACTTCCCAAGACGTCAGGAGATTTCGACGCTATATGGGTAATCGTTGATCGTCTCACCAAATCAGCTCACTTCATACCCATTAGAGAGACTTATTCCATGGAACAACTTGCCAGGCTTTATGTCAAGGAAATAGTCTCAAGACACGGTGCACCAGTTTCCATCATTTTCGACAGAGATAGTCGTTTTACTTCAAACTTTTGGCGGTCATTACAAGATTCCTTTGGATCCAAGTTAGACATGAGCACTGCTTACCATCCTCAGACCGATGGTCAGAGTGAGAGAACTATTCAGACACTTAAGGACATGCTTAGGGCATGTATGATTGACTTTGGAAATGGTTGGGCTAACCATTTGCCATTGATCGAGTTCTCTTATAACAACAGTTACCATTCAAGCATAAAAGCAGCACCATTCGAGGCACTTTATGGTCGTAAGTGTCGATCTCCAGTTTGTTGGGCCGAAGTCGATGACGTACAATGTACTGGCCCGAAGATGGTTCAAGAAACAACAGAAAAGATAATCCAGATTCGAGAGAGACTCAAAATAGCTAGAAGTTGACAGAAAAGCTACGCAGATGTTCGACGCAAACCATTGGAATTTCAGGTCGGAGACAAAGTCATGTTGTAAGTCTCGCCTTGGAAGGGCGTGATATGATTCGGGAAATGCGGGAAGTTGAACCCGAGATACATTGGTCCATTTAAGATACTGGAAAGGATTGGTCCGGTAGCTTACAAACTTGAACTTCCGTCAGAACTCAGCAATGTACATAACACATTTTACGTCTCGAACCTCAAGAAATGTCTTTCGGATGAGTCTTCCGTAATACCACTAGAAGAAATTCAACTAGATGACAAGCTTAACTTTGTGGAAGAACCAGTTGAAATTATGGACCGCGAGGTCAAACAGTTGAAGCAGAGTCGAATTCCGATCGTGAAAGTTCGCTGGAATTCTCGAAGAGGACCCGAGTTTACTTGTGAACGAGAAGACCAAATGCGACTCAAGTATCCACATCTTTTCACCAAGTCAACTTCCGAGACCAACACTAGCTGAATTCAGGGACTAAATTCCTTTTTGGGTGGGCGACTATCACACCCCACAATTTCAGGACATTTTTCAAACCTCAACATGTTACTATTCACCAATTACTATTCATCATTCACTATTTATCGATCACTATTCATCATTTTACTATTCACCATTTTTTAGGTCAGTTTGATGTTCCGAGAAGTGTTCAAAAAATTTCACTATTCACATGACACTATTCATTTCCGGGAGAAATCACTATTCATATGCATTGGTCATTTCATCGTAATGTTAGTTTACGAGTAATTAAATTCGCATAACCAGGATGGTTTAGCTGCGAATTCATGCATCATCATTAGGGACATTTCATACGGGCTAGAAATAGTCCGCATATCATCATTATAGCATTTACATACTATTCCACTCGTAAGATATTCAAAGTAATATTTTTAGTATATTTAACGTTTTATGTATATTTATTTTAAATAAACGTTAACACGCGATCGATAATTGTGATTAACATATCCGACACTCCCTATAATGATCCCGATATATTTTTAGACTCCTTACAACATCATAAGTATTATAAAGTTCAATTACCCGGCATTTTGGAAATTTATTTAATTTATATCGTACGTCCAATCTAATTACGACGGTTTTCATTGAAACTAAACAATAATCACCCAAACCCTCCATACTTGTACCCAACATATTGTTACAAGTTTTACGACTTTATTATGTCCCGGATAACTTCGTTAAAATTTATTTTAGCAAACCCGGTACCCCGATTTCACCTAAAACTAACTAACACTATACAATACCTCCACTAACTTTCTAAATAAATCACCCAACATCCCCCCCCCCCCTTTTTCCTCCTTTTCAGCGCTGGCCAAGCCCCCCCCCCCCCCCCCCCTTTGATTCTCATGAGATTATCTCACCAACACTCATTAATGTCACCTAACAATTGTCTAAACCTCAAATAATATCTAGGTTCATCCCATTTTCATCTCATTTCTCACTAACACTTTTTCAAACAAACTAGCAAATATTTCTCTCTTTTCTTTCTTTGGGTGCTCGGCCAAACAACAACAAGAAGCAAGAACCATAAATTTTAAAAGATCAAGATATAATCTAGTTAGTCATCCTTGTTAGGGTTTTGAAATATAAACTCAAGGATTATTAGGTTTTCATCCTCCAAACTCCCTAATCCTTCAAAGTAAGTTTGAAAAACTCATTTTCATAATTTTTACAAGTTATTACAATGACTATATGATTTTCATACAAGATTTCATGCATGTGTTAGTTTATACCACTCCATTTTATATATATATAACTTTAAAGCCCTAGAAATGGTTACATGGAAACCCTTGTTAGATTCACTTGATTTATGATGTTTAGGAACCCATGACACCCTAAGAAGGTGTATGGTAATATTAGACTAGATTTGTGGTGATTGAAAGTGATTTCGTTGAAGTTGAATCTAGTTTGAAACCTTATAATTGATTTTTAAACATATATAGAAACCTACTGTCCCAAAATGTCAAACCCAGAAAACTCAGGGACTCAGGGGTAATTTTTGATCAAATATTTAGAAAATACTTTCAAAAATGAAGCCGTGGGCAAAAAAACGGATTAAAACGAGCTTATAATGAAGGAGATATGATTTTTGCAAGTTTAACGACGAAAACTATTTTCTGAAAATTTAACGTGCTGTTGGACGATTTTCGACGGACAAAGAGAGGTGTTAGACATAACTTAGAGGAGCCGAAGTATCAAAAATATATTAATACATGTTAAGACGAATCCGTGGATATAAAGAACGAGGAAAATGAAATTAAAACAACAAAGTTATACACGTTTCAAAATCGTCAAAACTATATTTATATTAGTAGTCACTAATAGAAATAATAAACTACGTACTAAATACTATATTTTCTAGTTATATTGTTAAAGAGCTATATTCTTCACCAATGAAGTACGTATGACCCAAAGCTTATTTATACGACTAATTGACGTTATTTTAAGGTTTTCAAAACGATGAATATAACACTAACATTTTATATACGATATATTACGACTAGTTTTTATAAGTCTAGTTAAACTTATTTTTCCTAAGTATGGAAAACACTTTACTTTGACAATAACTAGTATTTTCAAGTTACGAGTGGTATAGGTAACATGTGCATGAACATTCACTACATCATTTCATGATCTAAAGTAGATCATATTCATTCATTTAGGTTGCGGCTAGTGTTCGCGCCTTGTTGTCCCGATCATTTCACCACATTGTACTATCACTTCAGGTGAGTTTTCATAGCCCCGTTTTCAATTCTATACTTTGATTTCAAATCCCACGGGGGAGAATACATTGCATCAATTATTTTTGTACATGCCCAAGTATTAAATTCCATACATTGCTTAAGTTGCCTTACTACCAAGTTAAGTCCCCTTTATTATCATGGACCGTTAATTAAGATACAAGCGAGAGTGAGTGAATAGATCTATTGAGTGTGACTCCTCCATCCGTGTTTGGGTTGCTCCAACGGGAAAACGGATGCATTTCATTTTACATATATTTGAGCGTCTGGTAAACACTTCTTTGGGGCCAATTCAATATTATGTCTAGCTTCGGGGTCATGAGCTTAAGAGCCAATGTAGCATTATTTTGACATCTTGTCACCTTACTTTATACTTGTGGCTAGTGTACATACGATTTAATTTACAAACCTATGATTATTCACCAACATTATTGTTGACCATTTTCGCAATGTATTTTCAGGTAACTAAGACATATTCTTCATGGCATGCATGGAGTCATTTCATTGAGTAACAAGGATGACGCGTCTCATTTTGGATTTTCATGCACTTATGAAATATCGTTTGATTGTACTAAACTTATTTCCTTAAACTTTTCAAGACTTTTTGGGACCTATGTTTTATAACTCTGAATATTTTAAATGAATCAAACGAGTTATTTTCAAAACGACACTTTAGGTCGTTCAATATAACTGTAAATGTGGTGCTATGACAGTCACCCCCAGGTATTCCATTCTGCTGCCATTCAGGTATTTTGGGGGTGTGACACCTGCTTCTTTGATTGCCAAGATACTAGCTTGTCTCCGAGAAACTGTAATCCACGTAATCTACTTTTGTGTGTGTCTAAACATCCTGCATGGTCAGCATCTGAAAAAGCTATTAGTTCTAAACCAGAATCGTTCGGATACCAGATCTCAAAGTTAATGGTTCCCTTTATGTATCGAAGGATTCTTTTAGCCTCATTGAGGTGCCTTTCAGTAGGTTTAGACTGATAACGTGAGCACATATATACTTCAAAAACAATATCTGGTCTACTATATGTGAGATACATGAGTGACCCAATAATACTTCGGTATTTGGTAGGGTCAACTGGAGTCACATGTTTGTCGGCATCTAGTTTGGTTGAATAAGCCACTGGTGTATTATAAGTATCACAACTTGTCATTCCATGTTTCTTTAAAATTTCAAGAGCATACTTGGATTGATTTAGAAAAATACCACGGGGTGATTGATGAACTTGCAGTCCTAAGAAGAACGTAAGTTCACCCATCATGGACATTTCAAAATTATCTTTCATTAATTTTGCAAAAGCAATTGAGTACTTTTTGTTTGTAGAAGCAAAGATAATGTCATCAACATAAATTTGAACAATTAGTAAGTCCACCCCGTGTTTTTAAGTAAATAGTGTTGGATCCACCGAACCTTTAGAAAAATTATTAGACGGCACGAAAGTAGTTAATTTGTCATACCACGCCCTTGGGGCTTGCTTGAGTCCATAAAGAGCCTTCTTGAGTGTGTAAACATGATTGGGGCATTCATGATCAACAAAGCCTTCTGGTTGACTAACATATACTTCTTTACAGAGTTGGCTATTCAAAAATACCGTTTTCACATCCATTTGATAAACAACCATGTTCTTGTGAGCAGCCTATGCGAGAAAAATCCGTACAGCTTCAAGTCTAGCCATTGGAGCAAAAGATTCTTGAAAATCAATTCCTTCTTCTTGAAAAAAATCCTTTAGCTACCAAACATGATTTTTTACGTATGAAAATGCCTTCTGCATCTAATTTGTTCTTCCAGATCCATTTTAAACCAACGACAAAGACTCCATCGGGTCTTTTAACTAACTCCCAGACTTTTAATCTTTCGAATTGATTAAGTTCCTCTTGCATTGATTCAATCCAGTTGTCGTAAGTCATTGCTTGTTTGATGTTTGTAGGTTTATCTTGACATACTGTGAGAGCATAAATACAAGTTTCACCCTCTATATGAAGTCGTTGTCTTGTCATTATTGGTGCATCTGGATGGCTAATAATTTGCACTAAGGGAGTGATCTTTAGTCCATTTATGTGTCGAAGGGTGTAGTTGATAATTATCACGCTGATTAGCAGGATCCAAATTGCGTGTTGACGACTCTGTAATGTCAGGAATGGTTGGAGCCAGAGCAAACGGATTAAAGAACGCATTTGGGTCATAATCTGCAATGGTGGTACTTACTCATGTACAGAATCTTTAGCTGATTGTCGTGAGGTGGAAGCAGTTTGATCTGCTGTTGATGGAGATGCAATTGGAGGACCGTTTGAAGCAACAATAGTTGTTGTATGTCCAGTTGTGTCAGGTACTTGAATTTTGTCAGGTTGAGTAGCGGAATTAGGTGTGACCTCTGAAGGACGGTTTACAATTGCATCATCAAGCAAACAGGGTTTCCAATTCTTTGCGGGTGAGAGACAATGGTTTAGCTGACGAGTCTGGAAAGTTCAAATAGTTGGTTTCAGGTCCTAAGTTGTTATGCCTAGAAGCCATCTGTCTAAGCTCATCAAATTAGCATGAATAGTCTCTTGAATTTCTCTTGCACGACGGTTCTATATCTGAAAGCCTTTGGAATTTTCACAATATCCAACAAAGATACCAATGTCAGCTTTAGCTTTAAGTTTTCCCAGATCGTCACGGTCATTGACTGGGTAATAAAGAGCTCCAAATACATGAAAGTAGTTAATGTTCGGTTTTCTTTTATGAACAATCTGATACGGGGTTTTGTGATGGCGTTTGGTGATCATACAACGGTTTTGGGTGTAACATGCAGTTGAAACAGCTTCCGCCAATAAGTAATCTGGTAATTGAGCATTGATTATCATAGTCCTTGCAGCTTCTACTAATGTTCTGTTGTGTCTCTCAACAACTCCATTCTGTTCAGGGCTTCTTGGAATGGATGTTTGTTCAATTCCTACTTTCTCAAAATAAGATCGAAGAGTTGTGTTCTTAAATTCAGTGCCATTGTCAGTTCGAACTATTCTGACTGTTTTACGAAGCTGAACTTGAATTTTTGTGAGAAAGGTGATGATCATAGAAGGAGCTTGATCTTTACTGCGAAGAAAGTATACCCAAGTCCATCTTAAGTAATCATCAACGATTACTAATATGTAGCGTTTCCTGCTGATACTTTGAACATGCATTGGGCACAGAAATCCATATGAAGCAGTTGAAGAACATGATCAGTACTGTGTTCAGTTTTAGATGGGAAATGTGCACGAGTACTTTTTCCTTGTTCACATGTTGTACATAAGTGATCTTTTGCGTAATGGAACCTTGGAAGACCATCAACAAGTTTATGACGTGCAAGATCAGTCATTGTTTTGAAATTCAAGTGAGAAAGTCGTTTGTGCCATAACTATGATTTAGTCAAATCAGCTTTAGAGAGAAGACATATAGGAGAAGATGCAATCATATCTGACATTGAGATGGTGTAGAGACTAGTTTTGTGAGTGCCTGACATGAGATCATTTCCTTGTAAGTCACAAACAAAACAAGTTTTCTCCCGAAATGCGACTTCTAAATCCCCATCACAAAATTGTCCAACGGAGAAAAGGTTATGACCAAGACCTTCAACATAGTAAACACGAATAATTTCAATATTGCCATTGACGTAATCACCATATCCCATAATAGCTGTGAAATGATCATTCCCGAATCTGACAGTACCAATAAACTTTGATACAAAGTTTACTAACAATTTGAGATTGCATGTCATATGTCAGGTGCAGCCACTATCAACAATCCAGAGAACAATTTAAACCACCTGCATCACATGAAGAAGACGAAGATGGAACAATGGTAAGGGTGGAACCCAAAGAAGTTATGGATTCCGGTTGGTTAGAAGCACATACATTTAGAATTTTGGGAATCCATTTAAAGTTTGGTTTTCTTTGTAACCATTGTTGCCAATTCCAACTAGTTCGAGCTTTCTTTTTCGTGAATTCACTAGGTGAGTGCATGTTCCTAGATTTTTTGTTTGCAACTATGGGGGTAACTACGGCATCTTTTGAAACAGTACTTGGCGGTTTTCCAAATATAGACTTAGAGGCAGTAGCGATCCTAGAAGGAATGCCAGTTCTATATTTCTTTTTGCGAGTTAAAAGAGAATTAGCTACACATTTTTCATGATCACTAGATAACATACTTTTACGACAAAACACACAAAATGCATTAACATTCAAAACATTCAAAGGTTCATCATTCGTTACACTGATAGTTTGATTACAATTTTCCAGATTAGAATCTAATTCAGATGCAACATGATTTTTATTCAAATTCCTAAGTTGATCTTCTACTTCTTGGGCTTCTAGCGTTCTTCTTTTATGTTGTGAGATCCTATTCTTCTTGCTACTTTTACGCTTTGATCTGCTAACGCTAGTAGTGGAGACTATTCCTGTAGAAGTGGAAGGATGCAAGTTAGTGTCCTGAATGTTTGTTTCCTTAGGTGTGATGTCCAATTGATACATTCCTGGTGCTATCACAGTTGTATCAACAAACTTTCCTTTATGAAGTAGCTTGATTTTCTCTTTTAAGTCAATGATGATGTGATTTTTATCTTGAATTTGAGACTCAAGTTTTCTATTGCAATAAGCAATGTCATCGTGGTTTTGTTGCCAATCGGCGTTCTCAACTTTTAATTCCGCAATTTCTTTCTCATATTTGACACATTGGTTTTTGAAAAACTCATTGACATTGCAGTTTTGACATGACTTTGAAACATTTTGACTCTGCAATTTCAATTGAAAATTAAGACTTTGAGTTTGACACCATTGAAGCTTATGATTGAGTTTCAAAATTCATTTGAAAATTTACTTTCCACATCATCATTGGTTTTTCTTAATCTCTCATTTTCTTGTTTTAATGTCTCAATTTCATGTTTCAACAAATTGTTGTCAGCAGTGTGATCATCAACAATCATAGAAGTGCCAGATTCATAAAGAGCATTCATGATAACGGAAATAATATCAACATTGAGAACTTGTTTCAAGAGTCGATCAACATCATTTCGTAAAACCTTGTTTCGTTGCTTTTGAGCCAAAAATTCATTTTCATTTGCTTTGAAAATATTTATCATGGATTTGACTTCTGTTGATATAAATAATGCTTAACAACGTTATTAATATTTTTCAATAACTCTACGTTTTGATAATCAAAAAATGTAAACTAAAATAAATCAAAGATTATGATGTAAACAAGCATTTAGTGGTTAATATTTATTTCTACAACTAAATCACTTAAGGTATGTATAAACAAAGTGTCTAATGCATTACATGATCAAAGGAGCATTGTCTTAAACACAAGACATTTTATAAAATGACATAAACATTTTATATCTTTTAGAAATTCATTTTTGGTATTAAATAAAATTGTTTAATTAAACCATAAATATATGATTTCAAATTTTCAACAAAAAAGAGCAAATTTTTTCAAGAAAAACTTTACTCATAAAAGGACAAAAATACCCAACGGATATAGTGGGCGGCCCCCTTAATTTACTAGACAGCCCCCTTAATTATTAAGGGGATCGGCGACCCAATTAAGGGGACAGGCCACGCTCCTGCACAGTATTTTTATCCCTATAAAAACTCGACTTTCTCTGGAATTTTTCCCACCTTTTGCACTCCAAACTTTCTGATCTAAATCTCTCTTTCTTTCCTTTCAAACCCTTTGATTATATAATCATAAGTCTTTGTTTCCAAGTGATCCAAAGCTTCATCCACACAAGTGCAAAAGAAGAACACTCCTTCAACATCTATACAAAGTAGTAGTGTTGAGAATAGTTAGTATCATCTTATAGTAGTGCTAGATTAATTGTAAAGTGTTGTGTGCTTAAGTAGATTGTAGATATTAGTTGTCTTGGAAAGAAGTATTGTAGAAGTTGTGAATAAGTTGTGCAAAGAAGAAGGTGTGAAGAAGACGTGAAGAAGTTGTGAAGCTATCGTGAAGAAGTTGTGAAGTTGTGAAGAAGTCGTGAGATTAGTTCTAGCTAGAATTAGAACTAGACATTTAGCTTAGTGTCGTTAATCGGTGTAAGCCAAGGTGTGTAAGGTTTCTCCGCCAAAAGGAGTTTTTTTACATAGTGAAGAAAACTCTCGAGTGTGGTACTCGGGGAGTGGAGTAGGGCAAGGATGGTGTCCTTGTAGCCAAACCACTATAAATTCGCGTGTTGTGGTTTGATCTTTCCATCTCCATCTTTCATTTCATTTCATTACATTATTTACACTGTTAGATTATACTTGTTTATATTTGCTCAAATTTGCTAACAATTGAATTCACATAAGACCGAATCAAAGTTATAATAAGCAACAAAAGTTTTTCGAAAATAAACACAAAAAGACGTAAAACTGTTCAACCCCCTTCTAGTTTTCCGCAACTTCTTTTTGTCGTTCTTTCCAAGATGGTAAAGGACCATTTATTTGTGCCACAGTTTGAACAGGAACAATATTTGAAGATGAGATATATAATTATGTCACATACCATGATTTTTCAGGTGTATCTTTTTAAGGAACAAATGACTTAGAAATATGGGGGGGCTTTTGAATAATCATAAGGTTTGCAAAATGGTTTAAGACTCATTTTTTATCGACTCTCGTCTTCAATTTCCTCTTCTTCCTCAGTATCATGCACAATAACACGTATAACAGAATCATCAAGCATTTGTTCAACACTATAAATTTTAGGATTTTCCTTTAGTTCTGAGTGAAGAAAACGAGGTTTGTTGTCACCAAGAGCAAAGCCTCCATTAGGATTTGGCTTCAAAGTGACCTTTTGAATTGTTGTGACACACCCTCCGGTTTTATAAACAACATTTTGAAATTCTTTGAGCTGGCATTCAAGATCAACAATTTGACCAACTAATGAATCTTCTGTTTTTCTTTTCAACTTTTTATGTTCAGAAAAATTGGTTTGACAAGTTGACAACTCTTTTTTTGTTTTTAAAAGCTTAGTTCTAAGTTGTTCAACTTCTTGTTTAAGCCTACTTTTTTCATTTTCCATTTAACTCAATTAGTTCCCTCATTTGATACTGAAGATTTTGTTCTTTGTTATAATATTCTTGAAACGCAACTTCAAAACTTTTTTCACGTTTTTCTTTATTTTCAAAAATTGACAATTGTGTTTTATAGCAATCAAGGTCCTTGGTCAATAATGCATTTGTTGCTTTTAATGATTTATTTTTCTAATTGCATTTTTTGATCTGTAAGATTTGAGCATTCAGTTGGTTGGTCAACAACATAAGGTCAAAATCTGTATCAAGCAAAGGTTCATTTTGTTCAGCATGATCATTTTTTTCATCCTCAATGGGATCATCAAATGAAACAACAGGGTTTGATCATTATCATCATCAAATATAACAACTGTGTTTATTTGTTCATCCTCTTGAGGAGATAAAGATGAGTCAGATTGAACAACTTGTGCCTTGTCTGGTGCAGAAGCAGAGGTGATGCAATTTCATGTATTAGGCATGTGTTCGGATCATGTACCTGAGACTGACCATCAGTGTCATACACTGGGCCCGAATCATTCATATGAAGTCCCTGCATATTGGCCATTAGCATCACAGCAGCATTAGCCTCCAGATCTTCCATGTCATCATCATCATAAGCATTGGCCATGAAACTATTTTCCTTCTCAATGAAAGTTCCGCCTGCTTCATCCTTGAGAGCTAAGAGTAATACTTGCTTATGAAACTTGCTGCCCTGAGTTCTTGGTTTAGGACATGCAGTAGTTATATGATCTTTCCCATTACAATTGTAGCACCACACTGCATTCCCAGAGTCTGAATTCCCAGTTTCAACCCTTTTCTGTGGAGCATCAGCATTGTTCCTGAATCCCCCAGTATTGTTAAACCTTTGTCCATTTCTGAATTTCCCGTATAACCACCTAAACCTGATCTTCCATAGTTACGATTCTGTATCTCAACTCGACCATCTTGAATAACAGTTTGATTCCTTGTGTTAGATGAAGTACGAAGATGATTGTTTGTCTTGTTAGAGAATTTGCTGAAGGCATGAGCAATAAGTGTGAGTCCCTGATTCAAAGTATTGAAGTCCTGATCTTCATCATCATTTGCATTTGTGTAGTACATGGTGTCATTGTTTTCATATGGAACAAGTTGATTTGAAACAGATTGTTGTGATGAATCATAAGAGATCATTTGGTTTGAGGGTGTTTGTTGTAGGTAATTGAAGTAATTCTGTTCTTCGACATAAGCATGATTTGACATCAGAGGTAGAGCAATATGAGATTAAGCAACGAGAGCTAAAGAGTTTGGTGTTGGTGGTGGTGAATAACCTCCTCGGAGAGCCCGATCTTTGTCAACTTCAGATTGATGGTGCTTCAGATAGTCATACAACAACCCATATGGCGCATTGTGAATATTTTTTGCTTGACAAACAAATGTCACATACTTTTGCCAATCATACCCTAGACAGCTGAGAAACTTAGTATTCACTGCAATCTTTGGTAGTTTGATGTCATGCCTATCCAAATCATTGATGATATTAGTGAAGCGGTTATAATAAGACTCAAGAGTCTCCCCTGGTTCAATCATGAAAATTATGTATTCCATGTAAAGTTTAGATTCCATATCCACTTTGTTCAGTTCAGTGCCTTCCATTAAAAGATGAACATGTTCCCACGTAGCTTTAGCCGTTGTCTGAGCATCAACACTTCGAAAGATCGGATTTGGTATTCCTTGAAGAATGTAAATCATAGCATATTCATCTGCTTCTCGATGAATTTGTTGATCAGTAGTAAGTTGAGACTCAGGAACAAGTTTTATTGAAGCAAGCCTTGGTGGAGTAGCATTAGGATCACCTTCAATGGTAGTAGTAGGCCACTGAAATGGTCCTTCAAGGATTACCTTTTTCATGAATTTTCCATGGGGTTTTTTGAGTTCAATAAACCTTAGGAATTGACTTGCCCATGTATATAGTTACCAGGTGTGAGCATTGGGGGTGTATCAAGTGATCCTGCTTCATGTCTTGATTGTTGAGTGGTGATTACTTCACACATCTGATTAAACCAGTGAAGCTGTTTTGGAGGAGGAGTGATTAGCTGTTGTGGCATTTGGTATGGTTGTTGTACCGGAATAAGTTGATGTTGTTGCATGAGGAGATGTTGTTGTGGATATTGCGGTTGTTGATGATATTGTGGAGGTTGTTGATACTGTTGTTGTTGGTGATATTGTTGTTGTTTGTGATGCTGCTATTGTTGAGGATATTATTGTTGATAGAAGTTGTACGATGGTTGATACATATTTAACACTTGTGTGGATGATGGATCTTTGTAGATGATTGAAATGTAAGTTTCTTTGAAGAAAAACCTTGATCTTATTGTTAACTTAGAATCTTAGGTGTAACTTAGAACTTGTGCGTAAACTTAAGGTTAAGCGTAAAGGGGTATGTTATGCGTAAACAAAAGAGTTTAGGCGTAAACTTATCCTTTATGCGTAAGCTTTTGCTTAAGCGTAAGTTTAGTTTTACGTGTAAGGTTTAAGAACCAAACAAATTTCTCAAACTTGTCCAAGCTTGAAAGATATCACGAGTCGAAGTATTCCACTAACTTGTCCAAGCTAGGGAAGTACTGAGTAACCGTTGCACGTGATGAGGCAAAAAGTGTACCGCTTTTAATGGGTCATTTAAGCCCGAATTCGTGTTTCTTTGACCAAATATTGCCCTAAATCGTTCCTTTTGTCATTTTAGGTACTTTTGGAGAGAAATCTGGAAAAAGAAGCATTTTGGACATTTTTGGAGCATAAAGGTGAAGAAAACGGCAAAGTCTCAATTTTCCTTGCTGGGAACAGTACCTGACGGCGTCAAGATCTTCTACATGACGGCGTCAAGAGTTACAAAAGAGGCGGAAGTGGAAAATACACGTGACGGTCCAGAAAGTTTTCAACTATAGGACCTGAAGGCGTCACCAAGGCCGTCAAGATCAAAATACTAGTGACGGCCCAGAAGATTTTTACACATGACGGCGTCAAAATCAGATCTAGGCAATACGATTTTTATTAAGGCGGCGAGTTGACGGCGTCACGATCCAATACATGACGCCGTCACGAGTTGTAATCTATAAATAGTTTTCCAAATTTCATTCATTAGTGTGCAACTTTTGAGGGAAAAACCCTAGGCCAAATTTTGTCATCTTTTCAAGGGTTTCAACCCCTTGAATCTTTCATGTTCAATTAAAGAAAAGTATTATTCCAAATTATTCAATATGTCTATGTGTTGTTTGATTATATCTTACGCTTGTCTTCTATTTAATATGCTAGGCTAGATTTTCTTGTGTTTGCTTAGATGTAATGAAACCTAGATGTTGATTATGGGTAGATTGCTTGTTTATAATTGTTACGGATGATTGTATTCGATGTTAGGCTTAAGAAAACTGGCTGACTTCCATTGGTAACTTGCTTGAACGTCTTAAGAAACATGATCGGAGGTGTACTACGATATTTGGTTGTATTTAATGCGTAGGAGAATTCTAATGATCCCATGTTAGGAGCTTCTAACGGCTCGACATAGGAGTGAAGTAGGATCCTATAGAGTTAGGGAATATTGTACACAGCCCTACGACTAGTATTAAGGAATATGACCCATCATCCATGCAATTGTAACAAGTGATTAACCTGTAAAAGATATCTAGGGAGTAATTAAATCTAAGTAAACACAGCTTTCCTCATTATTGTCACCACCACATTAGTATAATTAGTTTTGTTTTTTCATTTCTTTTATTTTATTTTGATTGCATCTTTAGATAAATTGGGTTAGTTGGCTAGCAACTAATTCCCCACTCCTCCAAAACCCGAGATTTTACTTGCTTTCATGAAAATATAAAAATATAAAAAGAATCATCCCTCACCTCTAGACCTAGTTTTATAGGTTTTCTAATCCTAGCGACACTATTCCTGAGTTGAACGATCAATCCCCCGGTACTTGTCACTATACTATACTACAACGATTAGGTACACTGCCAGGTGGGGGTTGTAAGCTTCTCGAGATCCCTTGAGAGGTAAAAACCTGTTGCGAGGGTGCGATCCCCACGTATCAGGTTTTTGGCGCCGCAGCCCGGGGAATAGTTATTGTCTTGGTTAGGATTTCTTTTTATTAGGTCTACTTGCTAGATTCCTTTCTAGTAAGATTTTTATTTTTATTTTTTAGGTTTTCTTTATTCTATCTTATTTCTTCGTGTCTTTGTTCGTAACCTTTACCATCCGACATCATGGAAGGTGGTAACCTCTTTGAACCCATCAACCCACCACAACAAAACCACCCACAAAACTCACCACTAGCAAACCCACCTCCTAGGCCCCGAACTTTAGGAGGGTACTCCCGACCTAGCCACCAAGGCTATCAAAACACTATTGAGCTCACTCAAGGAGCCAATGTGTCCCCCTTGCGATCTGACACCATCCGGTTGGTGCAAAGCGGATGTGCATTCTATGGACTTCATTCCGAAGATCCTAATCAACATCTCAAGGATTTCCTTAAAATCGTAGATTCCATAGACCTTGATGTTGTTACTAGAGAGTCGACCCGATTACGCCTATTCCAATTCTCTCTACGTGATCAAGCTAGTCAATGGCTTGAACATTTACCCGCGGGATCAATCACCTCATGGGATGATCTCACCACTCGTTTCCTTGCTCAATTTTTCCCACCGGGGAGAACTACCAAGCTTAGAAATTATATCTTGATGTTCCAACAACGTCAAGGTGAAACTCTATATGAAGCATGGACTCGTTTCAAGGACTTACTCCAAAAATTCCCTCATCATGGCATAGATCTTTGGCTCCAAGTCCAAATCTTCTATGACCATATCGATCTCTCCACAAGGTGAACCATTGACCAATCGGCCGGTGGCAAGCTAAGTGATCTAACTGCGGAAGAATCATGGGAACTCATAGAAGATCTTGCTCTCTATGACAACGAAAGTTGGAATGATCCTCATGATTTGAACAAAACGGTCAAGGCAATATCTTTACCTTCGAACAATCCTAGCACTCCCGACCGTAGGATCATGGAACTTGAGGACCAAGTCAAGTTTCTCATGAAATCTTACGAAGCTCCTGAGCCTTCAAGCCAAGTGAACAAAATCACTTCTTCATGCGAATTATGTAGCGGTCCCCATGACACTCGTGATTGCGTGGAACTCCCCGGACAAGATTTTGCGGATTACACATCCTCGCGTACCGACGAAGCGGGAGATAAGTGGTACACTTTCAAACCCGAGCCAAACCCTTACGGTGATTCCTACAACCCTTCTTGGAAAAATCACCCGAACCTTAGGTGGAAACAAAACCAAAAGATGCCCCAAAACAATTCTTCCAATCCACCTAATCGTTACCAACCAAACGGTCCATCCTCTAACCATACTTTCAACAACAATCCTTCCAATAACTATGGTAGTACCAATAATCTAGAAAGATTGATGTCCAAGTTTATGGCATCTCAAGAAGCTCGAATAGCCAAGTTTGAAACTGAATTCAACCAACAACAAACGGAGATGACCAATAAGATTGACAACTTGTTGAAAGCCCTCAACAACCAAGTACTAACTACACCTAGGAAGGACACTAGGGACACTAGTAACGGAATCCTAATTAAGGACCCTTCATCATCCAAACATGTCCACTTTGTCAACGTTGTCACCATTAAGCCAATAGATAAGGATATAGAAGAAAGTGACAAGGATGAAGTTGGAATAGAAACCGAGACTAAGGATGAGATTAAGGAGTTGAGGATATTAAGGACGAAAAGTTAGAGGAAGTAGAAAATGTAGAGGAATACTTTGATAAGTTACCCACCAAGGAAGAACGGGAATATCATAAGGATCTATTCGATGACCCCGAGACACCTTATATCCTTGGTTCACCACTCATCAAAACAGGAGATCCCTCTAACATCAACATACCATGCAACATTGGGCATATGCATGTGTGGAAATCTTACATCGATCTTAGGTCTCCTATAAACATCATGACTAGGACCTATTATAATTGGGTAATGAAGAAGCAACTTGGATATAGGATGATGCCTAACATGAATTGGATGAGCAGCTTTGTAGAAAGAGTGAAAGGATTGCATGTCTTTGTAGGAAACTTCACTTATGTTACCGACTTTGTGATTGTAGAGGATATTCGTCCGGATAGATGGTTGCCTAAGTCAAGTAGTGTTCGGAAAACCGTTTGTTGAGGCCTCTAAGATGAATTATGACCCGTCCCTAGGGATAGTTAGATTCAAGGAAGAGAACGAAGAGATTGCTAACCAAATGCCCTATAAGATTGAACAATACCGCCTTTTATCAAACTTAGAAACGGAACACAAGCAAGCGGTTTATTATTGGAATGATGAGGATAGACGTAGAGGAGTAGATTATGTCATGAGTAGAATACTTGGTTTCTATAAAGAATGTTTGCAACTAGGTCCGGAATACAAAATTAAGATTGGAGATGACCTAGAGAATGAGACCAATGATGAGGTCACGTAGTAGCCCATGACTTTGAGTCTAGCTACAAGACTCGTAAATAAAGAAAAGCGCTTCTTGGGAGGCAACCCATGTTTTGTGTGTTTTTATTTGTTTGATTTTTAATTGTTTGATGTTATTTGCTTCCGTATGCATGCTTTATTTTTATTGTTGGTAGATCATGTTTCAAACTAAATTGTGAAAATGCTTTATTTTGTTGTATAACTTCGTCTTAACTTCATATAAAGGTATTTTGCAAAAGATAAGTGTAAGGGGAAACACCAAATTTGTTTCTAAGAACGAAATTGATCATGATTCGCCACAATATTAAATGAACATGTGTATTAGTATTTGTTAGAGTCAAATGCTTGTATCGAGTCATAATGATGTTTTGCAGGATTTTCCAGGAAGTAGGACATAAGTTTTTCTAGAAATTTTCTGGAAACTTAACGTAAAGATTTCTGTAGGTCACTTCTGACGGTGTCAGGAGTTAACTCCTGACGGCGTCACGTGTAAAATTCTGGAAATTTTGCTAGTTTTGTTTTTCTAACGGAGTCTTAAAGTTTTTGTTAATTCTTTAGTTTTATAAACTCCAGGAAATCTGCAAACATTCATTCCACAAGTATTATATCTTAAATTGTTTTCTAGGACTTGTTAGTATATATAGCTTACCGCCGATTTTACGCGAGGTTGCCTTGTTTGTTTTCTCAGGATTAACAGGTTATATATGACAAGAAGATGATTTATTTTTCTGGAAGGGAAGCTTTGAATGTTCATTTTCTTGGAGGAAGATCTAACCATGTTGACACACTATCCACATCGAACGAATCAGGGGAGTATTTGTTTTCATTCTTTTATCTGTTTTACTTTTACATCCTTTAATTGAACATTAGAGATAATGTTCATCCTAAGTGTAAGGGGAGGGTAAATGATGATACCTTATAGGGTACACTTGCACTTGAGTTTGTTTGTTTGATGGTAGGTGTGTAATAAAACTAAGAGAAATAATTGTTAGTGTAATTTTAGCACCAAATTTAAAATTTTTTACAACATTTAGGAGTGAAACTTTAGCCTTAGCAAGCGTCTCATGGATAGGAGTTATATGACTAGCACAAAACCGTACCATTCAGAAAAATTTTCCACCCAAATATGTGAGGTTCGCCTTTAGATTTGATATGAAAAGCATTCATTATTAGTGCTTATGAGTGTACCGGTAGCATTTAGATTCTAGAACTTGCGTTAGTGATGCATCCCGAGACCGCTAGTGAGACTACATTCGTGTAGTAGGATTTACTACATGATAAGAGGCATTAGGATCACCCTTGTGTTACACCCATATCATAATTACTTGACCATTTAAGTTATATTACTTGGCTAGTAAAGTCAATTAATTTTTCCCACACCTTAGCGTTGTACTCATTTTTAGTACACGAAACCCCTAGTACACCCCTCCGAGCCTATCTTTTTCATTTCTAACTTTAAGCATCTTACTTAAAGGAAGAATTTGTTACAACCCACCCAAATGTGCAACCAAATCGCCTTAGCCTTCCATGTATGCACTCATCTTTAGTGCATTATTGTTACATGTTTAAACCCTTAGTTATTTATCTAATTAATTACATGGTTGCTAAGTCGAGTCATATCTTGTACATATTGTTTTGGGACGATTGGGACTCATGGGTAAAGTACTTGTTTTATGGAGTAATAGGGAAGAACATCATATATTACCCCCATATATGCGTTAATCTTAAAAAGTACTCCAAGTGTTTTAATTATCTTGATTCGAGTCATTAAATTAGTTCATTGTAAAGTATATAAAGTGTAAAACCCTAAATTTTAAATACCTAATTTTACGTCTAATTTGAAAATTTTGTAAGTTATGGATACGATTAAAAATAAAACCCGAGAATAACTAAACGAATAAACCGTAAACCCAAATAATTAAAACGGAACCTCATAATTGAAATCTTGATCATATTGAATCCGGAAATATTTGAAAGCCTAAAATAAAATTCGAAGGTTTATTCTACGAGATATGAATACCTATTTTGGCCGTTTTCCTTTTGTACACAAACAATAATCAACAAAATGAACCTAACTAAGTGAGCCCATGTTTCCCCTTGGCCCTTTGGCCCATATTTCGATCCACAACCACAAAACAAGAAGGACCGGTGTTTATTTCACCATCACAAAAAAAAATACGTTTCAAAAAAAAATGAACGAACCCTAGAAAAAAAGAAGTGGCGGCATGGAATTTTTGGAGCTTCTCCATTCATTTTGATTGATCAATAAAGGTTCTTTAGGTACTTAAGGGTGTCCTTGATTCGTGACTTGGGTGCTAGGAGACGTGGAATTTAATTTGGATTCGATTTGATGTTGTTAGCCGAGAATTAGGCTTGATTTTGAATTTCTTTTGTTGTTCTTTGATTTGATCTCATCCTAAGGTATCATCTATGTTTTCCTTCATTTTGATCTTTCTTTGTCTACCTATGTAATCATTATTATCATCATAATAACCGGCCTACATATAGAACATGATATACAAAATTATTTTCCACTTAAAATCAAAAACCTATCACATGATATAACAAAATTGAATTAGGGTTTTTGATAAAATCTTGTTGGGTGATCATGTGAGATGATGGAAACATATTAAAATGATGTTATAATACATGTATTATGATTAATGAAGGTCTCGGATGCGTTTGGGTGCGTAAACATGTGTTATAGAGGTCTAAAAAGGATTTCTGAACGAGACAGCTTGGTATGCTGGATATGTGTGCTTGATTTCGTGAGTTTCTTAAGTGTAAAATTCTGGGTTTTTGTTTGTAAACCTTCCTTAATTTTCTAATTAAGTTTTCCAATTGGTTTGGAGTGAATTGGAGTTGTATTGGTCATGTTTTTTTATTTTTGTGTGATTAAGTGTCAAAGCTGAGTAATCGGGTCTGAAATTCAGTGGTAGTTTTTTATTTTTAGTTTTCAAACCAGAAGGATTTTGGAGCTCTCCTTTTTCAGAGTTAATATTTGGGTTATTTGGGACTTCCTGGAAATTTTGTGGATTTTTCTAAGAGGTCTGGATATGTCTATTAAATGCAAACTTTCGAGGTATTTCTGCAGTTAACTTTCTGGGCATGTTTTGGGAAACGATTTTTGAAAGGGGTTTTCATTTGGTAATAAATTCTGTAAAAATTCAAGTAGACTCTTAAGATATATGGGCTTCTATGAGAATTTTGTTGAATTTTATTTTGCTCTTCTGATATGTTTTAAAAATTCATATATTGTGCTTAATTTTGTCATAAATCCAGTAAATAAGTATACATGTGTTGCATAAGTGTTAGTTTGTGTCATTGTGGTGTTTGGTGCTCTTGTTCATGAGTCTTATGTCGGGTGTGTGCTTTGAGGTGTGTTTTGTACTTGTTACTCTAGAGGGTGTGTTTTGTAATTAAGTAAACCATAAGGGTTAATGGGTAATTATTGAGACTACAAGGTTATATTTGTAAAATTTTGTAAGACAAGTGTATAACATGTAAAATATGTGATAATACATTGTAAACCCTAAACTTTGAATATTGTCACTTTAAACCCTAAACTATCATAATTGTCAAATAAAACCCTAATTACTATTTATGTAAACATTCTAAATAAGGAAACTTACTATTTATGGAAACTTACTAAATATGGAAACTTGCTAAAAATGGAAAGTTACCTAATTTGGATAAAACTACTAAAATTGGAAAGTTGCTATTTTTGGAAAGTTCTATTTATGGAAAGTCTATTTTTGGAAAGTAAGCTTAAAACCCTAATTTGGTAATCTTAACCTAATGCATCTAATTTGGTAAAGAAGAAACCCTAAACCTAATCTGGAAACTCTTATCAAATGTAAATCCTAATTTTGACAACCTAAAATAAGTTAAACCCTTAATGTGCAGTTAAGTAATATGTAAACCTTTATTATATAGATCGTGTGAAGAAGGAGTGATCTGCTTTCTCTTCTCGTTCTTTGTTTCAATTATGCATTTGTTTTCGAGGTACAGATATTCCGCCTTTTTAGTAAAGGCCATCTTTCTCTCTTTTTGTTTAATATTTCAATTATGATCCCTTCAGTTAAGCCATTGCTATGTTTCCTTTGTTTGATTCGTGTTTGTTGATACTTGATATTGATATGAGCTTGATATTCGTTTTCATGCTATATTTATTTTCTATAGCATTCTTGATTATATGCCCATTATGTGTTACTTGCATATGATTTGATTAATTTGTAGCCAGTCATGGGGAGTCCATGGCCTTGCCACTGATGCACCAGTGGTATTGACACTATCTGTAGAGGTGGGTTTTTGTCCACAGCGTTCCCTTTAAGCTAGCTATTCAGGCCTATATTTATTATTGTATATGTTTACTTAGCCTAGAG
Source organism: Artemisia argyi (assembly GCA_030686995.1). NCBI lineage: Eukaryota > Viridiplantae > Streptophyta > Magnoliopsida > Asterales > Asteraceae > Artemisia > Artemisia argyi. Next base: position 104,429,573 of record CM060676.1, read on the forward strand.
CTTTGTACATATATATCTGTTTTGCAGGGAGCGTATGGATGCATCCTAGGTACTTAGTTTTGTATTATTTGGTGAATGTTTTGGTGTGTGTGCAATACACCCCTTTCACATTTGGTACAACGGAGGTCATGACTCCTATGTACATTTAGTACTACATATATTATTGGGCATTCCTATTTGTTCTACTTCTATATGATTCTTATTATCTTGTCATCTCTAATGTAATTAACTTATGTCTGCTTTATTTCTTTTTCTTACACTTATGACTCATTTCATTTCGTTGATTGTTTGATATCCATTATCCGTATTTCCTTTGATCGTATTCCATGTTTCCATATTCTTGGTTTCTATCTCAGCAGGTTCGCTGGACTTATGTCGTATTAACCTTCGTTTTCCTTTTTGTTATTAGTTTTCGTTTGTTTATATCTGTTCACTAGGCTTTTTAAGCTCAGCCGCATTTCTTTTTCCTGCGGCAGGTTTTAGAAGGAAGCTGGGTTGAGTGAAGAGTGCTTAGGAGCTCTTAGTGGACTACATTGTTGATAGCCTTTCGTGGATTAGAGTTTTGACTTAGAGTTTTCCTTTTGGTTCTTAGCTTGTTATTAGTTTTGGAAGTTCTAATGTTTAGAATTAGTCCTTTATCTTTTCTTTAGAACTACATTGTAACCCTTATATTAGTAATGTATTTCCATTTGCTTATGTTCTGATTTGACCCCATAATGTTACACTTTAGCCCTTTTTGGGTTGGGGTGTTACATAAAGATTCAAGTGTAAGGGGAATGTACATTCCCTATAATGTATTATTTTGGATCGTAGGGTAAGAGTGTATGAGGAAAAAAAAACATACGGACTACCATCCCGTTTCATTCTATGTTTGTTTTATGTTTTTGTTATTTTTGATTTATTAGCTTAAGGGAGTCTAGTCTTGGCTTAGCAATGCATATTGTACATGTAATTAACAAAGATGATTAACTCGCCACCAGTAAATATTGCCTTTATCCAACAAAACCGTGTTTTTCCATATCCCTACACCTAACGTTATAACCCTTTGAAAAGACCTCTTTGATAGTTTATCCTAGGTGCTTCCGCCAAGTGGTGGAGGTTTGATCCTTTCCCAAGCCTATGGTAATCTATTTGCTATGACAGGTAGTGAAAGATGTTTTCCATTTCCTTATTGTGATATATACTTTATTACACCCGAGAGATGTGAGTATCTAAACACTATTTGTGAGGTGCTAGTATATGACCTCCGTGCTTGTCTTTGGTCTTTAGAGGAACGATTATTTGTTGTAATTACTTTTATATTAGTGTTAAATGACCCCTAACTTGTATTTTGATTAGAATAAAAGCGCATTTGCTTGAGGACAAGCAAATCTCAAGTGTAAGGGTATTTGATGAGGCGAAAAGTGTACCGCTTTTAAGGGGTCATTTAAGCCCGAATTCGTGTTTATTTGACCAAATATTGCCCTAAATCGTTCCTTTTGTCATTTTAGGTACTTTTGGAGAGAAATCTGGAAAAGGAAGCATTTTGGACGTTTTTTGAGCATAAAAGTGAAAAAAACGGCAAAGTCTCAATTTTCCTTGCTGGGAACAGTACCTGACGGCGTCAAGAGTTACAAAAGAGGTGGAAGTGGAAAATACACGTGACGGTCCAGAGAGTTTTCAACTATAGGACCTGACGGTGTCACCAAGGCCGTCAAGGTCAAAACACTAGTGACGGCCCAGAAGATTTTTACACATGACGAAGTCAAAATCAGATCTAGGCAATACGATTTTTATTAAGGCAGCGAGTTGACGGTGTCACGATCCAATACATGACGCTATCACGAGTTGTAATCTATAAATAGTTTTCCAAATTTCATTCATTAGTGTGCAACTTTTGAGGGAAAAACCCTAGGCTGAATTTTGTCATCTTTTTAAGGGTTTCAACCCCTTGAATCTTTCATGTTCAATTAAAGATAAGTATTCTTCCAAATCATTCAATATGTCTATGTGTTGTTTGATTATATCTTACTGATTGGCTCTGAACGGTCAACCAGGGAATGGTCAACTAGGTCAAACAGCCTAGAGTCAATGCTCCGCGGAATATAGTGGTTTCCCCGGGTCGTTATGTCCCGACGATGTGTGGATGGTATAAAAACGGGTTTGTGATCGGGAGAAATTGGACAGGAATAGGGTTTGAGTGATTTTAATGATTACGCTACGGAAATATAAGTGAGAACGATTTAAACACACTATATTAACAATAACGTGAAACCTAGTTTACCTAAAACGTAATCTAAAAATTTAAAATCAGAGTTTACTTATAAATAAGCAGAAAAATAAGCCAAGAGTGCTTAAATAGAAGCTATCACTTTTTTTATTTTTGGTTTTTCTTTATTTAACAAACTACTTTTACTAACGTAACCTAAATTTTAAAAAAACGTAAAAGTTATTTAAATAAAACGCGAGTTAAAATCAAAATAAACGCGAGTGCGTGAAATAAAAAGTGAGAAATGAAAATTATATTTTTACGAACCTAATAATCAAAGAAAATTTTAGAAAAAAGAAAATTATTTTTTTGACTTTTATATTATTTATTATTAATTAAAAACTAATTAAATACTAATAAAACTAATTTAAATTATTAAAAATACCTAATGAACAGTAGAAATTATAAAACTTTTTATAAAAATACTAGGTGGTATACTAAAGCTAAGAAAAATATAAAAGAGGTGATAAGCTTATTAATAAGCTGGAAATCAGCTTATAAGCTTATATGAGCAAAATGGAAACTTGACTACTATATAAATAAGTGGGGAAAGAAATAAAACTAAGGACTGGGTAGCCCAGATGGTGCACCCCTTTGGTCTGGTGTTGACCAGGTCAACCCAAGAGGTCACAGGGTCGAATCTGACTTGTGGCACATTTATTTTTAATTTTTCTTTTTGGATTTTTCTTTTGCGAAAACATTTTAACAACAAAATAAACCAACTTTTGTGAAGAGGCTTCTACTGAAAAGCTTTTAATGAGCTTATACAAACTTAAAACCCCAACAGTTAAGGCTTTAAGTGAGATTGAGTTTTTGAAACAAGCTAAGGGCTAGCCAATAAGCTCATAAGTTGTAACCAAGGTACAAGCCAACAAACATAAGCTCAAATACATACAAACAACACTAATTCAACAATTTAGCCACTAGAATCCTACAGATTATGAGATTAAACAAGCATCAGCTAACTGCTGAAGCATCAGCAGCAATTGGGGTCCAAAGGGTGACTTGTGGGCGAAAATAAGCTGGGGGCAAGGTTACCTAAGCCCAAGATAAGCAATAAAATGATAAGATGAACTAATAAGCTTTCCCAAAAGCCATGAGTTACCCTGTAGGACCCACTGGATAGGTCAGGACATTACTAGAAAGTTGGGGGGTTAGGCTAGGTGCCCTGGTGCAGGGTCATGGATGTCCCTGCAGCCCACTTTGGACCATCACAATCAACACTAAAAAAATCACAAAAATTAAAACTTGATTGATTCTTAAAGACAAGCTGGGGGACTATTATGTGTGAGAATTTCAAAGCTTGGGTCCAAGCACAAAAATCATTAAAAATCTCCCAAAATTTGACTTTCTGAAAATAAAATGCAATTTGACTTTTGGTCATGAACATGCAAGTTGACTTTGTTTGATTTAGATTTGTCTCTAATGATTAAGAATGATGTATTGAACTATAAAATGCCTTGATTAAGCTGTAAACACCAAGTGTGCAACTGAATGTGGGATCATGCACATCTAAATTCCAACAGACTTGAAACTTATAAGGATAAAAGAGATCTTTGACTTTTGATGAAATGCTAACTGATTTTATGCCATGGTTAATCTAAATTCACACCAAGTACTAAAACTTAACTACTCATTCTTTCTAAAATAAAAGCAATCTCAGCAAATCGTTTTATGCCAAACACCCCTTAACAAGCTAACTGTGTATGAGATCTTAACTGTAATGGAGGGTTCTATATTGTATTACTGAATCAATCAACTGAGATAAGCTGTGTGGATCTATAAAAGCCAAGGTGATGCAGGGACTAACACAATTACAAGCATACAACAGTTCAAGCATTCATATGACCAAATTTGAAATCTTAAGTAAATGTGAGATCCTTTTAATTGAATACAGAAAACCAGAAGCAATTCAATACTCATAAGCTAAACAAACATATAAGAACACAAGTGGTCACTTGATAAGCTAAATTACACAGAAACAAATTAGACCACAGTTTACTCTAAGATTGGCAACAAAGTTGTACTTACAAAAGTGCTCTGCTCAAATATGGTTCAATCACCACTCAGATTTATCCTAAAGCTTACCCAAGCTCTAAACCACTGCATCACAGGTTCTTCTTTCCTTCTCTTTCTTCTTTCCTTCTTTATTTTTCAACTACTTTGAGTATTTTAAGAATTTTAGCTAAGACTTAACTTGACTGGTTTCCATGCTTACAGAAGCTTATAAATTGCTTATGTGAACCTAATGGATCCTTAAAACAACATTTTAACACTATGGTACCAACCAGAGGAATTTAATGAAAATGGGCATAAAATGCAATTAAACAAGAACACTGAAATTTTGATTGAAATAACTTTAGAATTCAATACAACCTTTAAAAACTAAGGATTACAACTGAATCAAAGTAAAAAGTATTGTACTTACAATTATTCTAAAACTACTACTAAAAATCTACTCAGATTCACACCCCCTGCTCTCTGCTCTTCTTCTTCCTTTTATATGTGGAGATTAGGGTTTTGTGGGACCCCATTGAGCTTTCTCATCAACAAATTGGACCCTTGGATTAATGAAAATGATCCTGGCCATTAAAGGCATTTTGGCGGGAAAATGGTTTTATAACCATTTGCAGTTAAATAATGGCTAGGGGGATTTGTTGTTTTGTGGAGGAAAGGAGATAATGGAGTGGGTAGGGGTGACGTGTGGGAGTAGTGGTGATGATGAGGTTGGCTATGGCAGGTTTGTAGCAGGTCACGTGAAGGAGAGGGGTGATGTGGAGGGTGTTGGTCAAAGTGTTGACTGGGTTTTATTAATAAAAACGAGGAAGGGGTTGTTTGGGCCAGGAGTTGGGTAGTGGGCTAGGGGTGTTTTATTTGGATTGTATTGGGCTTAAGGGATGGATGGGATAAAAGGGGTGTTGGTTTATTAGTGAATAAATGGCCCATGTGATTGTTTTAGTTAACAAAATAAGCCCAAAGACCAAACATGTACAAAGCTGAAAATTAAGGGTGAGTTCTGACAAACTTCCAAAATTTAAACCAAGGACCATTCCTACTAATATGTGATTCCATAAGGGTTTTCGAAATTTATTTTCCAAGTTAAAACACCCAGGGACCAAATCTGTCAAATTCCAAACTGCAGGGACCAATTTTGTAAATTTCCCAAAACTTTCATCCAGGGATTAAAAGTGACACATGTGAATTCCCAAGGACCATATTTGACTTTTCAACCAAAAATATATGCTCAGGGACCAATTCTTTTAATTTTTGAAAGTTCGGGGACTGAAACTGCCAATTATGCAAACTTTATTCGTTTTTCATTTGTTTTTAAACATTTTGCATCTAAAACATGTAAAACACAATTCCTAGGATAATTTCTGTATTTTGATGCATTTCTGAGTGTTTTTGGATGTTTTGGCAGTTCAGATACGATAAAAATGATGAGTATTTACACACTCATCAATCCCCCACACTAAACTATTGCTAGTCCCTAGCAATCTTTTGAGAAAAACTTAATGGATTTGAAACTCTTTACCAAAAGCCATCACTTCTGGAGTAGCCAGATGTATCGATTCAAGTAAGAACTATGGTTCACCTGATAACCATGTGATTTTGAGCAAACCACCAGCTGTCAACGGATTTGATTTGTCTTTACCAAAAGCAGTTTGCTTCTGGACTAGCCAACTCTTGATGGAATAGTCAACATCTTAGTGAGCTGATTACCAATTATGGTTTTTCCACTGCCTTTACCACAAGCCATAATCTTGCGGGCTAGCCAACTCATTCACTTTTTAGGATATGGCGAGTTCATTTACCATACAATTTTGGGCAAATTGCAAGCCATCAACGGATTTGAGATATCTTTACCAAGAGTCGTTTGCTCCTGGATTAGCCAATCCTTTTGTCATTTAGACACGGCGGACTGATAACCACAAAAATTTTGAAACTCAAGTGAAAAAATTTTTAAATTTTTGCCAAAAACGGGGGTATTAGATAGTAAAATGTGATAAAATTCGTTAGAATAGCGAAATACCCCCCCCCCCCCCCCCCACACTTAGAATGAATATTGTCCTCAATATTCAATGTCCCGGCTATTATGCCGACTCTTAGAATGTAAAAGGGCAACATTACAAGCTAAATGTAGAAATACCATTTTGTTTTTCACTTTATTTGTAACCACAGCAGGGGTAACTCCCCCACACTTAGGGTGAAAACCCTATAAGTTTGCTACTGTTTTTGTTTACCGAGTCGCTAGCTTGTCTCGACCCCGAATTCATTTGTCCTTGGGGAAGCATGATGTGGAAGAAACAATCTCAATCGGACTTTCATTCAAGATGTTTGGACAAACATTTGAAGCACGTGAAAGTTCCACACCGATGAGATAAGTACCCGGCTCAAGATAATGGTAAATGGAAATGTCGGGATCAAAGATGGTATCTTCATTCCCGAAGGAGTGAAGAAGAGAAGAATTCACCTTATAGGTTAAGAAAAGGAAGAAAACCATGATGAAAATCATGATTTGATCTTCTCCCTCAAGAGCAGGCTCATTAGCCTGAATTTGGATTTCAAAGGTTAAGCTCATAAACATACCGGGAGGGTGGGTGGGAATTTGCAAATTCTCATGATTGAGTGCATCTCCCCCCGGGCTATCAAACTCCGGAGGAGTCATGATATGATGAGTGAGTTCACCGGAGAACTCCTCATGAAGAGAATTATTCACAAGATGTGAATTTGTGAACTCATGTTCCATTGTGGACTCATCACAATCCTCATTCTGAATATCAAAGAGTGGATTATCAGAAATCAAAGTGAATTCAGATTCGAATTCAAATAGAGGATTGGTGAGAGTAGTATTGAATGCTTCAGGAACAAAATGATTAACATTCTCAATTGGACTGTTGGGATCAGAAGTGAGTGGTGGATCATGATATAGGAGACTTTCAATTTCTCCCAGATCGGCTTCGAAATCAAGGAGACCATCATCACTTCCCGTTGAAAGTGGATTGATGTGAGTAAGTTCATCGGCGAACTCCTCAAGAAGTGGATGAGCATCAGAATGTGGAACTGATGCCTCAACATACTCAATGTCTCCATGAGATGTACAATCATCGTTAAAATCTGAGAAAGTCTCAAAATGATCGTTTGAACACTCAAGAGGGGAAGGTAAATCACACACATGATCAAAAGTTCCCTGTGACTCTCCTGGGATTGGGACAAGGTTCTCAACATTAGACTTTATTAATTCGTCCGATTCCTTATTAGGAACAGTGCTAAGATGCTCATCCCCCATGTTTAGAGAGTGAGTGTGAACTTCGGGTGTGATAGCAGTTGTTTAAGATAGAATCTCAACTGCTGGGATATCAACTGATGAACTTGATGAATCTTTATAGAATTGATGGATATCAAGTGTATCTTCATCATCACTGTCATCAGGAATAAAACGGAACTGAGAGCTAGATTTGGCTGCTTTTTCTTTTGCAATTGATTCCCTGATAGATTTTTCATAGGCATCTTGGAAATTTACTTTAGCAGCCTGCTCTTCAGCCAACAATTCTTCCATGGATTTCTCATGTGTATATTTTTTAGCAAGATCTTTAACTAAATCCTTAAGTTCATCAACAATTTTCATCATATTTTGCATTAGACTGTGGAGGTTGGTCATAATATGATGTGTCAAGATTGTTACAGGGAATTGGATTCCCTGTTTGACAATCTGAGTTGAAGTGTGGACCTCCACAGTAATCACAACAGTAAAACTGATGTGGCTGTGAGTCATATGTGATGTAGTCATAACTGTTATTAGGAACCTGCTCATAGACAAGCGTGTTTCCTGATTGACAATCAGAACTGTAGTGTGAACCACCACAGTACTCACAACAGTTAAACTGTTGAGTATGGTTTGGTGAATCGTATGGACATTGATCATTTTCAAAATTCTGAGTGTTACCAGAAAACTGTTCGTAGACAAACGTGTTTCTGGTTTGACACTCAAATCCCTGATGAGGACCTTCACAATATTCACACGAATATATCAGTATCTCATGATTTGGTGGATGGTGGAATAAATCAGTTGTGTCATGGTAAGAATAGGGATCCTGGTTATAGACAGACCCATTTCCTGACTCTACCACGCCACAGCCGGGGCAATTTCCATCGTTATGAGGGCCACCACACCATTGGCAACCCAAAGGGTGTGGATACGACATAGGAAAGAATCAAAGGTTTATAGAGGGTAAGAAATGAAGAATCAAAGATGTGAGAGGGTAAAGGTGAATATTTTTGGTATTTTTGAAATACATTTTGTACAAATGAGAAAGAAAATCTTTTTGGTTTTTTTGTGTTCGTTGAAAACTGATTTTAAAAAGTTTTCAGGAACCGTTTTGTTTTTATAATAAGAAAATATGAACAAAGGATGGTAAATATTCAATGAGTGTATATCCAGATTCACTAATCTGTAAACCGTTTTAGAATAACGCGCACGACCTCCCCGGCAGCGGCGCCAAAATTTGATTGGCTCTGAACGGTCAACCTAAAGTCAACCAGGGAATGGTCAACTAGGTCAAACAGCCTAGAGTCAATGCTCCGCGGAATATAGTGGTTTCCACGGGTCGTTATGTCCCGACGAGGTGTGGATGGTATAAAAACGGGTTTGTGATCGGGTGAAATTGGACAGGAATAGGGTTTGAGTGATTTTAATGATTACGCTACGGAAATATAAGTGAGAACGATTTAAACTCACTATATTAACAATAACGTGAAACCTAGTTAACCTAAAACGTAATCTAAAAATTTTAAATTAGAGTTTGCTTATAAATAAGCAGAAAAATAAGCCAAGAGGGCTTAAATAGAAGCTATCACTTTTTTTATTTTTGGTTTTTCTTTATTTAACAAACTACTTTTACTAACGTAACCTAGATTTTAAAAAAACGTAAAAGTTATTTAAATAAAACGCGAGTTAAAATCAAAATAAACGCGAGTGCGCGAAATAAAAAGTGAGATTTGAGCTACACTAAACCTACGGACATGAAAACTATATTTTTACGAACCTAATAATCAAACAAAATTTTAGAAAAAAGAAAATTATTTTTTTGACTTTTATATTATGTATTATTAATTAAAAACTAATTTAAATTATTAAAAATACCTAATGAACAGTAGAAATTATAAAACTTTTTATAAAAATACTAGGTGGTATACTAAAGCTAGGAAAAATATAAAAGAGGTGATAAGCTTATTAATAAGCTGGAAATCAGCTTATATGAGCAAAATGGAAACTTGACTACTATATAAATAACTGGGGAAAGAAATAAAACTAAGGACTGGGTAGCCCAGATGGTGCACCCCTTTGGTCTGGTGTTGACCAGGTCAACCCAAGAGGTCACAGGGTCGAATCTGTCTTGTGGCACATTTCTTTTTTATTTTTCTTTTTGGATTTTTCTTTTGCAAAAACATTTTAACAACAAAATAAACCAACTTTTGTGAAGAGGCTTCTACTGAAAAGCTTTTAATGAGCTTATACAAACTTAAAACCCCAACAGTTAAGGCTTTAAGTGAGATTGAGTTTTTGAAACAAGCTAAGGGCTAGCCAATAAGCTCATAAGTTGTAACCAAGGTACAAGCCAACAAACATAAGCTCAAATACATACAAACAACACTAATTCAACAATTTAGCCACTAGAATCCTACAGATTATGAGATTAAACAAGCATCAGCTAACTGCCGAAGCATCAGCAGCAATTGGGGTCCAAAGGGTGACTTGTGGGAGAAAATAAGTTGGGGGCAAGGTTACCTAAGCCCAAGATAAGCAATAAAATGATAAGATGAACTAATAAGCTTTCCCAAAAGCCATGAGTTACCCTGTGGGACCCACTGGATAGGTCAGGACATTACTAGAAAGTTAGGGGGTTAGGCTGGGTGCCCTGGTGCAGGGTCATGGATGTCCCTGCAGCCCACTTTGGACCATCACAATCAACACTAAAAAAAATCACAAAAATTAAAACTTGATTGTTTCTTAAAGACAAGCTGGGGGACTATTATGTGTGAAAATTTCAAAGCTTGGGTCCAAGCACAAAAATCATTAAAAATCTCCCAAAATTTGACTTTCTGAAAATAAAATGCAATTTGACTTTTGGTCATGAACATGCAAGTTGACTTTTTTTTATTTAGATTTGTCTCTAATGATTAAGAATGATGTATTGAACTATAAAATGCCTTGATTAAGCTGTAAACACCAAGTGTGCAACTGAATGTGGGATCATGCACATCTAAATTCCAACAGACTTGAAACTTATAAGGATAAAAGAGATCTTTGACTTTTTATGAAATGCTAACTGAATTTATGCCATGGTTAATCTAAATTCACACCAAGTACTAAAACTTAACTACTCATTCTTTCTAAAATAAAAGCAATCTCAGCAAATCATTTTATGCCAAACACCCCTTAACAAGCTAACTGTGTATGAGATCTTAACTGTAATGGAGGGTTCTATATTGTATTACTGAATCAATCAACTGAGATAAGCTGTGTGGATCTATAAAAGCCAAGGTGATGCAGGGACTAACACAATTACAAGCATACAACAGTTCAAGCATTCATATGACCAAATTTGAAATCTTAAGTAAATGTGAGATCCTTTTAATTGAATACAGAAAACCAGAAGCAATTCAATACTCATAAGCTAAACAAACATATAAGAACACAAGTGGTCACTTGATAAGCTAAATTACACAGAAACAAATTAGACCACAGTTTACTCTAAGATTGGCAACAAAGTTGGACTTACAAAAGTGCTCTGCTCAAATATGGTTCAATCACCACTCAGATTTATCCTAAAGCTTACCCAAGCTCTAAACCACTGCATCACAGGTTCTTCTTTCCTTCTCTTTCTTCTTTCCTTCTTTATTTTTCAACTACTTTGAGTATTTTGAGAATTTTAGCTAAGACTTAACTTGACTGGTTTCCATGCTTACAGAAGCTTATAAATTGCTTATGTGAACCTAATGGATCCTTAAAACAACATTTTAACACTATGGTACCAACCAGAGGAATTTAATGAAAATGGGCATAAATTGCAATTAAACAAGAACACTGAACTTTTGATTGAAATAACTTTAGAATTCGATACAACCTTTAAAAACTAAGGATTACAACTGAATCAAAGTAAAAAGTATTGTACTAACTAAGCTACAATTATTCTAAAACTACTACTAAAAATCTACTCAGATTCACACCCCCTGCTCTCTGCTCTTCTTCTTCCTTTCATATGTGGAGATTAGGGTTTTGTGGGACCCCATTGAGCTTTCTCATCAACAACTTGGACCCTTGGATTAATGAAAATGATCCTGGCCATTAAAGGCATTTTGGCGGGAAAATAGTTTTATAACCATTTGCAGTTAAATAATGGCTGGGGGGGATTTGTTGTTTTGTGAAGGAAAGGAGATAATGGAGTGGGTAGGGGTGGCGTGTGGGAGTAGTGGTGATGATGAGGTTGGATATGGCAGGTTTGTAGCAGGTCACGTAAAGGAGAGGGGTGATGTGGAGGGTGTTGGTCAAAGTGTTGATTGGGGTTTTATTAATAAAAACGGGGAAGGGGTTGTTTGGGCCAGGAGTTGGGTAGTGGGCTAGGGGTGTTTTATTTGGATTGGATTGGGCTTAAGGGATGGATGGGATAAAAGAGGTGTTGGTCTATTAGTGAATAAATGGCCCATGTGATTGTTTTAGTTAACAAAATAAGCCCAAGGACCAAACATGTACAAAGCTGAAAATTAAGGGTGAGTTCTGACAAACTTCCAAAATTTAAACCAAGGACCATTCCTGCTAATATGTGATTCCATAAGGGTTTTTGAAATTTATTTTCCAAGTTAAAACACCCAGGGACCAAATCTGTCAAATTCCAAACTGCAGGGACCAATTTTGTAAATTTCCCAAAACTTTCATCCAGGGATTAAAAGTGACACATGTGAATTCCCAAGGACCATATTTGACTTTTCAACCAAAAATATATGCTCAGGGACCAATTCTGTTAATTTTTGAAAGTTCAGGGACTGAAACTGCCAATTATGCAAACTTTGTTCGTTTTTCATTTGTTTTTAAACATTTTACATCTAAAACATGTAAAACACAATTCCTGGGATAATTTCTGTATTTTGATGCATTTCTGAGTGTTTTTGGATATTTTGGCAGTTCAGATATGATAAAAATGATGAGTATTTACACACTCATCACTTACGCTTGTCTTCTTTTTAACATGCTAGGCTAGATTGTCTTGTGTTTGCTTAGATGTAATGAAACCTAGATATTGATTATTGGTCGATTGCTTGTTTATAATTGTTATGGAAGATTGTATTCGATGTTAGGCTTAAGAAAACTGGCAGACTTCCATTGGAAACTTGCTTGAACATCTTAAGAAACATGATCGGAGGTGTACTACGATATTTGGTTGTATTTAATGCGTAGGAGAATTCTAATGATCCCTTGTTAGGAGCTTCTAACGGCTCGACATAGGAGTGAAGTAGGATCCTATAGAGTTAGAGAATATTTTACACGGCCCTACGACTAGTATTAAGGAATATGATCCGTCATCCATGCAATTGTAACAAGTAATTAACCTGTAAAAGATATCTAGGGAGTAATGAAATCTAAGTAAACACAGCTTTTCTCATTATTGTCACCACCACATTAGTATAATTAGTTTTGTTTTTTCATTTCTTTTATTTTATTTTGATTGCAACTTTAGATAAATTGGGTTAGTTGGCTAGCAACTAATTCCGCCCACTCCTCCAAAACCCGAGATTTTACTTGCTTTCATGAAAATATAAAAATACAAAAAGAATCATCCCTCACCTCTAGACCTAGTTTTATAGGTTTTCGAATCCTAGCGACACTATTCCTGAGTTGAACGATCAATCCCCCGGTACTTGTCACTATACTATACTACAACGATCAGGTACACTGCCTGGTGGGGGTTGTAAACTTCTCGAGATCCCTTGAGAGGTAAAAACCTATTGCGAGGGTGCGATCCCCACGTATCAGCACGTTGAAGAATCTGATGATCAAACTTTTGCGAGAAAAACAGCAACTTACGCGTAAGATCCTAGCTTGTGCGTAACCTTCCAAACTTAAGCGTAAAGACTCAAATTATGCATAAGAAATGGTATACTGAAGATCTTATGCGTAAAAATCAAACTTATGCGTAGGAAATCAGTCTTATGCGTAAGAAATGGGTTTTTTGCCTTAAGTTACGCTTAAAATAAGGGTTTTTCAAGTTTTTATGTGTAAAAAGAGGGTTTTGACCACTTTTTGCGAAAAATAAGGATAATGGGTGAAATCTTACGCGTAAAGTGGTCTGGAACTTCAGAAATGCAAAATTTTTACATAAAAATTGATTCCAACGAGTTTCTTTTGACTAAATAACTTCTAAAACACTTAGAAAACAATAAATAGCAACTTTTTAACCAAGAAATGCAAGTTTTCTACGACTAAAGAAGGTACAAAATCAAGAAACTAGATGAAAAACTATATAAAAGTAAAAAAGAACCAAACTTTATGCAAAATCTAAGCTTCTAATCACTATATCAACCTTAAAACTTATCCAAGCTTCAAGATTTGAGTGAAAGAAACAAAGAAACAAGCACAAAATGAAGAAACAAGCTTCAAAACCCCACGTATAACAAGGAGCAATACTTCAATCTGCTAGTAGGCGAATGATACCACTTATTAGGTCACCATATTGTGATCATACAAGTATTGTATTGATGAGAATGAGATAGATATAAGGATTGAATGATTAAATGATATAAGAAAGATGAAAGTGCAAGAGTTTCTTTAAGATAATCAAATAACCAACAAAATATAATGTTACCACACATGTAGTATTTATAGGGAGAAACTAGGGCAACACTTCCCTTCCTCCCTTTCATCAAAAACGTGGGCTTACTAAGCCTTATAGGCTTTTACACATTGCCCATTAAAGATAAATAAGTAAGTAAGTAATAACTAAAGCAGCCTATTACAAAATGTAATGACCGAAACTTGATTCAATACAAAATGTGTTCCCAACAGACCCGAATCCCGATACCGAACAAGAGCCGTACCGGTACCGTTCTGAAATGATACCGACTCTCAATACACGGTACGGTACCGGTACCATGAATTAAGCCCAAAAAAAGACAAAGCGGGAAGTACCAAAAAAGTCCCGAAAATTAAGTAGTCATATTTTTGAATTAAATAACTTATCCAAACATCCATTTGGCCCGTTCCATGTCAAACAATAGTCATGTAAAACATATGAAAAGAAGCCAAACATTCGAAAAACTTATTGTGGTAACTATAGTTCCTTAATAAACACTCCCAAAAATTAAACCCGAACCTATTTTATAAGTTTTTGAACGTTTGTATGTTACGAATATCTTGGTGGTGTATTTATTTAAGTGTTGGTTCCATTTTGTGCCACGTCATGGTTTGAAATCACTTACAAATGCATATTTTTCCTATTTTTTGTTGCATTTTCTTGTAGTCCTATTTGGTTTAACAAAAAACAGGAAGAACCGTATAGGTACCGATTTCCCGGTACCGGTCCGGTACCCGAATCCCGTCCGATATCGTATCGGTACCCACTTTCATGCTCGGGAAAAAATCGGTACCACCAATTCGGTACGGGTTCGGTACCATTCTGGTACCGTGCTCATCCCTACATAAAACAGATTTAGATAAGCTAGGATAGAACACAAAAAAGCAATTAATAAGAAAATTGAGCAAGATCTAAGCTAAGAAATATGACTGAAAAGAAGACAGATTAGACAGCTGGTTGGTTTATGACTTAGACAAGAAAAATGACAAAAAGACACTAAGACCTAATGACACTTAAACAAACTTAAAAATAACTTGAAATGAACTATTTTGGACCAAAACTTTGCAACTAAAACACCTTAATCTATAAGTTTGCATATAAGCTGTATGAAAGAAGTTTAGAACATGAAATCTTGGAAATCAAGAGAAATGCTATGAATCATTATAAAAATGGTTGAAATGACTTCTAAACTAGTTTTAAGACTTAAATAAAGCTAATGCAATTTTGATTAAAAGACCAAAATGGAGTATGACTAAAACTTAAGTGCAAATCCAAACACCCCTTTTATGAAGACTGTTTTTTTGGATTTTCAATTGATTTTAACCAAACAAGCTAAGATTAAGGAAAACTTATGTTTACTAAGCTATTTTAAGTATAGTTAACCAACATTCAATGGAAATTAAGCACCAAATTAAGCTATAACTAATTAACTAATTAATTATGTATTTTTAAGGTTTTTATAAAAAGCTTAAGTAAATGACCTATAAATGAACAAGAAGCAACAAAAAAGCAACAAGTAACCAAGATAAGCAGAAATAAAGCAATAACTAAGCAACAAGTAAAGTAAATAAGCAGTTTTGAACTAAATAAGCAAAAATTAAGCTAAAATGGAAAACTTACAAGCTCCCTTGCTCAAAACAGGGAGGAATTTCAAATCTACAAGCTCTAGCTTGTCAAAAGACAAGCTAGTGACAGCAATAAGCCCTTTCAGGTCTGGCTTATCATCCACAAGTGCTTATTTTGACTTTTTCTTTAACTTTTTTGACTTTTTAGAATTAAAACAGTTTTAAACAAAATTAAGCTCACAAAAGCTATGATAGCTTATATGAGCTTAATGAGCTGAGTTTAAGAGCTTAAATAAGCTTGTAACAGCTTACAACAAAATAATAGCTTATTTGACTTTTATTTGATTTTTTTGAAACAAAATAGAACTTGAATTTTATTACTAAACGGATTTGATTACAAAACTTAAAGGAAATACAATAAAACAGACCTCAAGCAACAAGCTATACTAAAACAAGCTAATTAACCCTAACTTATGACCTAAAAATTACACACAATGTGAAGAGATGAGAGGGGTATTTATAGGAGAGCTGAGGGGAGAGATTAGGGTTTCATAGATGGTCCTAGAACTCTAATAGCAGCCTTTGATCATATTCCCATCAATCATCATCAATTCACAGCTTTGATCACATTGGTGATGTGTCTTAGCCAATCATTGGCTTCCAAATTGCCACTGTGGACACCTGCTGATGCAAATCCTCTGTCTTGTCAGCTTGGCCTTCTAAAAGGATCACTTATTGTATGGGTAAAATAGGGTTGCAGGGTAAATTGGGGAAGGGGGAGGTGAACAGTAATAATGGGCGGGTAAGGGTTTTTTATAGTTGTTTGACTTGGGGTGTTTGACCGGGTTTAAATAAGAGAAACGGGTTAGGATAGTTTGAATGAATCCGGGTTTTATTATTTAGGGATTGGGTCGGGTTATTTTTACATGGGATTGGGCTGGGTAAATTTTGGGGTTTATTTATTGGATTGGGTTTGGTTATATAAAGGGTAATAAGAGCTGGTTAGGTTTAGGATTCATTTAGGATTAGTTTTAACTTTGAAGGGCCAAACTTGCCATCTTTGTAAAGTTAATCCAAGGGCTAATTTTTCCAAGTGATGATTCTTCAAGGTAGACTTTGTCTTTTTGAGCTCAAATATGATCTTTCTTTGAAAATTACTTCCCCGGCCTCGGCTTTTGAACTCTTTTCCAAATCCCGTGCTCGTTTTGTCTTTTTGCCTTTGTTTTTGTCCAATTTTCACATATCTGTACCTGCACAATCACAAACACAAAAACACAAATATCTCTGGCATTTATAAGCAGTTTTTGGTATTTTAGGTCCGTTTTTTTTCAAATAAAGGTATGTGTATACACACATACCAATAAGTGTGCACCAGATTTCTTTTGCGGTTTTACAAACAAAAATATTTTCTTACTCTTTACAAGGCAAATCATTGTAAAGAGTCATTTTAGCTTCATTGTTTTTACCCAGTTATTTCTTTTCATCGAGTGTTAGATCTAAAATATATTTTGTAGTTATCAATTTTGTTTTTGGATCTAGTATTGTAAAAATAAAGTCGCCGCTTATAATTACCTCCCACAAGTCAATATCCTTAGATTAACGTATGTCTCAAAACACATTTTCCAAAATCAAAAACCTTCGGGTTCAATCTCCGTAGTTCTCTTGAGCCATTGATCTTACTTAACTTTTTGCAAAAATTAGTTTAGGTTTTAAAATTTTTGTAAACAAGAAGTTTTCGGTTTAAAAAGCTTTTGTAAAAAGATTTTTGGGTTTAGAAACTTAAGTATCCCGCTTTGATACCAATAGTAGAACTGTTAGGGGGTGAATACGCACTTTTCAACTTATTTTAGGTTTAAGTAAGTTAAGTGTTAAGTTTGCATACAAGTATGTAAACTATGAAACAATATAAATCGTAAATAAAGAGTTAAAGGAATGGAGACAAACACAACAATTTATACTGGTTCAGGATGAGGGGTTTAGATCATTCGTGCGTCCAGATTCAAATCTGAGACACAAATACTATTCACTAGTACCAAATCCTTGTGGTGGATAAACCGTACACCTTAGCTTTCACCGATCTACACATAGACCCAAGCTAGCACCTAACAGTGTTCACACTTGGAACCACACACAAAGACCTCGCAAACTCTCCACGTGATTACAAACACTTGTACCAAAGAAATACCAAACCCCAAGCTTGACCGCACCCGGTACAAGACCATTACACCCTTGCTTCTCCACACCCGAAGTAAGACTTGGACACACTTGCTTCTTTGTACTCGGATAAGACTTAACACTTAGCTACAAATGATTGGGAGATTTTAAGTATTGTTTACAAAAATAATATTAGATTAGAAGAAGATAGAGGAAGAAAGACTCTAGACAATATACAAGAGTGGATTTGGTTCTCGTATATTCTTTTCTTGCAAAGAAATTTGCTTTCAATAGATGATAGAAAGATGATAAGACACAAGAAAGATTGAAAGACTTAGAGAGATATAAAAGAGAAATAAGAGGGGAGACATTTATAGACAAGAGATCCAAGACAGGCCACGACGTGCTGACTTTGTGTGCTGGCGCGCGAGTCCAGCACACTGAGCATGTTTTGCCTTTTGCCAATAACTAGTCGTTGCCTTTTGCTAAAACCCCATGTGTACTTCACTTTTAAGCTTCCCCATAGTATTTCAAAGCACCGATAAGGGTTAGGTTAAAACTAGCTCATTAGCAGGGTTGTCCCATGTATTTTGGAGGCCATGCGCCAACGTGACAAAGTAAGCCTTTCAGAGAACACGATTTTAGTTATATGATAAATGAAATTTTAAAAAGCCAATTATTCATAAACATTAAAAAACTGTATATAACAAGTTTAGGTTTATCCCAATATTTTATTAACCACGTATAAATTTTTTTAAAAAAGTGTATAAAACAATCGTTTAAACTTAATTGGACTATTTCTAAATTTTTATCTAACTTTGGGTTGAAAGTGTAAATTTATAAACCCACTTGTACTTTTATTCAAGCATGAAACTAAAAAGCTAGGACAAAGTGTAAAATCTATTAACCCTTAAGGTAAAAAAATGAATACTACTTATACTAGTCATCTTCCTAAACCCTAAGGTCTGCAATTCTGTTTATTTTTTTCTTTATTAAATCAATTGAAACTGATATATGTTCCAATTATAACACAAAAATCTTATGTTCTAGACTATAGTATCATCAGTACTACGTTAATCAATAAATAAAATCAGCCATGCGTTTACAGCATCGTGGCCCTGAAAATTTGGAGGCCCTGTGCGGTTGATCACTCAGCACACCCTAAAATCTGGCCCTGCTCATTAGCCATGGTTAATTAGGGGTTAAAATAACATTGGTTAGAGAAAAAAAGAGGAAAGCACCTTATTAACCACTTTGAAGGAGGGAAAGGTGGATATCGCAATGCAAAGGGGCATGATGAAGAGAAAAAGATGTCCATGCCATGTAAATGAGGTTCTTGGTTTGAAATTGAAATTTCAAAATTGACATTCAAATAATTCAAATGTTATAATCTTTATTAATTCTACAATTAACTATTAACTAATACTCCTTCCATCTCAAATTATAAGTCCATTTTTAATTTGCATAAAAGTTTAATAAATTCTCACTAACTAATCTATTCATCAATCAAATATATTCTTTCTCTACTAAAGTATATTTTGATTGGTTGAAAATGGACTTATAATTTGCGACAAAGGGAGTAACATTGATAAAACTACGAAAAATGAATTATAATTTGGGGCAGAAGGAGCAACATTGATAAAACTAAGTTAAATACTTTGCATATTTAGTTATCATTAACCCACCAAAGGAAAATGCATTTAGCTAAATACTTAAAGAAATCTTAACACATTTTTCAAAAACGGGAATAAACCCATTTAGTACTTAGTCAAGTCATAAGTAAAATTATAATCATTTGGATCTTTTTATGAAAACATAAATATCAAGTGTTAAACTTCTTTTTCAAAAATGTTTTGAGTTTGGTTTTATAAAAGGTTTTGAGTTGGATTTTTTTAAAACGGGACTAGACATTCTGACACAATCTTTTTAAGTCCTAATCCACGTATGATATTATAAAACATCTTAAATATCATTAAAACACAAAGGAAATATATGTACAATATTTGCACCAACAAACATTAACAACGCTACCTATGCTACATACTTCAACACTCTCAATTTGTTCAACAATACCAACAATACTACCTAGCTACTTTCAATCCTCTTAACTTTTTAAACTTCTCCATTATTATCCACAGCTCTAACGATTTTGATGATTTTCGACATTTTATTTTAAGCAATTGGAAGGTCTGAACGAATTTGATCGGTTTGGAACGGATTTGATGATTTTCGAACGTATTTGATTATTTTTTAACTGATTTGATGATGAAATCTACTGTAATTGAATGATATTCAAACTAATTAATGATAGAATGATGAATTTAATGGATGATTTTGATGTTTTTTTAATCGTTATGTGCGTGTTTTTTGTGTGTGTGGAGAGATGATTTTTTTATGAACCCTAAGTTTTTTGTTTGTTGATTGTTTAACTGAGAATGAAAGGGGGGAATTGAGGGAAAAATGCTTTTACATTAGGCCAAAATGCCCCTCTAGTGTAAATTTCAGATTTAATCATGGCTCTTGGATGAAAGTGGATTGGATAGCTTGGATCTTGCCATTTGATCTTTGAAAAAAAATATGCACTATATGGATCCCACCCGTAACATTGAATCAACTTTTAAACAAGAGATAATGATGGTCTAAAAAGTTGTCATTTTTTACTTTTGTATGCACTCAATTTTTAATTTTCTCATTTAAACGTTAAAGTGCCTAATATTTTCTTTTGTAGCCATGTTACGGATAAAGTTTGACGTAGCGTCTATTAATTAAATAATAAAGTTTGGGCTAAATGCTTAATTTTGGGAAAAAAAGAAAAGGAAAATGGGTTAGCACTAGGATTGGATCGTAAACGATCCTACAATCTTATGTGCGATCTCATGATACTGAAACGATCCTACGTGAATTGTGATCCTATTATGATCTTGATTGTTTTTATATTTGGGATCGTAGGACCGTACCAGGATCAAAATCCCGAGACCCTCTATTATACAACCTCCACATTACTTTTTGCCATGCCCCTGTTTTACTTTTATTATTTAAGAGAGTGTTATCCCCATTTACCAGAAATGGGCTTGGAGACCTTCACCGTTGATCTTAAATTCTGACTACTAATAAGTTTGCTCTCCTATACAAGTCCTGCCATAAGTTAGGAGTATGTGATTCTTGTAAGTCTAATAGCCATAGGTGTTCCGTGCCTACAAATTATGGAAAGAACACCAACAACAAGCTGACATGAAATGATCATTAGTATTTTGCATTGTCATCATATACTAAAAGATAAATTTGTACTATCACATGGCACTCAGGATCGAGTGTTTCTTCCACGCATAAGAATGTTGACGTCAGTGACCCGTTTGCTTGAATCAATCTGGCTTGATTTATCGTCATGGTTTTGTCGTTGTTGATTTAGCAAAGGAATTGCAACGAAAATAAATCTAACAATTTGGCAAAACAAAATTGGCCGATGATATCATTTCTTTTAACACAAATTCCTACAAAGCTTAG
Organism: Artemisia argyi; assembly: GCA_030686995.1. NCBI lineage: Eukaryota > Viridiplantae > Streptophyta > Magnoliopsida > Asterales > Asteraceae > Artemisia > Artemisia argyi. Next base: position 104,450,893 of record CM060676.1, read on the forward strand.
CCTTTGGATCTGTAACAACAGTCATTCATCGTACCCAAAAAACGTGAGTCTTTAAAATGTTCTTTTAATTTACATCTATTCCTGTTATCCATGTTCTGTTTAATACAATGAAAAGAGAGATCAAATTTATAGTGTAACAAGTACATATGTTTCATAATTACATAATATAAACGACTAAACGAGTAATTTTAAGACAGTAAATGCTCTATTTGTCGTCTTCTGTTAACAACCTTAACTCTAAACTTAAAGCAATAGTAACAATTACTCCAAGAAATACTCCATAAGTGACGTTCCATTCACTTCCTGCATTCGCCAAATGAATACCATAGAAAACGTTGAATGCTGCTAATACTATCAGAAGCCGTCCTACATTGTGATGATACCAGTTCCAAAATTTCCTTTTCTTTGAACCCTTACTTGGTCGAATCAAAACAGCGATAAACTGTAAAACAAAACTGAATGTCATTTTTTTCATCTATGATATGTGTCGGTTCCATGTTTTATTAATCTTAGATTATTTTTCATACCTATTGTCTCAATGTTAAATATTTGGATTAGACGTACAAATAAGACACAAACCTGTAAACAAGCAAGTGAAATAACGATTAGGCCAAGGGCTTTGTGCTTATCCACATTGATGTCGATACGATCATTCAAAATAAGTCCTGTAATGATGCCTGCTAATCCAATAATGAACCCCGATAATTGGATGCTTGAATGTGCATAAAACCAATACGAGCCTAAGTGCTTAAAGTAACGAGCAATCATAGCTCCGATTGGGAGTAGTACACCCCATCCTACCGCATTCAAAATCCCATGAATTCTCTTCAAGTCCGAATATGGAGCACTTTCTTCGTTACTCTCACCTGTTACATCAGGAAAAGATAAAAACATGTAAAAAAGGTTGTCGAAACAGATTATGTTAGTCGCTAAATTTGTAGGTAGGAAGAGTACTAAAACATTTAAGGGAAGTATTTTGGAATTTGGATATCTTTTTATGTAATTACAAAGGAAGGTGTTATTGGTACCTGCAATGGATTTTGACTTATCAAACTTTATATTTTCTATTTCATACTTTCTGTTCAGTAGTTTAAAAAAAGAAAAAGAAAAATAATAATAATAATAATAATAATAATAATAATAATAATAATAATAAAGGGGTGCCATAATCCATTTAGAGGGTACGAATAACCAATCCCAATTACGAAACCTTCATCATAAGAGTTTTAAAAGTCGAAACATAAGTTTAAGATATTGAACTTTTGTTTGAGTATTTACCGTATACTTACAAAAATAAAACAAAAAGGTTAAATGTAGTAATTTGATGATCTTTTTGGAGATTTTGTGGGTAAGCTTTCAATTCATTATTCATATATACCTTTTTTACTAGCTGATCACAAGTGGAAACTATTTGTAACATTTGTTTTAGCTTTACAAGGTTTTAGTTGGTGCCAAAAGTTTAGTTGATTGATCGACATGCGACATTACTTAACTCTATCAACTTGTCGATGCTTTTGGATGTCAAGAAAAAGGTATCCACATGGTTATGACGTAAAAGGTGACATTCCTTTGTTGTAACACTGGGAAGAAAGCCTATGGTCAGCCCATCGACATCTGTCACCAAACATTTTTGCGCAGCCACATAATCTAAAGTTTATGCATTTGTGTTTGACGAGACTTAAACACATATGACATAACTACTTGGTTGAAGGGCATTCTAAGTTACCAAATGCGGTATCGTGCATGTCACTATGCGATCCTAACCGGACACTCAATTAAACTCACACTTTTACGTCTTGTGAGTTGAGTTCCAAGTTTTAATCGTTATCGAATTAGAGTGCTTTTTAATCCTTTGTTATTATAGTTGATCATATGTAAAATATAAACTTATACATGTGTTGGATATATATGATATTATATATACACGTAATTATATATATATATATATATATATATATATATATATATATATATATATATATATATATATATATATATATAGATATTTTAAATCTTTCTCAAGTCTTTCTTTAGTTATATAACTTTTTTTTTTTTTTGGATCATAAATTTGATTAGGATATGAATTAACCAAACTTGCTTTATGCAATGTATCAACCTGAAGCAACTTGCTTTTGATGATGATCACACAAAATTATTTTCAATTGAACATCATTAATGATGATTGTGATGCTAAAGCTCATGTTGGTCAATTTTTCATTATGTCATATGGATAACTTAAGTTTTCAGCAAAACTGGTAGTTTAGTTAGCCCCCACCATGTACAGTAGTTAGTAGTTAGCATCTAAGCGTACGACTTTTGGAGGTGATCTTTAAAATGTTTAATATATCGCACTCATAGTAAATCTGTAACTAGTCTCGCATCGGTAAATTTTGTCGTAATTTAGCAGTGAGATTCTCTAGTACGTTTTTTAGTACACTTCTATTTTTAACCGATTTCGCTAGTCAACTTAAGGCAATTTGTTTTAACCCATTTTATATGTTCATGTTGGACATATAAATGAAATATGAAACTCATTAAGTTTAGTGTAAATTTGATTTTTTTGTAAATGGCTAACCTGAGGCATAATTGAAGGCAACCGAAATTTGGTTTCGATGTGCAGTTAATTGGAAGCTCGGTGACTTAGGCGGCTGGTTATTGCTACTGCCAACGGCCATCACAAGTTGACGACTTGGTAGTCCCACCAGTTGAAAAGCTAAATATAATCGAGACGAATATGAAATGATGCAAGACGTGTTAGGCAAAATTTGTAGGTTTCCTTCATCCACTATCACTAGGCTTGGTGTTTTTCCACCTAGGTAATATTGTTTCATGGTGGCGGAACCATCGTCCGCCAACCACCCAACGACGGCACTAGAACCAACCATGCCACCATTGGGAGAAAATCCTATCGCCACATATGAATTGGCGCTCGGAGCTGATAATACAAAGCTCCATAAAGTTGGCCCAGCTTGTGCGGCCTGTAATGTAACAAACAATTGAATAAAACAATCTAAAATCACATATGTAGATTATTAAGAATCCAACATTTATAACTATTACCTTGGATGCTTGTAACTTTTTCTTACTTAGGCTGGGTTACCAAATTATAGTGGCGTTTGTTACACGGAGTACTACTATTTTTGTCTTTGTTTATCATCACTACAACGATACATGTGATTAAACAACTTCATGTTTCAATAGTTTTTAGTTTATGATCAAATTAAACAACTAATTCCTTATCACCAAGTGATTGATTAATAGATGTGATATATACATGAGAACAATAAAAGCAACCTAACTTTTTCAATTAAAGATTTATAGAAATAATAATACAATGACTTCATAACTTACTCTTTGTCGTGTCATGCGACTTTATTTGTAGATAAAAGTCAGTTGCAAAAGTTTTCAGCAACATGCATTCAATGTGCATGTTCCAAAAGCTTTTTCTTTATGCAACAATCTTTTATATAATTTTGGTGGTCAGAGTTAGAAAGTGTACAAACTACTTAAAAAAAAGAGAGTTAGGAAAACCCATTAACATATCTCAATTACTTAACTAGGCTGTAAACACTAAGGGCTTAACCAAAATATTATAGTCGAGATCAAAGTTTGATATTTTAAATTTGCACTACATATTCTTTCGCTAGGTTCACAACAATGATAGTACACAATCCCGTCAAATCGGGATATGACATGTAGAATATAGACAGATTATAATTATACTCATATTTTAGGAAAAAAAAACCCCCCGAGGGTAGGATAGCAAATATACCAATATTTACGTTGCAAAATTTTTTGCTCGGATGAAATGCCCCACACTTGCCCCATCGCCGGCCCATGCAATAAACACATAACTAGATAAGGACATATTAGGGGTGTTTACAAATCGGGTAGTACCACAGGAACTAAAAACCGAAACCGAATCGAATAACATCAAACCAAAATTGTGACCGAAGCGAATCAAACCGAATTAAATATTCAGTTTTCAATTTTGAATATAGTTTTGGCGACATAAAAACTGAACCAAACCGAATACACATAAATATATATATTTTTACATATATTTATATAAAAGAAAACCATTAAAACTCCTTCATGTAGTAATAAATATAACATTTTTAAGCCTAAATTATTTTTCGGTGGTAAAAGCCTATATAATTAAATGAAAAAAATTAATAAATTGTGTACTTCGGGTTATTTATGTCAATCTAAAAATCGAACCAAATTCAAATTCGGTTTTCGATTCGGTTTAATTCAATTTGAATTCAGTTTAGTTCGATTTTACATTAAAAAAAATAAAAAATTAACCAAACTAAACGAATCGAATAAACTGATAGCCGAACCGAAGAACACCCAAGAGATATCCTCAAATCAAGAGGGAGGCCAAAACATAGTACACACAATAAACATGCAAGTAGCATAATACATAACTGAAACTCATCACACAACACTCACAACACATTTATTTAATTATTTTTACCATGGCACACCAAAAATATGTGGTAAAAATTGTTAGTAGGTTATTCTTACGTATACATCAATAGAAAGACGATAAGTACTTTTTGTTACTAAAATTTAATCATAGTTTAATATAAAACACGAAAAAGCAACGGCTGTGATAACTTACTCTGAGAATAAAGCCTTCAGAGGACCAAGCATTGGAGCAAATGAGAGAAGATGTATCAAAAAGTATTTGTGCATTAAGATAAGCAAGATTTGAACTTCTGCATGAGTCTTGAATTGTTTGCGAATGAATCAAATGTAAAGAGCCTAAAATGAACCAAAAATGAAGGCTTGAGAGAAATTTCATGATGAGTGTATTTCTCTTGTTATCATTCTCTCTTTTAATATATAATATATGGAGGGTATGATGAGAAGGACCAAATGGTAATTAGGTAGTGATGGTTATTTCCACAAGCATATGATTTTATATGTATTGCTAGACTATGGAGTGGTTGACTTGGTTTAGTAACCTGTTAAAAACTAATGATTAATGTCTACAACAATGTCATATGTATCAACTATAATTTGGTTTTAGAAAGTTAAGATCAATTAGCTAGAATAGTCCGGAGTCCTAGTTAACATGTACTAAAGACTATACTCATTATATATATATATATATATATATATATATATATATATATATATATATATATATATATATATATATATATATATATATATATATATATATATATACTAAACTTGTATAAAACAATTAGACTGGGAAAGGGATTTACCTTCTCTTGGTAGCGTAAGAAAAAGCAAAAGTGCATTTTTCCCTCTTTCTTTTTAACTACTCCGTTGGTAGCCTATTAAATCATCTGTTTTTTATTCCCACTTTTGAATTTCATATAAAGGATACAGATCTAATTTCTAAGTCCTTTTAGTTTAGTTATTCTTTTAGCAAAAAGTTCATTAATTGTATACTTTTTCATCTTAGTCAAATAAATAAAATTTAAATGGTTATTAGTTGTTTGTGGATAAACAATCTAAAAAAATTTACTATATGCATTATTACTTTAATTATTTATGAGATTTGATAAACAATGTTTACTGGTCAATGCTTAAAACAACAATTAATATAAATATAAAAGGAAATTTGGATTTTGTTAAATTAAAAATGACATATATTTAAGTTAATTTTTATGTTCATTCATTATGCATTAGATAGATAACTACTTTAAATATAAAAAAACAAATTATTGAATGTGCATTAAACATTGCTCGATGATCATTATTTAATAAATCCCATTATTTATATAGTTTACATACTAAAAACTAAAAAATGTTAACGTGTCAAGCAAACATGACATGCATAAAAAAACTTACATGTTTTAACTCTAAGCTCGTTTTAATATGTTACCAAATAAAACATATTAAACAATTTGCTGGATAGAAAAAAGCATGACCAGAATAAAGTTGTTGGTTTTAGAAAATGAAATTTCCCTCAACACAGAAAACCAATCCAACTTTTTAAGAACTTGAAAACAACACAAATCAAAACTTTATTGAAAGCGTAGTAAACGAGAAGCTATGACCGCAAGTCTATACTAGATCACATTTGTAATTGTGGCCACATATCACTTCTTTATATTTCAACAATTTTTCATTTCAATTTCTAATACAATAAAAGCTTTATGAGAAAAAATAGACGCAAAAGATCAAAGTTGAATTCGACGCAAAACACACGACATGGAATCGTTTGTAATATTGTGCACGTACGGAGTTTAAACATGTATCAAAGTTAGCTAAAAAAAATTAGTTTAATCTAAGGGATTTATCAAAGTTGAATTCAACGCGGGTTGTAAAAACAATAATTTTTCGAATGTCCTTGCTTAAGCATTAAAGAGGAATACAATGAACACTCAGAGCACTCTCATCCATCACCTGAGTTAAATTTTAACACAGTGTCACGTCAGTTTTAACACTTTCACCTTAACTCACAAAAAAACACTCACATTCATAACTCAACCTTAACTCAACATTTTGGGCCTCACTTTTATCATTTTTTTCCAATTATTTAAGCAAAATACAAATTAAAACAAATTATATTTTTATTCAAACAAATAACTAAAAATAAAAAATTTATTTACTTAAATATATATATATATATATATATATATATATATATATATATATATATATATATATATATATATATATATATATATATTTATTTAAACCCACAAGAACCAATCTATAAATACACAAAACCTTAAGGACTAAAAAAAAAAAAAAAAAAAAAAAAAAAAAAAAAAAAAAAAAAAACCTTCTTCTACCTCCCGACACACACACACACACCAAAACCTTCACTGAAAACACACACAACCACACACCAAAACCCATTAAAAAAGAAAATAGAGCTTCACGCAGCATTAGAGCCTCCACGCCGGGTTAAACTTTCACGTTAATGTCGAGGCACGCAACGCTAACGCGGCCTTAACGCGCGTTAAGGGAGGGTTAACGCCGGTGGGGCGTTAGGAATGAGAATGCTCTTATCATGACTCATTGCATTCTAACCTCGTGCGAACGTTACTTCTTATAAAATATTATAATTATATGTGATAATTTCAAATAGTAAAGTACCAGTAAATATTATTTTACATCAGTCGTTGTTACATTCACAATATCGGGTACTCATTTGACTATCGCAGTAACTCATATTTTCATTTTAACTATTATAATCTCGCGCATATACGAATTTAGGGTATTACAATTATTTAATTCAACAATAACAATAACAAAATAACATTAATAGCAACAACATCAAAGGCCTAAGTCTCTTCAATAACCTTATGTAACAAGGCGAATATATTAAGGGAGATATTCACTCATAGCCAAACTCATGTTGGTCTTCAAGATCTCGTGTAAAATTGTGTCATGAACAGAAGAAATCAACCTAACGTCCCAACATTACTACCACATACCGAATGAACAAATAAGATTTTGGGGTTTTATAATATATTTGACCCGTAGAGCTCCCGGTGAGGGTGCTTTATAGGGCATAAGGCCCACCTATGGTGCGAGCCGCCATACCGGTGGTCGCATTATAGGTTATCAGATTAAATTCAAGACTCATCTACTATCACTAGTAAAACGAGTTATATCTACCAACATAAAACAATAAGTACATCCCATTTGGCCTTGTGGGTTGATGAAGTGTTGACTAATGAAATGTACTTGTTGTTTCCTGTTGGTAGGTATAACTCGTTTCACTATTATTATTGGACAATTTGTTTAAAGAGGAAACGATTTTGTAACTCAACGGTTTTCTCTCAATTGGACGCTAACAAAACTGAAGTTATCATGTTGGACATAAGTTTTTACAATAAAAGTTTCATGAAGGCTTTCATATTAAAGCTTTGTCCAAGAACCGGTTCCACATTTACTTGCTCGTAACATTTGAGCCTTAGGTTATCTTTAGTTTTTCCTCCGCACTTGGTTTTACGGAGGCTATTAAGTTGTAGTCAACTTTTTTCCTCTTGAAGTTTAAAACATTCTCGTTTTGCCATTATAAATAGACAAGTTTCTAATATAGTAAACACATGATTAGATTATACATAGCCATATGGCTTTTTGTATCTATAAGATAATTTGTCTTCAAAGCTATTGAAATTTCAACAGTGTCTTTTTTTTATTCAAATGCTTCTCTAACCTATAGACAAGAAATGTGTCTCCAAGTTAAAAGAGAAGTCTATACATATCACATTGCCAATTTACCTAATGTCTCTCAACATTTGGTTCCTGCATGAATCTTTAATAAGTTCTTAAAAATAAAGTTGCAAGTATTGTTAACCAAATCAGCTGATTAAAGCCCCTATATGTATTTAATAACGTTTATTTTTTGAGAAAAAAAAATAAATAAATAACTAAATAAATAAATAAAGGTTATACTTTTTAGATATTAGAGCCTCATAGCTATACCTATCGAACTTCACGACCCCCTTTAAGATATAGAATTAAATTTACTAATATATCTAATTTCCCTTAATGCACTTAGGTTTTTATGTTGCTCATGCTTGTATGCATTTATGTTTATATGCTTATGTATGCCGTCTTCTTATGTGTTTCTGTTATAGATGTGATTATACTTTTAGGCGATTTTAGTAGCCTTTTGTGTATATATTTGCCGGTATATAGCCCTACAGCTATTATACTATATTCTAAGAATGAAAAATGATGTGACAATAATTACTAAGCTTAAAGTCTTTATTAGTGTGTAATTCGCATTCTTATTGGTTCATAAAGTCATATTAGACCGAGTCAAAGCCCGAATAGTGTTTGGGTGATACTTTGGCAAAATCCCATTGGCTTTCAAACTTGGGGAGTTTTACTGTTCAAGGATTAACATCCTTCATTGCCTCAAACGTACAGTTAGTCGGTGCACTAAGCATCTATAGCAGACCTAAAACATGTACAATCAAATCTGAGCCATCCATGTGTTACCTAAATACCTACTTGAGTATGGGAGACATGTACAATGAGTGTTGAGAAGTTTCTTGAATTAATTTCCCTGGACATACATCCTCATTGTTACCAGGTACAATACCTCTTTTTTTCCAGCCACAAATTGCTTATCTCTGTTACTAGGTCTTTGATGAGTGTTAAATTACACATACTTTTTATCTAATAAAACGGACTCAAAAGACCAAAAACTAACCATAAATGCCAAGGATATTGTGTTTGTGATCGTGCAGGAACGAATATTTCAGAAATTGGTATAAATCAGGCCAAAAAGGACAAAAACAAGCACGAGTTTGGAAAACGTGTCAAAAGCCAGAGCCGGGGAAGCAAATTACCACTTTTGAGCTCAGATTGTCAAAACACACCTTGGGGAATCACAAAATGCCAAAAAGAGTCCTTGGAGCAAATGTTTGCAAAATTAGCAGAAATGGTCCCTCAAGTTTGGAATTTGGCAGAAATAGCCCCTAAGCATTAGATTTTGGAAGGAAAAGTCAACAATGGTCCTTGGGAATTCACAAGTGTCAAGTTTGGTCCCTGGGTGAAAAGTTGGAGGAATTTACAAGCTTGCTCCCTGAAGTTTCAGAATTGGCAAAAATGGTCCCTAGAATTTCAAAAATAGAAAATATCAACTGAGGTCCTTATATTATTCAAGTTTGGCAAAAGTGGTCCCTTGGAGAGCTTTAGAAGAATTACATTTCTAGCCCCTCAAATTTTCAGAATATACAAATTGGTCCTTGTATTAATACTACACCAAACGGACCCTTGTTTTATGTTAGTCCAAATCCAATCTAAAATCCAAGTCCAACACACCCCCTTATATCTCCCAGGCCTGATCCAACTCCTCAAGCCCAATACCACCTCAGCCCAACTCCACCCTTTTTACCACTAATAGAAATGGAGTCAAACCTCCCGTTTGACTCATCCCCTTCCCTCTCATCTCCACTTGCCCTGCAACACATCACCTCACCCCCCCCCCCCCCCACCTCACCATCTCCATCACATCCCACCACCCACACCACTATCCCTTACCCTTCACCTCAGCATTAAATACACCCCCCCCCCCCAAGTTGGTATTTCACAGAGCCAATTGCCCTTATCTTGTTTCCCGCCAAAAACCAATTAAGGGTCAAAATTGAGTTTCAGTGATCTAATGGCTATCAGGAGTGATGGGAAATGATCCAGAGGTGCACAGGGAACCCTAATTGGGGCCTATATAAGGAAGAGGAAGCAAGAGAAGACATATAGTAGTTCATTAGCTTAATTTAGCATCGTAGAACTTAATTCTAATTTTTCCTTGTACTTTTTATCTTAAAAATCATGTACTAAGCCTCTTTATAGTAATAAAATTCTGTTTCAAGCATCAATTTCAAAGTTTCTTTGCTTATTCTCAGTTTTTGCAAATTTATGTTGAAATTCTCAAATTCTCATTTTCACTTTAAAAATTTTAACATTGCTTAGTTCCTGTTCTATTGAGCTACAATAAGCTCATTTGGTTCATTTTAATCTAAATATCTCAAGTTAATTCAGTATTATTCATAATCACTAAAAATCCAAAAAAATAGCAAAATATTCAAAAAAATTAAAAAAAAATGAAGAAGGAATGCATGGAGCACTGTAAATCATGGATGGCAGTGGTTTAGAACCTCAGGGGAGGCAATAGGATTGGTTCTTGATTCTTGGTTCATGGTGTTTTGGCAGGATTGCATTTTTAAGGACTTTCTCAAATTTCTAGTCTTTACTGTTCCATAGCTTATTATATGCTTATCTCTGTACCTTTGAGCTTATTTAGTGTTTGTTAGTGATAATCTTGATTAAAACCAGTTGCTTATTAATTAATATTGATAGTTGCTTATAATTTCAATTTAACTGCCAAATTAGCATAAGTTAGCATCTTGGGCATTTGTGGGTCAAACCCTTGTTTCTTGTTTTCTTTAAGCTTTCAACATCTTAATAACCCCCTAGGAATCAGTCTTTTGGTCTAAAACATTGGAATGCTTTGAAACTCTCAAAATCAGTCATTTAAAGGGGTGTTTGGAATTACATGTTTGTCTGTGTATTTGAGGTTCTCAGTTGTGAAATCTTGTTTAGACAGAATACTTAGGTCATTATTAGAGTGTTAGTAGCATAAAATTTGTAGGTTTAGTTTTAAAAAGTCAAATTACACTTTAAGCTCTTGAATCTCATTCACTGTTAAGGTTTAGACTCTCAAATCACTCACATCAGTGCATAAGTTGATAAGATAGCTTAATTTAGTTTCCTTTTAGCTTAATGCAACATCATCAGTCTAGGATCCAATTAAACTTCATATAAGTCAAACCTTGTTCAAAATCAAAAAGTCAAATTTGATAGGTTTGTCAGAAATCCAAAAATTGCAAGATTTTTTATAAATTAATCTTTCACTTTTAGCCTTTGAAATTTTTGGAGATTAAAATTAGTCAGCTTAACTTTTGAAATCTCATTTTGGCTTATTTTTAAGATTTTACTTAGTGGCTTATTCTATTACTTAATTAGACCTGCAGGGTAACCCTTTGCCTTGCACCAGGGCATTTGTCCCATTTTTATAAGCCCCTCCAAGGCTTACCTGTGGGCCCCACCCTTTGCACCATAGCTTTTTGAAAAGCGTGTTAGTTGGGCTTATCAGACCAAAGCTTATTTTGGGCTTCAGGACAATTGACCATAGCTTATTTTGGCCTTGACTTGGACCTGACCAAACCAAACATTGAGTGACTCAGTGCGAATCACCCAACTTCACAAGCTTGCAATTGGCTTATTTCTGAGCCATAAGCTCTACTTATTGGCTTATTTGAAAGCTTACCAGGGGACCTCTTTAGATTAGCTTTTAGCTTGGACTCTTGGACACTCCTGTGGGCCCCATAAAGGGCTGTAGTTTGTCCCTTTTGGCCAATTTGGCCTGTGTAGTGTTGGTTTTGCTTATTTGCTTTCATCTACTTAATTAGTGTGCTTGTTTAATCTTTTTAGCTTGTTTTGTGTTTATCTCAATTAGTGATAGCTTATTTTACCCTGTGTAGCTTATTTTTAGCTTATTGCACCAAAATTCCAAGCTTTTAACTTATTATACCTTCTGTCATACTCTTTGGTTTGCATTCTGCTTATTTATAAGCTCCAATTAAGTTGTCTTTGTAAAAGTTGCTTATTTTTAGTGTTAAAATCGATTTGTAAAAGAAAACCAGAAAAAAGCCAACTTTAAAAATAGTGATAGTTTCTATTTATGCCATTTGATTTATTGCTCGGCTTTTTCAAAATGCAATTTTCCATTTTATATTTTTCTTAAGTTTCTTATATATTAAAATAGTTTCAGAAAAAATTTCATAATTTTCTGAGTTAATTAGTATTTATAATAATTAATTTAAGTTTAATTAGTTTTAATTAAAAAATCAAAACATTAATTTTCTTTTTTCTTATTTATAAGCAATAGTACATTTTTATATTTTTCCTAGATTTTATAACTAATAAAGTATTTTTAGAAAAAAAATTCATATTTTTTACTGTTCATTTAGTATTTTTCATAATTAAATTAGTTTAAATAGGTTTTAATTATTAAATAAGTAAATAATTATTAAATTAGCTTATAAATAATTTTTATAAACATTTTATAAACTTTTAGAATTCCTGTAATGGTTAATTAGTTTTATAAAAAAAATTCATATTTTCTAAGTCACTTTAGTATTTTTCTTAAATTTAAATTAGGTTTAAATTAGTTTTAATTAATTATTAAATAGTTTAAATAGTTTTATAATTAATATTAAATAATAAAATAATCAAAAAATAATTTTCTTTTATTTAAAATTTTCTTTTAATATTAAGTTTGTAAAAATTCATTTTCACCCCCTCTAGTTTAAATTTGCTTAAAACTCACATTTTTCCCAGCACGCAATCGTATCTGATTTTAATTTGGTTTACGTTTATATATATCTGTAATCTTGTAATTATTAATAATGTTCATTTGTCTTAATCTCAATCAATCCAGTAGTGTAATAAAATCCAAATCATTATTTGTTACTTCCTCAAAATCACTGATTCCCTTAAATGTTTCCCAAACACAATTCAATCTCGCTGGGACATAACGACCCAGAAAAACACTGTGCTTGCACCGGATTATATATCTTGCACTTTCTCCCTTACTGCTTGACTTGTTGACCATTCCTGGTTGATATTAGTCAGTCTCTAATCGTTATTGTTTTTATTAGGTTTTCTGATCTTTGGATTACATGTTTGCTATATAGATTAGGATTTCATATATGTGATTATCATGATTATGTGTTCTATGATTTTATTTGATTATAAGTAACAATTATTATGACTTATAGATATATATTAATTGAAATTTTAAATTACGGTTTTCACATAATTTGAGGGTTTTCCTAAATTCGGGAGTTTTAGGGTTTATTTAATAAATTTCGTGTTTTTGTTTGTTGTTAACCTGATAGATTTGTTTTGGCCTTATGGGGTTGCTTAGCTTGGGATTAGTTTATTTTTCCTTAGCTGGGGTTTTTGTGAAATCAGTGGTGTTTTGGATTGGGGGCCTGCCATTGAATTTAGAGGTGTTTGGGATTTCGGTGTCGTATTAGTTTAGGGGGCTGACTCTTTCGAGCCTATCACCTCATCAACTTCAGCTTATTCACCCACTCGAATAAGAGAGTGTCCTTATTGACTTTCTCAAAATCTAAATAAGCCATGAGCCTGTTGAAAACAAGAATTTGTAGATCATGTTGAAACAAATATCATGAGGAACTAATGAATGTCTAATGGTCACTATTAATAATATGTTCAACTTCAAGTATATGGATTCATATTTTTATAATTGGTTTGTGTTTTTACAGAGGACGAGTTCAAAATTATGCTCCATTTTTAGAAGTGTGAGGATTGTCGTATCTTGGCGGGCCATTTATACAAATGCAGCCATGGCGATTTCCCGGCTTTGCGTGTATGTGTGGTTTTATCAGCTAAGTTGTTCAGAGCTTATTGCTTCATAAGGCCAGAACGGGTTAGATTCGTTCCCTTAAACTGATTTTTCAAACATCAGGTACACATATTAAGGTATAAGAGTGCAACTTCTAAGGTATATGAGTATTGTTTAGAGTTGGATGTTTAAAAATAGTCTAAATGTCATTTACTTAAAAACTTATGTAGGGAGTTGGTTGAAACAAGGTCAAATAGTATACACTTATAATGTGGTTGCAGTCTACGGCTGTTATTCATTCTTTGCATCCATGTCTGCAGCTCCGTATCTTACAAGTTGTAGAGTGATGTGTTGATTGGCTATGATGAGGATAGATAAGGTCGATTAAAAGTCAGGGTGGCCGCCAATTGGGATGGCAACCGGCTACGGTTGCAACCACTGTGCGTGCTCCCACTTTTTAGACTAATTTCTCTGAGCCTGGGTTATATAAAACGGAAACAGTTGGGTGATGATTTCCAGCACTACTTATGTATACTCTAAGGGCCGTTCGAAACGGCAAGTTGTTCAAGTATTCGATGCCTGTTTGTAACACCACGAAATTTTGATAAGCAGCGAAAGTCTAATCGGGGTCATTACAGTTTAGTACACAGTCCTACTCATAGAAAACAATTCAAAAGATAGTCCATATCATTCCATGAAAACTCAAAGTAGTCAGAGTTACAAACATTTTCCAAAATTTTAATTGTTTCACAAAAGAAGTGATGAGTTTGAAAAGAATGATATAATTATTGAAATAAAAGGGAGGTCCTGTGTGCCCTTTTGCCAGCTCCGTGCCACCATGCGTGCTAATTTCCTGAGATAAACATGCTTAAAAAGTCAACACAACGGTTGAGTGAATCCATAGTAGTTTAAATAGTAATAGTGTGAACACAAGTCAAGCATTTGAAATAAACAAGCCAAGATAGACAGGTCTTGACTAAACTGGTGAAATATTGCTCCTAAGCCTCACGAAACGAAAGCCTTAACATCGATTCGACATATCAAAAAGATAATAACAATCACCTACACCACAGAGGATGTAAATGACAAGGGGCCCTCAAAGACAGGAAATGTGCCAAATTTTCATGGTACCTCGAATATAGCACACCTCCTGCCAAATGATCACTTTGACAGAGGTGGGTTGCCGTTCCGATAGATCTACCAACTATATTCGCGCTCACTCGCAAGTGATTAAGGTTCTTGATATGAGGGACTTGTAGCACGGGTGTCAACTTAGGCAATATCATATAGTAACAGCATACAGAAAATACTTGTGTTCGGTTTATAGCATGTATCTCCCCACGGGGTTTAAAAACAGTTAAAAATGTGGGACCATTAACTCACCTGACAGGTGTGTAAATCACAACGGTGCATAAAAGTGACGGTGTACTGCTACGACTAGCAATGAACTTCCTCCGACTTGCGACCTATATATATATTATCATCGATGTCTTAGATTCGATTCGTACATGACATGTGATATGTCTCGAGTACGGTGATCTCCATTCGGGTGTCTTAAAAATATTCCAAAATAATTTTACGTAGTTATTTGTAACGTTGATTAGAAACGGTGTCCAATAAATGTTAATTTATTTGTGAAAATAATAATGTTAATAAAAATATTTATAGTTAAATATTTTCAGTAGAAATACATATTTATTTAAAAACTACAAAGCATATATCTATATATACATTTATATATGAAAAATTCAATTTATTGAAAATATTTAATTAATAAAGTAGCTTTGTCAAAATTGACCCTTGACTTTAAGAAAAGTTACACTTTTTACCCCTTGATCAAAATAATTACTTTTTAGTCCTTTTTAGCACTTTTTACACTTTATACCTCAAGCTTTTGAAATTTACAGTTTCTACCCTCAATTTCTATTAGAAATCGATAGTGTCATATTTAGTCCGAAAGTTTTGTGGTTTTGTCACTTTTAGTCCCTTATCGTGAAAATTTACAAAAATAGTCCAAAATCTAGTTTTTGAAAAGTTAACTTTTATTTTTATAAAAGTTACCATTTTTATCTTCTAACATTTATAAAAATCAGTTTTTATAAATTAAAAATCATTTCGAAAATCTTAAATTTTCAAATCGAAAATCCTTAAGGAAAATATGTTGGGCTTGTTAGCCCGGTTAAGGCCCAAAGTGGGTTTTACTTGTTTAAAAAAATAGTGCTCGACACAGATTTGGTTTTGGTCTAGTTTTCATAGTATACGATCGTGTACGGCTTGCATGTTTCGTAGATTTGGTTAAGCGTGAGTCGAGGATTTAGGGTGTCGAAAAATATATGTATATTGTACGTGTAAAAACGAAATGGCGAGCCCTTTCCTAAGGGTGTCAAGGCATGTACATATATAATTATAAGTGTAACGAAAATATATACTTAGAAAATAAAGTGTGTCGTGTGAAAAACTTAACGTGATATGCATGAAATTAGAGTAGGAAATGAAATAGGGAAACAACGACTTACAACACCAAAAGGTGGTGAAGATCCACGTGGTAATGAGATGAAGGAAAATGAATGTCGAGTGAACTTGACAACCTTTCGAATATAACGACCCTCGTTCAAATGTGTAACCCAAGTCTTAGAAATGTGACCCAAACTTGTGTTGTTTTCTTCTTGTTTGACAGTTAACGAGACAAATGGATATGTGATAGTGAGTTTTGAGAGTGTGGTGAGCTTGTGTGAATAGTGGAAGTATTTATAGGGTGAGTCACTTGTGATCTTGTGAAAAACGTTGATCGGCCCCAAACAGTCAACCTAAATGGACCAAGTGAGTGGTCAACTTAGTCAAACTCCTTAGAGTCAATCTCCGTGGAAGTATAGGGGTTTTGCCAGGTCGTTATGTCCCGACGAGGCGTGCAAAGGTATAAAATCGGGTTTGTGATCGGGTGAATTTGGACAGGAAAGGGGTTTGAGTGATTTGTATGATTACACTAAGATATGAGGAATGAAAATAACTTAGAAACACTATATAAACAATTACTGATGATCAGATGCACAAAAAACGTGAGCTAAGTCTAAAAACGCGTTCGTTTGATTTAATTCTACGTAGACGTACGAAATAAAACGCGAGTTTTGTAGAAATAAAATACCTACGAATATGAAAACTACATTTTTACAATCCTAAAGATAAAAGAAAATTTTTAGAAAATTAAAATTAATTTTTACACTATTTAATTAATTTTTATTAATTAGTTACTAATTTAAACTATTTAAAAATACACTAAATAATAAGAAAATGTAAAATATTTTCTAAAACTTTTTATTTAAACTATTTCAAAAATTTTTAAACAAAACTACGACTGAATATTGATTATTAAAATCAATAGATTCAATGTTTACGCTATAGTGATATTAACGAAACTAGTAAATATCACAGTAACTTTAAGCTAACAAAACGAAAAAACAAGCTTATAAGGCCCTTAAGCTCCACACCTTAGGCTGCAAAAGGTAAGAAAACAAATATAATTAAGTGTTTTGTTAGGGTTAGTATAATAATCATTACGCTAAAAATGACAATAAATAAAGGATAATATATAAAGCTAAATTACTAGGACTAGTATTAAAACTAGAATAGATCGGACTAGCATTAACACTAGAATAGATCGGACCAGTATTTAAACTAGAGTAGATCGGACTAGGATTAAAGCTAGAATGGATCGGACTAGGATTAAAACTAGAATAATTACTAAACAAAATAATAATAAAAAAATAAAAAATAAAAAGACAAACTAATCGTAATAGAACAAGTCTTAGTCATCAAATTCTATCAACGAGATATGTTTACAAAAAGTAAACTAATTCAGGTATTAAGGTCAAAGATTTAAAGATATAAAGATTTTAAAACAAGCAAAATGAGAATTTAAATAACTAAGACAACATATATATATTTTCTTTTTTACTAATAAAAAAATCACAAAACTTTATAAGAAGAAAGATATAAATAAGAGTGTGTGTGACCATATGTAAAACAATATTTTACAACTACACCATCATAAGAAACTCTTATTTCACATTCCTTTTTATAAATATTTTGTAAACTTTAAAGATTAAATGAAGAAATAAAGAAGAATTAGATGAAAGAAAGTTAGATTGCAAGTAAATTAAGTTAAACAAGACAATACTTTTATAAATCTTAAAACAATAATTCAAAGATTACAACTTAAAATAAAAGCTTAAACATAAAGTAAACTAGAGAAAACTAAAAAAAAATGAAGAGAAAGATCCTCCAAAATGAGGTGTGGGAGGTGGGTTTTTATAGACCCAAATATTATATGTTTAGTCCCTCCATAAACTACAAAAGAGCACTCCTAAATAATGTCACATCAACCAATAAGCCAAATGTCTCGACCAAGATAACTAATTCCTAGCTGCTTCCATCTTCATTCTACATAGCATGTGCATGTGGGCCACAAGCAATCAATTCATTGTTTTATTTTTTCTTCTTTGTCGATCAAATACAAAATGGAACAACTAGTTTGTCATTCTCAATTCACATATCACATGGTGGTGGGACCCATGCTTCTATAAACTTGATTTAATTAGAAGTTTGATGTGAATTGACACTTGACACCCCTGACTTTCATTTTCAATCCTTATCTTCTTTATATATATGAAAACACATTTGGTCCCTCATTGTTCTTCATATTTAATTCATTGAACCTTGAAATAAATAAGCTTTATATCGGCCTCAATGCTCCAAGTACAATTATCATTGGTCTCGTAATTTTTGTGCTCTTTCCAATCTCGTGCTTGGTTATGTCATTTTTCCATTCTTTTTCCAAAAATCTATTCGGGGCTGGCCATGACTCTATCTTTAATATCACAGTATGTACCGCTTGTTGCCGAGTCGCGCAAATCTGCATACTTACGCTCAAAAATTGCATGATTTCGCCCAGAATTCAATCCCTTCGTACCTGAGCTGCATAAAAACACGAAACCAAGGATATCTATATTGTTTTTGGCCTTTTTTGTATTTTTTACGTATCAAAATGGTGGTGAAATGATGAGTATTTGCATACTCATCAAACGTCCTTAGTGTGTTGTGTGGGAACAAAAATGTCTAGATCTTGTGATGATTGGTCTTGTCAAATGTAAGAATCAAAAGAGAGCTATGATGGTTTCTTTGTCTTGTTTATTAATAGGTCAAGAAAGTTTAAGGAACATGTGTACTATATTTGAATAAACAAAGGGGGAGGAAGAAGACATGTGATCCTTTGTTGAGGATAAGGGGGCATAAGATCCATTGGATAAAAGGTTTTGTAAGAAAGGTTTATGCTATGTAATTTGTTTAAGTGTAGGTTTAGGAGGGGTGTTTAGGGTGACAAGAATGTTGGTGGTGGCTTAGTTGCGTACGCAAGGGACAAGAGGGAGGAAAAAGGGTGGTGGTGTGTTGTGTTGTTGGTGTCGAGTGTTAGGGAGACAACAAAAGGGTTTGTGACATTTTGTTTCATGTTGAGTCGAATTGAACTAGGACAAGGAAAAGAAAAACAAAACGTTGTGGTCATGTTTGTGTTTGTGTCGAAACTCATTGGGTTCGAACAAGTTCAAGAAAGTAAACGTCGAGTTGTGTGTCGGGTTCGAATTGAGTAGGAAACAGAAAAGATCAAAGTGTAATATTTTACCTTGTACACAAGCTAGGCTCGTTTGGTGCCAAGAAACGCAAAAGAAAGAAAAGAAAATATGTATCTAGCCACTGGGCTTATGCAAATCTCGGCCCAAAAAGAAAACAAAATGAAAATGGAGTGGGTGGGCTTGTGGTGTGCTCGGCCCAGCAGCAAGACAAAAGAAAGAAAGGAACTTGGGCTTAAATGATATACGACCCATCACGAAAACGAAAATGGTGTGTCGGTGACTAGTGTTCTCGTAACATTAGTTTCGGTATCAGTGTCGGCGTCAGGTCGAGTCGTGTAGTCCTCATGAATATAAACGGTGTCGTTACTGGGTATATATACTTATATATATATATATATATATATATATATATATATATATATATATATATATATATATATATATATATATATATATATATATATATATATATACATAGTGCTAATAGTTTGTAATAATTAATATATATACATAGTTATATATATATATATATATATATATATATATATATATATATATATATATATATATATATATATATATATAATAATAATATATCGGTGACTTAACAAAGTATCGGGTCGCAAGTGGGAGTTACCGGTGTTAACCTCATTGGGTGACATCCAAGAGTGACAATCAGGTGATACCAGGTGACAAAATAATCGGGTGACAAACAAACGGTGACTAAAATAATCGGGTGACAAACAAACGGTGTCTCATATAAAAATTTCAAATTAGCCCGCAAAAATGGCTTAGATTAGAATAGTTTTGAAAATTAGCATTAGTAAATGACCTGGGATTTTACGGAGTATTATAGTACCCACCCGTTAGATTGGATTCATCCCGGAATCCAAAGTTGAATCGGTGCTCAGGGTTGTCTTATCGAATAGTTGTGGGTATTTAGCACGAATTTGATCCTCGCGCTCCCAAGTGAACTCGGGTTCTCTCTTATAGTTCCAT
Source organism: Artemisia argyi (assembly GCA_030686995.1). Taxonomy (NCBI): domain Eukaryota; kingdom Viridiplantae; phylum Streptophyta; class Magnoliopsida; order Asterales; family Asteraceae; genus Artemisia; species Artemisia argyi. Next base: position 104,471,404 of record CM060676.1, read on the forward strand.
CTGACCTTAACAATGGGAATGCGACTATGCTTAAGTCGTTTAACCTCCTATACATAATCTCAACGGGTTCCTCAATAAAGTTTAACTTATCGTCGATTTTGATCTCCTTCAATGGAATCACATGGGTTTCATCTGATAAACACTTTTTCAAATTTGACACGTGGAAGGTGTTGTGTCCTCTGTTGAGCTCCTCAGGGAGTTCAAGTTTGTATGCCACGGGACCGATCCTTTCAATGATATCGAAGGGTCCAACGTATCTTGGGTTTAACTTTCCACGTTTTCCGAACCTAATCATCCCTTTCCATGGTGATACCTTTAGCATGACCCTGTCTCCAACTTGAAACTCCATTGGTTTCCTTTGCACATCGACATAGCTCTTTTGCCGATCCCTAGCGGCTTGTAATCGTTACCTAATCTTTACTATTTTCTCAGTAGTTTCAAGAATCAACTCGGGACCCGAGAGTTGTACATCTCCAATCTCAGCCCAACAAACTGGTGATCGGCACTTTCTTCCATAAAGTGCTTCAAACGGTGCAGCCTTAATACTAGCGTGATAACTGTTGTTATATGAGAATTCTGCTAACGGTAGGTGCTTATCCCAGCCTTTTCCAAAATCGATCACACACGCCCTAAGCATATCCTCTAGGGTCTAAATAGTCCTTTCACTTTAACCATCGGTCTGTGGATGGTAAGTGGTACTCATATCTAACTTAGTTCTCAAGGCTTTCTGTAAAGATCGCCAAAAGTTAGACGTGAAGCGGCTGTCTCGGTCGGAGATAATAGAAATCGGCACTCCATGCCGGGAAACTATCTCCTTTAGGTATAAACGTGCAAGAACGTCCATATCATCAGTCTCTTTGATTGGCAAGAAGTGCGCTGACTTCGTGAGACGATCGACAATATCCCAAATAGTGTCAAACCCACTCGATGTCTTGGGTAATTTCGTAATGAAGTCCATGGTAATCCTTTCCCATTTCCATATTGGTAGCTCTGGTTGAATCAAAAGACGGGATGGTTTTTGGTGTTCAGCCTTTACTCTTGAGCAGGTCAAACACTTACCGACATACTCTGCAATGTCAGCTTTCATGTTTGGCCACCAATACAACTTCTTAAGATCATGATACATCTTATCCGAGCCAGGATGAATGGAATATTTAGACTTATGAGACTCATGCATGATGAGGTCTCGTATTCCTCCATACAATGGAATCCAACTTCTGTCCTTGAAACACAGTCTTCCATCTGGTTTCTTGACAAATCCATTCGTGCTTTCTGGCATGTCGTAAATCTTCTCGTGCGGTCTATTCTCTTCCTTAAGGGCCTCAGCTTGAACTTCAAGAATTTGAGACGGAAGTGGTGATCTAATTGTCATTCCCAAAGATCTAACTCTGAGGGGTCTAAGTCGTTCCTTTCGACTCAAGGCATCTGCTACAACATTTGCCTTCCCTGGGTGATAACGAATCTCACAATCATATTCACTTAGTAACTCTAGCCATCGACGTTGTCTCATGTTCAACTCCTTTTGATCTAAAATGTGCTGAAGACTCTTGTGATCAGTGAAAACCGTACACTTGGTTCCATATAGGTAGTGTCTCTCGATCTTAAGAGCGAATACTACCGCTCCTAATTCTAGATCATGAGTAGTGTAGTTCTCCTCGTGGGGTTTAAGTTGTCAAGAAGCGTAAGCGATTACCTTAAATCTTTGTATCAATACGGCACCCAAACCTTGGATTGATGCGTCACAGTATACCACGAAGTCCTCACTTCCTTTGGGTAATGCTAATATTGGTGCTTCAAAAACTGAAATGCCGATTCTTGCTCTTCTCCCCAATCAAACTTCTTCTTCTTTTGTGTTAACGCTTAGCAATCCTTGAAAAACCTTCAATAAATCTCTGATAGTATCCGGCAAGACCTAAAAATTGTGTATCTCAGTAGGACTCGTAGCTGACGCCCAATTTTTAACAGATTCGATCTTGGCGGGATCAACATGAATACCCTTACTGTCGATAACATGCCCAAGAAATTGTACTTTCTCAATCCAAAAATCACACTTGGAAATTTTGGCGTATAATTTCTCTTCTCTGAGCAGTGTTAGTATAGCCTTTAAGTGTTCTGCGTGCTCTTCCTTACTACGCGAATAGATAAGGATATCATCGATGAATACAATCACAAACTTATCCAAATAGGGTTTGCACACTCGGTTCATTAAGTCCATAAATACAGCGGGTGCATTTGTTAGACTGAATGGCATTACTTGGAATTCGTAGTGACCGTATCTTGTCCTAAAAACCGTCTTAGGGATATCCTCCTCCCTAACTCTCAGTTGGTGATAACCCGATCTCAAATCAATCTTCGAGTAGACACTCGATCCTTGTAGTTGATCAAACAGATCGTCAATCCTTGGCAACGGATACCGATTCTTCACCGTAAGTTTGTTCAACTCATGATAATCGATACGCATCCTGAAGGTTCCATCCTTCTTCTTTACAAACAATACAGGTGCTCCCCACGGTGATGAACTTGGGCGAATAAATCCTTTATCTAATAATTCCTGCAATTGCTCAGATAACTCCTTCATTTCCGATGGTGCTAGCCTATAAGGTGCTCTTGCTACGGGTGCTGCTCCTGGCACCAAGTCAATTTGAAATTCCACTTGACGAGTCGGCGGAAGGCCAGGCAAGTCCTCAGGAAATACTTCTGGAAAATTCCCGACTACTGGCACATCCTCGAGTTGCTTCTCTTCCGACTTCTTCTCAGTGACTTGAGCCAAAAAGACTTGACATCCTCGTTCGATGTACTTCACAACTTTGACGCAAGAAATGATGCTCAGACGTGTTTTACATCGCTCGCCGTGAACAATTAGGGTTTCATCATTCAGAGGGATGTGAACGACCTTCTCATCGCAAATGATTTTAGCACGGTTCTTGGATAGCCAATCCATTCCTATAACGACGTCGAAACTACCAAGTCTAATAGGCATAAGGTCAATGACGAATGGTGTGTCTAGTAGGCATAGGGTGCAACCTCGGAGTATAGTGTTAGTGCTCAATAGCTTTCCATCGGCTAGTTCAATCTCATATGTGGTGTCTAGTTTGGTTGGTGTAATATTAAGTAGAGGTGCAAGAGAAATAGATACGAAACTTTGATCGGCTCCGGAATCAAATAAAACTTTAACAAGGCGGTTGTTTAGAAAGAACGTACTCGTGACTACATTCGGATCCTGCTGGACATTTCCATCTCCCAGCACGTACGCTCTCCCACGTGCATTGTTGTCCTTGTTTGGGCACTGACGCCTGTAGTGTCCTTTCTCTCCACAAGCATGGCATACTACAGCCACGAGTTGCAAGTTAGCTCTTGTAACCTTGCAATCTTGTGTCTTATGTCCAATCCTTGAACATTTCCCACACTTAGCATAGCAAGGTCCAGTGTGATGCATCTTACACTTGTCGCAAAATGGAAGAGGTCCAGCATACCTAACATCCTTAACTGGTGCGGCGGTATAAGCTCTAACAGCTTCCTGTTGTCGGTTCTGTTGATTGTGGTGAATGTTTCTGTCATGGTGGTAGTTACGGTTGGGGTTACGGTTGTTGTTGCTGTTGTTGTTGTTGTTGTTGTTGTTGTTTGTCCTTTGATCATCAAACTTCCTTTTGTGATCGTTGTTTCCCTGAGCAGAGTTACTCTTAATCTCCCGGTCTAGCAGTCTTTGGGCAATAGTCATTGCTTCTTCCAAAGATTAAGGCTTCGACAAGGTGACGTTTCCCTCAATGCTCCTGGGTAGTCCCTCAATATACTTTTCCAACAACTTTTCCAAATCGGGAACCTTTAAAGGGCAAAGTGTGGCAAGCTCCTGAAATCTCCTATCATAAGCCCTAAGATCATTTCCTTTCACAACCAATATGTGAAACTCATCTTCTAGCTTCTTGATCTCTCCTCTAGGGTAGAACTTCTTCAACATCTTTTCCTTAAACTCAGCCCAGGTGATCTGATAGGCTTCCTCCACACCTATCTTCTGAGCACTTGCGTTCCACTAAGACAACGCGTCCTCCAACAATGTTCCTGTAGCAAACGAGACTCTGCTTTCAGCGGCACAACCTCTCCTCACAAACACAGTCTCAGTTCGCTCAAACCATCGAGCAAGCTCTGTCACTCATTCAGTACCTTTGAAGTGGGATGGTTTACAAGCTATGAAGTCCTTATAGGTACACTTCCGAGTCGCAAAGGACTCACTTTCTGCAGTAGGTCGGTTGTTGCTACTTGATCGCGCCATTGCATCAGCTTGCACTTCCAGAGCTGCAGCAACGCTGTCGGCAACCAATTTCTTTATAGCAGCTTGAGTCATAGCAGGTGATGCGGCGGTAGTTGTGGTTTTCCTAGGGGCCATGGTTCTATAAAATCGCAAGTGTATAAGTAAGAATCCCAAACATCGATCAATAACAAGAGAAATAATGCAACCAAGCTCATAAAAGTCGAGATCATCACAAAGTACATATCACAACCACACCATAAATACATACATCAATATAAACCATATCATTCATAAATAATCATCACGACATGTAACAACACACATGAAAATTATAATGAATCTCAATATGGGAGCATAATAAAAGATCAGACAACTAGAACATCATAAATCAATATCCATACAGTACAATCATAACCAACATAAAGTTTTAATAATTTAAATTCATTGTTACAAAACAATAAGATACAACATTATTAATGCCACAGGCGGCAAGTTAAGATGTCTCTGAATGTAATGATACGTCATAGATCTATGAAGGTCCAGGTGCGCCTCCTGATCTCCCCTCTAGCTCTCTGATGATCCTGATCATCTCCAACATCTCTAAATCTCTGGATCTCTCTCGGGCCTGGATATCCTCAATCGTGGCTGACAGAGTGTGGATGGTAGCACTAGATGCGGCCAACTCCTGAGTCTGATGCTCCAGCATCTGCTGCGTGATGATCGCTATCTATCTCAAATCCTCCATCCCATGCCTCTGAACATCTAGTCGATGACCGAACTCAGTGATAGTATCCTGTGCCTCCTCGATCTCGGTCTCCATCATCTCAAATACAGTCTCTAAGGTTGTCCTATGCACTACGAGGTTCTCGACCTCCTCCTGCATACCCTCAATCCTCTCCAAGGATATCTCCTCAATAACGTCCAACAGCTTATCAAGACGATCCTCATGTCTAACTAACCTAGCAGCCAATAGAGGGATAGTATGATGTATTGGCTCCCCAGTAACCGGTAACACCGCTGAAGAGCCATCTCCAAGCTCAGCAGCCCTAGGTGATCCCTCAACAAACCTCCATCTACAAATGCACTCCAACAAGAACAACCATCGGCGGGCATCAACCAACCTATGAATGCCGGGTGAGGTGGGGGTCTCGGTAGGAACAGGTGATGGTGATGGAATAGGTAACGAAGTAGGTGATGGTATCGGTACAGTAGTAGTCTGAGAGTAGAAAACCATAGGTGGTGGCATGGGTGGCAAAACCTCAGAAGAGCGGGGTGCGGTGTAAGTAGGTAGCATGTAAGGATGTGGCTCAGGTAATGGTGATAAAGGTGATGATGATAGAGATGGTGAAGGTGCTGGTGATGCTACAGGTGTCAGCTCAGGCATAGAAACAGGTGGTAGTACAGGTGTGGGTGATGGTACAGATTTAGGTATAGGTGGTGTAATAGTAGAAGCAGGCAAAATACAGACTCGTTTCTGAGCCGTGAATTTGCGGGTAACTCCATCATGATATCTAAACAACTCTCTGAAAGGCTCAGGCTCAAAGGGCTCAAGAATCCTCACTTGCTTGCGTTGACAATCGGTGCAGGCGGGGATGGTGGTGGGATAGAAGCAGCAGTGTTAGAAGTATCGGAGTCAGAAGACTCGTTATCAGCATCTGAACCGGTGTGGTGACTAGCAGGTGGTGTAGGACGGTCATCGGCCGCAAGAAACTGCTGAGACGTGAGATACTGATCATAAAGGTACTGCCCCTGTGTCATAGGTCCACAGACAGGACAAAAAAGAGGCTGAATAGCAAAAGAATCAATGGGTGTAGAAGCAACCTCACCCTCCTCGAAGGGCTCAGTATCAGCAGATGGGTCTCCAGATGGAACAGGAGATGGAATGACAGGTGATACAGGTAGGGTGTCATGGTCAGAATCATGGGTGTCTCGGGTGTCATAGTCAGATAGGTCAATGGTAGGATAGGTGGATGATGTCGGCATGACGTCGTCACTTTCAGACAAAATAATAACCGGGGGCGACATGGTACTGTAATATCCCAAAATAGCAGTAATATAAGTCATTTAGTCTACATAATGCTACATGAACAGTGATCATAGTGTCATAGTGAAGTAAATGCAATGGGTGCTAAAATCAAACCTTAAAACATGACGTTGGCAAGCGCTGGCACGGAGGGTACTTTGGTGATAAATAGTTTGTTTAAAAATCGGGTGAGGTTATAGTCCAATGTTTTGAAAAATCATTTGGTTCTCTATAACCATGGCTCTGATGCCAATCTGTAACACCCCGAAATTTTGATAAGCAGCGGAAGTCTAATTGGGGTCATTACAGTTTAGTACATAGTAATACTCATAGAAAACAATTCAAAAGATAGTCCATATCATTCCATGAAAACTCAAAGTAGTCAGAGTTACAAACATTTTCCAAAATGTTAATTGTTTCACAAAAGAAGTGATGAGTTTGAAAAGAATGATATAATTATTGAAATAAAAGGGAGGTCCTGTGTGCCCTTTTGCCAGCTCCGTGCCACCATGCCTGCTAATTTCCTGAGATAAACATGCTTAAAAAGTCAACACAACGGTTGAGTGAATCCATAGTAGTTTAAATAGTAATAGTGTGAAGACAAGTCAAGCATTTGAAATAAACAAGCCAAGATAGACAGGTCTTGACTAAACTGGTGAAATATTGCTCCTAAGCCTCACAAAACGCAAGCCTTAACATCGATTCGACATATCATAAAAATTATAATAATCACCTACACCACAGAGGATGTAAATGACAAGGGGCCCTCGGTGACTGGAAATGTGCCAAATTTCCATGGTACCTCGAATATAGCACACCTCCTGCCAAATGATCACTTTAACAGAGGCGGGCTGCCGTTCCGATAGATCTACCAACTATATTCGCGCTCACTCACAAGTGATTAAGGTTCGTGATATGAGGGACTTGTAGCACGGGTGTCAACTTAGGCAATATCATATAGTAACAGCATACAGAAAATACTTGTGTTCGGTTTATAGCATGTATCTCCCCACGGGGTTTAAAAACAGTTAAAAATGTGGGACCATGAACTCACCTGACAGGTGTGTAAATCACAACGGTGCTCAAAAGTGACGGTGTACTGCTACGACTAGCAATGAAATTCCTCCGACTTGCGACCTATATATATATTATCATCGGTGTCTTAGATTCGATTCGTACATGACATGTGATATGTCTCGAGTACGATGATCTCCATTCGGGTGTCTAAAAAATATTCCAAAATAACTTTACGTAGTTATTTGTAACGTTGATTCGAAACGGTGTCCAATAAATGTTAATTTATTTGTGAAAATAATAATGTTAATAAAAATATTTATAGTTAAATATTTTTAGTAAAAATACATATTTATTTTAAAACTACAAAGCATATATCTATATATACATTTATATGAAAAATTCAATTTATAGAAAATACTTAATTAATAAAGTAGCTTTGTCAAAATTGACCTTTGACTTTAAGAAAAGTTACACTTTTTACCCCTTGGTCAAAATAATTACTTTTTAGTCCTTTTTAGCACTTTTTACACTTTATACCTCAAGCTTTTGAAATTTACAGTTTCTACCCTCAATTTCTATTAGAAATCGATAGTGTCATATTTAGTCTGAAAGTTTTGTGGTTTTGTCACTTTTAGTCCCTTATCGTGAGAATTTGCAAAAATAGTCCAAAATCTAGTTTTTGAAAAGTTAACTTTTATTTTTATAAAAGTTACCATTTTTATCTTCTAACATTTATAAAAATCAGTTTTTATAAATTAAAAAACATTTCGAAAATCTTAAATTTTCAAATCGAAAATCCTTAAGGAAAATCTGTTGGGCTTGTTAGCCTGGTTAAGGCCCAAAGTGGGTTTTACTTGTTTAAAAAAATAGTGCTCGACACAGATTTGGTTTTGGTCTAGTTTTCATAGTATACGATCGTGTACGGCTTGCATGTTACGTCGATTTGGTTAAGCGTGAGTCGAGGATTTAGGGTGTCGAAAAATATATGTATATTGTACATGTAAAAACGAAATGGCGAGCCCTTTCCTAAGGGTGTCGAGGAATGTACATATATAATTATAAGTGTAACGAAAATATATACTTAGAAAATAAAGTGTGCCGTGTGAAAAACTTAACGTGATATGCATGAAATTAGAGTAGGAAATGAAATAGGGAAACAACGACTTACAACACCAAAAGGTGGTGAAGATCCACGTGGTAATGAGACGAAGGAAAATGAATGTCGAGTGAACTTGACAACCTTTCGAATATAACGACCCTCGTTCAAATGTGTAACCCAAGTCTTAGAAATGTGACCCAAACTTGTGTTGTTTTCTTCTTGTTTGACAGTTAACGAGACAAATGGATATGTGATAGTGAGTTTTGAGAGTGTGGTGAGCTTGTGTGAATAGTGGAAGTATTTATAGGGTGAGTCACTTGTGATCTTGTGAAAAACGTGCTTAGTGTGTTGTGTGGGAACAAAAATGTCTAGATCTTGTGATGATTGGTCTTGTCAAATGTAAGAAGCAAAAGAGAGCTATGATGGTTTCTTTGTCTTGTTTATTAATAGGTCAAGAAAGTTTAAGGAACATGTGTACTATATTTGAATAAACAAAGGGGGAGGAAGAAGGCATGTGATCCTTTGTTGAGGATAAGGGGGCATAAGATCCATTGGATAAAAGGTTTTGTAAGAAAGGTTTAGGCTATGTAATTTGTTTAAGTGTAGGTTTAGGAGGGGTGTTTAGGGTGACAAGAATGGCTTTGAAAATTAGCATTAATAAATGACCTGGGATTTTACGGAGTATTACACTGTTTTCTAAGTGTTGTTTGCCAAACCGGTTATTTGGCATGCCAGCCATGTGGTTGCAGCCATGGCAGGTTTTGGGTACGCTTTTACAGTCATACATTACATTTGGTGGAGTGCTTTTACCCCACCTTTATATGGCTTGACTGTATGGCTTATACGAATATTGTGCACCCATTACAATAATAATGTTGCCCCTTATGTTGAGACGATCTTGATTGGAAAAGGCAATGATGACCTTTCTACGGATTAACTATTTCATCAGTGTAGCTTGCGCTTTCCTGTATCTTGGCGGGGTAACCAAGATTCTAAATGGTTGCAGCCATGGCGGGTGCGTAGACTGACTGACTGAATTGCATATCTGAGCCTCATTTTGAATGTCGATGCCGACAAATATTTGGCTTATGAATTTGTAGTTTCTTTGTTTTGAAAACTCCTGGATGTTTAGGTACGTAAGTAAGGTGGGAATTTTTAATGGCAGGATTTTGCACAGCTTCACGTAATGCTACTTGCTGATTATATTGAAGGTCTTGAACTATTTTGTTTTGATCACAGATGACTCACTTTCAGTAACTGCTTATGAGCTTATTTTGGATGGACGACATAATGTTCAACGTTATTGTGTTACAAGACTCTACAAAAGTATATTGGTTCAGTTTATGTTAAATTTGCTTAGGTAGTTTGAAATAAACTGATCAACTGCATATTGTATTTTCCACTTGAAAAGACGTCAATTAGACTATCACTTTTAGATCACAATGCTGAACACCACTGATATGGTGATTCATTTCCAGATTGCCGCAACGGTATTGAAAATGCAAGCTAATTGAAAGAAGATACTTATGTTAAAGCGGTATAGCATGCACGCAACAGGAGTTGCGCGTACAGGTAGGGGTGGAAACGAGCCGAGCCGAGCCCGAGCATGCCAGAGCTCGAGCTCGGCTCGTTTAAGTTTTAAAAGGCTCGAGCTCGAGCTCGGCTCGTTTCGAGCCTTAAACTTTAAGCTCGAGCTCGGCTCGTGGAATATTACATAGGCTCGGGCTCGGCTCGAGCTCGGCTCGTTTATTCGATTTGGCCATGAAAAGTTAAAGCTTGGCTCGAGCTCGAGCTCGGCTCGTAATATATCTTTATTGAGCTCGTTAATAAGCTCGAGCTCGGTTCGTATATAAGTTAAAATATCATATTTTTGTTTAGGCTCGTTTAGGCTCGTGAGCCCAAACGAGCTTTTTATGTAAAGCTCGAGCTCGAGCTCGATTAATAAACGAGCTGCAACTTAGGCTCGAGCTCGTTTAAGCTCGGCTCGTTCGAGCTTTTTACCGATCTGATCCCGAGCTTTTCACGAGCGGCTCGGCTCATTTCCACCCCTACGTACAGGTTAGCCCATATACAAATAACTCATCTTATTTACTTACAGTATTTTGTTATTTGTATTTGCCTATACCGGTTCCTGACAGCCATATGTGAATAAAGTTTAGGGATGGCAACGGGGCGGGGAATGTCGAGGATTGCATTTACCATCCCCATCCCCGTTTCCTACCCTCCATCCCCATCCCCGCCCCCATCCCCGTTGGGGAATTGTTTACGTCTCCATCCCCATCCCCAATGGGGATCGAGGATCCCGGCAGGGATTCGGGTATTTTTCATCCTTAATGAAATAAACATGGAATTTGCACAAACTCATCGAAATTATAAATAATTTGACGCGTATAATGTCTTAAAAAACGTATATCGTACATCATTAGATTAATTACAATGTCAATTCAACTTTAAAGCATTGCAAATATTGAAATATCACATATAATGTAAAATAATGTGCTATGTGTCTATTGGACAAAACGTTAATTGATTAATATGTAGTTAATGCTTATACTTTTAACGATATTTGCTTCTTTAAATATCACATAGAATATAAGTATACATGCCAATACTCACAAACATATACAAGTAAATCTAGTATGATATACATATATTTTTTATAAACTTATGCATTCAAATGTTCGGGGTCGGGTTCGGGGATTTATGCTACCCCCATCCCCACCCCATCCTCGTTTTCATAATTCGGGGATTCCCTGTCACCATCCCCATCCCCGGTCAACTCGGGGATTCCCCAGTCAAATCGGGTTTGGGGATCGGGGTCCCCATCGGGTATGGGTTTTTTTGCCATCTCTAATAAAGTTGGTTCAGATCGTAGCAACGACCATGTGAATTAAGTTGGAAGGAAGAAATTGTTGTTTTGGTTGTTTTCATTTGCTGTTATATGTTCGATTTGTTACTCTTTACCAAAAACTTTTTTTTTTTTAATATATAGTAATATAAAGTTAGAAAAAAAATTTGCCTTGTTTCTTAATCATCTTTGCATAATGATGTAACTTTTCGTCTCAAAACAACCATTTGACAACTATGCTTGCTTACCATAATTAGCAATTAAATATGTTTATATTTTTTCCTATACACATGATTGTTCAGCTCCTGCACACCCGACCCGACATCAACAACAACGTCTACCACATGAAATTTAACAAAAAAAAAAAAAACGCACCGCGGCAACTCACGGGCTATTTTGCTCGTACCCATCTAAAAGCACTCTACTCTCGGGTTTTACTTGGTGGTATGATTTGTTTACATTCTACCTTCCCAATACCTGACGGGATTGGACATTGTTATTGTTATGCATGCAACATGTCTCAATGGAACATGGCACATTGAAACATAAAACTAGTCCACACACAAAAGGCATCTGTAAAAGGAATAAATCTACAACAAAATGCCATCATACTATTATATATTATAATCTTTTTAAAGAATGATTATGTAATTAGCAAGACCAATGCATGTCTACCCTATGAAGCATACATGTGATGAGGTCAGTTATAACTTCTAGTAATCGCCATAGTTCCTACTTTGAAAAACCCAGCTACACTGAATCTCGTCGCCTTTACGAGGATTAAGATAAAGAAGTCTTATATGCAGCATTCATGTTGCTTTGATTTGGACCATTTGATCAAAACTTTACACATAGCTTTTTGACGCCCCAAAAGAAACCACAAGAAAAAGAGACCAAAAGCTTAGACTTTGATTTCCATTACTCCAAAAATAGCGGAACCGGGTATTTGTTGAGTCTTGTGCACATATTTCATACGAATGCGTTGATGTCACTTATGCAAAGACGAGTTTCGACCTGCAGAAGATTGAGGTCCATTGCAAGCAGCTGCATCTTCAGTTCTCACCCTCCTATAAAATAGCACATAAGCAGCACTGGATTTGACATCATCTTCATTAATGGGTGATATGTGGCTGTCATCAAAGTTGTACCACCGATTTTCATCGATAAGCTGCATATGATGAGCGAAATTGATCAGAGGTAACAGTATTTAGCAATAATCTGCTAGGAATAGGAGGCAATTCAAACACATTTATAAGTTCGGCTATCTCCTATCTCCAAGTGGTCAAATGGGTTAAGCAAAGAGTTGAACTTGTCAAATTGGTCAAGAGTCATTTTAAGTGTACCCATATGCATAATCACATCGCAACCCGCTTTGATGAAGTAGGTTAGATTTGTTTTCTAATAAAATTTATTAACTACCCCAAAGCTTACACCATGACCTTCATCTACATTTTGGAAACCTAATACTAATCCTCTTATAGTCTTATACCATATAAGACATGTGAGAATATTATTATCTCAATGCAACATAGCGGAAACATATAATCAACTAGTTATCCTCTTCCATCTGGGCACATCAACTAAAAAAATAGAATATTACATTCTAAGAAACCATAATGTTCAATCATTTAACCACATTAAAGTTTTTAATCCTCCAAACTAAAATGATCATAAAGTGTTGTATATTGTTCCCTCATGCATATGAGCAGGAATTTTTTAATTAGGCAGCTAAGATATGCAAGAGTGTACAATACGAATGAGAACATAGACAAATAAAGTAGATAGAGTATATAAGGTCACCTTAATATGTGCAGTATAGTGCCCACTTCCCATGCTACCATAGTGATTAGTTAAGGCATAAAGTTCATATACTTGACGGCTGGGGTTGCTCTTGTTAGCAACGTAATTTGTCATGTCAAGATCATGAATAGGGAAGTTGACAAATGTTTCTAGCTTATGCTTCACGTTCCTGCTATATGAAAACCTTTTTAAATGGATCACAAGTACTTCAGGAAGCCTCCAAAGATCTAACTTTTTACTTGCTTGCCTTCGTTCTTGGCATTGAGGGCAGTACCTTAGTCAATCACGCATCAAAGAAACATTAGATGCATATTTAATAAAAAAAACTCAATTTGCTAAAACTTGCAACTTTTGATAAACTTTAAGACATGTCACAAAGAACTGAAAGAAGTACAAAATTTTGGACATCTACCTGAAAGGAATTATTACAAGACAAGTAGTGTTGGCAAATTTGACTCATTTACATACTAACGGATTGAATGGGTTGCGTTCAAACCTCTAAAAGGTCAAATGAACGAGATCAAATAATTAGCTAAAAAAAATAAGAAAGGCTAGATTGGTCAAACAAGTTGTAAGTTGCGCAACATGTATTATAATACTCCTTCCCCCCCCCCCCCCCCCCCCCCCCCCCCCAAAAAAAAAAAAAAAAAAAAAAAAACATGTATTATAATTGCAAATAACCTCCTAAATTGCTTTGGGGGGGGGGGGGGAACAAAAAACAAAACAAAAAAAACAAAAAAACAAAAACAAAACAAACAAACCAACCCAACAGTATTTTAGCTATATAGCTTTTGCAATCACATATAGACCCATCTCAACTTGTTCCAAAGATCGCCCGTCATCTTGACCCATTATCCAACCCACCTGTTTACCTAACCCAAACGACAAGTATATCATGTGAAAATATAACTTACCACATGTCTTCAGGTACCAATGGCTCCTCGCGCAAGAAAGCTTCTAAGCAAGAGTACAAAGACAAGGGCTCCGTTCGGCTTTTCTTTGTGGGTCCATATTGGAAAACTTCTGGTAAATTTTCTAGGTAATGTGTTTCATACTTTTTCAAAAGCTTCGGAGACCAATCAATATATAGCAGTACTGAAATCGATGACGAGGGCAATCTTACAGTTCTCTCTTCTCCAACAGTAAGATCAATACATGCATTGTTTCCATCAACTAACTTTAGAGGAAGCTTTAATGGTGTTTCCTTGGAATCATTATCCTCCTTAAAAGTTAAATCTGCTTTAATACTGGTATTTTTGAGGTCTGATGGTACTGAAGATGTGTCACCATTAGACATTTCAGAATCTTCTGGTTCGGTTTTTAGCATAGGGGACAACATTGTGTGAACTATCAACTGTAAATCACCTCTTGTAATAGTTGCATCACTTGAAACTGGATATAAAAGTGGTGTTCCGTAAGGTTTCCATCCTGTTGTGCCTCGGGCATTACCAGTTTCCCTTGAATAAACAAAAGAAATAAGATGATGAGAAAAGTCTGAAGATAAAGGGTACCTTGAACATAAGCTACCAACACAAAAACAATGGATGAATGGAACACATCCAAGTCTTAACCAGCAATCAGGAAACAGTAAAGGTGCCAATCTTAAACTAGTTACTAATAGAACTACCGATTTGGGTTGTGTTTTATCTTGAGCGGGTTAAAGCAAAGTATTGAACTACCCAAGGAGTTAGTTCAGGGTTGCTAAAAACCTATGTTTAATGCATACAACATCCTACATTGCCCTATTACATGATTTAGATACTATGTAACAAGTTTATTTTTGCTGTAATCATAAAATTGCATCACTAATAGTGTTTGTCGAGGGGCCAACCCAACCTGATCACTCCCGTTTGGACCTGTGCTAAAATAATGGCCCATTATAACCCAAAACCGCCTTCACCCATTATCGGCATTTTGTCACCCAGGATGAAGGACAAAGGGTATCAATCACGAGAAAAACTGATTTCTTCACAGTTCCATTTAAATCAAGAATAAACGCTAATTGGTGATACATTTAAAACTAGTAAGACAGTCATTTCTCAAATCTAAACTAATATCTATCAGTTACTTGAGAATAAATTTATTGTTTATGGCAACCATCAAACTTGCCACCAAGCTCACAAAATTTTCCTCCACGTATAAAGATAGATTGTTATTATGAAAGGTAATTTGTACTAAATCACAGAGCCTTTGCACAAAAAGAAAATGTGGCAATTTGATCTAGTGGTTGTTATAGATTGGTACATAACCTAATACAGATGGCATACTTACAGCTCTTCCCGGCGATGCACCAGCTGGAGAAATTTGGTGTTTTTCATGGACTTAGGGATCTTGTAAGCACTAAGGTGCTCATCATCTTTTATGGAGGATAATGACATGAGAGGATCTTCCAATAGACGGTGAATCAAGTGGTTACGTATCTGTGAAGAACAAAGGCATACAGCTTAATATTATCAGACCTCATTCATAGGCTATTATAGTAACCAATGACCAATTAAGGTGTTTACCTCCACTATAAAAACTTTTTCATTTTGTTTTATAGCACAAGCACTGCTAACAGCTTGAATCAAATCCCTGACGCGTCCCTGTTTCGGTACAGTTACTGTGCAAGTAACAGGCACAGCACTTCCATCACAGCTAAAAACCGTTACTGACATTCTACGGGTGGTAGTTGACTGAAGTGGCAAGGAGAGATGCATGAACGGATCAAATGTAACAGAAACTTTTTCACAAGCCGGACAAACCAAAGTTGATTTATACTGGCCCTGTTACACAAAAAATTAAATAAATGTTACATGAGGTTCCATACTAAGCTCCAAATCTAATAAAAAGCAGCTAATAAGTACATGAAGAAATAAGGTTAAACATACACAATTATCGATACAAAACTCATAAATTCGTAATTCATTTCTCTGTTAAGCATGATACTATGTTAGAAAATAATTCATACTCACAAGACAGACATCCACAATTATTGAATCGTTACGAGCAATGTGATTTGCCCAGTACTCATCAGCAACTTCTTCATCAGGTCTACCATCAGCGTCTCTGGACTTTATATAAGGCTTGTGTTTGACACGGTTGAGATCTTCATGAAGCCCGTCAAGCAAAAATGCCAGCAGTTCCTAAGATAAACATACACCATATTCTTCATTAAGCATCTGAACCTAGTTTCTGAATTTTCAAGGGGCAGAACAAACCTGAGAATCATGCTGATTGTATCCATTGAATTGTGGAGCAAAGCGAGCAAGCTTTGCTTTGAATATTCGAGGAGCAAATGGACTCCTTCCTGGTGCCCACAACTTCCTGAGCAACTCACCAAATGCTAGAGCTAGCTCACCCTACACATCACGTTTCCAAATTATGGAAAATTAATCACTGTTCTCTTGATGCAAGTTAATCATTTAAACCTTACCATATTAGGTGGCAAACTTGCGGATCAAGGAGCTGTAAGTTCAGGTCAAGATGGATTTGAATGACCCGCAAACAATTTTTATCCATTTCTTGAGTTTATTTAATTTAGTTATTGTGTATAACTTATAAATAATAATCATGTCATTAATAGCATGATTTAGGAGGTTTTAAGCATTTGAATGTACTTTAGACAATATTAGATCCTTTAACCCATTTGACCAATTTGGCCTGCTTTCTTGATAGCTAATGTTTATATTACTTTACTGTTTGACCATCACCCATAAAATACAGCCCAAATCAACTTGTTTCCATAAACATAGGTTCAATAGCAACAACTACTTACCACCAATCCGAGAGGGTTGTGCCAGTTGATCTCTTGATGGTAATCTTCTCTGAAATATCTAGCAAATTCTGGTGTATGAACAAGACATTGGATAGCACTGTTCATAAAACAAGTATTCCCAAAATTCAGCAGTCCAGTTAGACCACAAGAAGAGCCTCGTGTACTGACACCAACAGACGCAGGTGCTTTATCTTCTGATTCTCTAATTGCAGAAGATACGCTCTGAGGCTGTGACAACTCTGTGTTGCAGTTCTTTGGCACACCCTTGCTTGCAGACAAACCTCCTGCAATCGAATAGTTTGTTTTAGAAGGCTCTGCAAGTGTTGATGACACGTTCGTCGCAGACCCATTTTCCTGAACACTGCTTGCGCAACCATTATCAGTGACTTCTACCAAGATCTGTACTCGGTAAATATACACAAAGAAACACAAATTATTAACACGTCAACGGTTATTGCATTCATTAAGCAACCACCTTCATGGTGAAAGGTGCAAATACAACTCTCAAGTCAAACTGATAGCATAAGTTAGATGTTGACTAATGATTGGCTCGTCGCTAGATCCCCCACATATTCCATTCCTGATCGCGCATACCAAAGAGTGGTACGTTATAGTTAGGGGGACAATTTGGTACGCTGATATTATTGTTTCAAAAATAATGGATTCCGTGTAACAAATCCAATGGGTTTGGGTATCAAATCTACTGGGTATGGAGATTTGAATTCGAAAAATCAGCATATTGGTACTATTTGATTTACATGTGTTCATCAACCTTTGTGTGAATTTTGAAACCAAATCAGAGACATAACAACAACTGCACAAGCCTTCCAAATTCAAATTCAAATTGCATAAATATAAAAATTTGAGTCCAGACTCCAAATACACTATCTGTCTTAGCTATCAAGTTATGAGCATTAAGTCATTTCCAGAAGCTGTAACACTATACATGCATCAATAGACTAAAATATAGTCGCTTTTCTTTTTAACTGTGCCATCCAAAAAAGTACTTTCTTTAAACTAATTTCGTGTGTTTTTGTTATTTTTTTGTTAACTTATGTAATTGACTATTGGTTATGAGAATTTGATTTATTAATAAATCATACGAGTTTGGATTTTTACATCTTAGGAATATATGCTTAAATTACAGGGTACATAATACCACATTACTTGGTACATCATGCCGGGGCGATCTGAAAGGAACCTACTCCCTGCCGTACTGAATTTCAGGTATCTAGCGAACCATGGTCCCTGTTCCATGTCATTACGGGCTCAGGCTGGTAAGGTATATGAGTCAAAACATGTTCTGGTCAAACTGGGTAATTTGTAGGTTGGGTTGATCCGAACACTTTTTTCTCCAAACTTAATTTATGACAATACCCACCAAGTAGTGTGTCAAATATGATTATAAAAATTACATAATTTCAATATCAATCTTATATATTTCTTTAAAATATAAACGGTTTAGAAGTTTTTATGGATTATATCCCTTCCGACAACTTCCGACCTGTTTCCTTTTAAGGTAGCCTTTTTACCCTTAATAAAGAAACATAACCCAAATTGATTCATTCATAAGTAGCTGGGTCAAAACTGCCACCTTTAGCCTGAATTTCCCTTAACGAAATTCATGGAATCAATGAACTGCTGTGTGTAGCATATTGCTGCAGTTCTTCCAGGTCTGGCAGTAAACAAAACATAAACTAACCCACACAAGACATAAAGTTGTTGATTTTCTTAACATTTTTTTATTCCTAGAAACAGAAACTAGTATCTGAGAATACGTGAACTCGTGTTGCAACTTAGAAGCCATGGAATCAACGAAATTCTGGAATTAAGAGTTCTATTTCTAAAAGATTGACCAATTGTTATTAATGAATGAAACATGGAACCATAAGGTCTAGATAATTATCAAGAAATAGTAATGGTACTCGATATTTTGTCTAATTTGGAAGTATCCTAATAAAAGTTAGCACCTTATGATCCATAAGCTTAAGGGAAATCATATCTGTAGCAGATCTTTAATGGGTAACAAATTCTAAAGAGAAAAAACTTGCACACATAAAGTAACTCACATCCTGGTCCATCTGTATGTTGGCATGATCAAGCGTTTTATCCAGGTCATTCATTAACGCGTGTTTTCGATGGCTGAAGTAATCCCAAATCCTTACCTGAAAGGGCATGGAAAAAACATGAATAATCAGACAGAGCTACTCAAAAAAGCTTCCCGAAGTTGATAGTATACATAATTTCTTTACATGGTCGGAGTTCAGGTGAAATATCTTGCACGCCTTTTTGTGTAGCGCTCCAATAGTTTCCTGCTCAGAACGATTCAAACATCATACTGTAACTTGAGGACATAAGTGCTACATATGCTTAATAGTTGGAAAGGAGATGAACTATTAGTTATATAAGGAATACGAGTGTACCTTTTTGCTTATTCTTATGGCACACTGGTCATCTTTTGGCATAAGATGTAGTCGAAGGCGTAGAGGATATACTTCTACAGATAAGTCTGTTTGTGCCTCACCGCTACTTATAACTTTCCGTGCCAATTTAGGCCCCCCTCCATACCTGCACCTCAAGAATCACTAGAATCGTTAATAACAGACCTATGAATGATTTGCCTCTATTTTTATACCACATATAGATTATAATCCCTTTATTATACAAAACTTCATAGAATGGTTTTAGTCACATGCAAAAATATTTTTGCAAATCCAGTCTGGTTAACTGGAAACTGTGCTTGTTTGAAAGATATATTTTCTATCAATGCCACAACTACACCTACTATATCAAAATATGAGAGCTAAAGAGAATATTAAAAGCCAAACTAACCATGCACAGAACTGATTCCATGTTTCTTCAGGGACCAATATGTAATCAGTGTGTTCTTGTAGTGTATCATGGAGCTCAATACCAATGGTGGAATTGGATGCTGCTTCATTGATCAAAACAGAATTATCGATGCTTGATGGCCTTTTTGGAGTACTTGCACTGACTGAATCTTGATGCTCCGAAGATGATCCCTCATTTGTACTAACTGTCTTGTTTATATCCACATAATCATTCCATTTGTTCCACCATCTGTCAACAGCCATTAGATGAGATTTTCGCAACTTAATCTGCCAGATCTACCTTTGAGCAATATTATTTATTTAAGCATGAAAAACTACGTAGCGAAAGCAAACTAACAAAATTAAGCTACAATTTTAACCATTAATATTTATTTAATGCCTATAATTAGCCGACATTTACTCCTTGCTACGCCCAAGAATCAATGGAGTATGCTGCACGGATCAATTCCCCTTTATTACTAATTAATGATAAATTTTTAGATTTATGCAAAATTAGGAAAACGCTTGAGGATAGCTCAACAAGCAAAGCATTTATGTTATGGCATTGCCAGACAAATCTGGTGGGTGAAAACTCAATGTACAGAGTCTATGCAAGATACCTGCAACTGAATTGACATAAACTCATATGCATGCATATATGTTATATAAGTACGTTTAAAAACATATATACGTCAGTTTACTAAAAGTGTAGATCATGTAGTTTGATACGAAGATTACTTACGAAGTCAATTGTGAGTCAATTACCTGAAAATATGCATGAACATAAGTATCTAAGACGTATAAAAAACGTATGGTGATTTACAAGGCTCCATGGTCTTGCAAGGTGGTATGTGGAGTCCAAGGTTTTACCTGCCACGTCCCCAAAGGTTGCTCGGGTAGGGTTTCCCTTGTATCCAAAAAAAAAAAACAAAAAAAACAAAAAAAAAAAACAAAAAAAAAAAAAAAAAAAAAAGTAGATAATGTAGCTTGATAAAAAATATAAAAAAAAGGTGACTCGGGTGGGATTTCCAAAGTCCACGGTGAGCGAATTACTTTGGGATCTATATGGTTTTCATTTTGCATTTTGATGTTCTCATGCATTACTGCCAACTAGATTGACGTGTAAATCACAGACATATGAGTTTTCTTTACTCCAAGACTCCAAGCCAAGTCAAATTAATCTCAGATCATAACTGTCTTTTGTGGCTTTTATATTTCAGTGCGACCTAATTTTAGAAGAATAATTTATTGGTCGCCAATTAACTTAATCAGTGGCTCGTGAGAACCCAAATTATTTC
This sequence comes from Artemisia argyi, assembly GCA_030686995.1. Taxonomy (NCBI): domain Eukaryota; kingdom Viridiplantae; phylum Streptophyta; class Magnoliopsida; order Asterales; family Asteraceae; genus Artemisia; species Artemisia argyi. Next base: position 104,492,323 of record CM060676.1, read on the forward strand.
ACATGGTGGTCACTAAGATTTAAAAATAGACTCAAGTTCAGTGTGAACCTTAGGTCTATAATACTTGATGTAGATATCTTTGTATTAGCTTTTATATTGATAACCGAAAAATGCATATTGATTGTAAGGCACTTCTATGCCTTGAGTAAGGTTTCCATCTATAAGGAACTCTTCCCGGTTCTCATATCCTTCCTTTTGCACCACCGTATGCAATATACATAGAAGCCACTCTTCATATTCTAACTAACCATCATTTCTTGCTAAACTCTCAGTTAGTTCTCTTTCCTTATACTTATTTCCTGCTAGATATATTATTAGTAGCTAACTCAAGATCTAGACTAAAGTGTAGTGTACAAACTTATATCTAAACTTTCTATTAAGTTTTAATTTCAGAAGTCTTACGAGAGAAGTAATTAAATGGATCCAAATTCATGCATTGATGGCTGAATTGTATACTATTAAAGTAGATATCAATGTACTTACGATTGAATGCCTGAATGGTAAAGTGAATGTTGAAAATCATGTTCTTCCTAGCTCTGCTTCAAAACCCATCTACTTTGCTATACTTCTTACTGGACTAAACCCTAATCATTGTTTTGAACCACTAAAATCGACCCAAAAAGTCAACAATATTTTACCATCATCTCGAAAGATTAAATATGGTAAAAGTGATATTTATTCTAAAAATCATGTTCTTCAAAGTTCAGCTTCCAAAATAATCTACTTTTTAGTAGTTCTAATAATATATAAATCTACAAATACGGTATAGTAAATCCACCTAATAAATACCTGATTGCACATATAGTTGTGGAACTAACTATGTGGACCTTAGATTCATGCTACATTTAATACCTATCAGATTAACTGCATGGGACTCGCATTCAAAATACAACAGGTTCCTTTTCTCACGGCACCCACCTAACCCCACATTAAAGCCATAATTCTTTTCAACACCACTCACATTCCACCGAAAACCAACAAAGTCAAAAAACAATTTGAAGTACCTAATTCATCTTGGTAAAACTTATCTTAAACATGCAAATGGCGTCACAAATATTAAGTACATAACCTGTGAAAGGTATCTACTTTACACTACCTCTTAAGTCTTAACAGACTGAAAATAAACAATTACAACAAGCGCATATCATTTACTTAATCCCTAACTGCTGAGTATCGTCATCACATTTACAGCATGGAACTCAGTCACCCACATCATAAGACAGCATATTCTTTCTTTTGCACCATGGTATATGATCTACATAGCATATCCATACTGCATGTCTGATACACCATCATTTCTTGCTAAACTCTCAATCAATTCTCTTTCCTTAAACTTATTTCTGGCTTGATATGTGTTTAGTTGCTAAATTGGGATTTCACATGGAAAATTATATATGCACTTACTATTAGACTAGTGCTAATGGGCGTCGGATTTCTCCAAGTGACCCCAAAAGCCACGCGCTGGTCCCGTTAGCAATTGTCCAACCGACGCATCGCTTGGCAACGAAACAAATGTTTCGGTTGCTTAAGCAACCGAAAGAATTAAACATGCAACCCCATTTTTTTTACCGTTCGTTTGGCCTTGGTTTAAAAAAAAATCATCCCAAAAACACCAAAAATACATAAAGAAAACACAAAAACCCAAACCTTAAAGATGAAGAATCTGCAGTGGAGTGAACCTTAAAGTGTGATCTAGTGGAAGAAAAAGGGCAGCCATTAACGTGTGTGTGTTTAGTGTGTGTTTTGATTTGTGGTGGTGTGAGGAAGAAGATAAAGGAATATATAATATAAAATCTATCCAGATGGCAGATAAATATTGTTAGACTTTTTTCCTTTCTAAATAAGTGGCAGAAAAGTGAAGGAATTCAATAATTCAATCTATGTTATTATTGCATGAAATTTTAATTAAAAAAAATGTTATGGGGTTGCTTTTGTGGTCACCACTAGCTAGTTATGGTTGGGGTGGAGTTGTGGAGAGAGAAAGTTGAGGTGGCGCTGAGGTGGCGGGGTTGCTTGGGTGAAGTTATGGTCACCATTAGCATTAGTCTTAGGTTTTATATATGAACGTCTTAGGAGAGAATTAATTCAATTGATCTGAATTCATGCATTGATGGCTGAAATGTATACTATTAACTTCAGAAATCAATGTAATATTAAAAATGATGTTCTTCCTAGCTCTGCGTCAGACCCCATCTCTTTGCAATACTTCTTATTGGACTAAACCTGGAACCTTGTTATTAATTTCGTCTCAGGAATTCATTAATTTCAATAACCATTTTGAACTATTAAATATGGTAAAGCAATGTTAATTTGAGTATCATGTTTTTTAAAGTTCAGCTTCCAAAATAATATACTTTGCAGTAGTTCTAGACGAAGTAAATATCTACAAATAGGATTATATCAAATCCACCTAATAAAGCCCTGATGGCACATACAATTGTGGAACTAACTATGTAGACCTCAAATTCACGCAAATAGGTACTTTCTCGAGATACCCACGTAATATGGATACTACAGCCCCCATAATCCTTATTGAAACCACCACCCTCTAACCAAAAAAATCATTGACGAATATGATAAGTTCATAGAAACTGTTCTTCAGGGCTCAGCATTCACATAGCATCTAACTTGCACCATCCCTGAATGCACTTAATAGTTTTCAGATTAACTGCAAGGCACTCACATTCAAAACAGAATAGGTTTCCTTTTCTCACGGCACCCACCTAACCTGATACTAAAGCCTTAATTTTTTTCAAAACCACTCACATTCCACCCAGAACCAGGAAACCAGTTAACATATCGAAATACCTACATTCATCTAGGTAACATATATCTTAAACTAGCAGACGACGTTCCAACTTCCAAGTACACCTCTGGAAAGTATCTACTAAACGCTAGCTCTTAATGGACTTTTTTTTTTTTTTTTTTTTTTAATAAACAATTACAACAAACGCATATCATTTACTTAATCCCTAACTACCGATTATTGTCATCACATTTAATGCATGAAACTCAAATCACCACTCTCCCCCCTGAATAAGTAAGGGCCCGTTAGCCTGGGCGAAGATGAGGATAAAGAGTATATAAGACAACGCATTTCCTTTTCTGAAGATAAGCCCGATACTAAAGCCTAGTTTTTTTAATCAAAATATTTATTTTGTAAGTTCATATTGGCAAACCTTAAACTTATGAATTATGTTCTATGCAAACGAATCAGCTTTCAAAAGTATCTGCTTTACACTAGCTCTTATGGATGAAAACCTACAACAAACAGATACCATGATTATTATCTACTTTATCCGTAATCATCACATTTACTGCATGGAACTCAACCACAACCAATAGATGAAGGGTTCAAACCTTACTAGGTACACATCTGGGTGGCCAAGGAAGGGTCAGAAACGGTAACGGGAGTACCTCGGGTTTGGCAGCGTACATTTGATTCAAAGACTAGCACTCCCCGGGTAACCTAAACAAGGAAAACCTCATCCTAAGTCCTAACTATTAAATCCATGGAACTCATAAGGCAACGCAATTCTTTTTAAAACACAATCCAATTAATAATTACTAAAGCCCTAACATTTTTACCAAAAATAAATCAACAATTTTATATATCTTAATTCATGTAGGTAAAGTAACATAAAACTTGTGAACCGGCATTAACAATAGACAAGCTTATAAAATTATCTAATCGAGACCTAATTATATACAGCAGCTATAAAATTAACCACAAATTCATAATCCAACAAACGACTTAAAACTTAAATCTAATTGGATACAAAAGCCCTAATTTCTTCATAAAAACCAATCAAAAATCAATCAACAGTTTTATAACAGTCGATCAGCTTCCAAGAGTTATTTAAATTAACTACATAAAACACAAAATCATTTAAATTTATAAATTAAGTGATTTATAAAAAACTAAGCCCTAATTTCATTTAGTAGCTACAAAATTAGCTCCAAAAACAACAAATAACTCGACATTACACAACGAATTAATGAAATTAATAAAATCAAAAATTATATAGAGGGTAGTACCTTGAATTAACTAAACAGAAGGTATCGCCTACTTTAGTATGAAGTTCGGCTGATAATGAGTTTTCCGTTATTATTTGCAGCTCTTCTTCCGGTGAAACCACCGCCATTCTTCCTTCTAGAAGGTTGGGGGGTTTTGAGGGTTTTGAAGTGAAAGTCAAACTGAAATGTGTTTGTTTGTTTGATGTTGTTGTTGATGTTGTTAGTTGTGTTTCTGACAAAAGTGAACTGGTTTTTTTTAGATGGGGTGGTTTTATAGCGATAATTTAGGTACCGTTGTTATATCTTTCAAGTACAATATTTACACATAAATTTAAGAGAAAATTTTTTAAATACCCCAAAAGTACACTAGTGACTAGTGTATACCCTATATACCTCAAAATTTTCCCAAATACCCCAAGGGCGACTCTCTCACAAGAAAACTTAGGCAACCATCCCAGAATTTTGACAAGTGTCCCTTTGGTAGGTGGGGCTTTTTTTTATTTTGTATATATTAAATTATTAATACACCCTTTTTCAAATCTGTGTATATAAGAAGACTTATAACCTTCATTTAGGTTAACTGTTTCTTCCATGTCTCTCTAGCCGCCACCACCACCTACACCATCACCGGCCGCCCCACCGAACATCTCCATCTTCATAAAAAATAACCACATAAACGATTAATCCAAATCCAAATCCAATAAAAAATAACCACATAGATCGAATTGACAGAAATTGACAGATTTGGGTGATGAAATATCTCATCAAAAGTTGATCTACTCGAAGCGAATCCAAGTTGATCTACTCAAATCTCTACAGTTTGTTTCATAAGAACACTTGTTCATGACTTTAATAAGATCTTAGTCTCGGGTAAGTTCGTTTCTTGGCTTCTTTTAACAAGATCGATGAAGGATTTGTGTTTAGATCGATTTGGATCTTGTTAAAACACTTCGAAAAATCTGAGATCTTGTTGGAGGCTTTTTATTTTTTCCGTTTACAAACTTGAGGAAGATGGGTTTTTTTCTTGTGGGTTTTACAAACTTATGAATTAGTCCAAAAATGTGAGATGCGAATAAAACAAAGACTGAGATCCTTTTTCTATCCATTTTCTCGTTCATTTTCCTTTCCATGTTTTTCTTTTTCTTTTTTTTAGGCTTGCTATGGTACTGGTTTTTTTTTTTTTTTTTTTTTGAGATGGGTTAGGATATAAATGTGATGGTATATGTGTAATTATTGTGGTGATGGATTTATTGTTTTTCGATAGGGTGGCCGGAGCGGCGGTGGTGGCCGAAGTGGGTGGTGGTGGTGGCCGGAGTAGGTGGTTGTGGCTGGAGTTGGTATAATAATGAAAATGTACAAGTATTAAAGCCATAGATACAAGAGAAAGTCTGAGGGTATATATGTAATTTACACTAAAAGAAAATAAAAAATAATATAAAAAGATATTTCTTTTTTGCTAAAAGACAAAATAGTTAAGTTGCCCAAAAAAGTAGGTCTCAGTTGCCCAAAAAATTAGTGAGGTTAGTTGTACTTTGCAAGTACAATGTGAGGACAACCAAATGACACTTGTCAAAATTCTGGGATGGTTGCCCAAGTTTTCTTGTGAGAGAGTCGCCCTTGGGGTATTTGGGGAAGTTGAAAATTTTTGGGGTATATAAGGTACGCACTAGTGTACTTTTGGGGTATTTAAAGAATTTTCTCTAAATTTAATATGTGTTTTTCTATCATGTGCACTATGCATATATGCATATGATAATGGCCCTTGTTGACCACACACTAGTCTATTTTTTAGACAAACCCTCCCTAAATGGGAGGGTGTACTTTCTTTGTACTTTTTTTTTGTTTTTTTTTTTTTTTTTTTTTTTTTTTTTTTACTTTTGTCTTGTAGTTGTTTTTTTTTGTTTTTGTTTTTTTTTTTTTTATTAAGTTTGTAATATTTTTGCTTTGTATATTTTTTTGTAATGTTAGTAATGTTGTGTATACTTAATTAATAGTTGCCTATATGACGTTATAAAAATAGATGACGTTGACTCATTTTTGTGTATACTTAATTAATAATTGCCTATATGACGTTATAAAAAAAGATGACGTTGACTCATTTTTGTGTATACTTAATTAATAATTGTCTATATGACGTTATAAAAAAATATGACGTTATAAAAAAAGATGACGTTGACTTATTTGCATTTATAAACTAATGTTTGTAATGTTTTTGTGTTGTGTATAGTTAATTAATAATTGCCTATATGATGTTATAAAAAAATATGACGTTATAAAAAAAAATATGGCGTTATAAAAAAAGATGACATTGACTCATTTTTGTGTATACTTAATTAATAATTGCCTATATGACGTTATAAAAAAATATGACGTTATAAAAAAAATATGACGTTATAAAAAAAGATGACATTGACTCATTTGCATTTATAAACTACTACAAGATCAGTGTTTACACCTAAACTTAAATTATTTAAAAACAACAACTATTATTATAAAATTAAACGTCAACGTTAACATATTATTTAAAAACAACAATATCTACGACATATGAAGATTATTCATTTCGGTTAAAAGATCATGGAGCCGGGCACTTGACTGACAAGCGTGATCCTCAGGATTCCTTGTCATTTCTAATTTCATTTCCAGCGCCTTTATTCTTTTCTTCAACAACTTGTTCTCATTTTTTGTAGCAACGCAGTTTGAGCAATGCGTTGAAGAAGAGGCTTGACTAAAGTGTTCTGCTTCAAATTCATCTTTCCACTTGAAGTATCGACACCCATAGTCGTTTGTACCTGGCTGTTACATGTTAAGGAAATAATAAGAAATGTATTTTTAACAAACAAATTATTTACATAACTAAGCAAACGTATGATTATTTACCACTGAAAGAGGACATGCATAAAACAGTCGCCCACGACTACCATCTTGCCAGGATTTCCGTTCTACAATAAATCCTCTATTACATCGGCACCAGAAAGGATTTCTTTGGCTCATCTGACCAAAGAATTTGCATAATCAATCAATAATGTTATTTACTAATATAAATAAATATTTAATCAATTACTATATAATACAAACAGTTATTTACAACATAAATCAATAATCATTTACAATGTTTTGTCTGTAAAATTATTCACAACATAAATCAATAATTATTTACAACATAAATCAATAATTATTTACAATGTTTTGTCTGTATAATATTTACGTCAATAGTCGATGTTGATATAAACTTATCCATTGTTCTGCAATTGGCTGTCGGAAAAACCTCCATTGTGGGTGGTTACGCGGAAGTGGAAAAGTTGGGTCTAGCGTCGGTATAATGTAATGAGCACATGAGTCCTCCCCCACACGGGCAATCACAAGGGGGTCGATTCCTTATGTGTTGTTTGGCCCGGAAAAAAGCGGAAAACATGTGTTATAACCACGCACGGATAGAAATACAATCGGTCGATTTAGCATTGAAGCGATAACTAGACCCGTCATTGGCATCACCATCCAGTAACCTTGATGTGCACCTCCGTTGAACCAGTGTATTGTATTCCAAAGAAAGTTAAAGTCTTGTTCCCCCCACATATCTATGTAAGTACTCCTATGGTAATCTAACTCTTGCAACAACCTATGTCTGGCTTCGGCCCACCTATGTTCGTTTTGAAAAATAAAGTGAGCAACGCACCGAAACCCGCAATTCCCATCACCCGCAACATTACGTATACTTATTACGTATGGACGGTAAACCAGTGGAATTTCCCGAATAAAACCATTGCTCACAGTATCTCCAACATATAATCTGTGCCGTGGACTAGCACCCGTGTACGAACTGTGTCTTGGAGGCTCTTTCGGCAATTTTGGGACTTTCGTAGATCATGTATTCGTACTTCTTCGGTGATCTACGATTGGTACTTCATTTAAGTCCGGAACTTTTGTAGCCTTGGACTTTTTGTTCTTTTCGCTTTGACGTCCACGGGTATTTTCCTGAACAACAGGTTGACGTGTGTCCACAGATTCAGGTTGGTATATCCCTCTTAACTTGTTCAACATATTCTTCTTGACAAACGACGTCGCTTTGCCAAAAGCACTCTTGAATTGTCGAACGCCATTTTCAAACTCTCTTGTATCATCATCATCATCATCATCATCATCATCAAGCACAAGGTTACCGACAACGGGCCACGGTACAGACAGGGTTCTCCAAAATATACCAATGCTTTCCAATGGAATTGGCACCCCTGCATTTATCAAAAGTGACTTATGTAAAACCATTTCGTGGAAGCATTCCGTGAAAGCATTCATTAATATTGACTTTAATATACTTACCATGAATTCGATACCCCATCATTTGACAAAAGCACGGCAATCCATAAATTGATCGCAACTGATGGTTACAATCTTCTGCGGCGAAATTCGTTTGAAGGAGTTCTCTGTGCATGAGTGTAAAAGCATGTTTGGAAATGTTATACCACAACTCTGAAAATATTGGTATATCACATTTATTCATTTTCTCATTTTTGCTCCTGTTAAAAGTCTCTTGTATCGCGCTCTTTTGAGAAATAAGAATCTTATCAATCGAAATCAACAACGTGTTTAAGTTGGATTGTGATGTGCCCAAATATAATTTCAACAATGCATGTTGAGCCTCAACTCTACACGTTGTTGACTGGCCGTAGCTTTGATATTCATCGGTAACACACGAGACAAACATGTGCCCGTACTCTCGGAGCCAGTTATCCAGATACTGAGCAATTTCTGAAAAACGATGAATTAATACAAGGTCAATCGGGTGCATATTTGTTAAATAATAAAATCACTAAATTAATAATTAAGTACCCGGTTTGTTGACCAATTTTTGTTGTAGTCGTCGATAATGTTGCTCGAATAAGGCGCGTAATTGAGCTTTAACCATCCAATCCCATGTGCGTTTGATGGACTCGTACTCATCACTCGACTCACATCTACCTCTGCAATTAATAAGTATATTTTGGGAAATATGCTATCGACATAGTACTTTGTGAACACCAGGGAATTCTGCTCTGCATGCCCCAAGCAAGGCTAAATCCCTGTCGGTGACCATAACACGTGGATAGTACCTTTCCTCTATCACCAGCTTTACACGTTGCAATACCCATTTAAAATTAGGCCCTTTTTCACTGTTTAAAAAACTAAACGCCATCGAATATGTTTTATTTGTTGATGTTACTCCGACAATTTCCAAAAATGGCAATTTAAACAGTGTGGTAATGTACGTGGAGTCTATTAGCATGATTTCAGGGAACGTACACCATAAAGCGTACGACGTAGGGTGAACAAAAAATAGTTCCTCAAGCTCATTATTAGCACTTACCCTATCGTAATATGTGTACCCTGATTGCTGCAGGTGTGAGTAAAGGACTTGAATTGGAGTTAGATTACCCATTTTGGCTTTCCGGATCTTAACTTGTGCGTTATATATAGTTCTAATGCTAGACACGTTATCCGGATTACGACCCTGTATTGTCGAGAGTATTTTACGTGGTTGTACAGTATACTCTATCAATTCTGTAACCAACTCGAACTCATCATCATTTAATCGCATTGCATATGGCACACCATGCAGCGACTCTAACATTGGATGATTATGACTATCATCCTTCACTTTCAAAATCCAATATGATCTTCTTTTAAGATATCTCGCCACCAATTTGAATGGGCAACCGGTTTTACAGGTACTGGTATTCCGTTTTCCAGTACCTTCGGGTGAATAAATCCCACCCTTTGTACACCCATAATTGATTTCGTTCATAATACCGTTTTCTAATTTAGTTCTTCTTTTAACAATCACAAAACCGAGTTCCCGAGCTATGTTTTGCACCCAATCCGTTAATTGCTCGTGAGAACCGAACCTCTGAAAAAATGCGTATGACGAATAAAAATACTTTTATTGTAATTAATACCTCTACAAATGCGTATGGCGAATAAAAAAAAATTTACAAATATTTTTTTTTTACAAAACTTTACTAATAACTTTTTTTTTTACAAAACTTTACAAATAATTTATTTTTTACAAAACTTTACAAATAACTTTTTTTTTTACAAAACTTTACAAATAACTAAGATTTTTTAACAAATACTTTTTTTATACAAACTTTTTTTACAAATAATACTTTTTTTACAAATAATACATTTTTTACAAATAATACTTTTTTTACAAATACTACTACTAATACTAATAATCCCACCCACCCACTTTTTTTACAATACTACTCCCACCCAAAACCAAAACCGGCCCATGGTTTCCTTTGATACTACTACCTACCCGTGTATCTGTCTCTACCCATCCCATCTCTCATTCACAATGAGATAACTCTCTCTCACCTCTTTCTCTCTCACCTCTTTCTCTCACTAATTTAGATCTAACACAGATCTAAATTTTGTTAGATCTGTGATGATTTTAGTGATGGTTTGAAGGTGGGTAAGTGTTGGTGATGGTTTACGGTGATGTTTCAGTTTCAGTTATGGTGGGTAAGTGATGTTTCTGTGGTGGTTTTTCAGTGATGGTTTTTCAGTGATGTTTCTGTGATGATTTTCTGTGATGGTTTTTCAGTGATGTTTCTGTGATGATTTTCAAAGGCCCCCATGGGCCGGTTTTGGTTTTGGGTGGGAGTAGTATTGTAAAAAAAGTGGGTGGGTGAGATTATTAGTATTAGTAGTAGTATTGTAAAAAAAAGTATTTGTAAAAAAAGTATTATTTGTAAAAAATACTTTTAGATCTAAAGTGATGTTTATGTGTGATGTTTCAGTGATGTTTCTGTGATGATTATGTGAAAAAGTTTAGATCTAAAGTGATATTTATGTGATAAAAAGTTTAGATCTAAAGTGATGTTTCAGTGATGTTTATGTGATAAAAAGTTTAGATCTAAAATGGTGTTTCAGTGATGTTTCTGTGATGATTATGTGATAAAAAGTTTAGATCTGAAGTGATGTTTATGTGATAAAAATCACTTTAGATCTAAAGTGATGTTTCTGTGATGATTATGTGATAAAAACTTTAGATCTAAAGTGATGTTTCTGTGATGTTTCTGTGATCTAAAGTGATGTTTATGGTGATGGTGTTTGTTTCTGTGATCTAAAGTGATGTTTATGGTGATGGTGTTTCACTGATGTTTCCAGTTGGGTGGTGTTAACCACACACTAGTCTATTTTTTAGACAAACCCTCCCTAAATGGGAGGGTGTGATGTATCTGATGATACTTGTTTGTGTTTATTAGTAGTATTGTAAAAAAAAGCTTGATTTAAAAATAAAAATAAAAGCTTGATTAAAAAAAGCTTGTGTTTATTAGTAGTATTGTAAACATCACTGAAACATCACTTTAGATCTAAACTTGTTTGTGTTTATGATGAAACTACTTGTTTGTGATGAACCTGCTTGTGATGGCGATGATGATTTAAAAAAAATAAAAGCTTGATTTTGGCGTGGCATTTCCAAATGGACAGGCAATATTTTTGCAACCTTTGATGTTGCAGCCAATATGATAAAGGATAAAATGTAATCTGAGCCTTACCTCCTATGTGTTAAATGGTGAATTCCACATTTTCACTTGTTGTTTGTGATTCAGACTTGTGATACTGCTTCTTTGTGTTTCACTTGTTGTGATACTGCTTCTTGTGATTCAGACTTGTGATACTGCTTCTTTGTGTTTCACTTGTTGTGATACTGCTTCTTGTGATACTGCTTCTTTGTGTTTCACTTGTTGTGATACTGCTTCTTGTGTTTCACTTGTGATACTGCTTCTTTGTGTTTCACTTGTTGTGATACTGCTTCTTGTGGTTGCTTAGTTGTTGTTTGTGATTCACATTAACTTGTTCAGACTTGTGGTTGCTTAGTTGTTGTTTGTGATTCACACTTGTGTTTATAGTCCAGGATTGAATCCTGGGAATCCTTACTATTTGGCTTGTGAGGTACCTTGATGGGAATCTGGCTTGTGATGTACCTTTTGAGAATCCTTCTGTTTGGCATGTGAACTTTTGAGAACTTGTGCAGTTTGGCATGTGAACTTTTGAGAAATTGAGAATCCTGCAGTTTGGCTGTGTAACTTGTAAATTTTGTAGGGTTTAGGCAATGATGATTGGTTTACAATCTGAGCCGAGGCGATGACGAATGGTTTTTAAAACCGAATGGTATGGCGGAGTGATATTTTTATCACTTTCGCAACCTTCAAATCCGAGCCTTCTAAAAATTCCACATTTGGCGATGACGATAACAATTATCCGACCCTTTTGTTTGTGTTTGTCTCAATACTGCAGTTGTGTTTGTGTTTGCAGCTGTGTTTGTGTTTGCAGTTGTGTTTGTGACAAAAAAAAGAGGACTTGGCGATGACGATACGGGAAAAATCCGAGCATGTGTTTGTCTCAATACTGCAGTTGTGTTGTGTTTGCAGTTGTGTTTGTGTTTGTGACAAAAAAAAAAAAAAAAAAAAAAAAAAAAAAAAAAAAAAAAAACCTTGGATCAAACAGAACTTGGATAACTTGGAAAAAAATAAACAAACTTGGACAAAAAAAAAAAAAAAAAAAAAAAAAAAAAAAAAAAAAAAAAACCTTAAAGGACAAAACCTGCATGTGGGCCCCACTAGGGGAGGGTTTGCAGACCTAGAGTAGTAGTATACCGTTCGGTCAACACAACCCATGATAATAAGTACAAAAAGTACGAAAGACTCACAAAAATACACTTAGAGATCCATAAAATATGCAATTTTTTGTATGTCCTTTTGTACTTTTTGTACTTCTTATCATGTGTCATAGGGCACATGATAGAAAAACCCATTTAATATTTACACGTAAATCAAATTTATTTTAAAATTTTAGTTTAGTAATACATGGGCATATAAAAATTTAACGAGTACAACTAATATTTATTCAGAGCCATCGCGACGAGTATTTAATTATCTTTCTATATACGGGCACTTTGATATACTTTCGACAAAAAAAATCGTTTTTTTCACGTTTTTTTGTTACTGGAAAAATCACATGTGATATGTAATATATCACATGTGATTTTTTCAATAACAAAAAAAAGTGAAAAAAATGATTTTTTTTTTTTTTTTTTTTTTTTTTTTTTTTTTGTCGAAAGTATATCAAATTGCCTATCTATAGAAAGATAATTAAATGTTCTTCGTAACGGTATATTTTTTTCGCTTAACGATTAACGATTTGAAAAATATTAATATTTGAAAAAAATTGATGAAAGTAGGTTTTTTTAATTATTATGATTAATCTCATCCATTAGATCAAATAAAGATGAAATGTGGAGATTAATCCCTTGGTATGTAAAAAAAAGTTTGATCCTCAAATGATTTTAAATCTAAAAGATTTAACTTTGTTTAACTGACATAAGATGGCGAGGTTGAGGTTTATATTGTTGTTTAACTTTAACTATTCATATTATGGTGTACAAAATGTACGAGTTTAGTAGCACATGATCAGCGTCGGTAAAGTTAAAATATGTTTTGTAAAGTTTTTAAAAAATGTTTTTCTGGATATCCATATATAAACTTTAAATAAAAATTTCATGAGTCGTTGTTACAAGTAGAATAGCATTCATATCACAGTTATCCATGCTTACATTTGATATTTATATTTCCGTTAATAATTGTTTAGCCGTATTTAATATATTCAAATCCGTGTACGCATAAATTAAATTTTTAAATTTAAATAATATGAGTCCTTATTTAACATATATAGTAAAAATATATTTTAATTGATGAAAGTCTAAAACTAATATTAGTTTTAAAATATATATAACGTATATTAAACTAATTCGTATATTTACAAAATTTTATAAATCCAATAGATGAAAGTCTGAAACTAATACTAATACTCATTTAATTTTAAACAAAGTTCATTATTATAAAGTATAGGTGGTATAAAATGTAAGTTGTTATTTGTTTTCTTTCTAAAGTTATTAAAAAAATATGAAAACTTGTAATGTTACACTTAACTGTATATATAATTTATGTAAAATTCAACTACTAAAGTTTTATTAAATACGGTTAAACTAAAATTTTAAAATAAATTTGGTTCATGTGTAAACCCCATGCGTGCACGGTATTTATAGCTAGTGCATGCTTAACTTAATACTCATCATGTTCCAAGACAAAATGAACTAAAACATAAGAAGTCAAATATCTTAGCTATGCTTTTCAAGCTCCAACAATGCATCTAAACCTCACGCTAACTTATATTCACTATTTGTAACTATGCACAAATGTAACACCCCCAATTCATGGATGCAGCGGAATTCAACTTGGGTGTTACTCGACGGCACAAAAGCCATAATAATAGAAAACGAACTCTAATTGAGTCGTTTTAAAAGATTTATCATTCAAATTATATAAATATCAGAGATTACAAAATGAGGTCCCAGATGGTTCCATGTTTACAAATTACATTAGATGAGTTTTTGAATAATAATAAAATTTATAGCCCTCTTGAATATCCGTGCTCCTCCGTGCCAGCCTCGTTCATTATGGACCTGAAATACATGCTTAAAAGGTCAACACAAAGGTTGAGTGATATTCATAGAGTTTGTTTAATGGTTGAACACAATATGTTGGTAGTGTGAGCTATAGACTCACACCAATGGTTGGAAAACAAAACAGTTATTATTATTACACTAAGCTTATGACACCAAAACGTTAACGTGTTCCAATATCAATCGGCGGAGTTATCCCAGTAGGTACTTTGCCGTCATACCTATGTCTCAAATATTAATGTATTTGTTTGAACTTAGTCAAAACAAATGAGATTCGTCAATCCCAATAGGCCTATTCACAATATTCGCGCTCACTCGCAAGTAACCCTCGCAAGTGATTAAATGGTTCATAATAAGGGATCTTGGATTGGCAAGGATGGTACTTAGTGACAATAAAACAATCAGGCAAGCATACAATTGAAAAGCATTGTGTTCGGTTGAAAAATAATAGCATGTATTCCCCCCAAGGGTTTGTAAAACAATTAAGTAATGGAAAGTGGGGCTATGAACTCACCTTAAGTTATATAGCAAGTAGTGAATGTGATGGTCGAATCGCGAAGGTTTCTACGAGCAACCTATAATAGAATGTTGCGACTTAGGATTGGAGTAAAGAATATGAAGAATTGCCTATATATGTCTTGCATTTAGTCCATGATGTAGTACTTAGTATAGTGTAAGTCTTTGAAAAGAAATGGTTTATGAAACATGTATAGTTTATATATCGCTTACTACCGTTCGGGCCGACATAATTCAGAGGTCATGTAGTAAACGTTCGAGGAGCTAGGACACTTTAATTCGTAAATCCACAACTCATCTCGACGGCTTACTTAATGAACCCCTCACATAAGGCTCCCTACTATTGTAGCATTTGATAAAATATATATATATATATATATATATATATATATATATATATATATATATATATATATATATATATATATATATATATATATATAAAAGTTTTGACCCGAAAAGTTACATGTCCAATATTTGAATAAACTTAGAAAAGTTTACTTTTACATGAAGATTGTTATTACAATGAGTCTCATGGTTTGATAACGCTCAAATTTAACATGTTTTTATAAGCGTTATTAGTGTTTTTTTGTATGTTATTTGGTTGTTTTTATATGCTTTTACCACTAAATCATATCAAAGTATGTTTTTGTAGCATATGTAGCCAAATGCAGGAAAAATGGAGAAAAAGTGAAGGAAATGAAGTATACACGATTACACAAAGATTTCCAAGCTCAAAAGTCCAATCTATGAAGTAATTCATAAGAGAACTTAAGTTTTGTCATCTCAAAGTTCCAAGTTCAGAAGTTAATCAAGTTTGGATAGTACATAAAGAGCTACACAAGTCAAAATCAAAGTCCAAAGCTGCCAGAAATTACCATCCGATCGGTTGGTGTGAAACCGATCGGATGGTCATAAGTACCTTTCACCAACCGATCGGTGCCAACCCGTAACCGATCGGTTGGTCAGTTCTGCATGTTTTTGCCAACTTTTGTGCACGAATCTTGGTCTTTTGTCCCAAGGTTCTAGGCCCTTTTTAGTGTCTTATTGTCCAAGTTCAAGCATTTAAGTTCTTATTTATGACCAAGAGTGTTGAACAAGCCTATGGGGGGGACTTCAAAAGTGCATAACTCAACACCATTCAACACACAATTGAAGCGACCATTTACTCTCATTACTACATACAATTATTATCATCTTCTAGCTCTCTAAGGAGGAAAATTCGCGCAGAAAGAACCAGGAACTTTGGAGGATCAAGGAAGCAACATTTGGAGTCCGAAAATCTCAAGAAATCATCACCAACTCTTAGGTTATCAATACCTTGTCATTTGTTATCAATTTCAAAGCATTGTAAGACTTATAACCATGGATTCTTATGTTAAATATTCTGAGTTTATTTGCATGTTTGCTATGAGTGGCTAGTAATCTTTTTACACTTGTTTTGATGATATTTTATACTTAGTGATAGTGATGATTGTGATAACATGTTTTAATTCAATTTCAAGTCAATCCTAAGAACCAATTGTACCTTAAGTTTCATCGTGACATTTGTTTAGCCAAGGTTAACTAATTGATAATAGTTTCAAAGGTCGAAAGATTTGTTATTACTCAACTAGTTATAATCATTTGTCTATGAATGATTGTTTTTCACCATAATTATTCTTGACTAAACAAAGAAACAAGAAGTATGATTGTAATAAGAATTCTTTTATAACGTCAAATCGGATTGTTTGTAAACCTTTAGTAGGACGAAAGTTTAAATGTTTATAAACGATTGTGACCTTTTTGTCTATGAAGAGGTTACCTTTTGTATTAACCATTTCTTAAGAGTATTTGATTGGTAATAAAAGTTTGTCTTGTGTTTAAGATATCCACCATACCTTATGAAACTTGGATAGATCTTGAATTGATTGGTTTACACCTAAAACTTGTTTTTATGAACTAAAATCTTGACGAAGGTTTAACTTGTAGAATAGATTAGATCACCATCTAATTATCTAAACCAACATGTCATCAAAAGTTATCACAATCATGTGTGTCATTAAGTAGAAAATTAGTCTAAACAAGTGTAGTTTTTAATTTATTGAATTTGCTTATTATCATATTTGAGTACATTAGAGATTTACTTTTAGACTTATATTTCGATTCACTCACAAATCCCTGCGAACGATCCCGACTTACCATCATATCTTGCTATAACGGACGAGTACACTTGCTCGTATGTGTTGTTTCTAGATTTGGTAATTCACTCTTATAAATTTAAAACTTGCACTAACAAACATCGCATCATGGTTATTTTGATGGAGTAGATCCAAATTGCATGTTTAAGTTATCGCTAACTCTTTAGCTCATGTTTTCGCCTAGGTAAGTTTATATGGTCTTTAGTCATGGCTTCGCCGTGACCTTGGTCATTGTTCCAGGGTCTTGAGACTCAACCTTGGCCTTAGCCATGGTTGTGGTCTTGGCTTTAGGTCATTAGACCTCTTGGTTTCATTTAACCATAACTATTACATGGTCATTTGGTATAAAAATAGGCTGTTAAGAATTTGAAGAAAAATATCACTCAAAAAGCGTTTTCAGGGCTCGAGCTTTTTGATCCTGAACGAAAACGTCGTTTCGGACAACTTTTGTGTTTTAACTTTTTGATGAATCGGACCAGAAGGGCCTCGAAAAAATACGGATTTTGATCAGAATGCTATTTTGGCAGATTCGGCGTTTTGGTTTTGCTAACTTCTTTTGGCCATAACTTTTGACTCGTGTACTCGTTTTAGGTGGTTCAAATTGCTATGTTTTCCTTGTTAAGTCCTTTTTAACAGTAGGTAAGTTTCCAATATCATAGTTATACTATTTTGTTCGTGGTCCTCTATAAAAGTCACTAGTTTTCTTGTTTATTTAACATAAGTTAACATATGTTTACCATAACTTGTTTTGCCAATGTTTATACATCATGAACATAATAACAAGACAATATATAGTATGAATGAAATATAAATAGCATGAAAATGATATTTAGCAAGAAAGTATGTTAGGGTTTCCTTACAACTTTAGGCTTTCTAAAAGAAAGGAAGTAACTAGTAAGGATAGGACTTTGATTGACAAGCTTCTCTTCACTTTAGCAACCCTTCTACTCTTGTATTCTTGAAGGAATTGTGATGAAGATTGAGGTTACTTGAGTGGATCTAAACTCAAGAGAATCACCAAGAGTTGTAAAGGATTTGAAGTAGTTTGATGAATCAAAACCAAACTAGGGTTTATGTGTTGATATTGCACTTGATCTCTTGATTATTACTTGAAATAAACTAGCAAAGGGTATGGTGTTTGTGTGTGTGTTGTGGGACGACAAGAGAGGGGGAGGGGAGGGTTTTATAGTAGCTTGAGGAGGTTAGGAAGTAACTAGGAAAATGCATGAGGAGGTGCAAGAGTTTAGATATTATGGAAGCTTAGTTGATAAGTTACTTACACATGTATGCTACCTAAAGTCCTCAAGACTTATCACAAGCCAACAAGGCTTGTGATTAGCCATAATACACATTTATATGGGATAAGGGGTAACTAGATGATAAGTCTTGATGTTATCTTGCTTACTTTGTGTGTTTTGGCTCCGTAAAATGCTAACCGTAAGTTATTAAGCCACGAAACGTAAAACCGGGTATCGTAAAAATGTGAAACTTGAAAGAATGACTAAACGTGTCAATATACTCCATAATAAAATATAAAATAAGTGGTAGGTTCTATTGGGGTGCTCAAACTCTGCTAAAACTGGAAACACGGGTCTAAAACGCGAAATACGTAAAACGTACGAATATTGTGTAAAATTGAGAAAAGTAAAATTTTACTTTTCTAATAGGATAATAATGATTTAAAATGACTTACAATGTCTAGACTGAGCTCAGTCTAGTGTCGGTTGGTATTTAATGTCTTTTAGACATAAAACCGTAAGCCTAAATATCAAGGAATGATTTATAAAATCAAGGAATGATTTTTGGTCAAAGGAGGAGGGAAAAATATGTTGACTTTTTTCAAAAATGTGAAAACTCAAATTGTCTTAGAAATGCGGTGCAGGTATAGGCTAATGTTACGGTTAAGTAAAAGTGCTTAAAAACGAGAATTCCTGTTTCTCACGGCCGAGGTTTATTTGGTCACATTTTTCTCAGTCATGATTAATTCTCAAATAAATCATGAGTGTATCAAATATTTTTCTGATGCGGGGAAAATTAACACGGTCGAGTTTCGTTGTGCATAAGATTTTTGAATGACGTTTTACCCTAAAACGTGTAGTTCCTTAATAACTGTCGCGAAAATGATCTGATGAGCGTCAAACTTTTATTTTGCCATGGAAATGATTTATCATACGAGAATATGAAATAAAAATCAAATTTCGGAAAAACGAATAGTAAAATGAATAGTAAAAGTGAATAGTAAAAAAAATTTCTGAAAATGCGAATTGTTACAACAAAGATTCACAAAGACATCTAATCAGATTCATATTTAACCTTACACAACAGAGCCAAGCTCGTCTCAACTTGTCTATAAATTTATAAATTAAAATAGTTAGTTTATTGAGCAAAACTTACTTGTATATTATATTGATGCTAATCTCAAGTTTTTTCAATTTTCTCTACATGTATAAGATTATATCAATCTTGTTGATTTGATAGTTTATTAACCTTTTGTTTTGACCGGTAACATGTTCATTCGTTAACGATTCTCTTCATATGTTCTCTATTGTTTGTGAAATGAAATTTTAACCAGGGTTAACAAATATATTGTCCAAAGATGAAATATATCATATTTAAGAGAAGCACATGATAAACCCACCATATACAATCTACGGTTTAGGTATCTTAGTAACTTGACATTTATGCGTGTTTGCAAACACGCTGTGAAATTTTTTACGACTGACATCATCTATAATTTGTACCTATTATCGTAAATGATATGCATCTTTTTGCATAAAGATAAACATAACTTACCCAGTTTTCAAATATATAGTCTGATATACACGTACTATAAGAGAATATATACATCAAATACTAACAAAATTCACAACAAAATGTAACTGCTTAATTTATCTATGTTACTATCATATACTTGCATATAATCAGTCGGTTAAATTGAAGCAACAGTTAGTATACTACTACCATAGCCTTCGTACTAAGGTATCTTATGTGGTGTTTGGTTTTTGGGTTTTGACGGTTTAGAATTTGATGTGACACATAAAACTTATTTGGTATGATATTTGGGGATTGGATTTGACTTTAAAAACCCATAAATTTTACCATACTCAAATCCCACCTATATACATATCTTTTGACAAAAGATGTGAGACCTACCACTTCCACTCTCACATTTTTTTTTTTAAATTTTTTAAGTAATATTTTTTTAATAAAGTTTTATTATAAAATATATTTTATTAACTTTATAATATATTTTCTCCCTCGAAATCCAAATCGTAATCTACAACTTTACATTCAAATCCAAATCCTATAATCCGTTTGGTTTGTAGATAGGTTTAAATTATGATTTGGATTTGAATATAAAGTTATAGATTAGGATTTAGATTAAGAGAGAGAAAATATATTTATTTAATAAGTTATATAATAAAATTATTATTAAAGTATTTTTTTAAATATAAAACATTATTGTATATAGAAAAGAAAAAAAAAAGAGAAAGAAAAAGTGGTGGGGCCCTCTACTTTTCATAAAATCTATCACTCTCCCATCGTTTTTCAAAACCCTCATATTTAGCATTTAAAACCCAAATTCGGATACTCAAAAATCAACTAAACAAAAGTTTTCTAATTTTAAATCAAGTTTTTGACCAATTAATGACTTTTGAGGAAAATATTTACCAAAGTATTGCATCTTTAATAATATTAAGCATTGTATAGTATCTTTTTAATTTTCTTTTCTCTTTTAGTTTTAGTTCATTTATTTCAAGCCAACATGATATGCTAGAGCTACGTAGCAACAAAACTAACCGAATTCAACTCGTTTTATTGTTAAAAAAATCAGATGTGTTTTTTCCAACCCAAATGCTACATATGTATTTCTAAATATATACTATTAAAAGGTGAATTGGCTAAATCATTGGCATACTCGCTACCTTATTTGCATAATTCTACAAAGATCGCTCTTTTTTCCTTCTTTAATGTCCATCCCATTATGTTTTATATTGGGAATTTGGAAGCAGTTCTTCGATAAATGATGATTGTGGCCAATATGCTTCATGATGGAGCGGAAAAAATTCGGATGCCCAAGCAGTTCTTCGACAACCTGTTTTATAATGGAATTTGGATGCCGCAGTTAAATTAGAGTCATAAACCTAGCATCTCAAATTAATACGCATGAACACTATCGCCTAAGCGAGGACACAAATTAGAGATGTAATAATACAAGGCCACATTAAATGGTCTGTTAATTTGTTTCTTAACTAAAAATTGAAGTCTGTAATTGAGCAAAACATAATCGTATAGTGGAGTTCAATAAGTAAACCACATAAAGAAGGTTTTCCTAGCTTCAATGATAAATGGCGTATGGTTGTGAGCTACTGTATTGGATTAGGGTATGGAGTATTGTAAATGTGGCCTTGTATTATTATAACTTTTTTTTAACAATAAGACGAGTCGAATTCGGTTACCTTTGTTGCTCCGTTGCTCGAGCATATCATGTTGGATTGAATAAATAAATTAAAAGAGAAAAGAGAATTAAAAATATACTATACAGTGGTCAATATTATTAAAGATGCAATACATTGGTAAATATTTTCCTAAAAAGTTATTAGTTGGTAAATAACTCATTTTAAATCCTAATCCCACTCAAAAACCATAAACCAAACTGCACCCTAATTAATTTTCTTATAACAAGATATTTTTACCTAGTCATGGGCTCTTAATCTTTAGCTTCACGATATCAATTCCAAAAAGCGATGAAATTTTTAAAATTTTACCCTCCTACAACAAAATAAAGGTAAATTCGTAAAATCATTTCACCCACCCATTCTATTAACCAACCTCATAACTCACACTCACCATCATATTTCCCAAACCAACAAACAAAACATTCATTTCCAACAATGTCTTTCACCACAATCAACCCTTCCCTCTCACCATCTTCATCACCACCACCCTCCAACTCCACTTCATGACCTCTATTGACATCACCACCTTACTCACTTTCAAAACCCTAATCACAACCATCATCTCCAATCTCTTCATCATCCCCCCATCCGAAACAGCTCTAATCACCTACACCACACACCAACTAATCAACCCTACAAAAACAACACATTTCACTTTCATCTCAACCATTAAAACTTTATATCATCCATTCTTCCCACTTCTCTTAACTATCCTCATCGAAACATTACTACTTTTAACTTCCACACTCGCCATTCTATTTTTCTTTACAGACTAACAGAATCAGTTTCAAAAGCAGTTAATTTTGTTAAAATCTTTTGAACAACAAACAACATCACCAACTTCCTCCTTTCTCTATTGTATCACCACTCACTATTTCTCTTACTTCTTCACAATGGCACCAAGAAAAACGAGACCACTACAACTACCAGAACTTATCCCAATGATGAAAGATGCCAATGAAAATGAGTTCTTCTCGTTTAACCTCTCAAACCCTAAAAATTACTTCTCGTGCTTATTCTCCCTTCGGATACATTTCGATGTTCACAACGGAAAGGATCTTGTTATAAGGTATTAGGGGCCAGGCCCAGCTAACGGCCGGAAACTTTACGTGCATTATGAACGGAAAACCATATATGGCATGAAACTTCATATCGATGATCAAGATTGGAATACCCCATGGCTTCTCGGTTTAAAGAAAACCACTAATCAACATCTTGGCATAAGTGAAGCTTATACCAAAAACGAACAAGTTGGTAACCATGCATTTCATTAAGAATTATTTTGCAAAAACACTCCGAAACGATGTAATTTTTTTATTATATTAAAAGATTTATTTAAAGTTTTTTTGGTTTTCACCAAATAAAAAATAAAAATAAAAGGGCAATTAACTATCTTACAATATACAACCACAAACTATCTCGGATATTTTAAGCAGAACTTGAATCAACAACATTTATTGCAAAAAATTTCATTACATACTCGTGTATAAGAAAAATATTTTATAGTCATAAACAGTTATAATTGTAACATTGAGATTGAAATACGAATCGATACTGAGAGCAAGGATAGAATGAATATTGTAACTTATCATCCACTAACTTTTAATTCATCTTCGACAATCTCATTTCCAAACCTCGTCACATCAAGAAACGAATACATACGCACAGGTTATATAAATATATAACTTTGTTTTTGAACTTTAAGCAATTGCCACACAAGAAACGATAATAAAAATAATTTTCAAACATCACCTTTTGAACGTTAAGGTCTTGATCATAAACCATCGAAATCTAAGGTTTGCCATATTAATTCAGGTCACGTGTTCTGAGCCGTTCCCTTTCACACTTGATATTTCTATATCTGGATTACTGTACCACTAAGGTGAGTTTGTAGCCCCACTTTCTATTGTTTAACTATTTTACAAACCCGTGGGGGGGGGGGGGATACATGCTACTATTTTTCTACTCGAACTCAATGCTTTAAACAGTATATTTATTCTCATGTTTTATTGTCACTAAGTAACCGTTTGTCATGTTCGAAGTCCCTATATCATGAACCATTAGTCACTTGCGAGTGAGCACAAATATTGTGAATAGACATATTGGAATTAACACTCTCGTTCTAATTGACCCAGATAGGGGAAATCGAATGCACTATATTTGAAACACTAGGTAAAATGGCAAGTTCACCTACTAGGGCTACATGTATAAGATTATATCAATTTTGTTGATTTAATAATTTATTAACCTTTTGTTTTGACCGGTAACATGTTCATTCGTTAACGATTCTCTTCATATGTTCTCTATGGTTTGTGAAAGGAAATTTTAACCAGGGTTAACAAAGATATTGTCCAAAGATGAAATATACCATATTTAAGAGAAGCACATGATAAACCCACCATATGCAATCTACGGTTTAGGTAGCTTAGTAACTTGACGTTTATGCGTGTTTGCAAACACGTTGTGAATTTTCTTACGACTGAAATCATCTATAATTTGTACCTATTATCATAAATGATATACATCTTTTTGCATAAAGATAAACGTAACTTACCCAGTTTTCAAATATATAGTCTGATATACACGTACTATACGAGAATATATATACATCAAATACTAACAAAATTCACAACAAAATGTAACTGCTTAATTTATCTATGTTACTATCATATACCTGCATATAATCAGTCGGTTAAATTGAAGCAACAGTTAGTATACTACTATCATAGCCTTCATACTAAGGAATCTTAGGTGCTGTTTGGTTTTTGGGTTTTGACGGTTTAGAATTTGATGTGACACATAAAACTTTTTGGTATGATATTTGGGGATTGGATTTGACATTAAAAACCTATAAATTTTACCGTACTCAAATCCCACCTATATACATATCTTTTGACAAAATATGTGGGATCTACCACTTTCACTCTCACATTCTTTTTTTATTTAATTTTTTAAGTAATATTTTTTTTAATAAAGTTTTATTATAAAATATATTTTATTAACTTTATAATATGTTTTCTCTCTCGAAATCAAAATCGTAATCTACAACTTTACATTGAAATCCAAATCCTATGATCCGTTTGGTTTGTAGATAGGTTTTGATTAGAATTTGGATTTGAATGTAAAGTTGTAAATTAGGATTTGGATTAAGAGAGAGAAAATATATTTATTTAATAAGTTATATAATATAATTATTACTAAAGTATTTTTTTAATATAAAACATTATTGTATATAGAAAAAAAAGAAAGAAAAAGAGAGAAAAAGTAGTGGAGCCCTCTACTTTTCTTAAAACCTTCCACCCTCGACACTTTTTTCAAAACGCTCATATTTAGCATTTAAAACCCAAATTTGGATACTCAAAAATTAACCAAAAAAATGTTTTCTAATTTTAAATCCTAATCCCACTCAAAAACCGTAAACCAAACTGCACCCTAATTAATTTTCTTATAACAAGATATTTTTACCCAGTCATGGGCTCTTAATCTTTAGCTTCACGATATCAGTTCCAAAAAGCGATGAAATTTGTAAAATTTTACCCTCCTACAATAAAATAAAGGTAAATTCTTAAAATCATTCCACCCACCCATTCTATTAACGAACCTCATAACTCACACTCACCATCATATTTCCCAAACCAACAAACAAAACATTCATTTCCAACAATGTCTTTCACCACAATCAACCCTTCCCTCTCACCATCTTCACCACCACCACCCTCCAACTCCACTTCATGACCTCTGTTGACATCACCACCTTACTCACTTTCAAAACCCTAATCACACTCATCATCTCCAGTCTCTTCATCATCCCCCCATCCGCCAGAGCCGCAACAGCTCTAATCACCTACACCACACACCAACTAATCCACCCTACAAAAACAACACCTTTCACTTTCATCTCAACCATTAAAACTTTATATCATCCATTCTTCCCACTTCTCTCAACTATCCTCATCGAAACATTACTACTTTTGCCTTCCACACTCGCCATTCTATTTTTCTTTACAGACTAACAGAATTAGTTTAAAAAACAGTTAAATTTGGTTTAAAATCATTTGAACAACAAAAACTACAACATCACCAACTTCCTCCTTTCTCTACTGTATCACCACTCACTATTTCTCTCACTTCTTCATAATGGCACAAAGAAAAACGAGACCACTACCGCTACCAGAACTTATCCCAATGATGAAAGATGCCAATGAAAATGAGTTCTTCTCGTTTAACTTCTCAAACCCTAAAAATTACTTCTCGTGCTTATTCTCCCTTCGGATACATTTCGATGTTCACAACGGAAAGGATCTTGTTATAAGGTATTAGGGGTCAGGACCAGCTAACGGCCGGAAACTTTACGTGCATTATGAACGTCAAACCTTATATGGCATGAAACTTCATATCGATGATCAAGATTGGAATACCCCATGGCTTTTCGGTTTAAGGAACACCACTAAGCAACATCTTGGCATAAGTGAAGCTTATACCAAAAACGAACAAGTTGGTTACTATGCATTTCATTAAGAATTATTTTGCAAAAACACTCCGAAACGATGTAATTCTTTTATTATATAAAGGATTTATTTTAAGTTTTTTTGGTTTTCACCAAATAAAAAATAAAAGGGCAATCAACTATCTTACAATATACAACCACAAACTATCTCGGGTGTTTTAAGCAGAACTTGAATCAATAACATTTATTGGAAAAAATTTCATTTCATACTCGTGTATAAGAAAAAG
This sequence comes from Artemisia argyi, assembly GCA_030686995.1. Taxonomy (NCBI): domain Eukaryota; kingdom Viridiplantae; phylum Streptophyta; class Magnoliopsida; order Asterales; family Asteraceae; genus Artemisia; species Artemisia argyi. Next base: position 104,518,734 of record CM060676.1, read on the forward strand.
ATTTTATAGTCATAAACAGTTATAATTGTAACATTGAGATTGAAATACGAATCGATATTGAGAGCAAGGATGGAATGAATATTTTAACTTATCATCCACTAACTTTTAATTCATCTTCGACAATCTCATTTTCAAACCTCGTCACATCAAGAAACGAATACCACAGGTTATATAAATATATAACTTTGTTTTTGAACTTTAAGCAATTGCCACACAAGAAACGATAATATAAAATACTTTTCAAACATCACCTTTTGAACGTTAAGGTCATGATCATAAACCATCGAAATCTAAGGTTTGCCATATTAATTCAGGTCACGTGTTCTGAGCCGTTCCCTTTCACACTTGATATTTCTATATCTGGATTACTGTACCACTAAGGTGAGTTTGTAGCCCCACTTTCTATTGTTTAACTATTTTACAAACCCGTGGGGGTATACATGCTACTATTTTTCTACTCGAACTCAATGCTTTAAACTGTATATTTATTCTCATGTTTTATTGTCACTAAGTAACCGTTTGCCATGTTCAAAGTCCCTATATCATGAACCATTAGTCACTTGCGAGTGAGCACGAATATTGTGAATAGATCTATTGGAATTAACACTCCCGTTCTTATTGACCCAGATAGGGGAAATCGAACGCACTATATTTGAAACACTAGGTAAAATGGCAAGTTTACCTACTATGGCTACATGTATAAGATTGTATCAATCTTGTTGATTTGATAGTTTATTAACCTTTTGTTTTGACCGGTAACATGTTCATTTGTTAACGATTCTCTTCATATGTTCTCTATGGTTTGTGAAATGAAATTTTAACCAGGGTTAACAAAAATATATTGTCCAAATATGAAATATACCATATTTAAGAGAAGCACTTGATAAACCCACCATATGCAATCTACGGTTTAGGTAGCTTAGTAACTTGCGTTTTTGCGTGTTTGCAAACACGCTGTGAAATTTTTTACGACTGACATCATCTATAATTTGTACCTGTTATCGTAAATGATATGCATCTTTTTGCATAAAGATAAACATAACTTACCCAGTTTTCAAATATATAGTCTAATATACACGTACTATACGAGAATATATACATCAAATACTAACAAAATTCACAACAAAATGTAACTGCTTAATTTATCTATGTTACTATCATACACATGCATATAATCAGTCGGTTAAATTGAAGCAACAGTTAGTATACTACTACCATAGCCTTCATACTAAGGTATCTTAGGTGATGTTTGGTTTTTGGGTTTTGACGGTTTAGAATTTGATGTGACACATAAAACTTGTTTGGTATAATATTTGGGGATTGGATTTGACTTTAAAAACCTATAAAGTTTACCATACTCAAATCCCACCTATATACATATCTTTTGACAAAAGATGTGGGACATACAACTTCACTCTCACATTCTTTTTTTATTTAATTTTTTAAGTAATATTTTTTAATAAAGTTTTATTATAAAATATATTTTATTAACTTTATACTCCCTCCGTCCCAAAATTATAGTCCCCTTTTGACTTTTTCAGTCTTTATTTTTCAACTTTGACCTTAAATATTTTTGTTTATATTACATAATACTTGATGCAAAATATATGAATGGCTTGAGTTTTAAATGTATTTTTCATTGGTATAATTATAATAAACTATTGTATAACACAAACAAAAATATTTAAAGTCAAAGTTGAGAAAGAAAGACCGAAAAAGTCAAAAGTGGACTATAATTTTGGGACGGAGGTAGTAATATATTTTCTCTCTCGAAATCTAAATCGTAATCTACAACTTTACATTCAAATCCAAATCCTATGATCCGTTTGGTTTGTAGATAGGTTTAGTTTAAAATTTGGATTTGAATTTAAAGTTGTAGATTAGGATTTGGATTAAGAGAGAGATAATATATTTATTTAATAAGTTATATAATTAAATTATTATTAAAGTATTTTTTTAAATATAAAACATTATTGTAAAAAAAAAAAAAAAAAAAAGGAGAAAAAGTTGTGGGGCCCTCTACTTTTCATAAAATCTACCACCCTCCCCTCCTTTTTCAAAACCCTCATATTTAGCATTTAAAACCCAAATCCGGATACTCAAAAATCAGTCAAACAAAAGTTTTCTAATTTTAAATCCTAATCCCACTCAAAAACTATAAACCAAATTGCACCCTAATTAATTTTCTTATAACAAGATATTTTTACCTAGTCATGGGCTCGTAATCTTTACCTTCACGATATCAATTCCAAAAAGCAATGAAATTTGTAAAATTTTACCCTCCTACAACAAAATAAAGGTAAATTCATAAAATCATTCCACCCACCATTCTATTAACCAACCTCATAACTCACACTCACCATCATATTTCTCAAACCAACAAACAAAACATTCATTTTCAACAATGTCTTTTACCACAATCAACCCTTCCCTCTCACCATCTTCACCACCACCACCCTCCAACTCCACTTCATGACCTCTATTGATATCACCACCTTACTCACTTTCAAAACCCTAATCACACTCATCATCTCCAGTCTCTTCATCATCCCCCCATCCGCCACAGCCGCAACAGCTCTAATCACCTACACCACACACCAACTAATCCACCCTACAAAAATAACACCTTTCACTTTCATCTCAACCATTAAAACTTTATATCATCCATTCTTCCCACTTCTCTCAACTATCCTCATCGAAACATTACTACTTTTACCTTCCACACTCGGCATTCTACTTTTCTTTACAGACTAACAGAATCAGTTTCAAAAACAGTTAAATTTTGTTTAAAATCTTTTGAACAACAAAAACTACAACATCACCAACTTCCTCCTTTCTCTACTGTATCACCACTCACTATTTCTCTCACTGCTTCATAAAGGCACCAAGAAAAACGAGACCACTACCACTACCAGAACTTATCCCAATGATGAAAGATGCCAATAAAAATGAGTTCTTCTCGTTTAACCTCTCAAACCCTAAAAGTTACTTCTCGTGCTTATTCTCCTTTCGGATACATTTCGATGTTCACAACGGAAATGATCTTGTTATAAGGTATTAGGGGTCAGGCCCAGCTAACGGCCTGAAACTTTACGTGCATTATGAACGGAAAACCTTATATGGCATGAAACTTCAAATCGATGATCAAGATTGGAATACCCCGTGGCTTCTCGGTATAAAGAACACCACTGATCAACATCTTGGCATAAGTGAAGCTTATACAAAAAACGAACAAGTTGGTTACCATGCATTTCATTAAGAATTATTTTGCAAAAACACTCCGAAACGATGTAATTCTTTTATTATATAAAAGATTTATTTTAAGTTTTGTTGGTTTTCACCAAATAAAAAAATAAAAAATAAAATGGCAATTAACTATCTTACAATATACAACCACAAACTATCTCGGTGTTTTAAGAAGAACTTGAATCAACAACATTTATTGCAAAAAATTTCATTTCATACTCGTGTATAAGAAAAGGATTTAATAGTCATAAACAGTTATAATTGTAACATTGAGATTGAAATACGAATCGATATTGAGAGCAAGGATGGAATGAATATTTTAACTTATCATCCACTAACTTTTAATTCATCTTCGACAATCTCATTTCCAAACCTCGTCACATCAAGAAACGAATATATACGCACATGTTATATAAATATATAACTTTGTTTTTGAACTTTAAGCAATTGCCACACAAGAAATGATAATACAAATACTTTTCAAACATCACCTTTTGAACGTTAAGGTCATGATCATAAACCATCGAAATCTAAGGTTTGCCATATTAATTCAGGTCACGTGTTCTGAGCCGTTCCCTTTCACACTTGATATTTCTATATCTGGATTAATGTACCACTAAGGTGAGTTTGTAGCCCCAATTTCTATTGTTTAACTATTTTACAAACCCGTGGAGGGGATACATGCTACTATTTTTCTACTCGAACACAATGCTTTAAACAGTATATTTATTCTCATGTTTTATTGTCACTAAGTAACCGTTTGCCAGGTTTGAAGTCCCTATATCATGAACCATTAGTCACTTGCGAGTGAGCATGAATATTGTGAATAGACATATTGGAATTAATACTCCCGTTCTTATTGACCCAGATAGGGGAAATCGAACGCACTATATTTGAAACACTAAGTAAAATGGCAAGTTTACCTACTAGGGCTACATGTATAAGATTATATCAATCTTGTTGATTTGATAGTTTATTAACCTTTTGTTTTGACCGGTAACATGTTCATTCATTAACGATTCTCTTCATATGTTGTCTATGGTTTGTGAAATGAAATTTTAACCAGGGTTAACAAATATATTGTCCAAAGATGAAATATACCATATTTAAGAGAAGCACATGATAAACCCACCATATGCAATCTACGGTTTAGGTAGCTTAGTAACTTGACGTTTATGCGTGTTTGCAAACACGCTGTGAAATTTTTTACGACTGACATCATCTATAATTTGTACCTATTATCGTAAATGATATGCATCTTTTTGCATAAACATAAATATAACTTACCCAGTTTTCAAATATATATTCTGATATACACGTACTATACGAGAATATATACATCAAATAGTAACAAAATTCACAACAAAATGTAACTGCTTAATTTATCTATGTTACTATCATACACATGCATATAATGAGTCGGTTAAATTGAAGCAACCGTTAGTATACTACTACCATAGCCTTCGTACTAAGGTATCTTAGGTGGTGTTTGATTTTTGGGTTTTGACGGTTTAGAATTTGATGTGACACATAAAACTTGTTTGGTATGATATTTGGGGATTGGATTTGACTTTAAAAACCCATAAAATTTACCATACTCAAATCCCACCTATATACATATCTTTTGACAAAAGATGTAGGACCTACCACTTCCACTCGCACATTCTTTTTTTATTAAATTTTTTAAGTAATATTTTTTTAATAAAGTTTTATTATAAAATATGTTTTATTAACTTTATATTATATTTTATCTCTCCAAATCCAAATCGTAATCTACAACTTTACATTCAAATCGAAATCCTATGATCCGTTTGGTTTGTAGATAGGTTTAGATTAGGATTTGGATTAAGAGAGAGAAAATATATTTATTTAATAAGTTATATAATAAAATTATTATTAAAGTATTTTTTTAAATATAAAACATTATTGTACATAGAAAAAAAATAAAGAAAAAGAGAGAAAAAGTGGTGCGGCCCTCTACTTTTCATAAAACCTACCACCCTCCCTTCCTTTTTCAAAACCCTCATATTTAGCATTTAAAACTCAAATCCGGATACTCAAAAATCAACCAAACAAAAGTTTTCTAATTTTAAATCCTAATCCCATTCAAAAACCATAAACCAAATTGAACCCTAATTAATTTTCTTATAACAAGATATTTTTACCTAGTCATGGGCTCTTAATATTTAGCTTCACGATATCAATTCCAAAAAGAGATGAAATTTGTAAAATTTTACCCTCCTACAACAAAATAAAGGTAAATTCGTAAAATCATTCCACCCACCCATTCTATTAACCAACCTCATAACTCACACTCACCATCATATTTCCCAAACCAACAAACAAAACATTCATTTCCAACAACGTCTTTCACCACAATCAACCCTTCCCTCTCACCATCTTCACCACCACCACCCTCCAACTCCACTTCATGACCTCTGTTGACATCACCACCTTTCTCACTTTCAAAACCTTAATCACACTCATCATCTCCAGTCTCTTCATCATCCCCCATCCGCCACAGCCACAACAGCTCTAATCACCTACACCACACACCAACTAATCCTCCCTACAAAATCAAAACCTTTCAATTTCATCTCAACCATTAAAACTTTATATCATCCATTCTTCCCACTTCTCGCAACTATCCTCATCGAAACATTACTACTTTTACCTTCCACACTCATCATTCTATTTTTCTTTACAGACTAACAGAATCAGTTTCAAAAATAGTTAAATTTTGTTTAAAATCCTTTGAACAACAAAAACTACAACATCACCAACTTCCACCTTTCTCTACTGTATCACCACTCACTATTTCTCTCACTTCTTCATAATGGCACCAAGAAAAACGAGGCCACTACCACTACCAGAACTTAAACCAATGATGAAAGATGCCAATGAGAATAAGTTCTTGTCGTTTAACCTCTCAAACCCTAAAAATTACTTCTCGCGCTTATTCTACCTTCGGATACATTTCGATGTTCACAACGGAAAGCATCTTGTTATAAGGTATTAGGGGTCAGGCCCAGCTAACGGCCGGAAACTTTACGTGCATTATGAACAGAAAACCTTATATGGAATGAAACTTCATATCGATGATCAAGATTGGATCACCCCATGGCTTCTCGGTTTAAAGAACACCACTGATCAACATCTTGGCATCAGTGAAGCTTATACCAAAAACGAACAAGTTGGTTACCATGCATTATATTAAGAATTATTTTGCAAAAATACTCTGAAACGATGTAATTCTTTTATTATATAAAAGATTTATTTTAAGTTTTTTTTGGTTTTCACCAAATAAAAAATAAAAAATAAAAGGGCAATTAACTATCTTACAATATACAACCACAAACTATCTCGGGTGTTTTAAGGTGAACTTGAATCAAAAACATTTGTTGCAAAAAATTTCATTTCATACTCGTGTATAAGAAAAAGATTTTATAGTCATAAACAGTTATAATTGTAACATTGAGATTGAAATACGAATCGATATTGAGAGCAAGGATGGAATGAATATTTTAACTTATCATCCACTAACTTTTAATTTATCTTCGATCGACAGATTACCAACTTTTATACTTTCACCACTAACAGATCAACTGATGTGGTGGAATCTATGTAAAGTTGGATCCTAGATTTTCAAGAAAATTAGTTGGTTATATGAATATAGCCTTGGGTATTTTATTTTTCTTGAAGATATTGATTATGGAAAATACTAATATTTGAACTTTATCTGTAGATATGGCTCAACCCGATAACCAAACTGTGATTTCTGCTTTCAAGAGTCATCTTGAGAGAGACAAACTGACTGGAAAGAATTTCAATGACTGGCACCGTTCGCTCAGAATTGTCTTGAGGGCATCTGGTAAGCTAGACTATGTGACCGAGGAATGCCTTGCTGAACCTGCTGCTACTGCAACACCAGAAGCAAAGGCAGCTTGGAAGGTGACTAATGCTAAGTATAATGAGGTTGCTTGTTTAATGCTCACTAGCATGAGTGCTCAGTTACAAAAGAAGTATGAGTACTCTTCTCCTAAAACTATGCTTGACAACCTCAGGCAGTCTTATGAGAAGCCACCTGCAGTTGAATTGTATGATGAACTCGACAAGCTACACAACTGCAAGCATGGTGATGGTAAACCAGTAGCTGATTATGTGGATGAGATGAAAGATTCGTTTGATCAACTTCACAGAATTGGTTTTGGTTACCCCGACAATGTGCAAGTGCACTTGATCAATAGGTCCCTTAATAGGGATTTTGCTGGTTTTGTGCAGAATTACAACATGCACTGCTCGGGGAAGACAGTCTCAGAATTACTCGCATTGCTTGTTGATTATGAGGAAAGTCTACCAGCCAAGGTCAAGGCTCCTACCCCACAAGTGTTGGCAATTCATGGGGGGAGAATCCAGAAGAAATCGCATGTGAACAAAGGCAAAGGTAAAGGTGATAAGGCAAGCAGGTCATGGCCTATCAACCACAACCCAAGATGAAACAGCATCATCCTAAGCAGAACAAGACAAATCCTCCAAACAAGAAGGATCAGGCTTGTCACCACTGTCATGAAAAGGGCCATTGGAAGCGCAATTGTCCTCTCTACATTCATGACTTGTGACAGAAGAAGCAGGGTAATGAAGCTGGTAAACCCAGTACTTCAGGTGCGTTCTTTATGATTGAATTATTCACTCTTACTCCTAAATTGAATTCATGGGTATATGATACGGGATGTGGCATTCATATTTGCAATACCTTGCAGGGGTTTAGAGTTGAGAGAAAGCTGGCCTATGGACAACAATTCTTGCACGTTGGTAACGGAGCGCATGCAGGAGTTGAAGCTATAGGAGTTTTTAATTTTAGTATTTTCGATAATTTATATTTCCAAGAAAATATAATACCCAAGGATATATTCATATACCCAACATATTTTCTTGAAAATCTAGGATCCAACTTTACATAGATTTCACCACATCAGTTGATCTGCTAGTGGTGAAAGTATAAAAGATGGTAATCTGTTGAACAATAATTGGCAAACACTTTTCCAATTCCTAGATCATTATGGGATTTACATCAAATTGATTCATCAATTTGTCATGTAAGCATGTTTCATCCCATCTCATGCCTTAAGCTCTAGGTCTCACGCATCAACTTAATTAAGTCGTCTAACTTAGAAGCTGCAAATTCTCCATGTGTGGTCTCACGCACACTTGGAAATTTACCTTGTCATTAAAATTTAGCATGCGTCTCACGTTTACTAAATAATAACTTCAAGTGTTTCTTATAGTTAGATGGCATGTAACTTAAGAAGTATTGTAGGCTTGTGTATATTGTAAAGGTGTAGAAGTTGTGTAATAGATAGATCTAGGTTTGTTAGTAGTTGTCAATAGAAGTAGTTGTGTTGGGTAGAAGTAGAAGTAGTGTTGTGAAAAAGAAGTAGTGAAGTTGTGTGAAGTTGTGTAATAGTAGTGGTGTGCATAAGTTGTGAAGAAGGTGTGTAGTGGTGTGATATTGGTTCTAGCTACTATTAGGACTCGACATTTAGCTTAGTGTCGTAAATTGGTGTAAGCAAAAGTTGTTAGAATAATACAATCAAAGTACACATATAGCGGAAGCTAGGATCAAGAATAACACATACAAAGATTAACTAAAACATAAATAGGAACGTACCGTGGTGATTCTAGCCCGAACAAGAATCAAAAGCAATTGTCTTTAACAATATGAAGAACCCTAATTAGGGTTTATATGGATCAATGATTAACCCCTTACCGTTTTGTTAATCGATCCCTTGATAACAACAATAGTGTGTTGTTACCTTGTTCTTGTACACACGAATTAAACCATATCAAGTTTATGCTAGTAAAAACACAAGAAGGATTTTGATGCTCAAAAAATCGATCCAAGATCCCTAGGGATTATGGTCGATCGTTTAGGGACAAGAGAAAAGAGAAGAAAAACGCTTAGGGATAATGTGTGTACAAAAGCTTGTAAAAACAATGACCCCTTGTGTTTATATTTATACTAGAAGTAATCTTGGAGGACAAGTTAGGGTAAGGGTATCCCTACCCTTGTGATCGACCGGCCATACACCTCCAAGAGGTGTTCCGGAACCTTCTCGTCATCTTATTTACAATCTAGTCCTTTCCCTTTATATTTAATGATAGTTAGTCCATACCGTTAACAACTAACGATCATTAGTCCTTATCTTGTGTCCAAATAATAAATATATATACATAACATTTAATATACATTAATTATTTATTTCTTGATACTCATTCGTAACGTGTGCAATCCCGAGGTCTCGAGTTCGATTCTAGACATACGTTTATTAATATATATCCATAAACTCCAACAGCTCCCACTTGGATATCTATTAATAACATAATGACATTGGTAAGCGTCTAGCAACACGCCAATGCCCCTAGATCAACTTGAGGAAGGTTTCCTGGAAAAAACCTATAATGATTCATCATTATTATTATCATCCTTTTGTTTCTAATACCACGTTAATAAAGATATGGATCTTAGTCATTCTTTAATTAACAATTCTGTTTCTCGTTGTTTATGATTGAGCAAGATTACCAAAACATCTGAACGTATTCCAGATAGACTTTGGGCGTGCGCACGCAAACATCTTGTCAACCCTACGAGGGGCCCAACAGTATTAATCTTCAAAACAAATTTGAAGGAACAAATTCTTTCTTGACTACAAGAATAACCCATGAACTTTGCAACACTTCTGAAAACAACCCTTATAACTCCCTGTTACGGTGAGCGGTAGATTGCTTCACAGAAATGCACTACATCCATGACTCTTATCTGGTATCTCAAGTCTGAGGATAACAAATTCATGATTTACTTACTGATAAGATCCATAAAGTAAAATCATGTAGTTGGGATAAGTCCTATATTCAATTCATCAAATATCATGTGAAATTGGTATGTCAACGCATCAATATACTTTCAAGTATATTCTTAACCAATACTCAGATTTGTCTTAGCTTAATGATATTCCATATCATTAATCGACAATGAACAATTTAGAATAATATTAGTTATTCACGGATTTTAAACATGCAAATATAGGACACAATATATTATTAATGAAAACAAACGTACTAAGTACTTTAATTCATTATAAATAATAATTGCTTAATGTCTTTTATCCAAATACCAAAATAGATCAATGCATGATTATACTAGTTAATGAATTTTCCTCAAGTAATAACTTGAAGACAATTATGCCTCAAGTAATGACAATCATACTTGTTGACAAGGCATTATTTCATCTAACTACGATCTATCCGAATTTTGAGAATACTTCTTACAAGAATTCAATAATTAAAATTCTTGTATGTGTAAATCCAACTATCTTGATATAGCCACATAATTTTTTTCTTCATAAATGGTGTGATATCCTCAATCACCAACTTATGACAATCAAACTTTCAAACCTTTTAAAGTTTAAAGTATTCTAATTATTTTAGTGTTTAATGCAACTTTGCTCTTAGTTGAGCACAACTAGTTTTCATGAAATCCTTCATGACTAGTTATTGAGTATCATCTCAATTAACCCAGCATCATTGTATATTAAACACAATATGCTCTTTAAAATTTTCGTAAACTTAATATCCATAGTGTAATGTTTATGAGCTATTCCAGGTTGAGGATCATTATTCTAATTTCAAACATTTTGCATTAGAATATCTATTACACAAGTTATATAATAACTTTTAATTAGATATCAAATATTGTCAAATCATTAAGCACTTAAGCATGATACAACAATAATATAATGCACATGAAAATCCTTCAGTCAAACTTAGATTTTATTCATGTTTGATCTTTACAAATATGTATATCCTTTTAGTCTTCCAAAATGATATATTATGTTCTATTAGAATTTATTTACCGCACATGTTTATTTAATAATAAACTTTTGTTCCAAGGTTGTATGTTTTATTTTCTAAATCTTTCACTTACAGTTTCATTCCAAACTAAGTCTTAACATTTCACTTATATGGAATATAACTTCTTATATGTTACACAACATATATGATTTAGTAAATCAAACATAATACTCCCACTAGCTTTCAGGAATACTTAGAAATTATCTTATTTTAATTATAAACCTAAACATAGATTTAATAATTTATCATAAGAATAATCTCCTAGATGCATGCATTTATCCATTCATGGATTATTGCACTTTGTATACTTCCAAAGATTTTCTTGAATTCATAAACTCTTTTTGATTACTTATCGTCCTCGCTCAAGTAATTATTTAAGAAAGAGTTTTGATATTCATTGTCAAATTTCATATTCATATAAATATGACAATTAAGCATCTTTGTATCTTTAATGTGCTTAGGAAAGAGTATTCAATCATAGTTAATTGCTTAAGTATAATTAATAATCTTGTAATAAGACATGCATTAAGATATGTGTACAATTTTGTCCATATGATTATTTCACAAAGATTTAAACCTCTAGGGTTACATTATCTTTGAATAAACTCATCATCATTCTCTAACTACTAAGAATTAAGATAAACCAAATTTTCTAAATTTGAATATCTTTATGAACAACATCTATAACATTCATATTATGAGTAATTTACCCAATTAATTATTTTGGTAATACTACATCATATAATCGTCAGTATATTCATTAAATATATGAGATATCCAAGTGGATCTATGAATGATAATTCCATCATCTTGAGTTTTATCATTTACATGTTAAGCCTCATCATGATTTTAACTAGTGTGGTTTTAGAAGATTATGTATCTTGTAATTCTATCTTTTCAAGATAAAATACTCCCACTTGCCTTTAACAATATAGAGACTATCTATAACTACTTAGCAATTAGAGCAACAATCCAATTTTCTCTTTCAAGACTTTACAAATACGCATTGATAGTTCTTTGTTAATAACCTTCACGTAAGTAACTTAACAAATTCAGAACTTCAATTTTAAGACTTAATGTGATTCATCACATTTCATAATTCAATAACGTCTTATTAATCTTCTAGGAGTCTAATTGAGTATATTCAAGCCATACTCAATTTCTAACCTTGATAACTTTTAAAAGAAATCATAGTTATCTTTAATCAAACAATCTATCAAGAGTTTGATTCCCTAACTGAACATACTATCCATATGTGGTACTTCAATTAGAATTAATATTGTAAGAAGATCTAACAACATATATAAGATAACCATATTCCTGTTGGCATACCTATTTACCAACTAAGTCAACTTAATGGTATAATAGTGTTTCCAAACCAATTGCATGCTTTATAACACAAGTACTTTTGACCAAGTCACTTCATGTTTATGTCTTATAAAAACATAAACTTGTTATAATCCCACTATATTAATCATTGATCAACTCAATGACTTCTTGTATATGTCTTAATTAAAAGACCATAACAAGCTAACGTCTTACTTTATTATAAGTCTTAATACTTAAAAGACTTCATATTTATAACTATACAATAAAGTATAAACATGTATCTAGCAACAAGGGGAGAATATCTAGCAACAAAGGAAAATCACAAGATAAAAGGAAATCACCCGAAGAAGAATATCTAACAACAAAGATGAAACAATGAAGCATAAATGTTTCGTGGCTCATGCACCTGATGAAATATGTCTAGGAGTAGATTTGGAGCCCGATGAGTGGATTAAGGATAGTGGATGCTCAAGACACATGACGGGGAATCGCAAGCTATTTTCTACATATAAGGCATACAACGGAGGTAATGTTGTTTTTGGTAGTGATCGTCGTGGAAAAATCATAGGCAAATGTACGATCTCTCAAGACTCTCTAACTATTGAAAATGTCGAGCATGTAGATAATCTAACTTATAACTTGCTTAGTATAGGCCAAATATTTGATAATAAGTCTAGGGTTACCTTTACCGAGATAGATAGTGAAATAATTATGGATAAGAAAGTTATAGGTAGAGGAATTAGGAAATGAGGTATATATGTTATGAAATTAGGAGACAAACCGGAAGATAAGATATGCCTAGCTACTATAGATGAAAACTCCACTTTGTGGCATAGGAGATTAGGTCATGCAAACATGCAACAAATACAATCTTTAGCCTCTAAGGAACTAGTTAGAAACTTACCTAGCCTAAGATATGATCAACACTTTTGCGATGCTTGTAAAATTGGAAAACAAGCACATGCTAGTCACAAAGCTAAAAATATGTTATCCACAACTAGATGCTTAGAATTATTTCATATGGACCTTTTTGGTCCATCCGCTGTGCGGAGCTGCGGTGGCAATCGTTACACCTTAGTTATGGTAGATGATTATTCACGATACACGTGAACTAGGTTCTTAAGCTATAAAGCCGAAGCCTTTGAAAAATTTGAGATATTTAGTAAAATGATACAAAATAAGTTAGGATGCTCTATAGTCTCAATTAGGACGGACTATGGTAGGGAATTTGATAACGAAGTACAATTCGGAAAATTTTGTGATAAAAATTGAATATCTCACAACTTTTTCGCTCCACGTACTCTGCAATCAAATAGGGTAGTAGAAAGAAAAAATAGGTCTTTACAAGAAATGAGTAGAACAATGTTAAATGAACAATCTATCCCACAAAAATTTTGGTGTCACGCCATAGATACATCAACATATATACTTAATAGAGTTTCCATTAGACAAATCTTAGTAAAAACTCCATATGAATTATTAAGAGGTAGAAAACCTAATATAGGCTACTTTAGAGTATTCGGAAGTAAATGTTTCATCCTTAATACAAAAGACTATCTAACTAAGTTCGACCCTAAGGCTTACGAAGGAGTTTTTCTAGGATATTCCCAAAATAGTAAGGCATATATAATTCTTAATAAACATACCATGAAAGTAGAAGAATCCCTAAATGTAACCTTTGATGAAAATCCTCCACTACCTAAAACATTACCCTTAGAAGATGATGATGTTATAGAAGAAGAAGCTATTGAGGTTAGTAAAACTAAACCCTTAGGTAATGATCTTGAAGTAGAAACTTTAGAAGAAAATGAAGTTGTAAATGTTAAAGAATCAAAGTCACATCCATTAGATAACATTATAGGTCACCTAAACCAAAGGACACTTAGATCACAAGCTCAAGATAAAAATAACTTCTTTTGTTTTGTGTCAACAATAGAACCTAAGAATATAAATGAAGCCTTAAAGGATGAAAGTTGGATCATGGCTATTCAAGAAGAATTAAATCAATTTAGAACAAATGATGTTTGGGAACTAGTCCCAAATCCTAGGAATGCGACCATAATAGGAACTAAGTGGGTATTTAGGAATAAATTAAATGAAAATGGAATAGTAACTAGGAATAAAGCTAGGTTAGTCGCCCAAAGTTATAATCAACAAGAAGGAATTGATTATGACGAAACCTATGCTACTGTAGCTAGATTAGAATCCATTAGAATCCTTTTAGCTTATGCATGCGCCCTAGACTTTAAGTTATACCAAATGGATGTGAAGAGTGCATTCCTCAACGGTTTTATCAATGAGGAGGTTTATGTGGCACAACCTCCGGGATTCATTGACTTCGCAAAACCTGATTATGTTTACAAACTAAAGAAAGCTTTATATGGTCTTAAGCAAGCTCCAAAGGCTTGGTATGATAGACTTAAAGCTTTCTTAGTTGAGCATAATTATTTCATGAGAATGGTAGATAACACTCTCTTCACCAAAAGAAGTGACCCAAATATCATCATTGTTCAAATCTATGTCGATGACATTATATTTGGATTGACTTGTCAGGATATGTGTGATGAATTTGCCAAAATCATGCATGATGAGTTTGAGATGAGCATGATGGTGAACTAAACTTCTTCCTAGGATTACAAATAAAACAACTAAAAGATGGAATATTTTTTAACCAATCAAAATATATTAAGGAAATGCTTAAGAAATTTGGCCTAGAAGACTCAAAACCCCTTAAGACACCTATGTCTACGGAAGTGAAACTCACAAGAGATGAAGAAGGTGAGTCCGTAGATAACACTAAGTATAGAGGAATGATAGGTAGTTTACTATACTTAGCGGCAAGTAGACCCGATATCATGTTTAGTGTTTGCCTTTGTGCCCGCTTTCAAGAGGATCCCAAAACCTCTCACCTAGAAGCGGTTAAGCGTATTTTCCGATACATTAAAGGCATTATACACTTAGGATTATGGTATCCTAAGGGATCTAGCAGAGAAACCATTGTCTATGCGGATTCGGATCATGCGGGAGACTACGTGGATCGAAAAAGCACTAGTGGTATTTGCACGTTTATGGGATGTTGCCTAACATCTTAGTTTTCAAAGAAGCAAACCACTCTTGCCATTTCGACCACCGAAGCTGAATATGTAAGCGCTGGAAAGGCATGTCAACAAGCACTATGGATGAAACAAGCTCTCGTAGAGTATGACGTTAGGTTAGAAAACATTCCTATAATGTGTGATAATAAAGGAGCCATAGATTAAAGTAAGAATCCCGTTCAACACTCTAGGACTAAACATATAGAAATACGTCATCACTTTCTTAGGGATAACGTACAAAAGGGAAACATAACAATAGAAAAGGTAGCCTCGGAAGATAACATTGCGGATATATTTACTAAGCCCCTTAAGCGTGAATTGTTTAACCACTTACGTTTAGGATTAGGAATGATGGAAAAATAGATTAAAATTTTATTTCTGAAATTTCTTGACTCTGAATTTTTTTTTATTGTAAGATGGGCGGACCCCTTAACTTTATAAGGGCGGCCCCTTTAAAATTAAGGGGACCGGCCTCACTTTAATGGGGGCCGACCATCTGAGCATAAAAATATTAAATTTTCTTTTCTTTCTTCTCAAGTCTGAGTCTAGGATTCTGTTTTGCACAAAAACCAGAAATTGAGATATTTTGTTTTTGCATATATACTCTCAAAAGAAAACCTCAATTCATTTTGAAATCATTCTCACGATTAGGAAAACTCATTGTTGAATAATGGTAAAAATGTTTTTCTAAAATCATGCATAAGAGTTAACATGAAGTGTCAAAATATATAATCCAATATATATCTTTGGCAATCATAGACTAAGCAAATTAAATCAAGGAGTTTTAGGATTGCTTCTTAGGATACATGTATTTCTTTGCATTAGGAGTCGAAGCAATTGCATCTCCACATTTGTTGCATATAGGCACACACTAGAAAAATGTCAAGTATCACTTGGTCACATTTGTTCCATCATTAGTTTCTCCCTCACTAAGTTGCCTTATACTTTATTTGTTGCCTTAGGATACATAAATTGCTTATTTGTTCTTTATCATTATTGCCTTTGCATGAAAACTATAATATTTGCTTAGTTGCCTACATATATATACTTTTCATGCATACTTCATCAAGATAATATTTGTTTAGTTGCCTAAAGAGATGGACTTGCCCAAAACCAAACCTCAAAACAAACATCTTTCTGGAAAAATCTGTGCCAAAAACCATTCCTGGCAATTTGGGAACCAGACATTGGGCGGCCCCCATAATTATAACGGGCGGCCCCCTTAAATTAATGGGGCCGGCCATTAATTAAGGGAGCCGGCCACCTGATGATCGAGGTTCCCTGTTTTCTTTCTGCTTTTTAGCTTATTTCACCCTATTTTGACTCCCCACTTCCCTAAATTCACAAACATTCTTTGTCTATCAAATCTACCACCTATTATCCTTCCATGTTAAACCAAATCATCACACTATAAATACCCTCATTCATCATTAATCATCACTCAATCCATCATGTCTTCCCCCAATCATCCAAGAACCAAACCCACAAGAGGTGCAAGAATCACCGTCAAACCCGTGTGGAGAAGAAAACCTGACACATGTCAAAAATTCTCATCCATTAATGATGTTGTCTCCAACCAACCAACAACTAAACATTCACTTCACCCAAATGATACCTTCACTTTACCTCCACATGACAACCTTACTATCTCACTCACCACAAATATTCCAAATGATCCTTTTGAGGAACATACTCAATCCCAAAACCACATCCATCCTTCTCATCAAGACATGAATCCTATGTCTAATGTCCAAACCTCAATTTCCAACAATAACCCTACTCCTCCATCATCACCTTCCTCCGAACATAAAAAGTTTGTTGAAGAGCTCAAAGAAGCCCACGAGCTTAGTGCTCTCCTTGCCCTACATCTTGCTCAACGCAATTTGGTTCAACAACCCTCTACCACTCCATCCTCACCATCCAACAACATTGTCCCACTTGGGAATCATGTCAACAATTGTCCTTGTTGTATTTTTCTCCAAAAACAAACCATTGCTATCAATGAGCACTTCACTTGGATTGAGTATCTCCTCACAAGGTCTTCCCCATCACCATCACAAACACAACAATCCAACTCTTCCGCTCCAAGCTCACCTCCATCAACCACTCCAAACTCTCCAAAAAAAAATTCCCACAAAAGTCTACCTCCACTAAATCCATGCTTCTAATCTCCAAGCAAGTCCTAGAGACCTCAGGATGGCAACTTAGTATTATCTAATGTAGTTTGCTAAGAAAAGCATATATGTATGCTTATGCAACAATGATTATGTTTTCCAACATAATCTATTTTTATGAATAATGAATGCTTGTTGAGATTTATTGCTTGCTTTTTACATATTTTCTTGTTATATATTTAGTTTAATGAATTATATATATATATATATATATATATATATATATATATATATATATATATATATATATATATATATATATATATATATATATATATATATATATATATTGTATGTTTCTAAATATTTTTGCAAGCATTCCGTATCTCAATTTGTCTTTTAACCGTAAAACGAGGGGGAGTACACATCAAGGGGGAGCTCATCCGACTTCGGATTAACCTTTTTGATGTTCACAAAAAAGGGGAGAAGTGATATAAACTCACTAAATACTTGTATATATAATAATTTTTGATTTAATGAGTTTAGATTTTGTAATCATCAAAAAGGGGGAGATTGTTGATATAAATAATGCGTAAAAACGTTATTAATATTCTTCGATATCCCTATATTTTGACGATCACAAAATATAAAATCATTAAACGTAAAATCATTACGTAAATAAGTATTTAGTGACAAAATATCATTATATCCAACTAATTCACTTAAGGTATGAATAAACAAGTGCCTAATACATTTTATGATCAAAGGAAGGTTTATTTACTAATTACAAATTATATAAAATGGTATAAACATTTTATATATTTAAGAAAAACACTTTTGGTAATTAAAGGAAAATGTTTATTTCACAATAAATAAATGAATTCAAATTTTAAACCAAATTCAGTTAAATTTCCACCAGATAAACTTTCCCCAGAAAAGACAAAGAAATCAGGCTGTTACAGTGGGCGGCCCCCTTAATTTTAAGGGGGCCGGCATACGCTCCTGTGTCAGAATTCTTTTGCCTATAAATACTGGTTCAAATCTGAATTTTTTCCCAACCTTTTGCACTAAAACTTTATGTTCTAATTCTCTCAAATCATCTTCCTAAATCCTTTGATCATAAACATATTAGTTCTTGTTTCAAGTGGTCCTATCCTTTATCATTCAAAGTGCAAGAGAAGAATACTCCTCCAACATCTTGTTAAGAAGTATTGTAGGTGTTGATACAAAAGTTGGCCGTTCCTGATTATGGGCTCTTGCTCTCGTACCAATTCGCTTCTTAATGCTTGAAACCTGAGCACTAAGAGAATAAACAACACCGTTAGGCTTATCGTGGGATTGTCTCCCACGATTAGACTCCGGCGTGAGAGTAAGTAATCGATTTAGGGTTCTCGTAAAGAGTTTTAGGGTTTGTGTATCGTACCTTGAATGAGAATTATGTCATTTCTTATATAGGCGCAGAATCCTTGTAGGGTTTGTGCTCCTTACGTTTCACACACATGGTGCTTATCCGGGTTAAGGATATTCATTCCATAGATAGAAGATCTCTATCTATTCCGTATATAGGTTGGTTGGGCTTGCGTGAGCCCATTCCTATTATTGATGCGGCCCATGTTATAATAGCCCACACATGGTTGGCTTTTAGGCCTTAATAATGTTTAATATTTGGGCTCGTAGCCCATATATAGACTATACGTCATCATGTCCCCCCAGTCTAGTGTGAGCGGCTCGTAGCCGCGGATGCTAGACTAGTTACAACAGCGGTAAACGTGGCGGGAGAACATTGAAATATTGCCGCCCAATTTGGAGTGCAATGTACCTAGTCATAGATATTCCAAAGAAATACCTCGAAAATCAGGGGTTGTGTCCACGTGTCCCTCGTAAATCGGGAAAGAGTGCATGTACCATTTCGGTTCTAGCCATACGTTTTGTGAGTGGGATCCACGTGGACATCATCTAGGGTTTTTGACCCCTTATATCAGAGTCACCGCCCCCATTTTTACAAAAACACACAGTAAAACACATACTCACCCTTGCTCACTTTCTTGAAAGCGTATTTTTGCAAAGAAAGTAATTGTTTTATTAGGTAAATTTGTGTGCGTTTCCCAATAAATTTATGAAAATGGTTGCCCAATTAGAAGATTTTTGCTCTGCGATGACTGAGAATGATGTGCGTCAGTTTACATCTGATTTCTTCATTTCTCTGGATGTGCATCCAGAGGCTCCAGATGTTGACGCGTGTATAGCCGATTTCCCCGAAGGGAAAATAGGATTATACACGCGTTTTTTCGAGTACGCGAATTACCGCGTACTGATATCTATTTTCCTGAGCGATTTGCTCAACCACTATCGCCTCCACATCTCACAGCTGCACTGTATAGGTGCGGCTAAGGTGTCGAATTTTGAGGTAAACTGCCGTTTACTTACGATAGAGCCGACCATTGCCTTGTTTCGCTCCTTCTACCACACAACGTGGTCGAATGGATGGGTATCCTTTGCGAAGCGCCCGGGGGCGCTTCAGTGCTATACTGAGAAGGTAGACTCCCTGAGGCATTGGAGGGAGCATATTTTCTGGGTTGATGATGTGGTGTTTCCATCACCTTTTGAGTTTTATACTCAAGATAGGTTGCCTAGGGATGGGCGCCCCGCACCCGGTTCCTATAGTCTGACCGATGCGCAGACCCTTGATGCCAACCGCATTCCCATTAACCCTTATCCGGAGGAGTTTTTGGTGCACATGGGGTTGAGTCGCAATTACTTCGGTGGTGTTAACGAGGTGCCAACCTTCATAGATGAGGAAGGCCGGGGTGGGTGTTCGTCCCTTCTACTTCAAATATGTAAGTTTTTCTATATGCGCACATTTAGTAACTAATCATTTCTTTTTTGCTGTTTGTTTATGTGCGCAGAGATGGATCTATTCGATGTGGTTAAGCAGGAGAAGCTAAAGCAGGCGACTGTAAGGGTGCGCCCTCTGAGGGAGGGTGAGCAGCCACTTCTGGAGGCAACCCGGGGTCATCCGACTGTGTTGCCGGATGCTGGTCACGAAGATACGCCGCCGCTCCAAGTGACGCCCGTTCAGAGTGTGGCGCCAGATGTGGAGATGGCGCAGGAGGAGGTAGCGCACGCTGAATCATCTGATAGTGTGGAGATGTTGAAGCCTGAGGAAGTGTTGAAACCTGAGGAGGTAGCGTGGGAGCTGAAGCGCAAGGGAGAGGCTGGTAGCAGTGGTACCTCCAAGAGGAGACGCTACATCATTGGAGATGATGAGTCGTCTGCGGAGGAGGAGACATCCGCTCCTGGTGCGGATAAGGAAGCTGCGAAGACCTCTCCGTTTATGTAAGTCGTATTCCTCATGCATATATATATATATATATATATATATATATATATATATATATATATATATATATATATATATATATATATATATATATATATATATTTTGTCGTAATATGTACTAACTACTTCCTTCATGTTTTGTAGTGATGATGCCACGAAGGGTGATGGAGCCTTCGTGGAGGTGGTGTCCCCTCCGCAGAATGAAAACAAAGAGGGAAAGCTAAGGTTGATGAGGGCGTACCTGTGCAGCAACTGATGGAAGAGTTGGCTGCGACTGCTGCACGTCAGACTGAGCTGGTGGCTCAGTTGAAGACGAGGTACGTCGGGGAGAGCAGCGTTCTCGCCCAGAAGGATGAGGAGATAGCTATGCTCCGCGCGCAGCTGGCTGAAGCGCAAGCGGAAGTGGGGTCCTCTAGGGTGCACACTGAGAAGGTCACCCATGAGAAGTTGACCACAATGACTGAGCTGGAGCAGGCACGCGGACAACTTCATCAGTACAAGGCCAACATGACTTGGGCGGTAAGGTACTTGGAGGAGAAGAAGGAGGAGCACTTCGCGAGTATTGCCAAGTTCAAGGAGCGCATGGAGGAAATTGTCCAGATACAGGAGAGTAAGCTGCGCGGCCTGAACATAGAGTATGATGAAGAGTTATACCCTCATCTGATGTCGACCATTGCTGAGCGCAGGTACTTCCTTTTTAGCTTTTGTATACTTTATTGTATTTTGTTGCTATGCTTTTTCTTAACACAAGTTGTCCTTGTTGATGTAGGTGGTTGATCAGTCACGGACTGCGCCTAGCCGCCATGGGCACGTTGGAGTCCCAAGAGGTGTTGGGTGCCTTTGGGAAGGTGGTGCAGTGTGCGGTGGAGCGTGGGAGGTCGCAGGCTATAGAGGACCTCCATGAGCTTAAGCTATTGGACAAGGCCTTGGCTGAGGTACCTGGTTACAACGCAGCTGCGTATGATGAGTTGACACAGGCTATGGAGGGGTTGAAAATTCTCGAATTGCCTCATATTGGCCGGTTGGAGCACGACCAAGACAACCCCATAAAGGTAATTATGGAGGGGTTGACCTTGGAGCGCCACATTTTGGAGGATGAAGAGGCGCAACCTGATTACTTCCTTAAGCCTGATGAGTCGCAGCTGCAGGTTCCGGTGTTTATGCAGCCGCGCCATATGCTGAACCCTTTTTCCCTTGAGAAGGAAATTCCTCTGAAAGAGGTACTGGAGCGCCACGCGCAGAGAGCTGCCCAAAAGAAAGGCATTCAGGGCAAGGCAGTATTATGCGGTGTGGGTGCTGCACACATTCCCAGGTCTGATGGGGTACCTGTGAGTGTGCCAACCGTATCTCCCAAGGATGCATTGCTTTTGTGGAAGCTTCAAGAGGCGGGGAGTTCTGCTGTACCAGAAGATAGCCCTGAGCATCGCCATAGCATATAGGCTTTCTTGTTGTAGCTTGTATATTTATCGTGTAAATAACAAGGTGTATATTTTTTGTGATGTCGTAGTTGTCTTTTTCTTTTATGTAAAAAGATGGAATGAGATAACTTATTGTGTATAAAGTAAGTGTATGACTTAGAGACATAGTTGCATTAATGTTTTGCTAAGTTTTTATTATTTGACCAAGTGTCTTGGCTCGTTATTTGCTAAGCTTTGTACGGTGTACTTAATGTTTGCGCACCCTTCGTGGGATGCGCATGTAAAGGTGCTTAGCAAGGATGCGTGATCCAATGTTGATGAGTTTGCAACCCTCTTACTCAACGAGTGAATTAGTAGGTTTACTCATCCTTTATGCCTTCGTGGGTCTTAATTAGTGCATGCACGCCATGTGGGCAAAAATATAAGATAACAATATTGACATATATAAGTATGTATGCAATAAAGTGAAATATGTTATGGAGTTAGCTAGAAACCATAACATTTTATTAATACTTGCAAGTTTTTTGAAAAATAAAAATACAATTCCTAAGAAAGAAAAGGGGAATCAAACACTTATTGGGCACATCCTAAAGTGCAAAGGTGTCTGTGTAATGGTCGTAGCCTTGCCTAAAAATAACATCTTGTAAGATTGCAGATGTTCCAGGTGCGTGCTAGGTCGTGACCTTCCATATCGCGCAGCCTGTATGCGTCATTGCCAAGCGCATCAGTGACCTCGTAGGGTCCTTCCCATTTAGGTCTGAGCTTGCCTGTGTCTTCTGCGTGGGTCGCATCATTGGCACGGTATACAAAGTCTCCTGGCCTGAAGGAAGTGTGTTTGACCTTTGCATCATAATACTTCTTCATTTTTGCCTTAGCCTTTGCTTTGCGTATTGCTGCGCGTTCACGACTTTCTTCCAGTAGGTCCAAGTCTATGCGCCGCTCCTCGTCATTTGTTGTGACGTTGACCTCTGCTGTTCGTATAGTTGGCATTCCTATCTCAGCTGGTATGCCGGCCTCTGTTCCGTAGACAAGGGAGAATGGCGTGTCGCCAGTACTGGTTTTGATTGTGGTGCGATGCGCCCATAAGACATGTGAGAGCTCGTCTACCCACCTTCCTTTGTGTCTGTCAAGGCGCGCTTTTATTCCTTCACCTAGACTGCGATTTGCGCGCTCAACTAAGCCATTGGTTTGTGAGTGTTTAACTGAAGCGAAGTGTTGTGTGATGTTCAATTGCGCGTACCAGTCTTTGAATGGGTTGTCGCAGAACGGTTTTCCATTCTCTGATATAATCTCTCCGGGTAGTCCGAAGCGACAGACAATGTTGTCCCAGACAAAGCATTTGACTTGGTTTCCCGTGATGCTCACCACCGCTTTTGCTTCAATCCACTTCGTGAAGTAATCTATGGCTACGATGAGGAACTTTAGTCCTCCTACTGCGACTGGAAAGGGTCCTGCGATGTCAATGCCCCATTTGTAAAATGGCCATGGTGAGGTGATGGGTGTCAGCTCTTGTTGTGGTCGGCGCGGAATTGGCCTATGTACTTGACAATTGCTGCATTACTTTATCAGATCGCGTGCGTCGCGGTGCATGGTTGGCCAATAAAACCCTGACTGTAGAGCGCTTGCTACCACAGTTCGCGGCCCTGAGTGCATGCTACATGATCCAGCGTGGATTTCTCGGAGTACATAGTCTGCTTGAAGAGGTCCAACACATCTGAGCCAAGGTTGCAAGAAAGAGCGTCGATAGAGTATATTGTCTCGTAGTTCAAATCGCTGCGCTGTGCGCCGCACTCTTCGAGCGTCCTTATGGTCTTGTGGCAAAATTCCCTTGCTAATGAATTCAATGATAGGTGTCATCCATGTAGGATCTTGTTCTTCTATCACTGTGGACACTTCCATCTCCAAGATTGACTTGTTTTGTAGGGTTTCTATCCTTGAATCTTTGATACGTGAAAGGGTTTAAAGATGGAAGTTATGCATGGATAACTATGGAAAAGATGTGTCAAAGAAGGTGTCTTAAGGGTTCCTTTTATAGTATAAGGAGCCCTTATTACAAGTGGTCAAGTTGCTTAATATAATATATTAGAGGTTTATCTTATCCTAATATTACACCTTTCAAGGTAAAACACTCCATTATATCTACTGAGACTTCTGTACTACTTCTACTTAACGTATAACTTTGTACAAAGACTAATAATACAACTAAATATCTCTAAATAAAATATAACAACTTGTCGTGAAAACTGACAAGACCTTCTTTAACTAGCAGTACCTTCTTACCCAGAAGGTACTGTTAGTATATCCTCAACATCAGCAAAACTGAAGAGGCAGGCTTAACTATCAACTAGCAGGCTCTTCTGGCAGACTCTTTACTTTGTGCATTTTATTCCCAACAATCCTCCCCTAAACTTGTTATTCCCATTTAAAATAACCAAGTTTCTTTGTGAATAAAATTCATAGTTTGAGGATTTGAGGGAACTCTTCCAAAACCTTATCTTTTTCTCCTTAGGCTTTCATACTGATCAAATATGCTCTCTTTCAATCTTTTGATTGCATCAGTTTCTTCTTCACACAAAAGCTTATTGGAGATCAAGACTGATAATACTTCATAGCTTAAAGGATACTCCTTCTCACCTAGCATAAAGAGCTCTATTCCACTCTGAGTGGAAAGATGATGAACATGACTCATGCTGAAGTATTCCCATGTAACAGATAAATCATAGTAAGGAAATTTCCAATGAGTATCAGTAGGATTTGGATCATACAATCTGCTGAACTCAACCCATAGCTCTTGCTCCTTTGCATCTGGCTTATACTTGGTTTTCAGCTTTTCTTGAACTAATACCCATAATTCATCTAAATCCATTCTGCTACATGCTCTAAGTAGATTTTCAAAGTTCTTGAAAATCTCAACCTTATTTCCAACTCTTGTTATCTTCCATGCTTTGCCAAACTTGTCATTGAAGATTTCCCAATCTATGACTGGATGCCTTGCATGTAAAGGTTCAGCAAAAATAACTTATGGAACATGGACAACCATTTCTCTTGATTGAACAGGAGGCAATTTTGCTGTTTGTTCCTTCTGATCATATTTTCTTCCTTTGGAAGGTCTTTCTTGTGTATCCATGAGAAAACTGGTTTTGTTTCTTCTGTAAGCCTCTAAGTATAGAAGCTTCAATTCATCAAAAGATTTACCTTTGAGTTGATGATCTTTCATGTTCACTTCTCTTTTCATATATATCTTGAAGAATTTCTTCTGATCTGCTTCAGAATGTGGCATTTTAAATCCTTTCTTCTGATTCTTCTGAATCTGCTGATAGACATCATCCAATGCCTCTTGATTGTATTTCTTGGTGATGAAATCATTGAGTTTGATTGTCATTTCATCTGAGCTAAGAGACTCATCACACACCAGAGTGTAAGCTTCACCTCTTACAATTGGATCAATGGAAATGATGTATTGCAGCTGAGCATCAAACTTTTCTTGCAGCATTCTTGATTCTTCTTCAGCCCCTATAACTTCTTCTTCATGAAGCCAATTGTGCTTGCTCTTTCTTCTTTAACTTTTTTGGCTTTGGTTCATCTTCAACCACAATTTTCTTGCCCTTGTCTTTTGGTGAAGATATTGGACTTGGAGCAGCAGATTGTTCATCATAAACAAGAAACCTCCCCTGAGGCTGTGATCCTCTCTTTCTTTTGTAAGACACTTGATCAGAACCTTTTAAATTCATAGCTAATAGCCTCTGAATCCCAGCAGGCTCTTGCTCTGCTTCAGCAGTATCTTGTTCTGTTTCAGCAGTATCCTTCAAGCTAACAGGTTCTTTTTCTTGAGTAGCAGGCTCTGTTTCTTGAATAGCAGGCTCTTCATCAAACACTTGAGTTCCTTCATGAAACTGAAATTGAATCTCTTCTTCATTTTTAGAACACCCATCCTCCCCTTTTTGGAAGAGAGACCCAAACCCTCTGCATCTGAACTTGAGGAACTAGAAACAACCAACTGATATGTTCCTTTACCCTTCAACTCTAATTTCTTAACCCTCTTAACTAACTTGGTGTTGATCTCTGTAAAATGTTTGTTTTGACTTTCAAGAGTAGTTTGCAAGTGCTGCACTTGCTCCTTTAATTCCCTGATAGTCTGAGCATCTACACTTTGTTGTGGAGGAGATTGTGATGGTGAGTTATGATGTGATAATGATGGTGATGTTGCAGATGGTGTTTGTGTTTGTTGATGAGATGGTAATGGTACTGGTGATGGTGGTGTGACTGATGGTACTGTTGGTGTGAGTGATGGTACTGGAGATGGATGTGGTGATGAATGATCAGATGATGTGGATGGTTCTTCAGAATGTTGTGGTAACATTTCCTCAAAAAGTGGTACTTCTTCTCCTTGAAAACCAATTTTCATGTTTGAAAACACCTTGTGTGTAAGTTTAGGCGTTTTAAAAGGTTTGTTTGGGGGAAGTAACAAATGTTTGGATTTGTTGATGAGGCACTGAATAAACCGTGGGTACATCAAAAACTTTGTTTCACTGTCCACATTTTTAACCAATCCTTCAAAAATATATTTTGAAAAGTTGAATTTCTTGTTTGTTGCCAGGCAAATGAGAGCTGCAGCCATGTTACCACTAAATTGCTCCCATGAGGTTTTCTTTTGGCTTAAACAATGAAGGATGGTATGAATCAAAAATCTCCATTGAGGGGTAAAATGCTTTTTAAGAAATGTAAGCTTTGTAGAAGTTACATTATACCCCATGTTTGTCAAATTTTCAAAGATTTTAGTATCAGGTAGTTGACTAATGCCATCTGAATCATCCAAACGAAGATGTCTTCTAATGGATGATTCGGTAAAAGTCAAGGTTCTACCATTCACTTTGACCATTAACTCTTGAATCCCATCCCTAAGAGTGTTAACTTTAGCAGTTTGCCAAAATTGTGAAATTTGAGATTCAAAAATAGTGGGATTCACGAGTAAAGCAAACCTGACATAAGAATTGTTTAGAAAATCCACTGCTTGATGAAAAGTTTCATTGTCATCAGACTTTTCCAAAAATGCTAATTGGTTGTGACGTTTGACAAAACTTAGACGAGCCATGGTGAAAGGTTTGATGAAAATTTTGATTTTGATAGTGGGATTTTATTGTTGTACTGGTAGAAGATGAAAGGTGAGTGTGAATTATGATAAGGATTGATTATGAGAAAAATGACTTTTGACCGACTATAAAGATATGGATAAGTAATTGAAGAGGCGGTCAAAAAGATCTTTTATTATAATAACTATATCCTTAATTCGAGGAAAACATGAGAAATTCACAAAAATACCTTTTAAAAACAACGGATATATTTTTAACCTGACAGACTCAACGGCTATGTAGCAGTACCATTTTTACTCTACCAGTACTAAAATTTGAACTACCAGTACCTTGTTTTTGAAATAAAACTTGGCAGTCTCTTTGAAATTTTAGAAAATATCCCTTATAGTTTTTAGCAAACTATCAGCTATCAACGGATTTGATAAGTCTTTACCAAGAGCCGTTTGCTTTGGACTAGTCAGCTCTTTAAGTTGTTTTTTTTTTTTTTTTTTTTTTTTTTTTTTTTTTTTTTTTTTTAAAAAAAAAAAAAAACTGGGTGAACTGATTACCTTATAGTTTTTAGCAAACTATCAACTATCAACGGATTTGATAAGTCTTTACCAAGAGCCGTTTGCTTTGGACTAGCCAGCTCTTATGTTTTTGAAAAACTTGGTGAACTGATTACCATTTCCACATCCTGATTTTGTTAGCAATCTTGAGTAACCTGTAATGGTTAGTTGTAAACCAAAAGAACAGAGTGCAAAGCACTTGTTTTATATAATTGTTAACATTTAAACATCAAGATGAGCAAAAACAAAGCAAACTTTGAACTAACAGTACCAATTTTTTTTTTTTTTATTTTTTTTTTTTTTTTTTTTTTTTTTTTTACTAACAGTATTTTATGACTAACTAGCAGTACCATGTTTAGAGGCCAGAACTTGTTTATTTATATACAAAACACATGTTTTTCAAAGATTTATCATACCAATACCTGCTACCAGGTATTTAAACCTACCTAAATCAAAAGCTTTGGTGAGAAGGTCTGCAAAATTATTTTCAGAATCAATTTTGACAACTTGTATTAACCTTTTCTCATTGCAATCTCTTATGAAATGGTGTCTGATTTCAATGTGTTTTGTTTTTGAATGTTGAACTGGATTTTTAATGATACAAATAGTACTGCTGTTGTCAATGTAAATAATGGTGTTAAGAAAATTGTACCCATAGTCAAGCAATTGATTCTGGATCCAAAGAACTTTGCCACAACAACTTGCACTTGCAACATATTCTGATTCAGTTGTAGAGTTGGCCACCATTGTTTGCTTCTTGCATTGCCATGATATGAGTCTGCAGCCAAGAAACTGACATCCACCAATTGTGGATTTTCTGTCTAAGGTTGCACCAACATAGTCACTATCTGAATAAGCTACTAAATCAAAATATGATTCCCTTGGATACCATAGACCCAACTTAGGCTGGCCCTTGAGGTATCTGAAGATCCTTTTGACTGCTGTGAGATGAGAAACTTTTGGATTTACTTGAAACCTTGCACATACACATACTGAGAACATGATATCTGGTCTTGATGATGTAAGGTACATTAGTGACCCAATCATTGATCTGTAGTTGTGCACATCAACATCTTCACCCTCAGTATCTTTGTGTAACCCCTTTTCTGGATCCATTGGTGTACTTGCAACCTTTGAATCTGCAAACCCAAATTTCCTTAGGATCTCAGCTACATACTTATCTTGGCTGATAAATATGCCTTCATTTGATTGTTTCACTTGGAGACCCAGAAAGAAAGTAAGTTCCCCCATGGAACTCATTTCAAACTTACTATGCATAAGTTTTTCAAACTCTACACACAATTCCTGATTTGTGGATCCAAAGATAATGTCATCAACATAAATCTGCACCAGCAAGATGTCTTTCTTGGTTCTTTTGATGAACAAAGTTGGATCAATCTTGCCTCTTTGAAATCCATTTTCCAATAAATCGAAAGCCAATGTTTCATACCATGCCTTGGGAGCTTAGTGTAGACCATAAAGAGCTTTGGTAACCTTGTACACCTTGTCTGGATATTCTGCATCAATGAAGCCTGGAGGTTGAGAAACATACACTTCTTCTTCAATAGTACCATATAAAAAGGCACTTTTGACATCCATTTGGTAGACAGTGAAACCTATGAAAGAAGCATAGGCCAAGAATAGCCTAATTGCTTCAATTCTTGCAACTGGAGCAAAAACTTCTTCATAATCCACTCCTTCTTCTTGAGTATACCCTTGGGCCACCAATCTAGCTTTGTTTTTTATCACTATTCCCCTTTCATCTTTCTTATTTCTGAAGACCCATTTTGTTCCAATTGCCCTGTAACCTTTGGGCAAATCAACTAGTACCTAAACCTTCTGCAGTTTGAATTGAAGTAGCTCTTCTTGCATTGCTTCAACCCAGCTTGAATCATCTAAGGCTTTTGTAATGTTTTTGGGTTCTACTTGAGAGAGAAAGCATGAAAACAGGCATATGTGGGCAACTTCATGGTTCTTTTCTTCATACACAGCTAGGACAAACCCATCTTTGTCTGAAGATAAAACTTGAGTTCTTGTTTTAACACCAGAATCAATGCTACCAATCACATTATCAATGGAGTGATCTTTGAGAATTCTTGTGTTGTGTGTTGTAGGAACATCATAGGAAATTGGAAGGTTTCCAATCCCTACATCTTCTGGTAAGGAATCGTCTGATAGAACATTTAATGGTTCGGCAGGACCAATTTGTGAACTGGCAGTACCATCTGTTGAACTGGCAGTACCATCTTGTGAATTGGCAGTACCATTTTCATTTTCAGAATTTTGTTGATTCCCTTGATCTTGAGTTCCATGATCATCTTCAACACCTTCATTTGTAGTATTTGAAGGCTCTCCATGACTTTAAGATGAATCCAATCCTGTCCAAATTTGCATCAAGATGTAATCTTGATCCTCAGTTGTTTCATCATTGTCTTCAAAACCTGCATTATCATTAGTATTTGTACCTGTGACAGGCACATAATTCATAGATTCTGAAAGCTTATCAATGTCAAAACACCAATCTGGTCTAGTGCCTGCAACATTTGGTAGTTTCTCTTGGAACTCTATGTGCAGGTTTTCTTCCACTAGCCTAGTGCATTTATTATACACCCTATAGGCCTTACTTTGCAAAAAATACCCTATCATGTAGCCTTCATCAGCTTTTCCTTCAAACTTTCCTAGATGATCTTTGGTATTGAGAATAGTGACATGACATCCAAAAGGTCTCATAAAACTTAGAGATGGTGTTCTACCAAACAAAAGTTCATAAGGAGTCTTTCTATGAGGTTTAATCACAAGAACCTTATTCTGTACATAACAAGCAGTACCTACTGCTTCAGCCCAAAATGAAACAGGCAACTTAGAATCTACTAGCATTGTTCTAGCAGCCTCTATAAGTGTTCTATTTTTCCTTTCTGCTACTCCATTTTGCTGTGGGGTTCTAGCTACACTATATTCTCTTTTTATTCCTTTTTCTTTGCAAAATTCATCCATAACTCTATTCTTGAATTCTGTCCCATTGTCACATCTAATTACTTTTACTTTCTTATCTATTTGGTTTTCTATCCCTGTAATGTAGGACTTAAGGATCTCACTTGTTTCATCCTTAGTTTTTAAAAAGAAAACCCAAGAGAATCTGCTATAATCATCAGTAACTACAAGACAATATCTTTTACCATTCAAGCTATTCACAGAAGTAGGACCAAAGAGGTCCATATGAAGCATGTATAAAGCTTGAGAAATTGAGTTATGGGTCTTGGGCTTACAAGAAGTTCTATGTTGTTTGCCTTTTAGACAATCAACACAGGTTTGGTCATTTTGAAAAATCTTTTTGGGTAAACCTCTAACCAAATCATATTTTGCAATTGTATTGATTGTTTTAAAGTTTACATGACCAAGTCTTCTATGCCAAAGCATAGATTCATCCAATGAGGCTTTTGCTACTAGACAGGTTAAACTCTCTTTAGGAATAATGTTCTTTAAATCAACAATGTACATATTGTTCTTTCTAGGGATTTTAAGAAGAATCTGACTTTCATCAGGAATTTTAAAATCAGGAGAAAGTACAATGCATTCAGTGTCAGTAAAAAGAACTTTGTTCTTTGTGTCACACATTTGTGAGACACTTAAGAGATTAAACTGTAGTTCTTTCACAAAGTACACATTTTCAAAATTTAATTTACTGGTTTTAATTGTACCTTTACCAGTAATCTTTCCTTTGATTCCTCCCCCAAAGGTAACATATCCTCCATCAAATAATTTGAAGTCTGTGAGGTAAGACATGTTGCCTGTCATGTGCCTTGAACATCCACTATCTACATATCCTTGATCTGTAATATCATTTTAATGTTCCTGCACATGTATACATATATTAGTTTCCTTGGGGTACCCAAGCCATGACTGACTTGGGTTTGCCTCGTGCATCAATGTAATCAAACCTTTTTAGGACTGTTGATGCACCATTTGATTGGAGTGGTCTCCAAATCCAACATGCTGAGGACTTAACAACATTTTCATTTTTAACACATTTTGTGGTTTTTGGTCTAACAGTACCAAATTTGGCAGTACCATTTGGTCTAGCAGGACCATATGGTCTAGCAGGACCTTTTGGTTTTGGTCTCCAGTCTTGTTTTTAACCACAAAATTCCTTTCAATATGACTTTTCACAACTTTTGGTGTATGTTTGAAAGTATTACTTGCACCCTTAGTAGTGAATTTTGGGTAAACAGACTCATTTGGTCTAACATTATGATAGATTTTTGGTGTGTTAGATTTCACAAAACCTTTTCTGGGGTTTGTTTTATTTGTTTTAGACCTTGATGTACTCCCAGAAACCCAATTGTTACAATAAGCATGAGTATGATTAAAACTACCACAGTAATAGCATGCCTTATTGTACAAAACAAAGTTATCACCAAGTTGATGTAACTTAAGATTGTTCCAATTTCTCTGACTACCTCTAGGTATGCTATTACATTTAGCACAACATTCAACTATTTTTAGAACAACTTTAGTCTTTGTGATACTTTCTACACTTTTAGGACTGATTGGTCCTACTTTGTCTCCTTTCTTAGAAACAGTCTCTTTTCCATTCTCATCAGATGTACAACCTTCAATAGTTGAAACATCTGAGCTCTTATCAGTGAGCACTTTTTCTTTGGAGAGTGAAGTATCACTTGTACTCTCAAAAGGTTCACTATTTTCTACAGGTTTTACTTTTTCTAGTGGTTTATTTGTGAGTTCATGTAAACCTGATTCAGCAAGATCTAAACCTGGGGGACAGGGAATTCCTCTGTAAGGAGGTGGACATGTGTTGTATCCAATCCCAGATTTGATTTTCTTGTTCATTTGGTTCTCAACTATACTTTTAGTACATGCAGAAGCATTTTCTAATGTTGTAACAATTAGTTGAATATTATCTTTTGCTTGTTTCACTTTAGCAAACTCAGTTCTTAACAGGTTTATTTCAGCATCTTTAAGAAGTATGTCTCTATTAAGAATAGCTTTTGTGTCAGAAAAGGTGAGTTCATTTTCTCTATAGTGAATTATCTATTTTTCAAGTTTGGACATACCACACTTATGATTAACTAGGTCTTGATGAGTTTTTCTTTCTTCTACTTTCAGTTCATCATAAAGTTTTCTTAAGATTTCTAGTTCTTTAAAAACTTCACAAGTAGCAGAACATTTAGTAATTTATACCTCAGGATTGGAGAGAGCCATTAAAGCTATTTCATTTGAGGATGACTCTTCTTCACCCATAAAGCTCCAATCAAAACCCAGCCCATCAATAGCTACCATAGCTTTTGTTTCAGTGATGTCCACTTCCTTGCTCTTATTCTCATTGTTTCCCCTGTTCTTGTTCTCAAAACCTCTTCCCTTATCACCCTGCTTCTTTGGTCTTCTACATTCTCTTGAGTAGTGACCCTTCATGTGGCAGTTGTAGCACTCCACTTTAGACTTGTCATACCCTGCAGGTTCATTGCCATTGATGACAATCTTCTTTCTAGTCCTCATCAAATATTTCTTAGCCCTCATGCTAAGAAGTGAAAGCTGCCATTTTATGTCCATTTCTTCAAGATCATCATCACTGATCTCTTGAAGATCTTCAAAGGTCAATGTGGAACCATTGTGTTGTGATGTTAGGAAAGCACAACCAATTGTTTCATCTAAAATGGTTTTGGTACTGCTGGAAGTACTGGCAGTACCAAAATTTGTGTTGGCAGTACCTTCTTCTCCACCATCCTTTTCTTCATCAACTTTCTTGGAAGTACCATGAGATGACATAAATGCCATATTTCCTGAGCTTGAACTAGTAGACTTCTTTAGTTCATGCTCTACTATTTTGAAGTTGCTGTAAAGATCATTGAGACTCATGGAATCAATATCTGGTTTGTTTTTCCAGACAATGACATGCATGGCCCATTCAGAGGGTAGACTTCTAAGGAATTTGGAGTTTAAGTCTTCTTGAGATATTATCACTTCATGAATGGCTAACTGACTAGAAAGCTTTTGTAGTCTATTGAACATGCTCTCCAAAGACTCATTTGGTGTGGCTGAAAAGTTTTCAAACTGTTGTTTTAAAAGTGTTTTCTGGGTCTTCTTGGTGGCATCATTACCACCAAATCTAGCCACAATAGCTTGAAAAAGGGTTTTAGCACACTTGTATTTGTTAAAGATTAAAAGCTGGTCATTTGGAATAGACATGAGAGCATACTCCTGGCTTTAAGATCATTTCTCTTTTGAATTCTTTCTTCAGCGGTTATTGGGTTTACTTGCACAGTTGTGGCAAGTGCATCATTTACTGTGGAGGTGGTGGTTACTGGTTTAAATGAGTTTCCTTCTTCAATAATCTCCCAAAGTGCATAGTCTTGCACTTGAAAGTATTGTTCAACCCTCAGTCTCCACATCTCAAACTCATTCTGTTTGAGTAATGGACGTTTTGTAGCCACATTGGTTTGAATGTGCTCAACATCCATTTTTGATTTGTTCTTTTATGTCGTAAATATCAGCCTTGCTCTGATACCACTTGTGGGAAGGATTCGTTCAAACACTTGGGATGTTAATCTTAGTAATGTGTTTGGGATATTTATGAATGAATGTGATTTAGCACGCGGAATTTACTAAAACACACTAAAGGAACAAAGGTGGTGAATAAGTAAATGAGAATGAACACAACATGAATAACACTAAACGATTCAATATTATTGATGAAATAATACGGGTGATCTAAACTATCACCAGGATTACAAGTGTAACCTTGAATCTTTGATACGTGAAAGGGTTTAAAGATGGAAGTTATGCATGGAAAACTATGGAAAAGATGTGTTTAAGAAGGTGTCTTAAGGGTTCCTTTTATAGTATAAGGAGCCCTAATTACAAGTGGTCAAGTTGTTTAATATAATATATTAGAGGTTTATCTTATCCTAATATTACACCTTTCAAGGTAAAACACTTCATTATATCTACTGAGACTTCTGTACTACTTCTACTTAACGTATAACTTTGTACAAAGACTAATAATACAACTAAATATCTCTAAATAAAATATAACAACTTGTCGTGAAAACTGGCAGGACCTTCTTTAACTAGCAGTACCTTCTTACCCAGAAGGTACTGTTAGTATATCTTCAACATCAGCAAAACTGAAGAGGCAGGCTTAACTATCAACTAGCAGGCTCTTCTGGCAGACTCTTTACTTTGTGCATTTTATTCCCAACAATAGTGAATTAAGCAGAAGGTACAAGCTAAGTATGCACAAATGTCTAAAATCTAAAAACGGAAATTCAATCGCGAAAATTAAACGTAACGTACGAAATAAAACGTAACTTTTAACGAAAAATGATCCTACAAATGTGAAGCAATTTTATAAAAATCTTAAACAACTAAAAAGAATTTTGAGAAAAAGAAAAATATTTTTTTGACTTTTCTTTTATTTTCTATGAATTTTTTTGTATTTTAAAATGAATTTAAAAAAAAGAAAATAGAAAAATAAAAGGGAAAAATGTAAAATAATTTCTGAAAAATATAAAATATTATAAAAGAATTTCTTAAAATATTTTTGAATTTTTTTATGGCTTTTTCTAATTTTTTATTGATTTTTGTTTATTAAAAAGAATTTAAAAATGATTATAAATGAAGAAAATTAAGAAAAATAGTAAAACAACTCAGAAAAATATGAAAAATTTACAGAAAATCTAAAATTTTATGAAAAGCTTGGACAAAGAATTTTGAATTAAAAATAAGTTGCAGAAGTGCTTATTAGCTAGAAAACAGCTTATCACAAGTGCTTATTAATAAGCACTTGTGACAAGACTATATGAAATTGAAACCACATAAGCAATATACTACAATAAGCTCAAATAAGCTCAGAAATGAACATGGAAAGCACAGAAACAATGTTACAAGCAATAAGCAATCTAGAATAAGCCAAATAATAGGCTGTTATGCTACAACTTAAGCCAGTAAGCATACAAACTATTGAATTACCTTCTAGACACTATGTGAAACTCATAAACTTCAAAATAGCAAAGCTAAAAGCTGACAAAGTACTTAGCAGGCCTATGTTAATGACAGAAAACAAGTCCAAACTACTTAATAAGCAGGTGCCAATAAGCAGTCCTAAGAAGCTATAAACTAGAAAATTAGTGGGCAAATTAAGCTCTATACTACTGAGTTTTCAAAAACAGCAACTAATCTATTATTAACTACCAAATGAATACCTAATTAGAGCCTAAAACTACAACTAATAGAAAACAACAAGCTGACACAGTTGATTAATATCAGTCCTACACCAATTTGACTTTCAGCAATTTCAATCCACTAAATCTACTACAACTAGTTAATGTAAGCTAAATTTATCACTGGATTAAGCTACTTTACACTAATATGAAACTACTAACATCATTTCATTAACTGTTATTCATTTAACTAACTGTCAATGAGATTTGAAATCTTACTTTGACTATTTGTGAAATACCCTACCAATTTTATGTTTCAATTCTCTGTTATAAAACTAATGTAACCTAAATGTAACAGAAATTCAGCAATCTAACCTCAATCATACACAACAAATGATAATGCCAAACACTCTCTTAATTGACAGTCACAACTTAGAAACTAAGATCCACATAGAGAATTACCAATCCATAGATTCACTAAGCTCTAATAATAATCACGGAAGCAATCTCAACAATAAAATGCAACTAAAAACAACTAAATCTCAATGTCACAGATCTAAGCTACTTGTAAATCAAATGATGAAATTAGAACTTACAAAAACTTGCATCTCAGCATGAACAGAGATGTTTCACTAAGCTAGTCTGTCTCTAGACAGGCTCAACTCTTCCCTTTCTGATTTGGCCTGTCAAATCCTCCTTAATTCACCAAACTGATACTGTTGACTATTATTGACTTTGGAGCTTATGAATATTGAAACTGTAACAACTCTCACAGAAGCTATGTAGAGCTAAAATGAGATGTAACAAACAATTATTCACCTTATTTAAAAGCTGAATACAACAAATCTATTTCTAAATTTTTTATTTATTTTCTGTTTTTATGAAAACTAGTTGAATGAAATAAGAATAGAATTGAAAACTTAAGTAATTTGAAATGAAATGAGATAGTAAGACTAAAATAAGAGATGAATAATAAGCAGTAAAAGTAACAGTAATAAGCTAAATTGACTTAGCATAAAAAAAAACTAATTTCATTTATATTAAAAAGAAATTACAGCAAAACTAAACTAATACATTCAATAGAAATTTTGGCAGAGTTTAGCTAGCCTAACACTCCACACGAATACAAGAGTCTAACACCTCTATTTATACTAAATGATTGAAGGTTCTAGTGAGGAGGTGCTCACGGATTGCCAGCTTGGCAATCCGTGTGATGTACTTCCTGATAAGCAATCTCATCCTTCTGATCATTCCCAATGATTTCCCTTGATTCATAGCCATTGGATTCACACTAATGACGCGTTCTCCCCAATGATAGGCTGCCATGTGTCATATTTGTGCTTCTTGAGCTTCTACCATCTCTCTAACATCACCAATGACTTCTAGAAGGCATTTGATTGGAAATTAATACCCTTAATTGCTGTTAAATTGATGTACAGGTAACTAGGGTTCATGAGAGGAACAGTAAATTCTGGGTTTATGTTAATTTGGGGGGCGGGAGTTGGGTAAAGGTTATTTTATTATTGCTTTTGACTATTTGACCATTGACCCTGGAATGTGGGTGTTAACCGAAGGTGGAATGGGCTTGGGATGGTTGGGCTTTGGGATTTCTTTTGTTGTTGGATTTACTAAGTGGATTGGACCAAAGGCTTTGCTTGTTGGATTTCAGTTTAAGTTTTAATAACAAATAGGTACTAATAGTGTAAAAATTGAATTTTTGAGGACCAAATGTGTAATTCTCTCAAAGTATCATCCAAGGGCTTTTCATGTAATATCCTGATTCTCAAAGGACCAAAAGTGTCATTTTACAATAACATTCTTCAAAGGACCATATATGTCAACTTCTGAAAATAGGAGGACTGGAAATGACAATCACATGAAACTTTCATCCAGGGACCATATCAGACAAATCTCTAATCTTTGAGGTCTTCTAAGGCTCAGCATTGACTTTTCTTGACTAATCTGCACACGTTCCACTCTCGTGCTCGTTTTTGCTGATTTCCGTTTGTTTTTCGTCATTTAACGAGTTATCCGTACCTGCACATTCACAATCACAAAAACATGTTTTCTTTGGCGTTTTGGGTTAGTTTTTGGATTATTAAGTCCCTATTTTGGCTCAGAAAAGGTGAGTGAATAAGCACTCACCAATAAGATTTGTATAATGTATATTATA
Organism: Artemisia argyi; assembly: GCA_030686995.1. Classification (NCBI taxonomy): domain Eukaryota; kingdom Viridiplantae; phylum Streptophyta; class Magnoliopsida; order Asterales; family Asteraceae; genus Artemisia; species Artemisia argyi. The sequence goes on from CM060676.1 coordinate 104,557,172, forward strand.
AGTTTAAAAGTGAAGTGTGTTTGATACTCTTTGTATATATTATAAGTTTAAAAATGATTAAAAGTATGAAATTAAAATATAAGTTTAAAAATTATTAAAAGTATAAAATCTAAAAGTAAAATGTAGTAAAAGTTTTAAAACTAATACAGTAAGTATTAAAGCTACATTTGTATTTTATGGCATGCTTGGTAGGGGTGTTCACGGGGCAGTTCGGTTCAGTTTTGGTTTCTTCGGTTTCGGGTTTTTTTGGGTTTCGGATTGAGCGGTTTCTCGATTTCTCGGGTTTTTTGAACACCCCTAATGCTTGGTAGGGGGTTATAGGGGGTGAATTGAAGAATGGGAAAGGTAACGAAAAAATATGCTTGGTAAAGAATAATGCAATGACCCATTACCCAATTCTTGGGAATGGATCATTACCCAAGATTTTGGGGGGATTGATTTTCTTTACCTTTCCCTTTCCCGACCATTATCTTACACTTTCTCTTTCCCTTTTCCAAGTTTGAACCAAGCGTACCCTTTAGTGTATTTTGTATTAAAAAAGTCGCCCATGTGAATTAGCCATTATCACCGGTCATGCATGGTTTCCATTAGACTATAAGTGAGTACAACCCAATGCACATGACCCATGACCCATGTTAATTACCCATTATCGCTCACCAGTAATGTATTGGTCGATAAGATGACACTATAAGCCACTATAACCCAATGCACATGACCCATTACCCATGTTAATTACCCATTGTCGATCACTAGGAATGTATTGGTTGATAACATGACACGTACTATAAGCCACTACAATCCAATGCACATGACCAATTACCCATGTTAATTACCCATTGTCAACAGTCATGGATGTGTCGTAATATGACACTCTAAGCAACTATAACCCAATGCCTCTGACCCATATGATGTCAAATACCCATATTAATGAATGTGACCAGTGATAACCTAATGCACATGATCCATGACCCATGTGAATTAGCCATTATCACTGGTCATGCATGGGTTGCACCGGCTTGGTAGGCGTATACCGTTTGTCACAGAAACTAAGAAGCAAGCCACCATCACCCTCTCGATCATGTTATCCAGGATCGAGAAAGTTTGAACTCGGCTTGAGCTTGACTCGAAAAGGTCTATTTATCTGTAAAGATGTGTTTTCTTACACAAATTAAAATTGAAATATAACCTAAGAATTGAATTTGGTTCGACTTCAACTCGAAAAGCTTGATGCATTCATAAATAACTATTTACACTTAGTACACTTACATATTAAAAAAAAAAAAGAAAAAAAAAAGAACATATTTTATATCACTTACAAGCTCGAGAACTCAACAATAACTCGAATCCAACTTACATAAGGTTGAGCTCAACTCATTAAACATTTGGAGCTCACCTTTTTCCCCAAAATTGCAATCTGTAGCTCAAGATATATCCCGCCCCTTTTTTCCCCAAAATTTCAATCTCTAGCCCAAGATCCCACCCCTTTTTCACCCAAAATCAAAACACTAATTAACACTAGTCAGATATATCTTCTCTCTATTATTCATCTCTTCTCCTTCTCTCTAGAACCGACTCACACACCACCACCACACTTCACCGCCGTATCTCGCCGTCGTTCCACCAACCATCGCTCCTCCACGCCATCACCGTCATTAAGACAAGGGAGGCAATGGGTGTGATTTTGTTTGCTTCGGTTGTTTGGTTCGAGATAACCACCACATCCACCACCATCACAGTCAAGCCTCCATCAACCTCTCGATCATGTTATCCGTGATCGAGAAAGTTTGAACTCGGCTTGAGCTTGACTCGAAAAGCTCGATTTATCTGTAAAGATGTGTTTTCTGACACAAATTAAAATTTAAATATAATATAACCTAAGAATCGAATTCGGTTCGACTTCAGCTTGAAAAGCTTGATACATTCATAAATAAATATTTACACTAAGTACACTTAAAAATACATACATATATATATATATATATATATATATATATATATATATATATATATATATATATATATATATATATATATATATATATATATATTTTATATTACTTACAAGCTCGAGAACTCAACAATAACTCGAGTCGAACTTATATAAGATTGAGCTCAACTCATTAAACATTTCAAGCTCATTTGATAGGCTTTCAATCTCCAAAATTTTAATCAGGCACTCAAGATCCGCCCCTAATTTTTCCCCAAAAATTTCAATCTCCCGCTCAAGATCCCGCCCCTTTTTCCCCAAAATCAAAACACTAACACTTACACTAGTCCGATCTATCTTCTATCTATTCATTTATTTTCCTTCTCTATAGAACCGACTCACACCACCGCCAAACTTCACCGCCTTATCTCGCCGTGGTTCCACGAACCATCGCTTCTCCACGACATCACCGTCATCAAGACAAGGGAACTATATGGGAGAATTTGTTTGCTTCAGTTTTTTGGTTCGAGATAACCACCACATCCACCACCATCACAATCGAGCCACCATCACCCTCATCTCACCTATCCTACTCTGATAATGGGTATGCTCAAACACATATTTAATTTATATTTTCTTAAATGTGTAATCGAATATAAAATGATTTACATTGATTTTCGTGGATTAAACTAGCCTAAAACATGTTTTTGATTATAAATTTGTGGGGTGGTAATCGTTGCAGGTAGACTTATTAAGACGAAATAGTTTTCCTGTTTATTGGAATGGAGACAATCGACGTGTTCTAAGAGGCCACTGTTTTACTCGTAAAGGGAGTCTTGATTGGTTTCCACTCCGGGAGGATGTTGCTGAACAGTTGGAGTTTGCTTATCGCAGTCGCGTAAGTAATCTATCAAAAGATTAACATAACATCTGTTATATAGGAAATTAACTCAAATATGGTTGCTTTTTGTCAAACTGTTTCATTTGTACCAGATGTGAGTGATTTGCTTGCTTGGTAATGTGTTTGACATTTATTCGTTCCAGGTAACTTGGCACGGCAGAACACTTCAACTATCTAGATTATTTGTTGCCCGAGTTGATATGCAAGGGTCTACCCTGGTATGATGGTTTTTAATGCTAAACTTATATTTGGGACATCTAATTTTGTCATCTTTTATGTTAGCATTAAGCACGTTACTTGTTTCTTGCAGGGGCTACATCCTATTTTCACAGGTGAGGATGATACATGGGATGCCTGGCTAAAAATTCCCTCATCTGGATTTTCTGGCACACTTCATTTTTGGGGGACTGGAATTAAATTGAGGCGTGGGTATGCTCCATCTCAGTCACCAAAAGCCAACCTATGTACTACCTCCGTCCCTAAATAAGTGTCCACTATTGACTTTTTAAGTCTTTGATGAGTATGTAAATACTCATCATTTTTACCAATTCTGAACTGCCAAAACATCCAAAAACACTCAATAATGAATCAAAATAGTGAAAATATCCCAGGAAAGTGTTTTACATGTCTCAAATGCAAAAATACCAAAAACAGATGAAAAACGCACAAAGTTTGCATAATTGGCAGTTTCAGTCCCCCAACTTTCAAAAATTGTCAAAACTAGTCCCTGGTCATTCTAAAAACTTGAAAAAGTCACCAAAGGCCCTTATAAATCAAAAAGTTACATAATTAGTCCTTTGGTGAAAAGTTTCACAAAATGTCAAGTTTAGTCCCTGAAATTTGAAAATTGTCAAAAATGGTCCCTGGGATATGAAAAACTTTGAGAAAAACACATTTTGTCCTTGCACTAATCTCTTATGGCAGGTTTGGTCTCTTGGTAGAAAGTTTGGTGAAATTACAAGGCAGGTCCCTGAAGTTTGGGGAATTGGCAGATTTAGTCCCTGGGGTTTTTAAAAGTGAAAAATTCAAAATAAAACCTCATACTATTCATCATTGGCATTTTATACCCTTGGAAACAAATTTAGAGAATGCCAAAATCCAACCCTCAACTTTCCCAAAATTACACAAATGGTCCTTGTGAAATGAAAACCAAATCCGGACCATAAATAATAACTAAAACCACACCACTAAATCCAATCCATTCTTTGGGCCCAAAACAAAACTAGTCCACATCCAAGCCCAGTCCACCCCCATCTTTGACCCGGGTCCATGTTGACTTCGGTCAAATACCACCAAACCACCCCTTTTCCCTCTTCTCCCTCACCACCCCCCTCTGCTCCAAAACCACCCCTGGTTTAGCTACCACCACCCCCACTTGCAGCTTCATCATCACCATCCCACCCCCTACACCTACCCCTCACCTCAGCATTTAATGCCCCTCCCCCTTACACGTTATCAGAGAGCAAATTGCAAATATCTCCTTCCCGCCAAAAACACGTGTCAACATAAGAGTGGACCAAATTGATCAGAGAGTGGTGGGAATTGCTCAGAAGAGGATGGAAACCCTAATGGATGCTTATAAAAGGCAATGAGATGCAAGAAGAATAAGTAGTAGTTTTTTTTAGTTTTAATGTGTCGAATTTAAATTATTGAGCAAAATAGTGTAATCCTTTTCAATTCAAGCATTGTAGTATCTTAATTGATGTATTAGAAATCTTTTGAAGTTATAAAATTCAAGTTTTCAATCTGCATTGTGTTTTGAGCATTCTGAGTTTCATTTTAAGATTCTGCATTACTTGTAATGGTGATTATGGACTGAATTTAGGCTCATATAAGTTCCATTAAGCTTATTGAAGCTGTTAGAGATCCTAAAATCCAGTATTAGTAGAAGATAATCAAAAAACTAAAAAAGTCAAACATTGGTCAACTGTGTATGTTTTTGAGTTATTTTCAGGTATGGAGGATCATTGAGAAGCAGGATTGAAGTGAAGATTGCCTATCTAAAGATAGGCTTCAAAGGAAAATCCCTTGTTCATGCTAGGGATAATCTTGTAAGCTTTGCTAATTTCCATTTTCCATATTAGTTCTGAGTAGTTTTTGATTTCTAGTTGTAAGAGTCAATCTGTGCTTGTTTGATTTAGTTGAACATTGTTTGAGTAGTTTTAAAGTTTAATAATCATTTTTAGTAATTAGAATCTTTAGTTACTCTTAATCTCATATTTAACTGTCATTAAGTAGTATAAGTAGTGTATTTGTGTTATACATGTTATATATTGTTTCTAAGTGCTTAATCTATGCCACTGAGTCATAATTAAAAGTTAGGAATCAAGCTTATATACCTTAGTCACCATATGCTTTGAAAATCATCAATACCTAAATATAAGGGTGTGTTTGGATAAACTGTGTTCATTGTGTTCAAGGATGAGTTGGTAGTAACTTCTGGTTCAGACAAGTCATATTAGGTCTAAGTTAGTCAAGCAAGTCATAAAATTGGGTGAGTATAAAACAAAAAGTCAAAATCATAATTTAATCACTCACACAGTTAACTGTGTAAGAGTTAGGAATCCATAAGCTCATAATCTGATAAGTAGTTGTTAATCTAGCTTTTAGTAAACTTATATTAGCTTAATACATCATATACATTAGTTTAGATCACTTAGAATCTCACCAAAGTCAAAGTTTCAAGTTCTTGTCAAAAGTCAAAAGTTGCCTTTTCAGATTTTTACCAAATTTCCAACTTTAATTGTGAGCTGTGTAATGGAAGTTAAGGGTTGAAACTTTGTGTGATTAAAGTCTACCAGCTTATTTATGTCCCCTAATTTTTGCTTAATTTCTTTGGAAGCCTAAGTGGGCCCCACAGACCCTCAAAGTGACCTGCAGGGCAAGGTTGTGCCCTGCTCACCCCAGTCACCCAGTCACCACCATCACTTTGGTGGTGTTTTGTCACCACCACAGTGGTTCCCAAACCCTAGGTTTAGTTTTTCTCAACCCCCCTCCTACCAGAGTCTCCCCTTTGACCATTGGTTTGACCTTGGGACAAGTGGACCCCACCTGGAAATAGGTTTAAAGATTGTCCCAATTCTGTGTTCAGTTTTAAATTGCAAAATGCTTATTTGATTGTGTTCAGCTTATTTGAGCTTATTTCTTGCTATTATCTGTTTGTTTAAGCTTGTTGAACTTATTTGTGTCTGATTTCACCATTGTGGTCCCCACCCAAAGCCATTTGACCAGATTGACCACACAGTCAACATAAGTCAACTGTGTAAGCCAAGGGGGTGTTTTCAGCTTATTAATAAGCTAATTTTAAAAGTGTTTTCACAAAAGTTTGTCTTTTTAAGGTATTAAGTAGTTCTGTAAAAGAAAAATCCAAAAAAATCCAAGTTAAAGTAAGTGATAGTTTCTATTTAATTCAAGTTAATTTTAATTTTCATTTTTATATTTTAATCAAGTCACTAGTGTTTTTATATTTTTATTAAATACCTTATATAGTAAAGTAATTTTGCTAATTTTTTCAGATTTTTATTTTGTCATTTAGTGTTAATTAGATTTAATTTTAATTTTCTTTATTATTAATTAATATCAAGTATTAAATAGCTTAATTAGTTTTTATAAGGTTAAATCTAGTTTTTATAATTTTCCTAGTTCTAATATAGTATAATAAGTTTTTAGAAAATATAATTTGAGATTCTACTGTTCATTTTCCATTTTCCTTATTTTATTTGTTTAAAATAGACTTAAGTTAATTAATAGGTAAATAATTAGTTATTTAATCTTAAAACATAATTTTTAGAATTTTTATAATTTTGTAGGATTCCTGTGATGGTTAAGTAATTTTATAAATTTTATCTTAATTTTCCAAGTTAATTTAGTATTAATATAAATTAAAAGTAATTTAATTAGTTTAATTAAGTTAAATAGTTTTTAATTAATATAAAAATCATAAAAAGACAAAAATATTTATTTTTATTTTTTATACTTTCTTCAAGTTCTATTTTAAGTTTAGAAATTGTTTTTGCAAATTTTTAGTTTAATTTATAATAGTTATAATTATTAGTTAAATATAAATTAGATTTAAATTAGATTTTAATTAGTTTAATTAATTAAATAGTATTTAAATAGTATTTTAATCACTTTTATAATTTCTTTTTCATTTTTCATTTTTAATTTTAAGTTTTGAAAAGTGTCAAAAGCACCCCCTGTAATTTGATAATTACCAAAAACCCACTTTTCCAGTCCGATACGTGATCTTAATTGTGAATTTGTGCATATATCATATATCTGATTTTTGTGAATATTATATCTGTGTATCAACACCAAAATAACAGTAGCAAAATCAATTTTATATCATCTGGGCTACTGTCCTCAGTCCCACTCACTCATAAACGATTCCAAAAGCACCATTTCAATCTCGCTGGGACTTTTACGACCCGGGGAAACACTACACTATCACCGGAGTATTGATTCTAGGCTATCTTTGACTTATTGACCTTGGTCAATAATAATCTGACGGTTTAGGCTCAATCAAAATTTGGCGCCGCTGCCGGGGAGGTTGTTGCGTGTTTTATAAAATCGTTTTAAGTTAAGTGGTTTTCAAAACCCTCCCTGTACAAATTTCACACAAATTTGTAAAAAGTTTTGTAAAAATATAATCATATCAGAAAAACGTTCATTAACACTTCTCCTGAAGTGTTGAAAACACCAAAAAAAAATTAAAAACAATCAAAAACAAACTGTGAAGTTAAATTACTTCGTGTTCTTTAAGATTACAACCTGAAACAGTTGGTTTAAGGTAAGTTCTGACATTAAATTGCGAACTGAAGAGGAAACCTATTTACTTCCTCCCGCCAGCCTGCGAGTAATCTTAAAGGGACGATTTCGGTTAACGAATCAGTTCCAAAAATATTTCCCAAGTTTTCTGCACACACACCCATAAGCCTAAAGCAGTTTTTCAAAAATCAATTAATAAACCCATAATAAGTTCCCAAACTTAAGATTAAAACTTGCCTTTGTATCCCTGTGAGTAGTGTACCTTTTTCAAAGAAGCTGCTCACTCGTGATTATTGGTTTAAGTTCACTGTGGTTTTGCCTCGAACTTGTGTTGAAAAATTGTTTTTAGTGCATGCGCACTCGGTCTCAAGCAAAGAATAAAAAACAGAAAGACGTACCCGAGCTACGTTCTAACACAGAAACCGAAATGGCCGCTGGGCCACCACCACCATTACCACCCCCTGACCCTCCTAGGGGTGAGCCAGCTCCCGATCTCCGAGCAATGGAGGAGCTGTGCCAACCTACCATGCAAGGGCGGGGTGGGCCTATTGCACCACTCACTATTGGGGCCGCGGACTTTGGCCTCAAGCACCACATGATCCAACAAGTCCAGAATTCGTGTCAATTTCACGGATTACCGGGTGACGATGCTAACAAGCATCTTGACAAATATCTTACGGTCACCCAAAGCATGAAACAGCATGGTGTCACCGATGATGCCCTTCGGCTGTACCTCTTCCCCTATTCTCTCACTCATCATGCCACTGCATGGTTTGACCGACTTCCAAGGAATTCTATTCGTACCTTTGATGACATGGTAACCAAGTTTCTAGCAAAATATTTTCCACCTTCCATGGTTACCAAGTTACGAAATGATATCAGCAACTTCCGGCAACGTCCCGATGAGTCTCTTTTTGAGGCTTGGGAACGTTATAAGCTAGCTATTGATCGGTGCCCTAACCACAATATGTTGCAAGTTACCATCATAGATACCTTCTATAATGGTCTGACATTGAGGCACCGAGACATTCTCAATGCTGCTGCTGGTGGGACCTTTATGAAAAGGCGTCCCGAGGAGTGCTATGACTTAATCGAGAACATGACTGCCCATCATAACTTTTGGGATTCCTCTGCGGAGAGGGATGCATCATGTAATTCAGTTACTCCCTCATCATCATCTCCTGAAATAATTGCTCTTACCAAAAAGATGGATGATATTTCTACGGCTGTGTTGAGAATGAACCAAACGATACAACATCAGGTTCAAAATCAACAAGTGAAAGCCGTGGCCCGAAGTTGTGAAACTTGTGGGGGCCCACATCTGTATTCCGAGTGTCCAGCTACTGCTGAATTTCCTCAAGAGAACGTTTATGCTGCTAACGGTTCCTACAACACGGGGGGTAATTCTTACCAACCGCAAGGGGACCGTAATCTCTTAAGCTATCGTTCCAACAATTTTCTCGGACCTCCCGGTTTTAACCAAAATCAAAACCGTAACACGAATCAGAATTTTAACCAAGGTCAAAACTCAAATTTCCAAAACCCGAACCAAAATCAAGGCCAGTTTAATCAAAACAATTTTCAAAATGGCAATCAAAACCAAGGTTTTCAAGGAAATTTTCAAAGAAACCAGAATCAAGGGAATTACAATCAGGGTAATTTCAATCAGAGAAACACTTTTCAGGGTAACAACAATCAAAATCAAGGGAATTTTCAAAACAACCGTGTTCAAAATCCCCCTGTTCAAAATCAAAACGTTGTTCCACCCCCGTCTTCCTCCGATGCTGAGATTAAACAATTCATGAAAGCACAAGAGGAAACAAATCGGTTATTGATCAAGACGATCTCTGAACTTCAGAAGTCTTTAAATGATCGACCCTCGGGCCCGGGTACATTACCGAGCAACACGATCGCAAACCCGAGGGGCGATGTCAAAGCGATCACCACCCGAAGTGGGGTATCATACAATGGACCCTCGATTCCTTCTACCTCTTCTTCTCCTCCTAAGGTAGCGGAACGTGAGCCTGAGGTTACTACGGGCAAGGTACTTCCTACTAATAACGGAGGTACCAACAACGTCCACCCTCAAGTTGTCCCGGTCCCGGCTCATAAGCCGAAAGTTGTATTTGATCCTCCTGTGAGTCCTGATGAAATTCCAAAGAATGATCCTAAGCCTTCAATTCCATATCCTTCACGTGTGTATGATCAAAAGAACCGCGAAAGAGCTAATCATCAGATGGAAAAATTTTATCAAATTTTCCAAGAATTACACTTCGATATTAGCTTCGCGGATGCTCTTCTTCTCATGCCTAAGTTTGCTTCGACAATCAAAAATCTGATAAGCAATAAAGAAAAACTCTGTGAGATGGCAAAAACTTCACTCAATGAGCATTGCTCAGCAGTGCTCTTGAAAAAGCTTCCTGAAAAGCTTGGAGATCCCGGGAAATTTCTCATTCCATGTATTTTCCTTGGGATGGTTGAATGCTTTGCCTTGGCCGATCTTGGCGCAAGCATTAACCTGATGCCTTACTCAGTCTGGAAAAGACTTTCTCTACCTACTCTCACTCCGACCTGCATGACACTCGAGCTTGCAGACCGTACCATATCCCGTCCTCTCGGCATTGCCGAAGATATCTTCGTGAAAGTAGGAAAGTTCCATTTTCCGGCAGATTTCGTGATTGTTGATTTCGATGCTGACCCTCGAGTCCCTCTCATTCTCGGGAGAGGATTTTTAAGAACGGGTCGTGCTTTGATCGATGTATTCGAAGAAGAAATCACTCTACGTGTTGATGGCGAAGCCATAACATTCAATCTTGATCAGACTTCAAGATATTCCTCCAATTATGACGCTGAAACGGTTAACCGTATTGACATCATCGATATTGCGTCGGAGGAATCATCCCAAGAAGTCCTTGGTTTCTCAGCAAGTGGCAGTACCACTCCGTCCACTGATCCGATCATTTCCGACTCTTCCCCTTTCCTCACTCCGTTTGAGGGAGGTGACTTCCTTTTGGAAGAGCTCGAGGCTTTTCTTGCTCAAGATAGCTCAATTCCCGATGGAGTTGATGAAAACTATCTTGACCCGGAGGGGGACATTCTTCTCCTTGAAAGATTGTTAAATGACGATCCTTCACCCTCTCCGTCTCCACAAATACTTCATAAAGCGGAAGTCAAAAATGTTGAAATAACTGAAGACTTCCCCGAGGTTGAGCTCAAGGACTTGCCTCCTCATCTAGAATATGCATTTCTGGAGGGTGATAATAAATTACCCGTCATTATTGCCAAAGACTTAAAAGATGAGGAAAAGGCTGCACTCCTAAAGGTTCTTAAGTCAAACAAGCAAGCAATTGCTTGGAAACTCTCCGACATTAAGGGCATAAGCCCGAACTTTTGTACTCATAAAATATTAATGGAGGATGACTTTAAGCCAGCTGTGCAACATCAGAGAAGGGTAAATCCCAAAATCCACGAAGTTATCAAACAAGAAGTTCTTAAACTTCTTGATGCGGGATTGATTTACCCTATATCTGACAGTCCTTGGGTTAGCCCAATTCATTGTGTTCCCAAAAGGGTGGCATCACCGTTGTCACCAACGAGGATAACGAGTTGATTCCAACTCGTTTGGTCACGGGTTGGCGGGTTTGTATTGACTATCGAAAGTTAAATGAAGCCACCCGTAAAGACCATTTTCCTCTCCCTTTTATGGACCAAATGCTCGAAAGACTTACGGGGAATGAATACTACTGCTTCCTCGATGGCTTCTCGGGTTACTTCCAAATCCCCATTGATCCCCAGGATCAAGAGAAGACTACCTTCACATGCCCCTACGGAACTTTTGCTTACAGACGTATGCCTTTCGGCTTATGTAATGCACCAGGCACGTTCCAGAGATGCATGATGTCTATTTTTTCCGACATGATCGGGAAAACTATGGAGGTATTCATGGATGACTTTTCAGTCATCGGGGATTCATTTCAGACTTGCCTCTCCCACTTGGAACAGATGCTTAAACGTTGCAAAGAAACGAATCTAAGTCTCAACTGGGAGAAGAGCCACTTTATGGTCAAGGAGGGCATTGTCCTCGGCCATAAAATTTCAAAAAATGGGATCGAGGTTGACAAAGCTAAAATCGATGTCATTGCCAAATTACCTCATCCCACCACCGTAAAAGGTGTTAGGAGCTTTTTGGGTCATGCCGGCTTCTACCGTAGGTTTATCCAAGATTTTTCTAAGATTGCCCGGCCTATGACCCATCTCCTCGAGAAGGATGCTCCTTTCATCTTCTCTCCTGAGTGCATCGAAGCTTTTGAAACATTAAAGAAAAAGCTTACCGAGGCACCGATTCTTGTTGCCCCCGATTGGGACCAACCTTTTGAGCTTATGTGCGATGCTAGTGATTTTGCCATAGGTGCGGTCTTGGGGCAACGAAAAGCAAAATACTTTCAGCCTATACACTACGCAAGCAAAACTATGACTGAGGCTCAAGGTCATTACACCACCACTGAAAAAGAACTCCTAGCTGTGGTGTATGCCTTTGAGAAATTCCGGTCATATCTAATCTTGACTAAATGCGTAGTGTACACAGATCACTCGGCTTTGAAATACCTATTTGCAAAACAAGATGCAAAGCCGAGGCTTCTACGTTGGGTTCTCCTCCTTCAGGAATTTGATATCATTATCCGTGATAAAAAAGGAGCCGAGAACCTTGCTGCTGATCATCTCTCACGATTAGAGAACCCTCATCAAGATGTGTCCGAGAAAAAGGAAATAAATGAAACATTTCCTCTCGAGACACTCAATGCGGTTGCTTTTCGTGGTGACTCTACTACCCCATGGTTTGCCGACTTTGCAAATTACCATGCGGGTAACTTCATAGTGAAGGGGTTGACGTCCCAACAAAAGAAAAAATTCTTCAAAGACGTTAAACATTATTTCTGGGACGACCCCTTCCTCTTCAAAATCTGTGCCGATCAAGTCATCAGGCGATGTGTATACGGACAGGAAGCCACTGATATTCTCAAGGCTTGCCATGCTGGACCCACCGGGGGCCACCATAGTCCTAACTACACCGCCAAAAAGGTGTTTGATTCCGGTTTCTATTGGCCCACTATCTACAAGGATGCCTACGAATTAGTCAAAGCCTGTGATGCTTGTCAGCGTCACGGGAATATTTCACAAAAGAACGAAATGCCACAAAATGCTATTCAAGTTTGTGAAATCTTTGACGTCTGGGGCATTGACTTTATGGGGCCATTCCCATCTTCTCATGGAAACAAATACATACTCGTGGCTGTTGACTACTTGTCAAAATGAGTTGAGGCTAAGGCCTTACCCACTAATGATGCCCGAGTAGTTGTGAAATTCTTGAAATCCCTCTTTGCTCGTTTTGGAACCCCACGTGCCATCATTAGTGATCGCGGTACTCACTTTTGCAATGATCAATTTGCAAAAGTCATGCTTAAGTACGGTGTTACTCATCGTCTTTCTACCGCGTATCACCCCCAAACAAGTGGGCAGGTGGAGGTTTCCAACCGTGGTATTAAACGGATTCTTGAGAGGACAGTAGGTGAAAACCGTGCTTCCTGGTCGGATAAACTAGATGATGCACTCTGGGCCTTCCGTACAGCTTACAAAACACCCATCGGGTGTACTCCATACAAGCTTGTATACGGGAAGGCGTGTCATTTACCGATCGAGCTCGAGCACAAAGCCTACTGGGCCTTGAAACATGCTAACTACGACCTTCATAAAGCGGGTGATCACCGTAAGGTTCAAATCAATGAATTAAACGAACTTCGTGATCAAGCCTACGAGAACTCTTTGATCTACAAAGAAAAGACAAAGAAGATTCACGACTCTAAGATTAAGAACCGAGTTTTCAACGTCGGTGACAGAGTCCTTCTTTTCAACTCAAGATTAAAGATCTTCTCGGGGAAATTAAAAACCCGATGGACTGGACCATTCACTATTGCTAAAGTATACCCATACGGGACTGTTGAGTTATCTCAACCCGAAGGTCCCAATTTCAAAGTGAATGGTCATAGATTGAAACATTATTTTGGAGAGGACACACCACCCATGGTTGTCCCGGATCTCCAAACTTTCCCCATGGACCAATGAATTCGGGGATCGAGTCAAGCTAATGACTCGGTGAACAAAAATTAGCAGCATATATGGGTTTTCACCCGTATTTCTGACTTCTTTCTACTTTCTACCACCCTAGTGTGGGGGAGTGGCCATCCCCCACCGTTTCAAAAGTAAATATGTTTCAAAATTCAATAATCATGTTTTGTATGTATATTATATCATTCAACTCCCGGGCTGTCAGGGCAAATTTATTACAGTTAATCATTCACAAGTGATTAGCTAGCGTGGTAAACCTGACACAAACCTGGGAGGTGTATGTATATTATAAACTTTATCATTCAACTCCCGGGCTGTCAGGGCAAATTTATTACAGTTAATCATTCACAAGTGATTCGCTAGCGTGGTAAACTTGACACAAGCCTGAAAGGTAGTGATTTAAAAAAAAAAACAAAAACAAAAAAAAAAAAAAAAAAAAAAAAAAATGTATGTACAGATAAAATAAAGTGAAAAATAGAAATTTCCACAGTTAGAATCGAATATTAGCTTTTTCCATTCAGAGATTCGGCATAATAGCCGGGACTTTGAATATTGAGGACAATATTCAGTTCTAGTGTGGGGGGGGGGGGGAAATTCTTACGAATTTTATCACAAAACTTTCCAAGTACCCCCATTTTAGGCCAAAATTTTTCACTTTATTCCAAAATTTTTGTGGTTATCAGTCCGCCAAAGTCTAAATGACAAAGGGATTGGCTAGTCCAGGAGCAAACGGCTCTTGGTAAAGACATCTCAAACCCGTTGATGGCTGGCAGTTTGCCAAAAATTGCATGGTTCCTTAGCTCCCCCGCATCCTCATAAGCAAATGAGTTGGCTAGCCCACAAGATTATGGCTTGTGGTAAAGGCAGTGGAAAATCCATAATTGGTATTCAGCTCACCAAGATGTTGACTTAGTCCATCAAGATGCTGGCTAGTCCAGAAGCAAACGGCTTTTGGTAAAGACAAATCAAATCCGTTGACAGCTGGTGGTTTGCTCAAAATCACACGGTTATCAGGTGAGCCACAGTTCTTACACCTGGCTACTCCAGAAGTGATGGCTTTTGGTAAAGAGTTTCAAATCCATTAAGTTTTTCTCAAAAGATTGCTAGGGACTAGCAATGTTTTAGTGTGGGGGATTGATGAGTATGTAAATACTCATCATTTTTACCAATTCTGAACTGCCAAAACATCCAAAAACACTCAATAATGAATCAAAATAGTGAAAATATCCCAGGAAAGTGTTTTACATGTCTCAAATGCAAAAATACCAAAAACAGATGAAAAACGCACAAAGTTTGCATAATTGGCAGTTTCAGTCCCCTAACTTTCAAAAATTGTCAAAACTAGTCCCTGGTCATTCTAAAAACTTGAAAAAGTCACCAAAGGCCCTTATAAATCAAAAAGTTACATAATTAGTCCTTTGGTGAAAAGTTTCACAAAATGTCAAGTTTAGTCCCTGAAACTTGAAAATTGTCAAAAATGGTCCCTGGGATATGAAAAACTTTGAGAAAAACAAATTTTGTCCTTGCACTAATCTCTTATGGCAGGTTTGGTCCCTTGGTAGAAAGTTTGGTGAAATTACAAGGCAGGTCCCTGAAGTTTGGGGAATTGGCAGATTTAGTCCCTGGGGTTTTTAAAAGTGAAAAATTCAAAATAAAACCTCATACTATTCATCATTGGCATTTTATACCCTTGGAAACAAATTTAGAGAATGCCAAAATCCAACCCTCAACTTTCCCAAAATTACACAAATGGTCCTTGTGAAATGAAAACCAAATCCGGACCATAAATAATAACTAAAACCACACCACTAAATCCAATCCATTCTTTGGGCCCAAAACAAAACTAGTCCACATCCAAGCCCAGTCCACCCCCATCTTTGACCCGGGTCCATGTTGACTTCGGTCAAATACCACCAAACCACCCCTTTTCCCTCTTCTCCCTCACCACCCCCCTCTGCTCCAAAACCACCCCTGGTTTAGCTACCACCACCCCCACTTGCAGCTTCATCATCACCATCCCACCCCCCTACACCTACCCCTCACCTCAGCATTTAATGCCCCTCCCCCTTACACGTTATCAGAGAGCAAATTGCAAATATCTCCTTCCCGCCAAAAACACGTGTCAACATAAGAGTGGACCAAATTGATCAGAGAGTGGTGGGAATTGCTCAGAAGAGGATGGAAACCCTAATGGATGCTTATAAAAGGCAATGAGATGCAAGAAGAATAAGTAGTAGTTTTTTTTAGTTTTAATGTGTCGAATTTAAATTATTGAGCAAATTAGTGTAATCCTTTTCAATTCAAGCATTGTAGTATCTTAATTGATGTATTAGAAATCTTTTGAAGTTATAAAATTCAAGTTTTCAATCTGCATTGTGTTTTGAGCATTCTGAGTTTCATTTTAAGATTCTGCATTACTTGTAATGGTGATTATGGACTGAATTTAGGCTCATATAAGTTCCATTAAGCTTATTGAAGCTGTTAGAGATCCTAAAATCCAGTATTAGTAGAAGATAATCAAAAAACTAAAAAAGTCAAACATTGGTCAACTGTGTATGTTTTTGAGTTATTTTCAGGTATGGAGGATCATTGAGAAGCAGGATTGAAGTGAAGATTGCCTATCTAAAGATAGGCTTCAAAGGAAAATCCCTTGTTCATGCTAGGGATAATCTTGTAAGCTTTGCTAATTTCCATTTTCCATATTAGTTCTGAGTAGTTTTTGATTTCTAGTTGTAAGAGTCAATCTGTGCTTGTTTGATTTAGTTGAACATTGTTTGAGTAGTTTTAAAGTTTAATAATCATTTTTAGTAATTAGAATCTTTAGTTACTCTTAATCTCATATTTAACTGTCATTAAGTAGTATAAGTAGTGTATTTGTGTTATACATGTTATATATTGTTTCTAAGTGCTTAATCTATGCCACTGAGTCATAATTAAAAGTTAGGAATCAAGCTTATATACCTTAGTCACCATATGCTTTGAAAATCATCAATACCTAAATATAAGGGTGTGTTTGGATAAACTGTGTTCATTGTGTTCAAGGATGAGTTGGTAGTAACTTCTGGTTCAGACAAGTCATATTAGGTCTAAGTTAGTCAAGCAAGTCATAAAATTGGGTGAGTATAAAACAAAAAGTCAAAATCATAATTTAATCACTCACACAGTTAACTATGTAAGAGTTAGGAATCCATAAGCTCATAATCTGATAAGTAGTTGTTAATCTAGCTTTTAGTAAACTTATATTAGCTTAATACATCATATACATTAGTTTAGATCACTTAGAATCTCACCAAAGTCAAAGTTTCAAGTTCTTGTCAAAAGTCAAAAGTTGCCTTTTTAGATTTTTACCAAATTTCCAACTTTAATTGTGAGCTGTGTAATGGAAGTTAAGGGTTGAAACTTTGTGTGATTAAAGTCTACCAGCTTATTTATGTCCCCTAATTTTTGCTTAATTTCTTTGGAAGCCTAAGTGGGTCCCACAGACCCTCAAAGTGACCTGCAGGGCAAGGTTGTGCCCTGCTCACCCCAGTCACCCAGTCACCACCATCACTTTGGTGGTGTTTTGTCACCACCACAGTGGTTCCCAAACCCTAGGTTTAGTTTTTCTCAACCCCCCTCCTACCAGAGTCTCCCCTTTGACCATTGGTTTGACCTTGGGACAAGTGGACCCCACCTGGAAATAGGTTTAAAGATTGTCCCAATTCTGTGTTCAGTTTTAAATTGCAAAATGCTTATTTGATTGTGTTCAGCTTATTTGAGCTTATTTCTTGCTATTATATGTTTGTTTAAGCTTGTTGAACTTATTTGTGTCTGATTTCACCATTGTGGTCCCCACCCAAAGCCATTTGACCAGATTGACCACACAGTCAACATAAGTCAACTGTGTAAGCCAAGGGGGTGTTTTCAGCTTATTAATAAGCTAATTTTAAAAGTGTTTTCACAAAAGTTTGTCTTTTTAAGGTATTAAGTAGTTCTGTAAAATAAAAATCCAAAAAAATCCAAGTTAAAGTAAGTGATAGTTTCTATTTAATTCAAGTTAATTTTAATTTTCATTTTTATATTTTAATCAAGTCACTAGTGTTTTTATATTTTTATTAAATACCTTATATAGTAAAGTAATTTTGATAATTTTTTCAGATTTTTATTTTGTCATTTAGTGTTAATTAGATTTAATTTTAATTTTCTTTATTATTAATTAATATCAAGTATTAAATAGCTTAATTAGTTTTTATAAGGTTAAATCTAGTTTTTATAATTTTCCTAGTTCTAATATAGTATAATAAGTTTTTAGAAAATATAATTTGAGATTCTACTGTTCATTTTCCATTTTCCTTATTTTATTTGTTTAAAATAGACTTAAGTTAATTAATAGGTAAATAATTAGTTATTTAATCTTAAAACATAATTTTTAGGATTTTTATAATTTTGTAGGATTCCTGTGATGGTTAAGTAATTTTATAAATTTTATCTTAATTTTCCAAGTTAATTTAGTATTAATATAAATTAAAAGTAGTTTAATTAGTTTAATTAAGTTAAATAGTTTTTAATTAATATAAAAATCATAAAAAGACAAAAATATTTATTTTTATTTTTTATACTTTCTTCAAGTTCTATTTTAAGTTTAGAAATTGTTTTTGCAAATTTTTAGTTTAATTTATAATAGTTATAATTATTAGTTAAATATAAATTAGATTTAAATTAGATTTTAATTAGTTTAATTAATTAAATAGTATTTAAATAGTATTTTAATCACTTTTATAATTTCTTTTTCATTTTTAATTTTAAGTTTTGAAAAGTGTCAAAAGCACCCCCTGTAATTTGATAATTACCAAAAACCCACTTTTCCAGTCCGATACGTGATCTTAATTGTGAATTTGTGCATATATCATATATCTGATTTTTGTGAATATTATATCTGTGTACCAACACCAAAATAACAGTAGCAAAATCAATTTCATATCATCTGGGCTACTGTCCTCAGTCCCACTCACTCATAAACGATTCCAAAAGCACCATTTCAATCTCGCTGGGACTTTTACGACCCGGGGAAACACTACACTATCACCGGAGTATTGTTTCTAGGCTATCTTTGACTTATTGACCTTGGTCAATAATAATCTGACGGTTTAGGCTCAATCAGTCTTCTCTTTTTAACTTTGACTGTAAATTATTTTATTTGTGTTATGTAATACTTGATACAAAATATATGAACGAATTTGTTCTTAAATGTATTTTCATTTGTATAATTTTCATCAAGTATTACATAACACGAATGAAATAATTCAAAGTCAAAGTTGGAACAAAAAGACTTTGAAAGTCAATAGTGGACATTTATTTAGGGACGAAGGGAGTATATTTTTACGGTTTCATGGTTGGCAGATCTTATATTATATTATGCAGCATTATTAGTGCCTTGGTTTCTTACAGTTCATAGCATCTGTTTATAGGATGACTTGCTTTTCAGCAGATAGACTAAGAAATGGACGATTATTATTCACAGGTAAAACTAATGGCGTTGTGTATTGTGGATCAAAGGAAGGAAAAACAAAGACGGAGAATCTCCAGATGCTGAGATTAATTCATTGGCAGATAAACTTGTAAATTTTACTTCAAATTCTATTATCATGCTTATATACCTGCAGCATTGACTGTGTACTAGCCGTACTAACTTTTAATACCAACATTTCCAATATTTTTTTTGCAGAAAGAAGCTGATGAAAAGATCAAGTAAGGAACCTTGAATGTTGATGATGGCAATGATGCAATTGTATATATATTTGGTTCATTTATATACATTCGAGTTTTATTCAATTTGAAATACAATTATGCATATATTAGCTTCATTTGTATACATTCTGTTTTATATATATATTAGCAGTTGTAACTCTGCTTCAGCAGTACGAACGTAGTACTAGCAGTAATAACATTATTGGTCACTATTTGTTTAATTCGATGTGTGACTAAATATTACAAAATGCCACACAAACTAAAAATTCATGTGACCATTGGATGAACATTAGTCACACAAAACACACACGTCTGCACTTTAAACATCATATGGTCACACTTATTAACACTTTTGGCCACTGTTTGCTTAATTGTATGTGACTAAATACCCAAAACAAAGATGCTTTGTGTGACTAAATATTACAAAAGGCCACACAAACATAAAATTAATGTGGCAATTGTATGATCAATAGTCACACAAAATACACATTTCTTCCTTTTAAACAGCATATGGTCACACTTATTAACACTTTTGGCCACTTAATGCTTAATTGTATGTGACTAAATACCAAAACAAAGATGCTTTGTGTGACTAAATATTACAAAAGGCCACACAAACATAAAATTAATGTGGCCATTGGATGATCAATAGTCACACAAAATACACATTTCTTCACTTTAAATAGCATATGGTCACACTTATTAACACTTTTGGCCACTTGATGCTTAATTGTATGTGACTAAATACTGACTCCTCCCAAACCAACCTTAATTATTAACCAAGGATGTTGGTCAACAAGTCAAGCAGCAAGGGAGAAAGGTCAAGATATATATCCGTGGAGTACAGTGTATCCTCGGATCGTTATGTCCCAACGAGGCGTGCAATTTGGATTTAAACGAATTTGTGATCGAGTGGTTTTGAACAGGAAAAAGGTGTGAGTGATTTATACTAAGGTTTTATAAAATAAAAGGAATTAAATAAACTAATTTAACTAAAACGTAAACCTAAATTATTTAAAAACGTTTAAAACCTAAAAACGCGTACGATTAATTAAAACTACGTTTAACGTACAAAATAAAACGTGAATTCTGTCCAATATAAATCCCACGGATGTGAAATTTATATTTTTGGAATCCAAATGATAAAATAAAATTATTGGAAATTTAAAATTATTTTTATAACTATTTAATTAATTATTATTAATTAATTACTAATTTCCTAATTACTTTTAATTATTTAAATTACCCTAAATTACAAATAATTATGATTTTAACTTAGAAAAGCAAAATTTAAACTTGGAAAAATCTAAAATAATATAAAACTAATTTTCAAACAGAAAATATATTTTTAAGACTTTTTATCTAATTATTATTAATTAAAAACTATTTATTAATTAATTTAAATTAAAAAAAAATAGTAAATGAACAGTGAAAAATATAAAAATTTTCCTAAAATTATTTTATGACTACAGGAACCTATGAAAATTATAAAAATGAGATTAGCTTTTGAAATAAGCTGAAAATAAGCTAAGTAGCTTAAGTAGAAACTATCACTTATTGTATTTTTGTCTTTTTCTGGATTTTATTTTACAAAACTATTTTAATACCTAAAATAAGTAACTTTTGTGAAGGTGACTTGGCTGGAGCTTAAAAATAAGCACTTTGGGCACAAAAAGCATGCACAGTTGACTTTTGGTCAAACTGTCTTGAATAAGCCACAAATAAGCTCAAAGCTGAGTCACAGGGGTGGATTAAGGTATAACTAGTCTAAGTGGAACAAAATGAAACCAAAACAACAAGCTTGGAACACTGAATAAGCCAATAAGCATGAAAATAAGCACTTGAAGTCTAGGCTAAACACGGAAATGGGACAACTTTTGATGGCCAATATATGTGGGTCCCAGTGAGCTTAAGCTTCAACCCAAGCTTGAAATGGGTAGAGGGCCAGCTTGTGAGTCTAAAGAACCAAGAATCTGAGTGTGGGACCCACTGGTGAGGTCTGTGGGACCCACCAAATGTTGACAGATTGGTGAATAGCTGCTGTTTGCAGCAGGTCTGCAGCCTGTTTGTGGGGGTTGTGGGGCCCACTATAAGAATCACAAAAATAAAATGAAGATGGGATACCAAAGATGAGGTGGGGGGCTATGAATTGTGAAAGTTTTAGGGTCTAAATACTAACACAAAAATCAAAACAATTCCCTCAAGTTTTGAATTTTCTGCACTTGTATGCAAGTTTGACTTTTATGAAATTAGACTTAAGTTGACTATTTTGAGTTTTGATTTGGCCTAGTTGACTGAAAATGATGTATTAACCTATAATGAGACTAAATGAAGCTAATTTAACTACTTATGAAGTGATTTGATGATCTTGGTACTAAAAATCCTTAACAGATATCAAATGAAATGATATCAAAGGCTATTTTGACTTTTACTGGCAAGGACTATTAATTTTATGGTTTCCTAGTTCTAATATCACTTAATGGAACTAAGAGTGCAGATGAACAAGTGAAATGACAGTTAACCAAGGGTAACTAAGCATAACCAAACACCCCTTTATTGAGTAGTTTACACCATGTTTCTATGATTGCAGCCTAAACCTACGAATCTAAGGATCAACACATGTTACTAAACTATTTCTAAAGCTATTTGAATAATAAAAACTAGTACAGAACAACAAGAACTTAAATTTGCAGGTGTAACTAACTTAATGCAGCAGGATTTTGATACTAAGCTGAAACACACATAAGCTAAACAAAAGTATTTAAATAACTAGAACTAAGCCTAAATAAGCTAATTACTACAACAATAAGCTATTAGAAGTAGATATGCAGAAACTAGAGATTAGGAGACTTACTTGCAGATTTTGATTGAAATGGAAATGGACTATGCAGCCTGTGATATCAAGAACCAAGATCCATGGAATTGTACCTAACCTAACACCTCCTCATGGAGTTATAATAACCTTAGCAAATCACATCAACCCTGCTCCAATGCTTTCTTCATCTTCACTTAGGATTTTTTTTATTTTTCCTTGATTTTTTTATGATTTTTAAGTAATTTTTGGATTTATAACTAATAGTGCCTAACACACTTTCAAAGCTTATTGAAGCTTAAACTTAAGCTAAACTGAGCTAAGTGAAATAGTAAACAATATTTTTAACACACATTAAACTAAAATGAAAACTTTACTTGAAAATGAAAACTTGATTGAAATGATACTTTGAATTACAACTGACTGGTTAAAATTACACTGAAATTAAGTTGAGAGTTTAACTGAAGATGAAAATTACAATAACAGACTTGAGTTACACTAAATTCGACATGAAAATTAAACTACTAAACTACTCTAACCTAATCTAATCTAATAATTGTGTCTTCTGCCTTCTTCTTCAATTTATAGCCTTCAAATGTATCTTGTGGGTCCCACAGAGCATTTCCTAGCACCATTGGATGAGTGAAACTCATCCAAGCCATTGAACCTATTTTGGCGGGAAAACCAATTTGACCTAATTGGAGATGTGAGAGTGTTACAAGTGGGCTAGGTGAGGTGGAGGGCAGGGAAGGGGTTTAGTGAGCATGGGAGGTAGAGTTGGAGTGTTTAACAGATTTTTGCAGGTATAGGTGGTGGAGGTGTATGTAGGTGTGATACGTGTCATACCTTGGGGAAAAACCAAGGAGTGGGTTTTGTTGTGGGGATGACAGAGAAGGGGTGAGGTGGAGTAGGAGGTGGTGGATGGAAGCTGGAGGTGGAGTGGAGGTGTAGCAGGGTGTGGAAGAGGTTAGGGAAGGGGACGGGTCAACGCAGGTCAAAGGCCTGGTTTATTTATAAAAGGTAAATAGGCTTAAGGTTATTTTGGGCTTGTGGGATTAATGGATAGGCTTGGGTTATGTTTGTTGGATTTTGAATTGGAATTTGGTTTTAATACAAAAGGAGTCCATTTGTTTTGGAAAATATTACAAGGACCTATAATGTAATTTTCAGATTTTAGAGGATGGGATTTGGCAATATTCCAAAGTTTAATCAAGGGACCATTCATGCCAAGTTTCAATAGTCAAAGGGTAGTAATTGTTAATTTTCCATTTTTGATTACCCAGGGACCATATTTGCCATTTTTGAAACTTGAAGGACCTTTTCTGCCAAATCTTGAAAATTATCATCCAGGGACTAATAGTGAATATGTTTAATTTCCTAAGGACTCATGTTGACGTTCCTTTCAAAATAGACTTCCAGGCACCAAAACTGTCATTTGTGAAACTTGAGGGACCTGTTTTGCCAGTTTTGCAATTTTGAACTTCAAAGGTAAAATTTGTCATTTCATGATTCCTGGGGGACTGTTGTTGACTTTTCTTCAAAATAATTTTCTCAGGGACCATTTTTGACATTTCTTGAAAGTTCAGAGACTGATTCTGTCAAATGTGGAAACTTTGCTCGTTTTTCGTCTGTTTTCATTCCTTTTGCACCTGAAACATATAAAAACACATTCCAAGAATATTTGTAGTATTATGTGACATATCTGAGTGTTTTTAACTGTTTTCGCAGTTCAGATGGGTATAAAATGATGAGTATTTAGACACTCATCAATACCCAAAACAAATATGCTTTGTGTGACTAAATATTACAAAAGGCCACACAAACTAAAAATTCATGTGACCGTGGGATGAACAATAGTCACACAAAATACATATTTGTTCACTTTAAAGAGCATATGGTCACACTTATTAACACTTTTGGCCACTTTGTTTTAAATTGTATGTGACTAAATCCAAAAAAAGCAACACCCATTGTGTGACTAAATCATCACAAACGTCACATTTATTGTATATTCATGTGGCCACAGGACGGAAAATAGTCACACAAAATACACATTTCCTAGAAAGAATCATCTCAAATGTCACATATATTATATATTTATGTGGCCAAAGGTTGAAAAATAGTTACTCTCAAAAAAACATTCGCGTGACTATAAAGTGTTTACGGTCACTGATAATGACTAATCCAACAAAACTTGTGCCTAATTTGTCACACATATTCGGGGTTTTGTTCCCTCTTTTTCGATGGAAAAGGCCACGAACTCAACAATGTGACCATATTCCACCTACGGTGGTGGGACCTATGGTGACACACAACGAAAAAAATGTGTGTGACTATAGGCATATCGTCACACATTTTTGGCGTGACCAATACAACTTTTTGTACCAGTGTATGCATAAGCCAAGTTAAGGTGATTTTGCAGCCCTATGGTTATCTGTATGTTAACACTCCCTTTTCTTTCTTTTTGTAGTCCTAAGGTGATTTTGTCGAGGTTGCAATAGCTTATAAGCCCACATATGGAACCATAGTTATCTATTTTGCTTTATCTATTTTGTAATATAAGCCAAAGTCAAATAAGCTTATAAAGCCACATATATAACCTTAAACAAACACCCCTATAATATGAACTGCGAATTAATGTTTACCTTAATTCGGAGGTCAAATGAAACAAGAGCTCGTATCTTTTAGTTAGAATTAGCTCCATAAAACCACTGAAACACTAAAACACATATGCATTATACAAAACAACAAAACCAAACCATCAATCATAAATCAATAATCTAAAAATAATTTAAAAATTTACCAACACCAATGGACACTATCACGGACTGAACAACAGGCCTTCGCATCATCTGTTAAAAACAAACATCAGATTGAGTTGGTTTTTTTTAATAAAAAAAGACAGCTCTAATAATAAATAATGTACTTTTAGTAACATCAAATAAGGCGTAATGATCACCCGCGAAAACTGGGTTTTGGATTATATGGTGGAGATGATGAGGCGGTGCTTGATCAAATTTGTTTACGGTGTTATAGAAATTTATAGTGAGAGCGACATAGATAGATGTTTGTGTCTGTGTGTGTACAACTACTTTGAAGCCTGGGTTACTATTCAGTAAACTGTTTATTACAACTCTTTGAAGCGCGCAAATCGTAATAATAGTACATGTTCCATTGTAGCTTCCATATGCTCTTTTGAGCTTTACGTCTTTCCATCTCATATAGTCTTGCCCACAATACTTCCAACGTTTTAGCCTTCTTCTGTTAAGGCAAAAGTAAATAAAAATGAACTTGTAGATTACATATAATAAATTTATTTAGCTTATTAAAAATGATTTACCATGTGTTGCGACATTTCATCTTGTATAGCAACAGAAAATCGTCGTCGTTGCCTGTTGTTTACTTCATAGAGTATTAAGTGTCAAGAGACGCTGCATTATCAACCTTTGTAGTGCCTACAGGCTCTAGTTACATTTTGTGGCACATGCCTGAACCCGACCCTTACTGATGCAAGATTATTACGTGCACATTGCTTGATGACAGTTTGCCAATCACGTGCTACCTCATTTTTGAGTTCCTTATACGTTTTCTTTAATTCTAGCATGTAGGGCCTTCCTACATAAAATTATGCTGTGTAAAGTGATATACAAAAAGTAAGATTCAGAGAGTGTTGAAAAGGAAAACGACTGACATAGAAAACATGAAGGAAATTATGCGACCGAAACATGAACACAATGGCACTTATTCGTAAGTCCTTGAAATATTGCACGCACATGCATCTCTGTTAGCTCTGGATATGAAATTCCAAACCTGAAATCATACAACGAAAGGTTATGGCCTGTCGGGCTAGTCTACTACTTTGGGGTCGGTATGTTACATAAGGAAAACATTATACATGTAGAAGAACATACCTACACCTGCGGAAACCAACCATTGAGTTCACTTCTGATAATTTCTCGACGCTAAACCAAAGAACCAAAAGTTTTATTCTTTGTTTAGTGATATCACAAAGCACTTCCTGTATAGAAAGCTGTATAAATTACATGTATTTTTCTTTATCACTTCGTTGTCAACAAAATATGAATCCAGACTTTTGCCTTCCTGAAAAATCAGCATAGTTCACCAAATAACAAAAAAGATTAGAAGAAGCGAATTAGAAATTATCATCAATAAAAAGGCAAAAAATACAAAATACTAAACTTTATACTTTTTAAACACACTAACCTTTAATCCGCAAATGACAGATTCCCCTTCAGACACTAGAAAAGTATCACCCAGATTTCTCTTCCTGTCCACGCAGTTATCAGTTCCAGATTGCAAGCACTTAAGGTATTGCTTTTTAGCGTTTTCAAGTTCTCCCATTGGTAGGTAACAACTGTATATCTGAAAATATTAGAAACGAAAAGCTATGACAGTTTCTAGAAACATAAATCCATTAGTAATTATGTACTTCCATACCCATTTTAGGATTCAATTTTTTCTCTATTTTATTCCATAAAACAATACAAATAAGTTCGTAACCATAAACCTGTTTGTCAAGTTCTCTTTTTAGTATTGAATGCATTAGTCATAGGTTTAAAAAACTAGGCTCAACACAAATTCAACTTTTTATAACATAACAAATAACAAAATTACCAAATTCAAAGATTAAAAATATATATACCATATCGAGTATCGTTGCCACAAATGGAGCTCTCAACTTTAGCCCTTCACGATATACTTCTCCATGTCAATCACCATCTTTCCTAGACATTATCCCTATCTAAAAGCTTAGTTTGATTAAATTAGGATCATGCTCAGTAGCACACTTAAACAAACTTATAAAAATTAAAAGGTGTTCACAGTACCTGGGCGAGAATCAAGGTCGACTTCATAATCCCCATGCTTCAACGGTTTCCTTTGCACTGGCAGACTTTCACTGCAATCGTTGTTCCAAATTTTAAAGCAAAAAATGAAAATCTGGGACAACTGAAAATATTAGGTTAAAGGTTAACGGGTCAAACGGGTATGATTACATACGTAGAAACTACAAACTTCGTTAACATTGTAGCTGCGTATGTAATCATACCCGTTTGAACCGTTAACACTGTAGCTGCGTATGTAATAATACTGTAATACTCCGTAAAATCCCATGTTATTTATTAATGCTAATTACCAAACCTATTCTAATCAAAGCCATTTTTGCGGGCTATTTTTTTTAATGAGACACCGTTTGCATAACACCTGTATCACTGTTGGACACCGTTTGCATGACACCTGAAACACTTTGGTCACCGTATGTATATCACCTGGTATCACCATTAGTCACTCTTGGATGTCACCAATAAGGTTAACACCGGTAACTCCCACTTGCGACGCGACACCTTGTAATGACACCGATATATATACTTTTATATATATTAACTATTATGGAATTACTATTATACGAACTGACACCGACACCGAAAATTAAGTTACGAACATATTAGTCACTGACACCTCGTTATCATTTTGGGCCTATGATCTCATTAAGGACATAACTCACACTAATACATTTCTTTTGGGCATTGATCCACTTTACTCTTTTCTTTCTTTTCTGTATGGGCCGAGCGACTACCTTAAGCCCAAAACCTATTTCTTTCTTTTGTTTCTGTTTGGGCCGAACACCAAGCCCATGGCTGTTTCATTTTGCTTGGACCAAAGATACACAACGAGCTCAGCACATGTACAAAATATATGTTACACATTGTTTTCTTACTTTTCCTACTCGACACACAGAAGCCACACGACCCGACTTTATTATACCTTTGAAGTTGTACATTTACTTGTTCCATTCACAACTCAACACCACAAGAGAAACCACAATACCTCACCATCTCTTGTCAATACCAAATCTCCTTTTCTCTCTTTGGTTCCCCTACAACTCGACACAAAGCCACCCCACTTTCCTTGTTTCTTCTTGCGTGAAAACCTAACCAAAACCAAACACTAAGTCGCCCTATAATGAACCTACCTCACTAGTTGAACCCATGGCTCATAACATTACACCCTAAAAATTATCCAAGAGATCTTGTGCTTCATTAACCACTAACACAAAACCTTTCAACCTTAAACAAATCCTCAAAGTACAATCACATGTTCCCTAAATCCATCTTGTCCTAGTACTAAACAATTTCAAGAAATCATCATAGCCTCTCAAGACTACTACACGACTTGACTTAACAAGGGAGCTTTGGACCATGCTTGTCTTGAATCGAATAACACATCCAAGGACACAACTCACATGTGTACCTTACTAACTACCTTAATTCCCCTATAAATACCCACATTTAATGCTCTTTCTCTCACACATTCGATACTCACAAAACCACAAGCAAATTCTCTTAGTCTTACCATTACTACGTACGAGGAACTACACAAGAACTGGGTTAAGGGATTTGCTATTTGGGTTCGCAAGTTATGAACAAGGGTTAAGGTTTTGATAAAGATTTGCAAGGTTTGGGTTGTTGTCCGTGTTTCTTTTCACCGTACTACTCGATCTCTTCACCACCTTGTAGGTGTTGTAAGTTACCATCTTCCTTTTTCAATTCATACATTACTTATTCTCTTTTACACGCATTGCATGCATTCACGTTTTATATAAACACTTGGGCTTTAAAATCACACGTAACACTAGTATGTATAACACCTCGACACCCTTTAGAAAGGGCCTTGTAACTTCGTTTTCTCACGTACGATATACATATATTTTTCGAAGATCTATTTCTTCAAACCAAACTAAACTAAAATAGCCTTACATGCATGATATACGAGACCTAATGCTACGTAAAACAAACTAGATCCTAAACCCTTTCGAACCCCTCTATAACTAACTAATACATCTTATTGGGCCTAACTTGGGCTAACGAGCCCATAAGACTTCTTAAAGGAAATTTTCGGTATGAAACATATAAAATTTTCGAGATATTTTGAAACTTTGGTAACTGATTTTGAAAGATACCAAGAAGATAAAATGCTACTTTCGTTGTACCAAAAAGTTTGTTTTTCAAAAACTTAACTAAGGACTATTTTTGCAAAAATTTTCGTTAATGGACCAAAAATGACAAAACTACCAAACTTTCAGACTAAAACTGAAATAGTCGACTTTTTAAAACTAAAAGGGTAAAACTGTAAATACTCTAAAAATCGAGGTATTATGTGTAAAAAGAATAACAAGGACTAAAAATATAATTGTTTTAACCAAGGGGTAAAAGATGAAACTTTCTTAAAGTTAAGGGTAAACTTTGACAATGGTATTTTATTATTACTACCTTACATATTTATTTTTGTAATATATATATATATATATATATATATATATATATATATATATATATATATATATTATAGATTTAAAATAAGTATACATTATTACTAAAAATATTTAAAACAAATATTTTTATTAAACGTTATTATTATAACGGATAAATTAACACTTATTGATCACCTGTTCGTATCAATGTTATAAATAACTATAAAGTTATTTTGGAATATTTAAGACACCCTAATCGGTATCACCGTACTCGAGACATATCATATGTCATTCACGCATCGAATCTGAAACACCGATAGTAATATATGTCACGTTAATATAGGTCGCAAGTCGGAGGTTATTCATTGCTAGTCGTAGCAATACACCATCACCTTTGAGCACCGTTGAGTTTTGCACACCCCCGTCAAGTGAGTTCATGGTCCCACATTTTAATTATTTTTAAACCCTGTGGGGAGATGTAGTATACTCAAATATGAGAACAAGGATGGTTAAGTGTTTAGGTTGATTAAGGTGTAGATTTCTAGTGAGAAGTTAGAGAGAGAAAGAGATGGAACCTTAGAGAGAAAATTGTGAAATGTTAGATTGCAAGTGAAGGTTCAACCCTTTCCCATGGGTGGGAAAGGGTATATATAGTTACAATGGAAACGCCCCTTGAAACGGGCTATAGAGCGGGCTGACAGTGGGTAAAGACCCGACCCAACTCCACAAATACTGACTAATACTACTCTACATATTAACTAATATGATAATTACTACGAGCTACAATATGCTAAGCTATACTCGGGGTGACCGAGTCTTTATATGAATAATCGTATTCCTAACGATTTCCCCCTAAGGGAGGTCACCCCGGAAAATAAGTGTTGAATCATAGCATTCAGATCTTAGATGACATCTTTGTAGCTCGTAGCCTTTTGATTCTTCATTGTTGAGATCTTTGTGCATTAAGTGGTAGACTCTAGATGACACCTTCAATATGGTGGATGATCTTTGGAAATTGTAACAGCTTCATCATCCAAATGATTGTCAGAGGGTCATCTATGAGCAGCAACGTCACCATGTGATTCGAACATCTTTGTGTTGACATGCTCACACTATTCAGGATCATGATCTTTTACATCAGAGTTGTGGAAGCATATTTGAGGCCCAGTCAATGATCATGATTTCTTAGATTGTGAAGTTGAAGTGTGAGCATGTGTTGATGGATCAGCATCTTTTCAGCAAACACCCGCAACTATCAGAAATTCTTGCAAGTAGACAGTTAGCAACAAATCTTCCGGTACTTATAGGTTTGGAATTAGAGATTGTCAACAGCATAGTGTGAAGACTCCTTCTAATCCTTACCAAGACCGTTCTTAATCGGCAAACCCTGAAAGGATTTACACAACCTACCTAAGTAGATCAACAATTGGGTGAGTCGCTGGAGATCACTCCACAACTGTTGACCATTATTAACCATCGCGACCACTAAGCGTAATCCTCACAGAATTACCTAAGTGACCTGCTTTCAGGGCTGCTTGATGTTGACCCTGGCAGGAATTTTCATTCAATCACAGGGAGTTACTAAAGCAACATCCCTCATAAATGTTCAGGCAGATTGCTAAGATTTGAGTAGGACTCATAGTTTACCACTGGTGTCCTTAATGTTGAACAACCAGGGTATAAGTAGCACGTGTTCCTATGAGATCTTTTTATGCATCTCGAGGCTCTAGACTCAATAAGTGCATTTGGGTTTCCTATGCGGAGATTAGGGAGAGGTCTCCTGTTTCAATATCAACCATCTCTAAGAGATACGTTGATAGATTACGCCGGTTCCCCGTGAGAATGAAACAAGTTCTTTTAAGAGAACTTGAGTGGCTAGAAGGTTTAGTGCATTGCGTCACTAGGTCCATGACGTCTTGTCTTCAATACCGATGTTGCCTTAGCAACCATCAGTAGATTATGAATTGAACCCGGTTTCTGCCCTAAGGTTGAATAATTGGAGGGCTATTTCTTTTCACCCTTTCTCATTTCATTTCTTTTTAATTCTTCAACCCCTTCTTTCTCCATTCTCACATTTCTCCTTTTTTCATAATCATACCTACGGACTTTCTAATACTATCTATTTGGTATTTTCCATGGGTAGATCCCTCCGGCTTTGGCGGATCATAGGACGGTTTTCCTAACCTTAGCCACCTTATAACTTCATGACTATCCTATGTTGCCATATACCAAATCATTGAAAACTCTCTCAACGTGTTTATGATAGAGAAACACATTTTGAAACCACATTGAGAGTTTTGTCATTTTCAAATGCTCCCCCTTAACATGTGCTCATATGTATTGATTTGAAACTTTGCACATGTCGGGAAGAGTTGCACTTTTTTGAATTGATCTACCTTAAGTGAACATGATCGGGCATTCGAGACACGCTTACATCACTAGTTAAACTAGCTTGAAGTTATTACCCGGCCCGATCAGATTCACCCAAGGTTTCTCGAAATGGTACATTCTACTTAAACTAGTCCTCTTCAAGACACGCTTACATCACTGGTTAAACCAGCTTGAAGTTATTACCCGTTCAGGACTAGTCCTTTCGATTCAGGACATTTGTGTTTCGTCAATTCATGAGTCAAGACTGAGAAGCACTCATATGAAATGCAAGGATCCTTTTTCACAAACCATTTTGCTCCCCCTCAATATGTGCATTGATATACAAAAGAGTTTGGCACATAGGGAGGAGCATATTTATGTTATTGAGTTCAAAACATCACGTTTTAATCAGTTTTTCATATTTAAATCACATCTTCTCCCCCGATCAAAAATTTCAAACCAATTGAGATTTGTGATCCCAAGTGATTTAAATAAGTTTAAAGTTTTTGGAGAAAGATGTGACATTTTTAAGTATGACTGATTTTGAGACAGCATTTTGCTCCCCCTCAAACCTTGAGGGAGTATGTTATGTGTTAGAGGTGATGAGTTTATAAATAATGTTGAGTTTAGCGAGAGACTCATGAGAAATTTATATACTAACACATAACAATTGCATTTAATCCACTTGAGTTATGCACAAAGATCTTGTTTTGATGATATATAGTTTTTGAAATCGTTCTCCCCCTCAATCGATGACACATATAAAATTAAGCATTTTGCATAAAGTATTAATTCTTATAGCATCAATTGAGTGGCAAATTTTAAACCACATTTAGAGTTTGTTTGATCTTCAAAAACCATGGTACCACCAAGTTTGGAACAAATATTTTCCCGAAGAATCATTGAAGGAAAAATATTTGATATTCAAAGAAGACTTCTCTTATTTTATTAGAAATGATGCACTTAAGCGTACATCAAATTGGAACGGCACGAATGTAAAGTAATTCAAGACTTTGTTAGGAACAGTCGTCTTTTTGGCGACGAACCTTCCCCAATATAAAGACCGGGTTGCTATCTGAAGTAATAGCAAACCATTTTGAAAGAATAGTGTTAGAGACGACATGTTTTAGAAGACATTATTAATAAAAGGAACTCTTGATCAAGCATATGTATGATTCCGTGTCATTATTGAATGACATTTCTAGAAGCGTACATAATATTGATTAGACAAGAGACATGTCGTGGGAAGAATATTTTTGGTTTTTATGATTTTCCGATTTTTATGGTTTTTGAAGATTTTATATTTTTCTATTTTCTTTTTGTTTTTAAGATTATGTACAAAGGATATGTGAAGCAACCCCTTTACTCCTCCTGATCTTCCTGAAGACTTATGAGATCCTCAGGAGTGAGACTCTTCATACCAAGGCGAGGGAGGATGAATTGAAATCGATCCCTAGAGAGTGCTTTGGTAAAGATATCAGCTAGCTGGAACTCAGTCCTCACGAAGTAAAGTTCCGCAATTCCTTTCTCAACTTGCTCCCTGATGAAGTGATGTTGAATGTCAATGTGCTTAGTTCTTGAGTGCTGGACATTGTTGCAACAGAGTGCAATCGCACTTTTGTTGTCACAATACATGGGGATCTTGTTGCATACAAAGCCATAGACCGAAAGTTGAAATCTCATCCATAAGATCTGAGCATAGCACGAGGACATGGCAATGTATTCAGCCTCTGTGGAGGATATTGATGTACTCATTTGTTTCTTTGAAGACCAACTAACTAGCTTATTACCCAAGAACTGAGCACCCCCAAATGTACTTCGACGAGTATCTTGACATCCCGCATGGTCAGCATCCGAATAAGCTGTGAGTGTCATAGAAGTGTCCTTTGGGTACCATAGGCCCATGTGGATTGTTCCTTTAAGATATCGAAAGACTCTCTTGACAGCTTCCAGGTGTTTCTTGGTAGGTTTGGATTGATATCGAGCACACATGCAAACTGCAAATAGTAGATCCGGTCTGCTAGCAGTAAGATACATTAATGAACCAATCATGCTCTGATACTTGGTTTGTTCAACCGGGATCCCAACATCATCTTCATCAAGTTTTGATCTTTCAATCATAGGAGTATCAACTGCGTCACAGGAATCGAATCCAAATTTCTTCAAAATTTCATTAGCATACTTGGATTGATTGATGAAGATGCCATTGGGATTCTGAGATATTTGCAAGCCAAGAAAGAAGGACATTTGACCCATCATGGACATCTGGAACTCAGAACTCATCTCTTGGGAGAAACGATCACACTCTTTGGGATCAGAGGAGGCAAATATGATATCATCAACGTAGATTTGCACATGAAGAAATGTTTTGCCTGTTTTTCT
The DNA here is from genome assembly GCA_030686995.1 of Artemisia argyi. Lineage (NCBI taxonomy): Eukaryota > Viridiplantae > Streptophyta > Magnoliopsida > Asterales > Asteraceae > Artemisia > Artemisia argyi. The sequence continues at coordinate 104,591,451 of CM060676.1, forward strand.
GGTAAAGAGTGTAGGATCAACAGCACCTTTGGAGAACTTGTTGGCATGAAGGAATTTTGACAAGGTGTCGTACCATGCCCTAGGAGCTTGTTTAAGTCCATAAAGAGCCTTCTTCAAGCGATACACATGGTTAGGACGTTCAGGATCCACGAATCCTTCGGGTTGGCTTACATACACCACCTCTTTAAGATCGCCATTTAAGAATGCAGTCTTGACATCCATCTGATAAACCACCATATTTTGACTAGCAGCATTTTCCAGAAATATTCTTATGGCTTAAATTCTAGCAACTGGTGCGAAGGATTCTTCAAAGTCAATACCCTCTTCTTGACGATATCCTTTTGCCACAAGCCTAGCCTTGTTCTTCAATACATCTCCATGCTCATCAAGTTTAACTTTAAATATCCATTTGAGAGCAATGATCATAGCACACTCAGGAGGCGGTACTAATTCCCACACATCAAGTCGATCAAACTCATGAATTTCGTCCACCATAGCAGTGAACCATGAGTGTTTAGACATTGCATCCTTGAAATCTTTTGGCTCAACTTTAGAGAGGACATAATTGAAGAAGCACCACAATGCGTCGGTAGCAAGTTGCTTACGGGTTGATACCAGACGTGAGGGGTTTCCAATAATGTTGTCAATTGGGTGATCATTTGTCCATTTCCTAAGGTGTTCATGAGGTTGAGGATAGGGAACTGAGGTAGCCGTGTTAGATTCATCTGAGGATGTAGCATCATTTGACGATTCAGGAGCAAAGATGTTAATAAATGGCTCATTATCAGGTGGAGCGAAAGGATTAACTTCAAAAGAATTATCCACATCTGCTACTTGTTGTACAGATGACGATTGACCATTAGATGTGGTAATTGAATGACTGATGGTGGGAGCTTCAGGATCCCATGATAACGAAGTGGATGGTCCAGCATTATCATCTGAGACATTAGCTACCCCAGCTGGTTGTGGAACGACTGTGGCTTCAAGAGCATCCACATTTTGAGGTTCAAAGTATTCATCAAACATGGGGTCAAACAGCTTCTTCCAATCATCACTTGTAGGAGGTACAAAAGGAGTAGCAGGAGTGGGATTCTGTACAAGCCTGGAGCTTATAGGTCCAGGAGACAAAAGGTTAGGTACGGGTCCAGAACTTGATTGTCCAGGAACCAGTTGCTCTGTCAGCTCATCGAAAGTAACGTGGATTGTTTCCATTATGTCTCTAGTACGTTTGTTGTAGATTCGGTATCCCTTTCGTTATGGAGCATAGCCAACGAAGAAACCAATGTTAGCATTGGCCTTGAGTTTCCCAAGGTCTTCACTGTCATTTGTTGGATAGCACAATGCACCAAATACACGAAGAATTGAAAGATCAGGTTTTTTGCCATGAACCAATTCATATGGAGTCTTGCAGTAGAGAGGATGTATCAAGGATCGATTCTGTGTGTAGCATGCAGTAGCAATTGCTTCAGCCCAAAGGAACATAGGAGCTTTGGAGAAGATGAGCATAGTCCTAGCAGCTTCAACCAAGGTGCGATTACGTCTTTCTACAACTCCATTTGTTGAGGTGTACGTGGAATGCTCTTTTGATGACTAATGTCGAAACCTTCATAAAATTGAGTAAGTTGTTTGTTCACGAACTCCGTTCCATTATCAGTACGAATGAACCAAACTATTTTGTTGAGTCGAACTTGCAATTGTTTAACGAGTTTGATGATGATTTCCGGAGTTTCATCTTTCGATCGTAAAAACTTTACCCACGTGAAACGAGAGTGATCATCAACAATAACAAGCACATATTTCTTTCCGTTGATACTTTGAATCCTCATTGGTCCACAGAGATCCATGTGAAGAGTATGGAGGACTTCCATTATGGAATTGACTATTTTGGGTTTATGGGTGTGGTTTTTGCTCTTGCCCAGTTGACATGCGGAACATAGATGATCTTTTTTATACTTAAGTCTGGGCAAGCCTCGAACTAGATCCTTACGAGTTAGTTCATTGATGGTACCGAAGTTCAAGTGGTTTAGACGATGATGCCATAACCATGATTTGTTCTTAGAGGCTTTTGAGAGTAAGCAAATCGGAGAGGACCGCAACATGTCTTTAATAGAGATGGTATAAAGGTTAGACCCCCGACTTCCTTTGAGAAGATCTACACCATCTAATTCTCTAACAAAACAGGTGTGCTTTCTGAAGGCAACTTCGAGATCAGAGTTACAGAATTGACCAACAGAGAATAGATTGTGTCCAAGTCCCTCCACATAGTATACTCTGGATATCACACTGTCACCAAAGACATAATCACCATAGCCCATTATAGATCCAAAATGGTCGTTCCCGAATCTGACCGTACCAATGAACTTTTCCATGAAATTCTTGAGCCGCGAGCGATCACCAGTCATATGTTTTGAGCAGCCTGAGTCCAAATACCAAAGGACGATTTGTACGACCTGCATTTGAAACCAGACAATGGTGGATAACTGAAAAATCTGGAGCCCCACAAACAGTTGGGGTCCGTTTGGTTAGCACACACAAATATTGGATTATCATATGTCACGGATACATCACTGGAATTTACACCTTTTAATGCACTAGATCTAGGAGTGGTACTAAGTGCTTCTATGGGGAACTTTCTACCAGTAGGTCTCCATTTCTTAATAGGCACAACTTTGGAGTTAGTGATCCTAGTCAACGGGTACTTTTCTCCTAAGGTGAATTTTCTTCCAGTAGGTCTCCATTGATATCCAACATTAGTGAACACTTTTCCTGTTTTATTCCAGACTTGTTTAACCCTTTTAGCACTTGAAACATTCATGACAGGAGATTGCATAGTGGATTTTAAGAATGACACAACACAAGCATCATGGTTACCAAAAAATAAACATTCGTTACAAGTCTTACAGATAGCACTAGAATTCGAATTAATTACATCATTGTTAACACAAATGTTTGATGCAACTCGATTCTTTTCATTAAGCAAAACTTTATTGTTCCTAGAGGATTCTTCTACTTCCTTCATAAGTGTACTCTTAGCCGGCAAAGTCCTATCATTCTTTGTATTGCATCTAGGCTGTGACTTGCTAGCTTTTGATACACCTTTTACTCCTGTAGAAGCAATGACGGGAACATTAGTATGATTAGTTGTAACTTGTTTACCGGTGATCATGATGATGGATTGTGACATGGTTTGGGGATAATCAAATGTAGCATGTTTGTTGCCACTGTTGGAGTGCGACGCAAATGACCTATCCGGCTTGTTATCATTCTTGGGGCATGATCCTATAGCATATTCTAAGAATTCCTGGGCTCTATTAGTGAGGAAGCATGCACCAACAATAACATCATCCTGTGGTTTAGGTCTCCTCTTTTCCTCAATGGTTTCTCTAAGCATAGCCAGGCAGTCCTTAAGATATCTAAGATAGTTGCTATGAACTAACTTATTGTTCCTAAGGGGAAGAGGGACATTCACAGCATCGCACGCATATTTCTTACAAGCATGTACATTGTAAATTGCATGATCACATGAAACGACGGGCATTTTACCCTTCACCATAGTCTTTAGATTCTCAATTTCGTTTAGTAAAGAAGTGACTCTTTCATTGTTTTGGTCACGCGTTATTTTAATAGACTCAAATAACTCTTTGTAACGTTGTTTAGCGTTTGACATTTCAGCACGAAGCCACTCATTTTCATGTTGTAATACATTGATAATGCCTTGTTTCTGACAGTTTTGAGAATCTATCGACATCTGGTAATTGGTATTGGTCACGTCGCTTTTGTTTGACTTTAATTGTGCAATTTGGGCCCTCAACTTCCGAATCGTGTTTGAGTGAGCTTGAATTACGTCATCCTTTTTGGCTAATTCAAAACATGTGTCAAACTCAGGAGCATCCGAAGATGTCTTGGAATTTGATAATTTTATGTTTTCTTCTAGATGTTGGTATTTTAGTTGCAAGTTAAGATTATCAACTTCTAGTTTTGAAAAACTCCTGACCATGTTATCATGGTCGTCGTTTTGAATTTTGTTATTTAGTTTGTAATTCTCCCCCTCAAGCTCAATCACACGATTCTGGAATACATTTAAAGTGATCGACATTTCATGAAATTGCCGAGCAGATAGGGCTGAACCAGTAACACTGTGAAACACATCTTGTGCAATGCAATTAGCAATCAAGTTCTCATTCATGATGAGAATGTTTTTTCTGTCAATTTCACTGTATTTGAGATCAATAGCTAATTGGTTACCCTCATTTTCCACCTCTTTAAAAACCTTTTTCATTTGAGTCACATCATCATTAATGGTATTTTTAAGGCCTTCAAAATGTTCTTTAAGAAGGTCGAAAAATGGCATGACTTCAGTTAGGTAACACTGTTTTGTTTGCTCAAAACCCCTTTCCCCTTCTGTAATCCCCGTTGGTGTAATTCTTGTTTTACATGTTTTCTCAAAGTCCTTAAACAATTGACCTAGAACATATAACGCAATTAGGGTATTACACTGTGTGGGAAGAGTATATGGTACTAGATGCTTGGGTGTGTGCAGGGGATAGATGGTCGGGTCAGCAATCCTAAAGATGGTACGTGTGTTACCTATGATTCTTTCAGCTTTCATTTTTTCCATGTCAATATTCCAAAACACTTTGTCAGGGAGGATTTTCTTTTGAGGAACAAAAATGGCTGAATGATTGTCATTGGTGTAATCATGGTGAAACACAATATTTTTAGCAATGCACAGGGGATCCTTAAGTCGCTCAGAAAGTTTTTCCCTAGTTCTATCCTCAGCCTCATCAATCTCATCATAGGATTTCACATCAGGAGGTGCATGGTTAGGGTCAAGCATAGTGTTTGCATCATAAAGCGCAGGTTGAGCACCTATACCATTTCTAAGCAATTTGGCTTTAGTCTTAGAGGCATCTAGTTCACTAAATTCATCTCTTAGTTTCCTATGGTTTTGCATCATTTGAGCAGATTGAATGGTTTGGCCTTGCGTGTACAACTTATCTTCCAATTTGTTTTTCAACATTTTAAGTTTTGAGAAATCATTTAGAAGTTTAGTTTCTTTATCTTTGTATTCGAGTTTGATTGAAGTCAACCCCTTTTGAATTTCCTGTCTTTGTTTGACAGTTTGATCCAATTGTTTTTTTAAAGATACTAACTCCCTTTTCAATTTTTCTTGTTTGGAATTGTTTTCAGATATGTGCGCACGCATTTGCCATTCCATTTTCTGCTCACGTTCATTAAGCTCAAATTTAGCACGCTGCTCGTATATGGCCACCTGATCCTTAAGGATGTTAACTCTAGTGATCAAGGAGTCATCAGGGTTGTATATAGTGTGCTCATGTAGCTCAAGTTCTCTAGAATCAACTGACGGCATGTCACTTGGTACAACAGTCATTTTATTGTCATTCACATATCGTTCATATGGGATATTATTGGTATTTCCCATATTAGTGGTGACTGTGTTGTCAATATTCTTGGGTTGTACCGAGTCACATGCCCCCTGTGGATTGGTAGAGTAATTCAGATTAGAATTTAGTGACGTTGGTACCTCAGAGATAGCAGATGTGATGGAGGAGCCAGACTGCTGTGGAGATGATGCAGCTGCAGACAGATTAGCCATGAAGATGGTTTGAGCTATGGGTTCTTCATCAACATCTGAATCAAAAGCATCACAGTCTTCAACTTGAAAGATGTTAGGATCATTTAGTGCCATGTCCAGAACAGGTTGATCATCCACATCAGCATCAAACGTATTATTGTCATCACCAGCCAGAAAGAGCAAAGCTTCTTCATCCAGAGCAGTTCCATTTTCTTGTGCCTGCATTAGCAACATCTTGTCCTTGAAGTACTCAGAGTTTTGAGGACGCTTTGGGAGATTGCAATTCCTAGCTATATGGCCCAACCCTCCACAGTTATAGCACTTAGGCTGCCTAGCTTGTACTTGAAGCGCATTCCCGACTCTATACTGTCCATTATCCCTACCAGCATTTCTTGGATTGACGTTTTGTCTTCCTTGCACATTCTGCACCACCACCCTTCCATCTTCAATGACTGCCTGATTCCGTGGGTTAGAAGAAGTCCTGAGTTGGTTATTAGTTAGTGGAAGTACAGCTCTGAACTGTTGGACTAATAAGGAGACTTGGTTGGAGAGGTTATCAATCATCATGTCAGTATGAGAATACCCGGAGTCAAGGTGGGTGTTTAAGGCAGGTGGTGAGGGAGTTGACGATTGACCTTTAGTAGAGGTAGACCTGGATGAAGGTGGTTGAGATTGATCATTTGAAGGTTGAGTGAGTTGTTGAACATTAGAGACAAAGGCAAGAGACTCATTTGTTGTTGTAGGACTGAGCTTTTCTCGCATTAACAGATCATAAGCTGCATGTTTCTCATGTTGTTGTAGATATGCATAGAGTTGTTCATGATTAGTATGTCTGAGTCCTTTGTTGAGTTTAACAGCTGTAACAAACCTATCCCATTCTGGTGCCATGTTATTCACGAATTTTGTGTTGAGCTGAATGTTGGGCATTGTCATCTTGATGGCTCTCATGTCATTGACCAGCTTGTAAAATCTGACGTAGTAGTCAGTGATGCTTTCACCTGGGTTCATTTTGAAGTGCTCGAATTCATCATATAGATGAGACTCCCTATCTTTTTTGGTTAACTCAGACCCTGCAAGAAGCATCTTCACATTATCCCAAACTGCTTTGGCTTCTGTGTTAAAGTTGATGAGTTTGTAGACATCTTTAGGAAGCCCTTGAATGAGAATATTCGATGCTCTGATGTCAGCATCATAGCGTTTCTTTTCTTCATCTGAAAGTTCATTGTAGGTGCGAGGTCTTTCTGGACCGACTGCCGCAGGTTGGTCATCAGTAGTTGCGATTGTGTCTCTAGTTGTGCCCAAGTGGAAAGGTCCTTCATCAATGGATTTCAAGATGTTCACACCGTTTTCCTTACCCAAGCAGTATAGACGAATCCTTTGTGCCCATGATTCATAATCATTCTGTCCAGCATAGGAGGACGAGTGTCCGACCCTGCAGCCTGAATGTCATCAGAAGAAGTGCTTGCCATTCTTGTGGAAAGTGAGTCAGTGTTGGTACTAGGGTTCAAACATAAGTGAATTTCATGTAACGTTGCAACAAGTCAAATCACAACCGCTCAACAAGTACCAAGTCGAGTCGTAAGATAATCCTCACAACGTCAAGTTATTGTCGAGTTAGTCGTAACAACTTAAGTCGCAACAACGCACAATTTTCACTAAAGTGAACAACTCGCTAAGTACACCAACTCACTACAAGTATCAACTCGCTGGAACAGTGAAATCAACTCGCTGAAATAATAGCCTCAACTCGCTAGATAGACCAAGTCGCTAGACAGGATCAACCCTCTAGATCAGGTTAACTCGCTGCACCCTATAACAACTCGCTACTAACCTCAACTCGCTAGAATCAATACCTCAACTCTCTAGAACAGTATACTCAAAGACAACTCGCTAGGACAGGGATCAACTCGCTAGAAGTGGTAACTCGCTAAACAGATCAAACCTCTAGTAATGCCAACTCGCTGGCTACTCAACTCGCTAGGCTAATAGGACAGAAACGTCACTATCTAGCGTTTTGTCTTACAGTCCAAAAATAGCAACCCGCCAAACCTCTAACCTCAACTCGCTACACAACACTGCCAACTCTCTACCAGGAGTTATCAACTCGCTAGCAAGAAATAGTACACGAATTGCTTTCAAACTCCACAATAATGATGATATTGTTAAACCAAAGATTACACTTGATGCCTACACCACTTCCATATACGAAAGTATAAGAAAATACACACCAATAACCCCTAACGAGATCAAACAAGTGTGAAACCTACTAACTATATACGAACCATGCAAAACACACAAACCACTCAATAAATCCGAGCATACCACTAATCCTAGGATAGAACCATGGCTCTTGATACCAATTGTAGTATACTCAAATATGAGAACAAGGATGGTTAAGTGTTTAGGTTGATTAAGGTGTAGATTTCTAGTGAGAAGTTAGAGAGAGAAAGAGATGGAACCTTAGAGAGAAAATTGTGAAATGTTAGATTGCAAGTGAAGGTTCAACCCTTTCCCATGGGTGGGAAAGGGTATATATAGTTACAATGGAAACGCCCCTTGAAACGGGCTGTAAAGCGGGCTGACAGTGGGTAAAGACCTGACCCGACTCCACAAATACTGACTAATACTACTCTACATACTAACTAATATGATAATTACTACGAGCTACAATATGCTAAGCTATACTCGGGGTGACCGAGTCTTCATATGAATAATCGTATTCCTAACAGGAGAGACATGCTATAAACCGAACACAAGTATTTTTCAGTATGCTATTACTATCTGATATTGCCTAAGTTGACACCCGTACTACAAGTCCCTCATATCACGAACCTTAATCACTTGCGAGTGAGCACAAATATAACTAATAGATCTATTGGAACGGCAGCCCATCTCTGTCAAAGTGATCATTTGGCAGGAAATGTGCTATATTCGAAGTACCATGGAAACCTAGTACATTTACATCACCGAGGGCCTCTTTGTCATCTACATCCCCCGTGGTGTAGGTGATTTTTATCTTTATGATATTTCTATACGATGTTAAGGCTTGAGCTCTGTGAGGCTTAGGAGCAATATGACACCAGTTAGTCAAGACCTATCATCTTGGCTTGTTTATTTCAAAATATTTGACTTGTGTTCACACTATTACAAATTTAAACTACTATAGATTCACTCAACCGTTGTGTTGACGTTTTAGCATGTTTATCTCAGGAAATTAGTGGCATGATGGCACGGAGCTGGCAAAAAGGGCACACAGGACCTCCCTTTTATCTCAATAAATATATCATTTTTTTCAAACTCATTATCTCTTTTGTGAAACAATTAACATTTGGAAAAATGTTTGTAACTCTGAATACTTTGAGTTTTCATGGAATGATATCAACTATCTTTTGAATTGTTTTCTATAAGTATGACTGTGTTCTAAACTGTAATGACCCCGATTAGACTTCCGCTGCTTATCAAATTTTCAGGGTGTTACACATACTCTAAATATTTTTCAGCAACGACCATAGGAAATCAGTCGAGTAACCCCCGATCTAAACTAACCATAAATTTCGTTTATTCAGTCGAGCACTCACATATTGAATAGCTACTTTCCTATGGTTTGTACTGTAACAAAAATGAAAAGTTCTGGCATCATTTGGGAAAAAAAGGCTCAAACACCCACAAATAACGGAAAACCAATAACGGAAAATGCCGTGGGTTCAGCAGGGCCAGGTTTCCAAAATTTGCACCTTAAAATCAGTGTTCACATCAGCTTTTAACTAACTTTTAATTGTTTAATCCATGAACCATAATCATATACCCAAAAATATCCAAGCACTAATGTTAAAACTAATGCTATTATTTCAAACATCATCAACATATAATAATAAATAACCATACCTACAACACAGAACATCATGTAAAAAAAACCAATCCAAACGAAAACCCCCCAAAAAACCCCAAATCAACACAACCTTAATTAAAAAAAATAATAAAAAATAATAATAATTTAATTAAAACATACCATCCGTTGGGTCTTTAGCTTATCAATAACGTGATAAAACTGAATACTGAAATAATTTAATCTGCAGAGAATCAATGGAAGGATGTGTATCTGGGTTCTGCATCTAAAATACGTGTATATTTTTTTGTTGGATTAACGATTCATCATCATCAGTGGGTATATGTGTGTTTGCGTGTGTTTCTGTTTGTGTTTTGTAGATTGTAGAAAATAAAGGTGTGAGATGTGTGAGATGGTTTTAGAGAGAAACCGAGTGAGGGGAGAAGGTAGATGAAGATTTGTGTTTTGTGGTGGAAGACACTCATTAAAAAATTAATATTTCCCTGTAGCTCCTCTCACAAAGACTTGTAGCTGCAAAAGTCGAAGTTTGTGAGGAGCAATTTTGGTAGTAATGCATGCTAATGTGGTTGTACCACAAAGTGTGATGAGAGCAATTAGTATATATAGATAATTATAATTTTAAAGATTTTTATTTATTTTTTATTTTTTTATTATTTTCAAAAATAAATGACAAACAATTTATTTTTTGACCATTGACTTTTTTGTGTGCAATTCCACTCCTCACGAGTGGGTCTTGTCATCAATCGAGTCTTGCAATTTTAAGCTCAAGGACGCGTCTAGGAGATGAGCCCGTAGCAAGGAGGGTCAGGAACCCTCCTTGGAAGAAGACTCGGCCGACGACTTCTTAACACGTCCAGTCAAAGCCACAATTGTCCGCATGTTGAAACTTGAGCGAGTAAAGGGACCCACACGGACATGATGAAGCAAAGGGCAAAATTGTAAAACAAAAAATTTCTTAAAAATACAAATTAGCAAAGGGATAAAACCAATAGAATATACAAATTGAGCACATTATTTTGACCGTTTTTCTCTCTCTATCTTTATCTCCAAAAACTCGTTCGGTGGGTGGTGTGGATTTCCAGAAAAAAAAAATCATCTCTCTCTACCCGCCATGGCTGCCAATAATTCAGGTTCATCATCTTTTATTCATTCATTTGTTTTTTTAATTGATCTAATATTTGGTGCTTTATTGGTTGGGTTTTGGATCTTGATTTAGGTTTTTGTTGTAAAGATGGTGTTTTTTAAAAAGGGTTTTTATGTGATAATTGATCTGGGGTTTTATAGGGTTTGATGTGACTATGTAATTGTTGGGTTTTTGATGTATTCATTTATAGTATTCTTTTAAACGAACATAAGAGATATATAAATGATCATGTACCCCTTTAAAAACTAGAGTTTAAGCTACGCTGGCATGAGTTTTACCTTATTCTATACAGAGAATTAAGCTGATGAATACAAATTATTGTTTGACATCAAATATCAGTTATTTTTAACTCGAGCACGGAAGGTGGTGTATGATTAGGGATGGAGTGCGTTAGATTCTTTATCATGGCATGACTTCTAATAGTCTTTGTTTGTACCATATTATATATAGAGGGTACGTAAGTTATATGTTCGCTACTTGCTCCATAGTCCATACCCACTATATCCAAACAGAACATATTTTTATGAATTAACGTTTTAGAAACGGGAGTTTAATTCAAACACAGATGGCGTATAATTAGGGAAGATTCTTGATTATGCTGGCATGAGCTTTACTAGCCGTTGTTTACAGAACCAAACGTATTCATTTTTGTATGCCGTACCTTATATCTTACTGAGGGTTCAATTGATTTAAAAATTCCTATTAGACAACCCGCTATATCCAAACAGGACTTGATGAGAACAAAACAAACAGCCCGTTAGTGACCTACTTGTTTTGATCTATTAATCTAGGATTGTTGTATTTCACATTCTGGAATGCAATCTAAAAGTACTCAAACTATAATATTCTTATCTTGATATTTACATGATGAGTTGTGCTCTTACAATTCAGGAAGTGGTGCACCTCCTAAACCATGGGAACGAGCTGGGTCGTCATCTGGTCCTGCCCCTTTCAAACCGGCATCTGCTGGTAGCACAAGTGATGTAGTTGAAGCTTCTGGAACAGCCAGACCAGGTGAAATCGTTCCCCCAAATGATACAACTTCAGCTGTAAACAGAAATACACTTGGAAGACCTGTACCTTCTAGGCCATGGGAGCAACAACAAACATATGGAGGTAACTAGTATGTCATCTTTGCAGGAGATACTTGATATAGGCTAATTGTATAAAAAGGTGACATTCTTTTTCGAAATTTACTGTCCGCAACCAAATTTTTTAGGCCAGACAAACCATTTATGTTTCTCTAGATCTTGATGAGTCATAAATCTGACCCGGTTGCCTAGTTAAAATGATGGCGTATAGCTCATGTGTCGGTATGTTTGACCTTGTTGACTTTTCTATAGCATGGCTTCAGGACATTGTTTACCCTAAAAGGTTACCATAATTTGAATATTTTTTAAACCTGGGGTCTTTTTCTTAAAAAAAGTTTCTGTGATAAAAGTTTGACAAATATTGACTATTTGTTTACGCAAATTGCTTTACTTATAGATGACCGATAGTTTTGTATGCAAATGCTCTACTTTTACATATCAAGGCATTGGTAATATTCTTATTTTTTTAGTTGTATGTTTATATTCCTACTTTTTTTATTTATAACCGAACTATTTATTTATATTATGTCTCAGGTGCGGGTTATGGCTCTGGTTTGGGGTACAATTCTACTTATGGGACTGGAGGTTATGGTTCTTATGGTGGAATAGGGTCCACCTATAATAGTGGTGGGTTATATGGGAACAGCATGTATAATAGAGGAGGCTATGGTGGTGGTCTTTATGGAAGTGGTGGCGGTATGTACGGTGGAGGAATGTATAATAGTAGTTATGGAGGCATGGGTGGTATGGGTATGGGTATGGGAATGGGTGGGATGGGCATGGGTATGGGCATGGGTCCTGGTGGTCCGTATGGTGACGATGATCCAAATAATCCATTTGGCCCTCCTTCACAGCCTCCAGGCTTTTGGATCTCATTGATGCGTGTGGTAAGTCAGATAATATTGTTTCTCATACACAAGTTTGTTTGTTTGTATTTCTGAAATAGTCAATATAGTGGTATGTGGATGTCCTTAAAGAGGCTCGACCCAAAAGGGTTTTATGTTCAATTTACAATTTGGTTGAGGGTTAATTGGTTATTTCATTTCCGTTTGATGAACCTATCTAATGCTACAAAGTGATTCTTCTAATCTTATATGTACATGTCTGCAGATGTCAGGATTTGTAACTTTCTTTGGCCGTGTAGCGATGCTTATAGACCAAAATGCTCAGGCATTTCACATGTTCATGTCTGCCCTTCTTCAGGTATTTGCATGCTTTTATTTTTACCATATTCTTCCGTGATCATCAATTCAATAATTCATCATCATAGAATAGAGCTGGTGCTTAACCATTTGATGGGTCTATTGGGCCAAAATAATGTTTCTATAGTTATATGGTCTGTGACATCATGATAAAAAATATATAAAAACTAAGAGTTTGGAGAGAAGGGTTTATGTACTTATCTCCTAATGTTAATGGTATTTGCAGTTGTTTGATCGCTCAGGAATGTTATATGGAGAGTTAGCTAGATTTGTATTGCGAATCTTGGGTGTTAAAACAAAGCCCAACAAGCTTCAACCCCCTGGCCCTAATGGACCCCATGGTCCTCATAATCAAATTGAGGGACCTAAAGGTGCACCCGCTGGTAACTGGGATGGTGTATGGGGAAACAATTGATTTTTGTAATAGTCACCATGGACAAAACAAACAGAAAAAAGGAAGGATCCACTCTGCTTATGGAACAACTAAGGAACGTCAATCATCTGTATGAAATCAAGGGAGTACAGGTGAGAGTTGTGATGCTGATTGGCTGTATAGATAAGGAATTCTCTTTAGAGATGCTCTTTTGCGTGAAATAGTTCTTTTTATCTCTCTATGTAGTAGTATTGTATTGGAAAGTGTTGCCCCTAAAGGAGAATAAGAATGTAACATGAGATTTCAAGCCATCTTTAAAGTATTGCTAAAGTTTCTGGTATAAATCTGCGTGTTTCAGATGAACTCATTGTGCTCGTCTATTATCATCCTTAAAGTGGTCAAAACTTCCTCCGACTAACCAACATTTAAAAATAATAATTTTGGGTTACGCTAATATGTAAAGATGCTTGCTTCAGTTACTTTTTAACGGGTTGGTCTTGTACTAAGAAAACATAATCAATTGTACGCTCCATCCATTTTCTGTAGCAAATGGCTTGAGATACCTCTAAATAGGTTGCTGTTTATTGTTTACAGTCACTCATATTTTGCAATTCAAAACAAGCCCCCATCGGCTAGGGGGCACTCTTAAACTAATGGCTCTGCGACAAGGGCTTGATCAAAATGCAACCACTCGTATTTGGTTAGTGTTCACAATCTCTTGTATTTTGTTACTCAAAGCGGCCTCCCAGCAGCTCGAGGACACTCTCAGGCTCATGGCTCTACTCCCAGAGTTTGATCAACAGGCAACCAACTCTTCTGTTAGAGTGATTTGGAAGTGCAAAGTTCGATTTTACTGTAAACATGGTAAAAACCAATCTTTGTGTGTCAAGTACAAAGAAATCATATTTGTATGGTGTTATCTTGGCTGGTAATAAATAGAGATTGTTTTTGTAACAAGATCTATAAATCTGCAGCTCTCTTAATGGTCGATGAGACAAAATTGTAAAATTTTACATGGATGAGTGTGTATCAAAGATTTGCTTTGATGACACGTTTAAGGCAAATATTAAAACGGGGTTATACGAAAATGGGATTAGTTTTGGTTTTCTAATGAACAGTAAAGTAGGGTTGGTGCATGTGTTATAATGATAATGATAATGATAATAATTTCATCATTTAAATTTTTCAGTCTCTGTCGATAGACCAAATTAAATCATGTTCATGGATTTGAGTTAAATTTGAGCCTTTCTAGACTTGAGAAATAACTCAATAAGCATGAACGAATCAAAACGATCCTGTGTATCGTCTACTGAACCATCAAAAGTATGGGCGAAAGAAATGTTTCGGCATAATACATGCCATAGAACATATCAACCAATCATAACCACTCATTTATATTTTTCACATTTTTTTTCAAAACAACATATCTTGCAAACGGTAAATCTTCTAGCTACAAAAAAAATACCATCGCGACGAGAATTAAATGATCTTTCTATAGATATGCATTGTTATATACTTTCAACGAATTTTTTTTTTTTTAATTTCCACCCAGAAAGAATCATATATGATTCGTCAAAATCATATATGATTCGTAAAAAATCATATATGATTCGATTCTTGCGAATCATAAATGATTATGATTCTTATGAATCATATATGATTCATAAGAATCATATATGATTTGTTAAAATCGAATCATATATGATTCTTACGAATCATATATAATTTTTCTGGATGAAAAAGAAAAGTTCATCGAAAAAAAAGTTCGTCGAAAGTATATAACAATACATGTCTATAGAAAGATAATTTAATTCTCGTCGCGATGCTATTTTTTTGTAGCTTGACGATTTACGGTTTGTGAAATATTTAAGTTTTAAAAAAAGGGTGGAAGTTTATTTTTTTATTTTGATACAAAAAAATGAGTAGATAAGATTGCTTAATAGGTTTTATGGTAAAAGTTAGATCTATAAAGAACTTTTGGCTACACATGACTTCTTCAAGTTTAATCTCGCCACATGAACCTTAAACAATGCGATGGTTTATTTTGCCTCACAAACGTAATCGTAATATTATCGTTTTGCATTGCAGCCCCATCGTAATACAATCATTTTCATGTGTTCATATTGCATCGTATGTCCCATATAGTTTTGCAACATAAGTCCATAACCCAACCGTTTTCATGCGGTGATTAGTTCCACAACCATTGTTGCGTTTCATATTACATCATAACGTGATTGTCTTATGTACCAATTCGTTGTTCTTGTGACGAAAATGAAGGAAAAAGAGAAGCACCATGAAGAAGATGAAGTTGCATCTCCTTATTGCAACTACTTGAATACAATTTTTTACTTTAGCATTTAACAAGAAAAAGAAAAAAAGTACTACTGAAGATAAGCTCATTTGCAGGTTGATGCCAGAATAATTATGATGCATAGATTTCAGAAATAAATGAGTCTTTTTGGACTTCAGTAGGGTGTAGCCAAGCTAAGCCGAACTCGATAGAGCTCGAGGTCGGATCATTTGAGCTCGTTTCAAGCCTTATTTGTAAAGCTCGAGCTCGTATATTCTTTCTTCTTTCTTCTTTTTACCTTTTAACAGGAAAAAAAAATGTGTTTACAATGAGATTCTAATTAATGTCTTTTATAGAGAACTAGCCTTAGGCCCGCCCCGATGGGGCGCTAGCATTAAGTTTTATTATTCAAAATAAAAAATGCGTTACATGTATTCTATTAAAAAATTATATATATAATTCACAAATGCATAATGTTGACCAACATAAAATTTGTCATACAAATTGAGATTTGTAGCAAAAAAACTGAATGAAGGTAAATACATTGGGCTTATAATCATTCTTGGTATAGAGCGAACCCCACCCACTTTACCACCTGATATAACCTTTGCCTCAATGTTATTGATTCTCATTCTCAATACTTGTAACCTGGTTCCATTACACAATCCATCTTGTTGATCAATGTTGCGCAAACACATAACCGGAGTGCCAATCTTCAAAACTAATTTATAATGTGGAAGTCCAGACATTTTGATTGTATTCAAAAATTATGTAGTGTACATATCCTCGCTATGATTAAAATCCACGTCTAAAAAAATATTAAACGAACAAAAATAAATTGGCGTATTTTAAAACCGTAAGAAAACTACATATAGTTGATTGCCGAAAGTAGCATAACAATAAAAGATAAATTATAATCTAAGAAGAAATTGTTTGTGGAATTCCATGTGAAAAAAATGACCATTCCAAATCTAGTCCCACTTTCGACAAAGTTTGACTTCTACTTTTGTTTAATGGTCACTCCAGCAAGACCAATTAATTTAGCCAAACCCGCTTACACAAACAAACATCAAACTATAAGATGAGAAGTCTTAATATGTCAAACACTAAGCAAGAACTTTCTTGTTTAGCAACTTATTAGTTGCTTGTTTAGCAACTTATATGTGTATGACGGGTTAATTGAGTTAAACTTATTTCTATACACCATTTAATAAGAAAATCATAATCATCACACTATCATGAGAATACAAAATATTACCAACAAATTTGTGAGGAATAAAGTTGCTGTCAGGGGTAATTTTAAGTGATTTCTTAAGTATATACACAATAAATCTTAATCCTTATAACATTACCATGAGCACATCCAATATTACCTTTAAATTTCCTAAGATTCAAGTTCATGTTGGAAGTGGTCCGGTGGTGTCCTTTAAAGAATCCTAAAACTATCTACCACAGCCACGCATAGCACTACTATTATGATACTGAAAGTTATAAATTATTGAAATCTGTCCACCACATCCAGACAACCCCTAATAAGTCATATAATAGGGCCCACTTAACATTACTATACGAAACTATTAATTGGTAATCAGATTTACAAAGGAGCCTCTCTTTCAAAATCAGCTACTATCCATTAAGGAATCCTAAAACTGTCTTCTAAAGCCACTTATATGACTACTATTGATTATTATACATAATAATGAAATTTACTTATTCAATTTTGAATACCACAAGTCATATCATATGGACCAATATTATATGAAACGGGTACTCTAGATGGCTAGGCACACCTGATGAATGCCCAAAAGAAACAATGTATCCACGAACTACATAGTAGCTACGGGCAAAATAAATAGTAGCTAAAAAAACAGATCATGATAAATATTTTTTTAACAAAACATATATTTGTAGAGTTCAACAGATTTTTAAGATAGATCACAAAAGTAACAAATCCCCCATTTTTTGTTCAACATATATACCTTTTCTAACAAATGTTCATTCTACCAAGTGAAAACTTGTGACATCGCTTCGTAACCCATTATATTAAACCAAACATGACCTTAATGTCACTTAAAGCTAATAATGAGCATATAGTATTAATATGGTTACATAGAGTCAACATTAATTAGCATAGTGACACTCTGAACCAACACCATAAGCGGTGCAAATACTTTATCAAATTTATAAGACTCAATACTCCAGTTATATATTTCTTCAACTTTAACCCTTTTAAAGTGCATTAGGTGAAGCAATCTAACATAGCACGAACAGTTGGATTAAATATAGAAAAATGGAGAAACTGGCAACGTTTTAGATTGGATATTATGGTTACCTCAGGTTGAAGTTCTACGCAATCGGAACAATAATCATCTGAAATAAGCCCATATGTGTTTTTGGGCGCAGTCTAACATCAACTCGCATTCTTCCAGATTCTGTTATAAATACTACTTTAATTTCAGAACCAACTAAGAAACTAAATATCGTTTCAAAAAATAACTCAATTAGAAAATAATCATATGAAAATTATTTCCTATTAACTATACCCTCTGTGCTCCCCAAGATGAGGTAAGTTGTCATTTATAAATCAACATTTACCTTTCAAATGAAATAGTTTTTCTTTCATCTTAAATTAAACTGGTTAATGGGGCATATTTTATAAACTATGAGGCACAAAAACCATACTTATTACTCACCTAGTAAGTAAATCTGTAGTATTTTCCACTCATCCTATTTTTCCTTTGTCCAGAAACTTAGTGGTTGCCACCTGAAAGATTTTAGCCAAAAAGTAGCAATAAAAATGAGATGTCATGAAGGTTACAGTCATGTAAAAAAAATTAGCCATAAACCTGCCGTCTCCAATATACGCACCTCTTTTGCTTGTACATAGAAATTATTTAATTATTGCAGCCAATTCTTGCTGTGTAAGAAGTCTAGCAAAATCCTAGCATCAGTAGTTGAAATTGTTTGAGAAATGAATGGAAGATAGAAGGAAAATGATGGAGGTCATTGCATGTGGATTACCTCTGCGTGCGGGCTATGTTGCAGACCTGTTTGATGTACCTCTTTGTGGAAGTATTATTAACGAATATACATATTTAGGTTATTTTCATCAAGATACTTTAATGCTTCTATACTTAGAATACTCATATTCAGTGAACTACTATAGTGTTATTTATATACGAAAATGACATGTTCATCGTAGGTTTATAAGCTACGCAATAGTTGAGGTTTCATTTCCAGTTTATTTTATAGGTTAATGATATCAAAACATGATGTTTTCCATTAGCAAGAAAGTAATAACTCACCTTTTGCAGTACCCTGGTTCAAAGCGTTTCCAATAGACAGAATTTTCTGCATGATTCTCCTAAACTGGACATGACTCCTGATCTGATATCATTAGAAACAGTGAAATTCATTCAGTTAAATAGCCACTAATTACCTGAATGATTAAAGTGGAAAAGATAACTTGTTTGTTCTACTAAGAAATATACATAATTTAGGTGTCTGAATTTTAGATTTTTTATAATACACCCACAATGCCATTGCACTTATTCACATTTCATATCTTAAGTAGGTGAAACACATATTTATCAGCAAGGCTAAAATGGAGTAAACCATATAAAAAATAATGATACAAACATGTGTCCCAATAACATTGATTATTTCAAATTCCGTCAACTGTCAATGGATCATGTCATAGTAACTGCATAAAAAACATATAACTGTAATATAACCTTAACACAACTTCAAGTAATTCAAATTAAACCATTAATCATCAACAAAATTTTACCTTTCTAACGTACCTAGGAAATATATAATTAAATATTATAGCGATAAACGTTGTTGCACCAGTTTGCAATGGATCATGACTCGGCTGATAGCGTTGCAAGCTCACGCTGTTGCACCAGTTTGCAAAGCATTCATTGAAACATCAATGAGGAAAAGGAATACAAGCCATTGGCTAATGTACCTAGGAAATATATAATTAAATATTAAAGAGATAAACGTTTAGAGAAGTGCAAAATCAAGCTATAGATCAGATTCACATGAACCAGGAATTCCCTTGTGGCAACCAGGGACGGAGCCAATTAATACATAGGGTATGCCATGGCCTACCCAAAACATTAATTAACTACCAGTGACATGCATGTATTAGCATATATTATATTGTGTTAAACCAATCGTATAGTTTTTGGCCCACCCAAATATAAAAGAGCTAACCTATCCAAATAAACAATTAGAAGTGTAGTGTGAAGATCGAATTTCAATCGCAAATGACAACAAAATAACTGGTTAATTGAACCAATTGCTTTTCATTATATTTACTTTTGTAACTAATGAAATTTTGAATGTGTGATGATCTTTAATTTAGTAATTCAATATTGAGAAAGATATTCAACAAATTTGAGATGTACTCCTCAATTTTATGCATTTACTTTTCTGAATTATTTTGTATTTGTTTCGGCCAACCCGGATAAAAGATTCTGGCTCCGTCACTGGGGGCAACGAATTCAACTGCTACACATAGATACCTTTAAACAATATCTTATCAATATAAATTAGCATACAATTGATATATTCAATTAGTGTTCTACTTTTAACTTCTTATGATTGCTCCTCTTCATGCTCTTATCAGGATCTACGATCCTTCTTAATTTCCATAATATTGGTATCCCAAGCGGTTTGCTAACGAATACGTGCTTTGTTGCATATTCAAAACATACCCTAAGAAATGACACAAACTTTGAAAAATATCCAAACACAGAAGGTATGTTTGCACACATCTTTTAGGAACATAAGTAAGTTTAAGTTTTTCCTTATTTATTAAAAAAAAAAAAAAAAAAAAAAAAAAAAAAAGCTTATTCGTAAAAGCCTTGTTTGGAAAAAGAAAAGTTTTGGCTCTAACTTAAAACAAGTTTTGGCTCTAACTTAAAACACAATAAGCCACTCAAATTAGGTTAGAAATTAAGTCTGTAAAAGCAATACTTGACAGTACACTATTTATATTTCGTATAGGTGCTTTTTGCGGTAGCTTATTTTAATTGATTTTCATCCAACATCAATTTCAAAAACTAATCCCAAACACTCCAATTCAATCTTCGATCATAATTATGTCAAAACACATTCAAACAAAACTCTTAAAGATCACAATTAGGTAAAATAAAATTACCACATGCTAACATAGCATAAATTGATTTTTAAAAAATCAAGGAATCAATACCTAGGCAGCGGTATACTCCATCACGGCGGCTACAGATCTGCTACTTCTTGCTGATATATGAAAATGTTTAAATAGAATTAGGGTACAACAAATAAATTCATGAATAAAAAAATTGTCTAAATGAGATTAGCGTGTTGATAGGAATTAATACAAACCTTGTGGTGCTTTCGGTTCTGGCGCTTGTCATCACGGATTGTATTGTCGGCGGTAGTGGTGTTGGACTCTCGTATCGGATCATGAAAACTATATTAGGGATTAATTGATTTAGGGTAAACTGATTTTCGGGTATGAATTGATGTGAAAAAACCATTTCTTAAATGTTTTTTTTTTTTTTTCTTAAATGCAATTACAATGATCTATGTTTATTGCGTTGGGGTAATTGTTGGAGAGGTTTTTTTTCCAGGTAAATGTTTGAGGTTTTTTTTTCATACGTAAGTTGTGTTCGATCGATGGGGTAGGGTAATTGGTGTGTTTTATTGTTTGCATTAATTAAATGGCTGAAATTGCATTTGGTCCATTGGATTACTTTGAATATCCAGGTGCCATTATCCTGGAGTTTTGGGCAAAGCCTTCCTTAGGGAAAGCTTGTTTTATATAGTGGGAGATAACATAATTGATAAAAAAAAATGTATCACAATTTGTTTTCTTATCTTACAAAAGATGTATAATTATACTGATGATACAACATTTTGAGGGATTCCAGTATTTCAATAGTTTGACATTTGCTCGTAGTTTTTTCTTGAGATTATATGGATTCACTTGGATGAACCTGCTAATATAAAACACCGTCAGTTTCACAATTGTAGGCAGTGGCGGAACTTGAACATTTTTCTTGAGGGGCTGAATTTATTTTGGAGGAGCCGAATCGGAGATTTATCTGTAACATCAACTAAATTACTCGTAAAACCTATAATATTTACACTATGTGCCCCATATATATATATATATATATATATATATATATATATATATATATATATATATATATATATATATATATATATATATATATATATAGTAAGAAGAAAAACTAAAATAAAAAGAATAAGAAGAATTTCTAGCCACACATTTCAAATAGGAGGGAGAATTTTAAGAAGAGATGCATCTACTTTTGTAGGTGCATCTGAAATGAGTGGTTATGGTTTCTTCTTATCATTCTTATTTTAATTTTTCTTATTATTATTATTATTATTATTATTATTATATATATATATATATATATATATATATATATATATATATATATATATATATATATATATACACACACACACACATATATAGGGAGACTTTCTTACGAGAACCATGTTATCTACGAGAACTGAGAGAACCACCAAAAACATACATGCACGCCTTTTAAAATACATGCAAATCATCAGTAATCGTAAGTATCCACCTATGTTCTTCAATATCATCATGAACTCATCCTCTTTTTTTAGAAAAACCTTACACACGGCCGCAATATTGTCGTTGCACGCCTTATAAGAACATACATGCACACCTTCAAAGAAAAATTTTGTATTTCCAATTTCTTATCAATTCTTTAGAACAACTATGTTTTTTTTAAAACATATATGTTGTTTTTAGAACATATGTGCAAAAATACAATTATTGAAGGCGTGCATGTATGTTTTTTGTGGTTCTCTCAGTTCTCGCAAGAAAGTCTCACTATATATAGGGAGACATATATATATATATATATATATATATATATATATATATATATATATATATATATATATATATATATATATATATATATATATATATATTTGGGGGGAGGGGGGACCCTCTCCTGCCCCTATATAGTTCTGCCCTTGATGGTAGGGCTCTCTCACGATCAACCTTAGGCGTGAAAGTAAGTACTTATTTATAGAGGGATGATCAAAAGTTAAGAGAGCAATATATGTGATCCGTTGAACTTAGCCTTCAATAACCAAGTGTATGGTATTTGTAGGCAAGGTTCTTTGTCATTAATATTAGTGAATAATTAGGCCCAAGCCCGGTTTGTAGGTTTTAGGAATTACGGTTTTACCATTATAAATAACGGTCATCAATAAAGTTATATCTACAGGGAATTATGTAGTCTAACATGGTATCGGAGCAGGTGTGATCCTCAGACCTAGGTGGCTAAATTGAGTCGCCTCCTCAATGGCGCCCCGTTAAACCCTAGCCTTAATTTTCTTTTCTACCCTTATCCGCTGCGTGAAAAGTGTCTTGCTCCCCACCGAATGCAATATTCCATTGGGGGTGTTTGGTACAAGAAATCACAAACAATGGAAACGAATCTAAGAATGAGAATTCGTAGAAAAGGAATGGATTGGAAACATAAGAATCATTCTCATGTTTGGTGCGAGAAGAGAATACATTTGACAAATATGCTATGAAATGATTCTCTTGTTTAGTTGTGTCTACTGAAATGAAACTTCATATATACCTAACTTCTTTTTTACTACATATTGATTTATACTGTAACACAATAATTTATTATTATTATTATTATTATTATTATTATTATTATTATTATTATTATTATTATTATTTATTTTTTATTTTATTTTTATAATAACATCACTTTATTAAAAACAAATAGGATTTACAAGAAATTAGTGGGGAGCGGAGAAACTAACTGGGCAAAAGTGATTTATTGAATTGATAATAGATCAAGAATGATCTTGTGAGTACATTGAAGGTTTACATAAAGCAAATCAATTGAAAGGTAAAAACACCTAACATCTTGAAAGTGAAATAAACAAGAATTGATAACTTGAAAATTGACTATTGAAACATAACCACAAACTTCTTGCATTTAAGATCTCCAATCTTCATCATCAATAAAGACACAAATGCTTGCTTGACTTGAAGGCTAGAGCATAGATCCAAAGATGAATATGGTGAACTTCCCTGCAAGAAACTCAACAACCACAAACTCCTATACCAAACCCACGGAACACAAAGACCACATGATAAGGGCAAAACACCCATGGGCGACATTGAAAACGGTTTGAACAGAATCTTGAATACCGTGTGCTGAAGCCAGCCTGTGAGCTGTAACGATGACGCAACCCAAGTGGGTGGTGGATATGGGAGCAGAAACGGAGATGTACCTGTACACGAGAAGCTTGCTAGATGATATACCATAGTTGAAAAAATGTCAGATTTGGAAGAATCAATGGTTATTTTGTGAAAACCATTTGATAACATTGAAGGTTGAAATTGAGAATTGAAAGAAGCTTGATTTGTTGGTGAGTTATCCGGACCACCGGCATATAGCCGGTGGCCGGAGGCGGCGGCGGCTGTGAATAAGATCTAGGGTTACAGAGAAGAGGAGGGTTTTGTTATTATTATTATTTTTTTAGTTATTTTTTTGACCATTATTTATTTATTTTACTATTTAGTGGTAATACATGTTTAATGATATCTTAATTTCAAGAATATTTGATACAACTTCTCTGTGATTTTGATTAGCGTGAAAGACTTTTGGATTGTAATTGTAATGAAAAAAATACTATTCAACAAAGATAAGGAGATAGAACTTGCTGGCTAATTGGATAGTAGTAATATAACGAAGAATGAAAGCCGAATTTACCAATTAGTAAATAATTAAAGACCACAAAAAAACTAGATCCATAAGATTTAGGAATGAATCTGGTATATGTAGTAGTATATGAGGATTGAAGAATACTCAAATCTTCTATGAAAAAGATGATGAATACTAGAACTGTTGAGAGAGAATTGGGCTAGGGTTTAAAATATCTCTCTGATTTGTGGTAACATGTGAGTTGCACATGTCTTTTTATTATATACCATGTGTCCTCCGTGATTTTTTTGGTTTCCAGCCTTCTATTTCCCTAGAATCAACCCTAGTCTAATAGCCTCATTCTTTCCTTTCTTCACTTTTTATGAGGAATCAAAACGTGGGAAAGAGAATGACTTTTTCATTCTCCACTTCGATTCTCATGTGTCAACAAACAAGAGAAAGTGCTCCATTCCGTTTCAAGTGTTTCCATTCCATCATACCAAACATCCCCTTAATTCTTTGTGTTAAAAGTCAAGTAGCTTATTGATTGGTTATTCAAATTGTGTGGCAGAGTTAAATCAAGACACCATGAAGCGTAGAATTAAGATGGGTATTACAATATGTTTGAAGATCCTATGATGCTGAAGGATCAATACACCATGAAGCGTAGGATTAAGGATTTATGTTTAACTTTTGTTTTTACTTCAATAAAAAAAAAATAGTTATTTAATTGTTTGTTTTTGTTTTATGTCGAATCCATGGTATTAATTCCTGCGACGATTTTTGTTGGTGTCGAATCTAGGGTTCTTATTCCCGTGATGAATTTTGTTGGTGTCGAATCAATGGTTCTTATTCCCGAGACGACTTTTGTTGGTGTCGAATCTAGGGTTCTTATTCCTGAGACGACTGTTTGGGATACGTTGGTTATACGTAAACAAAAAATTAGAATAGGGGATACTTTGGGTTATCCCGTTTTATTTTGGTTTATTATTTTGCTTTCTTAGTTTACTACTCAAGTTCGAGCTTTCGCGATTTCGCCGCTCGAACTGCGGGAGAGTATTAGTGGATAATTAGGCCCAAGTCCGGTTTGTGATTTTAGGAATTAGGGTTTTACCATTATAAATAATGGTCATCAATAAAGTTTTATCTACGGGGAATTATGTAGTCTAACAATTACATCCGCTATTACCCCGTGGGTAATAGCGTGCTTACGTTGGGACTAAGATATTGTGCATCGATATCTGAGCTATCATGTCCAGTTACTTGACTTCCGCCGTCTTGGGATTCTGTGCCATCGCATGATTCTTACGTTGTATCTTTCTTTGGAAAAGCTTGGTGAATACTCATTTCCTATAATATATTCCGTGCCTTTTTGGGCGACTCACGTGATTGGTGACTTGGAATCCACTCAAACCACGAAGGCTTGGTAACGGGTGCTTTGCTCGAGTTCCGCACATGGATCCCGGACGGCGTTGGTTGTTAGTATTCCGCTCGTTCTGTTTTAGAAGGCGTGTATTCATGCGGTCATGCTTTGACACCCGCCCGCTGTGGGTTACATGCGTATGGCGGATTCCGCCATATACGTTTTCATGTACTATATTTTTATGTATTACATAGGTAAAAGCTCATTTAGGCTCGCATGTCTACTCGAGATTGATATCCGAGCTTAGATTCAAACTTTTTTAATAAACCGCCGTATTTTAAGGTCGAGCTCGAGATCATTAAGGCTCTGCTCATTTCGAGCCTTTGACTAAAAATGCAACCAGACAAGTTACTATGTATTTGAAGCTTTTATTAAACCAAAACCCGTTAAAACCCCTCAAACCATTTTTCTTGTAAAAAAACTTGAGATAAGTGAGTGGTTTTACCGGGGTTAGAAATGCAAAACTTGACTAACATAGAAGGGTAAACTGTCAAAAACTCACGATACATCAATTTCTCCAATTGTTGCTTTATGGTTGAAATTGAAACCGTCGGATGATAATTCAGCAATGCTTGATATGCATAGTAAGTCAGTGGTCTAATCATTAATCTTCGTTACTGCTATTTGCGTATATGCTACAGTAATTATTATTATTATTTCAGGGTTATGTTAATTTTAGGTATCCAACTTTTGTTCATTTTAGGCGAATTCGAGGGTTATATACAAACCGTGTTTAGTTAATATTTGCATTTTCTACTTTACTGAAAGGATAGGGGTTTTGGGTTACAAAAGAAAACACAAGGAAACAACAATTTTTTTTTTTTTTTTTTTTTTTTTTTTTTTTTTTTTGTAATTGTCCTTGTTAAGTCAGGAAATAGAGAACTTTTGTTTTGTGAAGGATTTTTTTGAAATAAGGCGATTTGAACACGGTTTGTGTTTTCTTTCTTTTAAAAAGAACATTTTGCGGAAAACATGGGTGTTTTACTCGAACGAAACAAACCTTAGGCATCCAACTTGTGTTAATAGCACAAAAAGATACTACTATGCTTTAGGCCAATTTGAATTTTAGGTATTCAACTTATTTTTTCTTAAATTACCAAAGTTTATCTTTGCCCGGTGTAAGATTTTTTTGAATTTTCGTATGATGTTATTCGTCACTTTTTTTAGCTAACGCGGTTAATTAATTTATTGTATCATTATAGTTGAGTATTTTAAAAGTCATTTCGGCTAAAATTATGGCCGATAGCCTCTTTCGAAAAATAAAAAGAACTTGCATTGCAAAAAAATTCGCTTTGATACCTTAAATAGAGGAAAAAAAAAGTTGAGTACCTAAAATTTATATTGGCCTAAAGTATGGTACCTTTTTATGCGATTTTTCCCTAACGTTTCCTGGTTACGAGCTAAATTTGTTCAGCTTAGTTTTCACAAAAAAAAAAAAAAAAAAAAAAAAAAAAAAAAAAAAAAAAAAAACTGTTAAGCTAGTTATTTTTAGGTGCTTTTTGGGTATATTTGAAAAGCTAGTAAACGATGGAGTTTGGTCGTATAACCTTTTTATGGAAGGAACTAATCGTTCAAGCATAAGCTTATACAAACGCCCCCTTGTTTACCAGCTTATGAGCTTATTTTTCCCGTTTTAAGTCATAATAAATTTATAAGTCAGAATAATAAGCCGAACAACATAAGCCCTAAATTAAAGCTAAAATAAACACCCCTTTAAGGCTAGCTAAGCATTGGTTATTGGTTATGATCCCTCTCATACCATAGGATCATTTAGTATGTTGTTGTGATGTTGTCATATAATTCTTATCCTTATTCTGTGATTGCTTGTTGGTTATGTCATTTAATTAAACTATACATCCAACTGATATCTTTTTTGCTTGATTACTTAGGTGAAGAAGTCAGCCCGTTTTATTGAATAACGATATGAATTTCGCTTTTAGAATAGTTGAGTGAAAAGTTCGCTGAACATTGTCTTTGATTCTCTTTAATTATCATCAGATATGGATGAGCATCCAAAAGACTCAATCAACACTATTTTTAACTGTGTTATTCCATACATAAATGACGGCGCAGACCGGAATTCTGTTTCTCTAGTTTGCCGTAAATGGTATGAGCTCGATGGTATGACACGTAAGCACGTGACTGTCTACATGTTTTACTCTCGCACACCGTCTCGCGTGGTTCAAAGGTTCCCGTTTCTCGAGTCTCTAACCCTGAAGGGATTGCCAGCTTGGTTTAGTACGAAATCGAGCATTGACATCACCCCATGGATTCAAGAAATATCTATTTCATATAAGTTCTTGAAAGAGCTCCATATCCGTCTTGTATATGTTCGTGATTCGGATCTCGAGCTCTTGACCAGATCTCGTGGTAAAGATCTAAGGGATTTGAAGATTAGCAAATGCAAAGGGCTTTCTACGGACGGATTAATGCATATCGGGAAGTATTGTAATAATTTGAGAACTTTGTGTTTAAAAGGTAATTTGGTGGGGGAGAAAGATGGGAAATGGTTACATGAACTGGCTTTGCATAACACGAGAATTGAATCCTTGAATTTTAGGTATAGTGTTTTTGAATATGATGATAAAGATCTTACTCTTCTTGCGAAAAATTGTAGTCAATCTCTAGTATCTTTGAAGATTACTGGAGGCCGTCTAGATCATATAGTAGATGTCTTTAGCTATGCTATTAAGTTAGAATTGTTTGTCGGCGGTGAATGGGATTACTTTCATTGCGAGGCTGATCAGGAGTATGTTGGTTTCAAATTACCTCCACATATGCGTTATATTGGTATAAGTGAGTTGACCAGTCATTTGTTTCCACTTGTACTCCCTTTTGCGCATCAGGTAAGGGAATTGGATCTTCTATATGCATCTTTGAATCTAGATGACCAGTGTTTCTTGATTGAGAGATGTCCGAACTTGGAAGTTCTCTATATAAGTGATAGATTTGTAGATAGAGGACTGCAAGTTACTGGTCAGTTTTGCAAGAAATTGCGCAAACTTTATACTTACATCACCGAGGTTCCTTTGGTATATGAGTTGGTGATAGACACGGGACTGATTGCTTTGGCACATGGATGTATTGAACTAGAATATTTACATATTGAAGTCACAGATATTTCAAATGAAACCATGGAGTGTATAGGAACTCATTTAAAGAACCTCCGTGATTTCGATATGATGTTGAGACATAAAGATAGTAAAAAAACTTTACCACTTGACAATGGGATCCGAGCTATACTAACTGGTTGTAGCAAACTTGAAAGATTAGGCGTCTCCCTTTGGTCAAAAGGATTGACGGATGTGGGATTGGGGTATATTGGGAAGTATGGTCATAATTTGAGATTTCTCTATCTTGGTAGTGTGGGAGAGTCTGATGCAGGAGTTGTGGAGTTATCAATGGGGTGCCCAAAATTGAGGGAGCTGCAAATTCAAGGTTGTCCCTTTAGCAAGCAAGCAATTGCCACTTTCTGGTTTAATACACATTCGTTGAGGTATATGTGGGTTTGCGGGGATTGTGGTGAGGAACCTTTAGAAATGACTCGTTCAAATTTTGAACAAGTTATATTGTGACGTCTGGAGGACAGGTTGATGATGCAATTAAGACGAGAAGATATGCCAAAACAGAAGCTTACAATTGTTGCCAAGTGTAAACAGAACAAGAGAGGAAAAATTTGTCACTGGAGTTTGGAAGATGGATGCTTTAACTTTTAACGCATATAATTTATTACCTCTTCGATACGCGTATTAGTAAAACGTTGAAAGTATTTGCGTATTAGGCTATGAATGAAAGAAATTTGAGACTCATTTAGACACTTAAAAGGTGTCCAGTTTTTATCTATTTGATTTTGATGTTTGATGTAGTTGGGACCTTATTGTCCGCCACATATGTCCTGGCGACCTTATGTTCATAGTTAGTCTGGCAATGTATGGGCTCGTATTTTTAGTTTGGGGTTCTATTTTGGTATGCGAATTGGTGCTCTTCATAGTTTAACATGTTGCTCTTTAGCTGATATGTCGATTTGACCCATCAATGATGAACACACCACAAAACTGACCAATTCATGTGCTCTTATTTTAGTTAGTTTAGCATATCATGTTTGAAAAGAAAAAAAGGAGAGATCAACCTAGTTGTGTGGGTTGAACTAGTAAGTTACTCTAGATACCTTAATTACTTATATTGTGCAACTCAAAGCGAGCCTTTAACAGCTCGAGGGAACCCTCAGACTCATGACTCATTGCTTTGCGACAAAGGTTCGATTAACAGTCAACTACTTATATTAGGTTCGTGTTTACAATGACTTGCATTGTAACTCAAAGTGGGCCCTCAAATGCTCAGGATCACTCTCAGACTCATGGACATGTGGCACTAGTTCGATTAATAGGCAACAAATCTTCGCTACAGTGTTTTGGAAGAGCAATAATCGAATCAACTATTAATATGATAAAAAACAATCTATGTGTGGTATACACTTTGACTCTCATACTCATAAGTGGAAAGATTGTTTTGTATTTTCTTGGTAGCAAGTCAGCAAGTTATGCGTCTAAGTTGTAATTACTTAACATCCATCTCGGGCCTTTTAGTTTAAAATTTTCAATCCATCTCAGGCCTTTTGATTTAGAATGAGTTAAATTTGACCCTTCAAGACTACACACCGGAGATATTGGGATACTTATTGAAAGGATTTAACTCATAAACATGTAAATCTGACCAAAGGCTTGTATCCCAATGGTATCCCATGTTGTGTGAGAAACTCTCCAACCAAATAGTTGTGAGTTCAAGTCCTCCTTAAGACATGTGAGATAGATTTATGGTGTAAATGTTGTGAGATAATTAAAATTGTCATTCTAAAAAATAATAAATAAATAAACATGCAAAGCTGAATCAGTTCTTCACAATACAATTACAACGACAGCGTATTTCTCGAGTTTTAGGTGCAAATAAATACAGTATTTCATTACACTAAAGCAATTACACTTGAAAAAAAAATGTGAATGAATCAAAATGATATCAAAATTATGGTCGAAAGAAATGTTTAGGCATAATACACATTACTTCTTCAAGCTTAATCTCCACATCCCATCTTGCAACCTTGAACAACGTGATCGCCAATGAGCTTACTTGTTGACATCTCGTGATGTAAATATATGAGAGACGTTTACACCCATCCCTTAAAGCTAGTAACCCTCTATCACAAAGGCCCCGGCAACCATTTACATGAAGCTTTTCTAGATTATTACAATGCATACCAATTGACTCCCACCCTGCAAGCCCGATCTCTGAACATAAAGATAAGTTCCACTCTTTTAGTAACGGGCACCCTTTCGAGATCTCAATTATTGTTTCATCACCAATACTTCTACATAGCCGGAAATTAAGAATTCTAATATTTGTGCCAAGCCCACAACCAATTGCTCTCAAACCGTCACCCCGTATGCACCAACTAAGAGAAGAAACGTTCAGATACTCAAGTCCACCTCTACTTATAATTCCCATAATACCCTCTGGTTCAAGCTTACAGAAATCAGCTTCCAAACATGTTAATGTTTGAGAACACCCTTTAAACCCGACCCCTTTAATTTTCTCACAATGAGAAATCTTTATTGCTCGAAGAATACGACAGTTGTTTGTAACAGAACATACACCAGAATCGGTTATGCGGGAACACCACTCAAGATTTAAGTCTTTTAGGAATAAACACGATTTGGCTAATAGTTCTAATCCATTATCGCTTATAGAGCAACGATAAAGACTAACAAATGACAAAGATGGACAACCTTTAGCAACAGAAGAAAGTCCCATATCTGTAACTTTGAAACAGCAATCGAGATAAAGAGTGTGCAACTTTGACCCAAAATTTTCCAATTGAACTAAGCCCAAATCTGGAAGATTTATGCATCCACATAATGATAACGATTCTAACTGTCTAAAACGTTTAATCAACTTATCAAGAATGAACGCATTAATATTGACCCCAGTTTCAACCAAAGACTTGAACTGGGAGAATGAGCAACCAAACTCCAACGACTTGCGGTTTGTATTTTGAATATGAAGTACGCGATGACATGTTAAACCAAAAGATTCTCGGTCAACACTCGAATCAAATTTATCAAAAATGAGACTCAAACAATCATCAGGAAGTTGCATGATAAAAGATTGACCAGCATTATTAACTACATCCATTTGTATCTACAGGTTGTAAAGCTCTGATTTTTATAACAATATGGTTATAATACGAGTTGGGCGTGCTAGATGATTCAAAATCCTGCAGAACACGTGCATCTGCAAATCCATATCCGATATGAATACCACATTGGCGACATAACAACTTTGTTTTCGAACCAGGACGGCTCAAACAAATAGGAAAACAAGAGGACTCGTCTAATTGAGTGAACCTACTAAGATCAATGGACTCAAAAGATATAGAACCTTTTCTAATGGATTTGCGATACTTAGAACCTATTTCAGATACTATACGATTTGAGGAGGCTAAATTTAAAGGGTATCCACATGAACCACAACTGTTTCACAGAAAGAAAAAACAAAATTAGTAACATCGGTTTCAATTACAAAGTAGATTATCTATACAAGATAAAACCACACGACCATTGATACCAAATAAAAAATCATTTGCAATTTTTACCTAAACACAAACGGATGACATTTCCTAGTTATATGTCATTCGATAAAACAACAGCCAATACACGCTGGAAGGGCAAATATATAGGGGGTGTTTGTCCAAGCTTATGTTTTAGACTTTTAGGCTTAGGCTTATATTTCATATTTCATAAGCACTTTATGACTTATAAATAATAAGTTCATAAGCCCATTCTTAGTGTTTCGATTGGCTTATTAAAGTTAAAGAGCAAAATGACCAAAAATTGCATGTTTAATTAAAATTGTAGTTGTTATAAGGCGATATAAAAGTCTTTAGCTATAACACCCTTTAAGCCAACCCCTCCTTAGATAAGCCACAAATATTGGGCTTATCAAAACCCCCTTAAATAAGCTCATACGCCTAAGCTTATAAGCATACCCAAACACTTGTGTGGGCTCATTTTAGTTATGTAAGCTAATAAGCCCCTCATAAAAGCTTATAAACAAACACCCCCAAAGTTTATCTTCATGTACATTAGTTCACTGAAACATTCAAGAATGAAACAAATATGTTATTCAACAATAAGTTGTATGTATATAAATGGTGGTTGTTATTGCTTAAGGACGTCTCCGAAAAAGGATGGCTGATTAGACTCTAAATAAATAAATAAATAAACCAAAAGCCTCTATGTTTGCTTAACCAGAAGAAGAGTATTGCCGTTGAAATTACATGATTTAATTTGAAACTGAGATTGCTTATTTAGTTCAGCTTATGCTTCCGGTCATGGTAAGGAGCATGAATGGTGTTTGGATCTGCTTATTTAGTAGCATTAGGCCATTAGCAAGCTACAAATCTGTTTCAAGGATAAAGAGAAAATTTTAATTTGATCTCGTAAAAGCACTTTGAAACACATGCTGTATTATTTTAGCCGAGAACATGGTTATAAGCGTAAG
This sequence comes from Artemisia argyi, assembly GCA_030686995.1. Classification (NCBI taxonomy): domain Eukaryota; kingdom Viridiplantae; phylum Streptophyta; class Magnoliopsida; order Asterales; family Asteraceae; genus Artemisia; species Artemisia argyi. Next base: position 104,624,712 of record CM060676.1, read on the forward strand.
CATATTGGCTTATCTAAACACTCCAAACTGCTTATTTTCAAGCAAATAAGTTGAAAAAAAACAGCAATTTATAAAAATCAAAAGATGAATATAAACAATAATTGAATCTTTCAAGTGATGATATACAGCAAAAAACTTATAGAATAAATATGTAGATTAAAATGAATAAAGTAAGCATGATGAAATGAAAGGAGAGCAATTAAATATACCTGTATGACACATCTGCTAGGGACATAATAATAGGAATACAGGATTTGAATGAAAAACAAGTGGTTTGGTCAATTGGCTCTTCATGCGATCTATTTGGATTGGTATTAATTTGGGATATGGAGTTATGATTGTTGATTGAGTCAAACAAAATGGAACAAACTATTGATTTGATTGGAATAATCGCCTCCAATGTATGACTTACTTGTTTGTTTGGTCACCAGTTTTATATATATATATATATATATATATATATATATATATATATATATATATATATATATAGTGTTGTATTCTATGCAATATCAATATTAGATGCAGTACTTTACAGTATTAATCAGAACTGTTGAATCACTTAATCTATGAATGAGATCACTTGTGCCTTTAATGCAATTAATTGAAAGATGAAGATATTTCCTTCAATTAAACAAAAAACTGAAAGGGTATTATAAGTATTACACATTAATTTTATTTAAACACATATTGTAATTTGAGATCTATCATTCCATAAAGAAACTGTCCACCATAAATTTCTCACTCACTTTGACCAACCACTTTCATCAAACATCATCTCTCTGATTTGTTTATTGCCTACCGAAAATCAAATCAAAGAAAACCATCATCATTCAATTTTTTGTTTCCCCTGTCGTTATGGATCTGAAGAAAAGGTCTAATTGAGAAACCAAAGTTTGAATCTCTATCACGATACACTACCATTCTCGTATTTATCTTTAGTAGATCTCAATCATGATTCATTGTTGAATTGAGTTCGATTTTGATCATGGTAAGAATTTTCGTTTTGATATTTTTTTTTATTAAAATTCATCGCATTAATTTTTTATTCTATAGTTTTTTTTTTTTTTTTTTTTTTTTTTTTTTTTTTTTTTAATACAAAATCATTGCAAATTTTATTGTTAATTAAATATGCCTGATCCATGTTGCAAAAGAAAAAGATTAAATATTTTTTTGTTAATTAAATACAGTAAGTCAGATTGTGGTGGCTGGATTTTCAGATGGTCGCCGGATTGTGGCCGTTGGATCTGGTCATAGTTGTTGGTGGAGGGTCAAAGCCGAGACGGCCGCCGGTTTATTATTTGTCTTTCCAACTTGGTGGCGCCTTCTGTGGTGGTGAATCTGGATTCTAAATTAAAAAAGCAGGTTTGTTAATTTTATTAAGAAAAAAATAGTTATAATTATCTTTTACGTGAGTTTGATAGTGAGTTTGTATTAATGTTAAATTTAATAGTGAGTTTGATTCATGAAAGATTTTGGGTTTAGATTAAAAAGTTTTGATTCATGGAATTATGGTTTAGAACATATATGTTTATAGTTGTGAACATGTATGTTTTGGGTTTAGATTAAAGTTTTGATTCATGGAATTATGGTTTAGAACATATATGTTTATGGTTGTGAACATGTATGTTTTGGGTTTAGATTAAATTTTTGGTTCGTGGAATTATGGTTTAGACAGAACTTTTATTTATTACCTTTCATGTTTTCTTAGATGTTATATATAAGATGTTTAATCTAATTAATTCAATGTTGGTCTTTTACAACAAAAAGTTGCTGCCATTTATTTCGTTTTTGAAAAGTTGTATACACTTATGACGTGCATATGTGTTTATCAATTAAGATAATTATCTGAAAGGCTTAACTAAAATATTCTTTAAATTATGTAGTAAGTTATTTAATTGATATTTCTTATTTATTATAGTATCATTTTCATCCAAAAGGCCCTTTGGATTATAGTATCATTTTCAAGCATATGGAACATATGTGTTTTGTGGACTTTTAAAAGTTAAAGTCATAGTTAGAAACTAGCAATTGACTTTTTAGCACATCTACGTTAGTAGAGTTTAGGAAATGAGATAAGCTACAAATTATTGGTTACTTTTTGTTTTTAATATATGAACTGTGTAGGAATAGACAAGTGTATATGGTTTGCATTTAACATATTCTTTACCTGATGGATATTGGTGGCTATGAAATAGGTGAATGAGTACTCATCTTTGAAAGAAGGGCCATTATACGCATGGGGCTAACTGGGACCGCAATATTTTTTTCTACGGCTTGGAGGCTTTTGTTCTAATGAATTTGATGAGAAAGTGAAGCGCGCACATATGTTTTTGGAATAGTACTCATATGTTCTAATTAATTTGATGAGAAAGTGAAGCGTGCACATATGTTCTTTGAAGAATGCACATATGTTTTTTGAATGATGTGCACATCTATATTTAACAATATAAATTTGTATTTTAATTGTATTCCATTTGATATCTAATTTTGTGTATACTATTTATGATTTTGGTTTGTTATAAATTTGGAGGTTAGATGTATATGTTATGTTTTTTGTTATAAATTTCGAAGATTAGAGAATATACACTAGAAACGTATGTGCAATTACCATTTTGAGCAAAATAACTTTGATTTTTAAACAATTTTAGGGGAAAAAAAACATATGTAAATTTACAAGATTAAAAAAAATAATAATAAAAAGTAATAAAAAAAAAAAAAAAAAAAAAAAAAAAAAAAAAAAAAAACAAACTACACATTTGCACCTATTGTTGAAAAACATGTATGCTGAGAAGAAGAAAAAAATCCGAAAATTAAGGGGCCTAGAATTTAAAAAAAAAAGGTAAAAATGTGTTTGACTATTTTATCCTTTTGAATTAATTAAAAAGCTTTAAAGATACTAAATTATTATTGGTCTAAATGGTACTGTAAAGTACTGTATCTAAGAATGGTACTGCATATAACGCGCCTCATATATATATATATATATATATATATATATATATATATATATATATATATATATATATATATATATATATATATATATATATATTATGAAAGCCAACATATTTATTGAAAACACAGATATACTTTCAAAATTATCATTGTACTCAATATATTTTCAAATTTGGTACTATTTACTTAATATGACATGTAAGTCTGTAACCAACAAGTTATCAGGTTTCTAAGTTTGAAAATTTGCGGGAATGGGCTCTTGTAGCTTGCGTTGACTTTACCAGTCATCCTTTGACTTTTTTATCACTTAGAAAAGTTACAGTAATGGTCCTTATGGTTTGCATTCACTTTCACCTTTAGTCCGTTTTTATGCTATTTTTTCTCGTTATTATTCGTTTTTGCCTTTTTATACGTTTTCGTTCATTTTCACCCGTTTTTGTCTGCTTTTATACGTTTTCGTTTGTTTTTATAAGTTTTCATTCTTTTTTTTACATTTTAATCCATTTTCGTCTGTTGTTATACATTTTCATTCATTTTTATACATTTTCATCCATTTTTATACGTTTTCATTTGGTTTTATACATTTTCATCCGTTTTCGTTCGTTTTTATACATTTTTATCCGTTTTTATATGTTTACGTTCGTTTTTATACGTTTTTGTTCGTTTTTATACATTGTTATCCGTTTTCGTCTATTTTTATACGTTTTCGTTTGTTTTTATCCTTCTTCGTCCATTTTTATACGCTTTCGTTTGGTTTTAAACGTTTTTACTCATTTTTATACGTTTTCGTTTGTTTTTATACATTTTTATCCGTTTCCGTCCATGTTTATATGTTTTCATCTGTTTTTATACGCTTACGTCCGTTTTTATACGTTTTCGTCCAGATTTATACATTTTCATCCGTTTTTATATGTTTTCTATTGTTTTTATACATTTCCGTCCGTTTTTGTACGTTTTCTGTCATTTTTATACGTTTTCGTCCATTTTTATACATTTTCGTTCATTATAATACGTTTTTGTTCGTTTTTACAGGTATAAAAATGGACGAAAACGTATAAAAACGGATAAAAGTGTATAAAAATGGACGAAACGTAGAAAAACGAACGAAAACGTAAAAAACAGATGAAAACAAACGAAAATGTATAAAAACAGATAAAATTGTATAAAAGCGAACGAAAAAGTATAAAAATGGACGAAAACATATAAAAACGAACGAAGACGTATTAAAACGGACGAAAATAGATGAAAACGGATAAAAGTGTATAAAACAGACGAAAACAGATAAATTATATAAAAACGAACGAAAACGGACGAAAACGTATTAAATTGGACGAAAACGTATGAAATCGGATGAAAAAGTATAAAATCTGGATGATAACGTAAAAAAAACGGACGAAATGTATAAAAACCGACGAAAACGGATAAAATTAGACGAAAAAGTAAGAAAACATATGAAATCGGATGAAAACGTATAAAATCTGGATGATAACATAAAAAACGGATGAAAATGTATCAGAATTGATGAAAACGTCTAAAAACGGACGAAAACATATAAAAACTAATGAAAACGTATAAAAACAGACGAAAACATATAAAAACGGACAAAAACGTATGAAATCAGACGAAAAAGTATAAAAACAGACGAAAACGTATAAAATTGGACAAAAATGAAAACGGATAAAACGTAAGAGAACGGGTGAAAAGGTATAAAAATGGACTAAATGTAAAATTCAATGCAAACCATAAGGACCATTACTGTAACTTTTCTAAGTGATAAAAAATTTAAGGGATGTACATGATACCAACTGAATTGAATGAAGCTGGTAATGAAGTTGTGGTATTTGATGAAATGCTTGTGAAGGATGGAAGTGAAAGATGGTTGTTATCTGCTTGTGGCCAATTTATTGGGTATAATATGCATATTAATGAGCTAAGGTATAATATTAGGAGAATGTGGAGTAAGTTTGGAATTGTTGATATTAGTGCTAGTAAGAATGGCCAGTACTTGTTTAAATTTAGAGATGTTGAAGGTTCAAAAATGGAGTCCTGAAATAGGTATGCAAAAAATTGAACCTAAAAAACTACATGTTTGGGTTAAGATGAATAATATACCACTTGAAGCTTGGAGTATGAAGGGGGTGAGTGCTTTAGCTAGTAGTCTAGGGAAGCATATTGTTATGGATTCTATGACTGCATCCATGTGCTATAAAGGTGTAGGTAACCTGGATTATGCTAGAGTATTAGTTGAAATTGATGCTGAAAAGGATATCAAACAGGAAATTGAGGTGCCATATAGGGATATGGAGAACAAACTTAAAGGAAGTAAGAAAATAGGTGTATTGTATGATTGGAAGCCTGTAAGATGCACTGAATGTAAAATGTTTGGTCATGATTTTGAGCATTGCAAGTTTAATAAGAACACAATTGTTGAAACAGAAAAAGTGGGAGATAAAGAAAGTTTGGTAAAAAATGATATGGAAACTAGAAGTAATAAGGAGAAGGAAAATGTACAGGTACAAAGGAAGTCTTTTGGTAATAATGAGCAATACAACCAATATGTCCCAAAACAAAACAAAGGTATTACCTACAACAATTATAAACAACTGGAATATAGGAAAAAACAAAACAATATGGTGAGTAAGAGTAATAATAATGTTGGAACATCTAGTGGTAGAAGGGTATGGAATTTGAAAGAGAAGGAAGCAGAGGAGTTGAGGAAGACGACAAATAAGTATTCTGTTCTCAATTCACTTCCAGAAGATGATGACCAAGAGCTTAGAATTTTGAAAGACAGGATAATAGTGGACCAATATTTGAATAAAAAAGCAACCAACCCCTTCTGAATCAGTGAATTGGACTGAAGATATGAGAAAAAATTTTAAGGAAAAGAGTGCAGAGAATGAAGTCATGAAAGATAGCAGTGATAAGGGGAAGGAGATATTGGAGGATGTAGTTGGTGATACTAGTGGAATTGCCAAGGCTATGGAGGTGAATGAAGTTAAAGGGTTAGATGGTAATATGCTTAATGATGAATTAAATAGATTTAAAGTAGGTGTATGGAATATTAGGGGTCTGAATACAGTTGAAAAACAGAATGAAATTAAGAATCTGATAGTTAGTGAGAAGTTGAAGGTTTGTGCAGTTCTGGAAACAAGATTGAGAAGTAAAAAGTTACAAGTTGTTTGTGATAAGGTTTTTCAAGGTTGGGAATGGACATCTAATATGCAGTATTGTGTTAAAGGGTGTAGAATTGCATTGGGTTGGGATGATCAAGAGGTTAGAATTCAGGTACTCAATAGGACTAGACAATCCATATTTTGTGTTTTGAGTGCTGACCAATACAATATTAAGTACTTCTACAATTTTTGTTTATGCTGATAATGATGGTTTAGATAGGACATATATGTGGAAGGAGTTAATTCTGAATAGTAGGTATGTTAATGGTAGACCATGGGGTTTAGCTGGTGATTTTAATGTGACTCTCAGTGTAACTGAACATTCAAAAGGGGGTTCTACTATGACTATTGATATGGTGGAGTTCTATGATTGTGTAAATAAAATTGAAGTGGATGATATTTGCAAGACTGGGTTTCACTTTTCATGGACAAAGAATTTGTAGAAAGTAAAAGATGGTGATTTGACAAGAATTTTGAAGAAGCTTGATAGGATGATGTCAAATGAGGAATTCATTAAGCAATACCCTCAGGTTAATGCAAAATTTCTTCCTTATATCATTTTTGATCATACTCCAGTTGTTCTATGTATTCCAACAGGTATCAAAAAGATTAAGAAGGCTTTTAGATTTGTCGATTTCATCACTGAGAAGAAGGAGTTCCTGAATATTGTTAAAGATGGATGGAGTAAAGATTTGGAAGGGTATCACATGTATAAAGTTGTTAAGAAACTAAAGAGTTTAAAAGTTCCTTTGAACAAGTTAGCTTGGTGCAGAGGTAGTCTCTTCAAAAAAGTGGAAGATCTTATAAGCCAACTACAGCAAGTGCAAACTGATATTGATCAAGATCCTTACAATCCTCAGATAAGATTAATTGAAGCAAAGCTTGTAGAAGAATTCATTGAGGCTGAAATTGATGAGGAAAATGTTGGATCGATATACTCTGACCAAACTACTTTGTAGCTTGTAAAGTTTTAACAATCTTGAATAACTCAAAATAATTAATAATGAAACACTGATATTACTTTGTAAAGTATGCGGAATCTACTAACACAAAGCTAAGAAGAACTTTGAATTATATTAAAACCAACTCTTGAACCTGCTTCTCTAAACACAGATTCACTAACAATCCCTAACTTCTCTAATATTGTTTTCTAAAAATCGTATTGTGAAACTCTAAACTCATACGTCTAATACCATCCTAAAGCTCCTTTTATAGGCATAAGGAAAACCTTAAGTCGGTTTACAATAATTACTTGAACGACAAGTAAACTATCCCTAACTAATTCTAGAACATTCTTATAATATTACATAATAATCTTTAAACAATATTGTATATAGTCCTTGTTGTTAAAAGTACTTTCAGTAATATTCAATCACGAGCAGTACTTTGACCTTGAACAACACGTTGACTATTGAGCAGTACTTTGACATAGCAGTACTTTGATCTTCATATCCCAACAATCCTCCCCTAACTTGAACTCCACTTGCTTGATTTCAAGTTTCTTTATTATCTTTGATCTTCAACATCTTTATCATTAAGGAAAATTGTATCTTTATCTCTTATCTGTCTTGTATGTCAAAGTGCCCTTTATCAGCTTCAGATGATGTCTTCACAGCAACTCAGCAGTATTTTGACAAAGTGTACATCAAATCTTCTAAAGTTTCATACTATTCTCATCACTTCCAAATGTGTAAACTTCTGTGAGAGGTGAATCATTGAATTTTAATGGATTTTGATGTCTCTTTACCAACGCCATTAACTCTGGAATAGCCAATGTTTAGGTTAGAACAACCATGGTACATTGATAACCATATGATTTTTAGAAAATCATCAGCTATCAACGGATTTGATTAGTCTTTACCAATAGTCGTTTGCTTTTGGACTAGTTAGCTCTTTGATTACAACCATGGTGAACTAATTACCATAAAATGGATTTTCCACAGCCTTTACCACAAGCCATTGTCTTGTGGGCTAGTCAACTTTTAACTTTTACAGATATGGTGAGTTGAACACCATACAATTTTTAGTAAATTGTCAACTAAAAACGGATTTGATTATCACATTAGAGTCGTACCCTCATGATGAGTCAAACTCTTTCTTATCTGTTAGACATGGTGAGTTGATTACCATTTGCTGTGTAGTACAAGTACTAACACCATGTGTGACTTTTCAAAACCTTTTATTGATATCATCTTATGCTTCAAAAACTTTTATTTTATTTTACAAAAAGCTTTTACTGGTTTTGTGCAGCAAGAAGTACTTTGATAAAGTATTGTTTGTCTTGCAGTACTTTGAGAAAAGTACTTTTTATTTAAAATTATTTACACAATACAAATCATACCAGTACTTATGCAATATCATTCATCTGAAGTACTCTATCTTATGAATAGCTTTATCACCATTAATAATACTTCTGTTTTATTCTCAACCTCTATTCCATGATCCAACATCCTGAGCATAAGATCTCTTATCAGAGGATATCTTCTTTCTGCTAACATATGAATCATGGTACCATCTTCCATCTCAAGTGAATGTACCTCTGATGACTCAAAGAATCTCCATCTTGTTATCTCCCAGTTTTCTTGATCATTCCACATAGTATCATTACTTGTTTCTTCAGTCTCCCAGATGGTTATCAAATCTCCTAGTAAGATTAATCTCACTCCTGTTGCTTCAATATTCTCATAATAAGTCTGCACTTGTAAATACAAATTGTATAGATCTTCTCTATCTATCATGTGTAGTACATCCCATAGCATATTGAACACAGTAAAACTTTCATCCTCTCTGTGAAAGATAAGATAATTTCCTTCAATTGATTCAACCACAGAGAATGAGATAATCTTAGACTTCTTTCCAGAATCTTCTGTTTTCTTATTTTCAAAATCAACTGTTAATACAAATATCGCCTAAAAACGTTATTTATATTTTATGATCTTCGCTAAGTTTTGTTAACGACAAAATGTAAACTTTAGTTTCTAAGTAAAACATAATCTTAGTTTTAAAGACTTGCATAAACTAGACTTTTGCTACATTTTACATTTCATAAAACACAACACTTTTTATTTTCTAAAAATAGAATTGTCACATCACATTTATGGCAAGTTTTGTCATTATACATTTATGGAAAGAAATGTGTTTGACTTACTAAGATGTTGCTTGCAAGTTTAGTGTTTGACTTGATATTATGAGATGTGACATTGTTTGGTTTGCAAGGAGTAATGAAATGTGACTTGTTTGGTTTGCAAGATTTATTGCAAAACCAACTGCAAGCCCGGCGGTACCCTGGGGTACACGGGTGGAACCCATCTGAGGGTTCCGCCTGATCCGCCAGACCTGCAGAAGGTTTGGCTATAAATATCAAGCCACAAGTTGAATTTTGGCTTATCACTTGACATCATATTTTACACACACACATTCATTCTTTCATCTAACCTCTTTACATTTAATATGTGAAGTTTCTTTTTGTAGCAAAGAGATTCACGAGCTTACTAAAAGTAACAAGTATTCAACACAACGTTGCAAGACTTGTTAGCTTAGCATTGTGTAGACTAGTGTAGTTTACACTTCATTTGATTGTGTATTTTCAGTAGTGATCGGTTAGTATTTTAGTCCTCAAAATACAAAGTGTATCGGGAGTAGTTGTACCCTTGTAAAAGAACTAACGGGAGTGGTTGTACCCTTGGTAAAGAACTCGACATCTAGCTTAGTGTAGGTAAAAGTATAAGCGACGTGTAAGGTTTTCTCCGCCGGTGAAAGGAGCTTGTTGACTAGTGAAAGAAACTCTCGAGTTGGATACTCTGGGCGTGGACGTAGGGCAAGGAAAAAGAGTCCTTGTAGCCGAACCACGATAAATACTCGTGTTGTGGTTTGATCATTTCTTTCATTTACTTGCATGTTATATATTGTGTTTGTGTATATATCTTTGATCACACGGAAAGTTTCAAAGCTAACTTAACAAGCTAAAAAGATTTTAAAACGGTAAACTATTCAACCCCCCTTCTAGTTTTCCACAATTGGCATCAAGAGCTACGTTACTCAAGCTTTTAAAATATATTGTGTTTTAAAACTTGAAACGATCCATGGATTTTGAAAATTACAAAGAAAGGCAATCTATGCAAAGACCACCACTCTTTGAAGCAAATGGTTTTATATATTGGAAAAACCATTTTGAAACTTACGTGAAATCTAAAGATATAGATTTGTGGTATATAATTATTGATGGTGATAACATAGTTACTAACATTAAAGATAATGATCAAAAGAAATTAATTGGTAAAAATAATGAAGCTAAAATGATGCTTTACAACGCTTTGCCTAAGAAAGAATATGAAAGAGTCTTTTTGTGTAAAACCGCCAAAGATATTTGGCAATCTTTAATTGTCACTCATCAAGGAAACTCACAAGTTAAATATAACAAAATTGATCTTCTTGTTCAACAATATGAACAATTTGTTATCTCCGAAGATGAGATTATTGATAATGCTTTTGCTAGATTTAATACTATTATTACTTCACTTAAAGCACTTGAGGAATCTTTTTGTAGTAAGAACTTTGTCAGGAAATTTCTTAGAGCACTCCATCCGAAGTGGAGAGCAAAAGTGACGGCAATTGACGAATCCAAAGATCTTTCAAGCATGTCACTTGATGAGCTAATTGGAAACCTGAAAGTTCATGAAATGGTAATGGAAAAAGATTCGGAACTAGTTAGAGGCAAGAAAGAAAAAGTTAAGTCCATTGCCTTGAAAGCTAGAGTCCAATCAAGTGATGATGAAGAATTTACTTCGGATAGTGATGATGAGGAATATGCTATGGCCGTTAGAGATTTCAAGAAGTTCTTTCGTAGAAGAGGAAAGTTTGTAAGGCAACCTAAAGATGACAAGAAAACTTTCCGAAAAGATCGTGATGATAGGAAAGGAAAGGTTGAAAGAAAATGCTATAGGTGTGGAGACACAAGTCATCTTGTAGGAGAATGTCCAAAACCACCCAAGAGCAAACCTCAACAAGCTTTTATGGGTGGTGCTTGGAGTGACTATGAAGGAGATGACGATGAGCCAAAGAATGACGATATTGCTCTCATGGCTCACAACTCAAATAAGGTATTCTCCGACTCATCTTACTCTTCTATTGATGATGACACTTTACAAAAAGAATATAACAAACTTTGTGAATTGAGCTTAAAAATCATAAACAAAAATAAATTTTTGAAAACTAAAAAGGAGTTTTTAGAAAATGAAGTTTATGAGTTAAAAGAAAAAGCCAAGATATTAGAAAAGAGTAAAGGTATTAACACACCTTGCAAATCATGTGAAGAGCTTAAACTAGAAGTTGAGAAACTCAAAATTACTCAAAATGATCTAATAAAACAAACCACAAAGTTTAAGAAGTTCGATAAGAGCATTTCTTGTGCGGATGAAATTATGAAACTTCAAAAGTCACCCTCTGATAAAACAGGACTAGGACTTACTAAAATAGAAACTTCAAAGGGTCAAACGAAACAAGAAAAGATTGCACAAGAAACAAATAAAATTGCTACAGCAGCCTGCGGATCAGACGGAACCCAATCTAGGGTTCCGCCCGTTGGTCCCGAAGGTTCCGCCAGGTCTGCTGCAGCAGTAACTCCATCCACTTCGGATCGTTCAAAATTTGTTAAAGTTACATACAAAAATGGAACAAAACCTGTGTTTAAAACTGGAGTAGGATTTAGTAAAAATGAATTTAGAGCTAAGACTACTCAACCAAGACCTAAGACTCCAATTCCCAAACGCCCCTTTCCAATGAGCAACTTCAACACTCGACCAAACTACCAACATGTTTGGAACCAAAACACTCCTAGACATTACCAAACTCCAAATTACATGCCATGGAACCCTTATGCTCTATTTTCATACTTGGAACAAGTTAATGGTATGCTTAACCAAAATGGACCCATGAGAAATTGGGGACCAAATGTTTGAGTGTTTTTCATAAAATAGGTGTTCCGCAAAGTTTGTTTGGAACCGGATGAATGGATTAAAGATAGCGGTTGTTCAAGGCACATGACGGGTAACAAAAGCCTCTTCACTTCTTATCACAAATGTGACAGAGGTAATGTTACGTTTGGTAGTAATGCTAAGAGCAAAATCATCGGAAAAGGTACAATCTCTCATGACTCCCTTTTTATAGATGATGTAGCTCATGTTGATAACTTAGGTTTTAATCTCCTTAGTATTAGTCAATTTTGTCGTAATAAGTATAATGTTCTTTTTAGTGAAAACGAAAGTAAAATACTTAAAGATGGTATAACCATAGCCAAAGGTGTCCTTAAGAACAACGTATATGTCATGAAGATGGATCCAACATCTAGAGACAAACTTTGTCTTACCTCATTAGATGAATCTTCAACTTTATGGCATAGACGTTTAGGACACGCTAACATGAGACTAATCCAAAACCTCTCCTCCAAAGACTTAGTTCGAAACATACCTAAGTTGAAATATGACCAACACTTTTGTGATGCTTGCAAAGTCGGTAAACAAGTCCATAATAGCCATAAGGCTAAAAACTTGGTTTCTACATCTAGGTGTCTAGAACTTTTGCATATGGATTTATTTGGTCCATCCGCTATACAAAGTTATGGAGGTAACTTCTACACTTTGGTCATAATTGATGATTACTTAAGATATACTTGGACAAAATTTTTGAAAAGTAAAAATGAAGCTTTTGATAAATTTGAAATTCTAAGTAAGAAAATTCAAAATCAAGTAGGGTCTAATATTATGTCTATTAGAACGGATCACGGTCGTGAATTTGATAATGAATTTCAATTTGGAAACTTTTGTGATAATAATGAATAACTCATAACTTTTCGGCTCCACGTACTCCTCAATCTAATGGTGTAATAGAACGTAAAAATAGGACATTGCAAGAGATGAGTAGAACAATGCTTAATGAACAAAACATTCCACAAATTTTTTGGTGTAATGCCGTTGACACATCAACGTACATTTTAAATCGAGTCTTAATTAGACCATTTTTGAATAAAACTCCTTATGAACTATATAAAGGTAAAAAGCCTACATTAGGATACTTTAGAGTGTTTGGGAGTAAATGTTTCATTCTTAACACCAAGGATTATCTCACCAAATTTGACCCAAAGTCTTATGAAGGTGTATTTCTTAGATATTCACAAAATAGTAAAGCATACATTGTTTTGAACAAAGAAACCTTAAGAGTCGAGGAATCGTTTAACGTAACATTTGACGAGAGTCCACCTCCCTCTAAGACATCACCTTTGGTAGATGATGACTTAGTTGAAAGCCAAGCAATAGAAAATCAAGAAATTTTAAGTGATGACAAGGAAGATGAACTATTAAACAAAGAACTTGTCAATGTCAAAGAATCTAAAAGTCATCCATTAGATGGTGTCATTGGTAACATTAACGAAAGAACACTAAGGTCAAAAGTTCAAAATGAAAGCAACTACTTTTGTTTCGTGTCAACCATTGAACCTAAAAATATTAATGAAGCCATTAAAGATGAGTCTTGTGTAATTGCAATGCAAGAAGAGTTAAACCAATTTGTTAGGAATGATATATGGACATTAGTTCCTCAACCAAAGAGTCAAACTATAATTGGAACAAAATGGGTATTTCGTAATAAAATGGATGAAAATGGAATTGTGTCTAGAAACAAAGCTAGGCTAGTTGCACAAGGATATAACCAACAAGAAGGCATTGAATACGATGAAACTTTTGCTCCGGTTGCTAGGCTCGAGTCAATTAGAATCTTACTTGCATATGCATGTGCACATAATTTCAAACTCTTTCAAATGGACGTCAAAAGTGCATTTCTAAACGGAGTCATAAATGAAGAGGTATATGTTGCTCAACCACCGGGCTTCATCGATTTTGAAAAACCAAATTATGTTTACAAACTTAAAAAGGCTCTCTACGGACTTAAGCAAGCTCCAAAAGCATGGTATGATCGAATTAAAACCTTCCTAGTTGACCATAAGTATACCATGGGCTTAATTGATAATACTCTCTTCACTAAGAAGAAAGATTCACATATTATCATAGTCCAAATCTATGTTGATGACATTATATTCGGATCAACTTGTCAAGAATTAAGTGTGGATTTCTCAAAAATCATGCATGACGAGTTTGAAATGAGTATGATGGGAGAACTCAACTTTTTCCTAGGACTCCAAATTAAACAACTAGAAGATGGTATCTTCTTTAACCAATCTAAATATATTAAGGACATGCTTAAGAAATTTGGATTAGAAGATTCGAAACCAATCAAAACATCCATGTCCACGGAAACTAAACTCACCAAGGATGAGGAAAGCGAATCCGTAGATAGTACTAAATATAGAGGTATGATTGGTAGTCTACTTTACCTAACGGCTAGTAGACCCGACATTATGTTTAGTGTTTGTCTATGTGCTCGTTTTCAAGAAGATCCTAAAACTACCCATCTCGAAGCCGTTAAAAGGATTTTTAGGTATATTAAGGGCACTACACATTTAGGTTTATGGTATCCCAAAGGAACGGGAATTTAGTTAAATAAACCGCGTCTCCTAAATCTTAATCTCTCGACAACCCTCTGATCGAAATTTCCTAATACCAGAATTTAGTTAAACTTGAATTCCGGGACGGAATTCAGAATGAGGGGTAGGTACTGTAATCCCCCGTAAATTTCCTTATAAATAATAAAAGTAAATCAAAGACTAATATATCATCTTGTTAATTAATAACGTTTTTACCAATAGCAATTTTTTTTTATATTTTATTATCAAATATGTTATGTTACTTAAAATCACTACGATATTCGTAACCCCTGTTTGCTTGGAACGATGCTCACACATGTACCACTATAGTCTAAAATCGCGAGAACATTAAAATTTTCTTTTATTCGTTACGAATCTGCATTTTCTGACATTTTTCAAAAATTACTATTCATTGGTTACTATTCATAAACACTATTCATCATTTCACTATTCATCGTTTTTGGAGTCGGTTAGCGATATTGAGATGTTTTTCAAAAATTTTACTATTCACAAAACACTATTCACGAAACACTATTCACAAAACACTATTCACTCTCAGACTCACGTAAACATCTCACTAATTAATTTCTAAACTTTTCACTAATTACAATCAATATTTTACTAATCTTAAAATACACCTAACCGGACCCTAAATCTCACCCAAAGCCCATTTCTTTTTTTGGCCTGTTACTATTCACGGCCCAAAGCAAGTAAGCCCATTTTTCTTTCTTTTATTTTTCTTTTCACTCGACTAAGACTAGCCAGAAACAAGTCTCGTACTCCCTATTCTTACACACGACTCACACATATTTTCGTACAATCTATTTTCTCACCTAGCCAACTTTGAGTGTGTCGATTTTTAGTTTCTCACATCGAGTCTAGATACGTTTTTAATAGGAAAAGTATTTGTCCAAAAACGATTTCATACGATTTTCAACTAATCCAAAACTCAACCGTTTTAAACCATGTTTGTTTCTATAACTTCCTAAAATCATTTCTAAAAACAAACTAGTGTCTAAATATTTCAAAGTTATCAAAAATCACAAGTCACCACCGATTTATAAGTTGGTTCACTAGAAAAATGATAGTCGACATGCATGTATAAGCCAAACAAGTACACCCTTGATTTAAGCATACACATTTCCTTTTTTTACTCCCTAGTGAAAGAATCTTGGTCCTTTTATACTATGCATTCCTAGTACCATTCGTGTATAAGTTTTCAATGCCCACGTTTTTCTCTAACTTTTGAGGATGTCGACACAAGAAATCAAAACATGGAGAAAATGTCACTCTTACAACTTGAAGACTTTTGAATAACAAGCAACAATCACATCACATTAATATTGAGACACTAGAACACACTAAAACCCATATATATAGCACATGCATGCAATACTTTCATTTTATTTTCCATGCAAACCAAAAATCACCAAATATTTCAAGTAGGGTCTAGTTCTTGAGTCGAAGCATTAGCTAGGAAATCAAGGAATTCGTGTGGTGTCTAGGAGAAACACGTTATTGTTTGTGAACCTTGGTCGAGCACACATACACACTACGTACTCATCTCACTCACTTCTCGACTCTACGTCTTGTTTTAACCACCACTTTGGTGTCGTAAGTCCTAACAAAACTCTTTTCAATATTTTTATAAAACTTTCATTTGCATTATTTTTATACGCGACACACACAATTGCACCTCTTTATTCGAAAACTAAATATACAACATATATATGTTTTACGTTCGTCTATATATTTCACACCTTAACAAATACACTATTTAGAGTTTTGAAACTAAAAAGCTACGTACAACCTATATTAGAATACATTTCTAACGTATACAAACAAGTATCGAAAACTATTAAAATTTTCTAAGTCTTTGTTTTTATAAAAACTCGTCCCATGCTAGCCCAAAACGCACGTACATCTTTAAATTTTATTTAACAAACATGCCATTTTATTTCACAAACTAATTGTCCTCATGACAAACAATCATTTTCGTATAAAAACTTTATAATAAAAAAATCACGTTTTGAACCTATAAAAGTCACCAAGCAAATCGACTTGGAAACTAGTTTTGGAAAATTAATTAGTATCGACTGGGCCTTAAGGCCCAATCATTTCAAAATAAGCTATGGCTATAAGCAGTTTGGCAACATTTTTAATATCCTAACCTTAGCCCAAAACAAAGCCCAAAAACCCCGTAGGCCCATTGGATTTAAAAACACTAACGGGCCTTACATTTCGTTAAAAGCCCATAAACTATCAAATTAACTTTTCGAACTAATAAGCTGGTAGAATAAGCTCAATAAGCTGTTTTGAAACTATTTAAGAAATAAAAACATTAAGTTTTGAAAATTGTGAATTTTGGACTAAAATTGCAAATTTTATGAAAATCGGGTTAAAAGTGTCAACTTTTCAAAGTTTTGGTATAAACTGTCAATTAGTAAACTTAAGGACGAAAAATGATTTTTATAAACTCTAGGGTGAAAGGTGTATGAAATATAAAGTTTTGGACGTAAAATATAAATATATTTAATTTTGGACTGACGGCGTAACGCTAACGCCGTTAGGGTAAAAAGTGTAAATTTTGGAAAATATAAGGACCATATACTAAACTTAATATTTCATTTTTATTTTCCACTTTTACTAGTTCACGTCACAACGTTACGTATTATTTTTCAAACTATTATAACTATTATTTTTACTAAACGTTACGTATTATTTTTCAAACTATTATTACTAATATTTTTATTAAACATTACGTCTATTTTCAAACTATTATTTTTGTTACTATTATTACTATTAAACGTTACGTTATTTTCAAACTATTATTTTTATTACTATTATTATTATTAAACGTTACGTTTAGTTTCAAACTATTATTATTATTACTATTATTATTATTATTAAACGTTACGTTTATTTTCAAACTATCGTTATTATTATTATTAAACCTTACGTTAGATTTATATATACATAACTAAACTAAACGTACAATATATTATAAAGCTAAAAGTTTTACTAACGTCAAATTAACAAATCATGCATTTAAAAACTACTCGCGATTAAAATCCTAAGACTATCAAACACTAAACATGCCATATATTATCTAGGTCGTGTGTGGAGCCGTTCCCATTATTGCAAACTGAGTATCGATATTTTTATTCACTAAACCACTAAGGTGAGTTCATAGCCTCGCCTTTACTTGTTTAAATGTTTTTATAAACCCTGCGAGGGGGATACATGCTAGTTTTTACAAACTGAACACAAGTATTTTTCTTGGTATGCTTTACCTGATCTCGTTATTGCTTAAGTACCTTTCCTTGCTAAAAGTCCCTCATATCATGAGCCTTAGTCACCCAGGAGATGAACGTAAATAATTGTGGATAGATCTATTAGGGACTGACCATCCCCGTTTGGGAGTTCGAGAAAACAACCAAACGCACTTTATTTGAAATCTAATAGGTTACTGGCAAGAACCTATCCCGAAGGCCCCCTGTTACTATAATCCATCATTCGTGATGAGATCTGTTAATCGGCTGAGCGTCATGAGCTTAATGCAATAACAACTGATTTTTAACTTATAATTGTATACCGGTGCAATTATCACTTATAGCTTGTGTTCAATCTTTTAAACTTAAACCTATGAATATCACTCAACTTTTGTTGACTTTTAGCATGTTTATCTCAGGATTAAAAGGAGCAAGGACGGGACGGAAGAGCACGAAATTCTCACAAAGGCTATAAAACTTTTATTATCATTCGAAAACCTATTTAACAAATTTTAAAACCACTGGGACCTCATCTTTAAAACTCTGATATTTACAAAACTTCGAATGATAAATATTTTTAGAAAATCATTTTCTACTGAAAAACTATGAGCTGTGAAGTAACACCCAATCTTTATTCCGCTGCAAATATTTCAAAATTGGGGGTGTTACAGATTGGCATCAGAGCTTTGGTTATAGCGAAACAGATCTATTTTAGATCTGAACTATAACCGTTTTTACAAACAAAACATTTTATAGCCCTACACTCTTCGTGCTTTCCATGCCTGCATACTACCTTGCTCAGTACATTACCTGTTAGGATTAGTCTGCATGTTTAGAAATTGCGCGTACCTAATTTTTATTTCATCCGTACTATTATATCTATAACGTAAAAGTAACTTATAATATTCCTGGTTACTACAGTAACATGTCTCCAAAAACTTCTTTGAACGCCAAAACTATTCTCCGTAATACTAATACATCCCCTCCGTCAATCAAAATTCTCCGAACACTGAAGATCCCTACGTACAAATATCACAGCCCCAACTTAATATAGGAATCACTCATAGATCACTCTCATCGTCACCTATTTCTTCACCTCTACGTCAAAAACTTAGGAGAGCTACTGAATCATATGAAGATATGATTGGTGGTCAGGCAACATTCGAAGTTGGACAAAGTTCACGACAAGAGAGGCCGTGGACGAATGTTGAGCCAAATTCTCCGTTACCCTACACTTTAGATTCCCCAATACCAAATATCCCAATTAGTTTATCCTCACCTAATTCCCCCAACCACAATATAAGCACACCCGATTCTCAAACATGGAAGCAACACAACTTGAACTTGAGAAAGAGATTAGATATTTACGTCAGAGGCGTAACTAATCTTAAGTTTACAAGTATCTCTGTTGCAACTACTGAACCAGACAGACTTGGTTAGTAATTCATGTAATGTTCAATAAACCTGAACCCTTCAGAACTTGAAATCAAATCTATAATAACCTCCTCTTCCGTTTCATCTCTCCGTTATAAATCAATCGTTTTCTTTCGTATCAAGCATGCATACTATGAATCCTCAGAATTTCATGCAAAAATCTCATCAATTGTTACCTCCCCTTGATGAGCAAATAACTCCACGTAGAATTCTGACATATTAATAAGAGACCTTGTACTAATTGTTTTACAAAAACGATCAGTCAAGTTATTAATATTATGATGACTTCTACTATACTATTCAAATCTACCGTGAGATTTCTTACAATTGTTAAGAAATTCTTAAACATACTATAATTAAATTTTCAAGAGAGAGAAAATTTATTTTAGTGGACGAATTGTTTTGTTCCTTAGTAATCTCATATCAAGAGTTGATTATCTATCTATGATACAACACAGACATATCTTAAAATTAGATTACAGTAAGGAGTCAATTCAGTCTATCATCAATGAAATGATTAACTTCATTTGAATTATTCTGACATCAGAAGGATTCTAAGTTAAGTTTCATTAATGATTTCAGAAGATGGACAACGTAAACAATACATGTACTCCATCTTCATCAAAGACCACCATGACTACTGAAGCCGTCAGGAAATTGGTAACCAACATCGTATCAGTGGTACTCAAAGGGACTACTGATGCGTGGGAATCGCAACAGGCTTTACCTCTCGAGGGATCTCGAGAAGCTTACAACCCCCACCAGGCAGTGTACCTGATCGTTGTAGTATAGTATAGTGACAAGTACCGGGGGATTGATCGTTCAGCTTAGGAATAGTGTCGCTAGGATTAGAAAGCCTAAATACTAGTTCTAAAGGTGAGGGATGATTATTTTTGTATTTTTATATTTTTTATGAAAGCAAGTAAAATCTCGGGTTTTGGAAGAGTGGGCGGAATTAGTTGCTATTCAACTAACCCAATACTAAGATGCAATCAAAATAAAATAATAAAAATGAAAATAAACTAATTTATACTAAAGTTGTGAGCAGTAATTGGAGAAAATGTGTTTACTTAGATTTCACTACTCCCTAGATATCTTTTACACGTTAATTACTTGTTATAATTGCATGGATGACGGATCGTATTCTTTAATACCATTCATGGGGTGGCACACATAACTCCCCAATTCTATGAGCTCTTATCTCCTCCTACACCATGCCCAGCACAACTATAGGGATTGTAAACAGTGGCTCATGCATTAAATACAACCAATAAAGACCTAGTGCGCCTCGGTTCATGTTTCTTAAGACGTTCAAGCATGTTACCATTTGGAGATCTGTCAGTTTTCTTAAGCCTAACATATAAATCATTCATCCAAGACAAGAATAAACAAGTAATCAACACATAATCAATATCTAGGTTTCATTAGATCTAAGCAAACACAAAAGAGATCTAGCCTAGCATGATATAATTAAGACAAGAACAAGATATAGACAACCAACACATAGACATATTGATTGAATTAGAAGAACACTTATCTTGATTAATCATGCAAGGTATCAAGGGGTTGGAACCCTTGAAAAACCTGTAAAGTTACACCAAAATCGTACTTAGGGTTTCTCCCAAAACTTCTCCTCTTTTAAATGTGAAAAACTAGAAAAACTATATATAGGAAAATAGGGATGACGGCGTCAAGAACAAAGGTGTGACGCCGTCATCTCGCCGCCAAATACTTCCTCGGACGGCCTTGATCTACTTCTGACGCCGTCAAGGCCTAGGCCGTCACACAAATTACTCTTGACGCCCTGTGTGTGACGCCGTCATCAACTACGGATTTTAATTCTTGGGGTTTGACGCCGTCAGGAAAACTCTTGACGCCTTCATGAACTCTCGGATTTTATTATTGAGGTTTGACGCCGTCAGGAAATTACTCTTGACGCCGTCACCTACTGTTCCCAGCATGGAAAATTGAGACTTTGCCGTTTTCTTCACTTTTATGCTCCAAAAACGTCCAAAATGGCTTCTTTTCCAGAATTCACTCTCCAAGTACCTAAAATCACAAAAGGAACGATTTAGGGCAATATTTGATCAAATAAATTCGGATTCGGGCTTAAATGACCCCCTAAAAATGGTTCATTTTTCGCCTTATCATATACCCTTACACTTGAGATTTGCTTGTCCTCAAGCAAATGCACTTTTATTCTAGTCAAAAGACAAGTTAGAGGTCATTTAACACTAATATAAAAGTAATTACAACAAATAATCGTTCCACTAAAGACCAATAGACAAGCACGGAGGTCATACACTAGCACCTCACAAATAGTGTTTAGATACTCACATCTCTCGGGTGTAATAAAGTAATATAACATTATGGAAATGGAAGATATCTCTCACTACCTGTCATAGCAAAATAGATTACCATAGGCTTGGGAAAGGATCAAACCTCCACCACATGGCGTAATTACCTAGGATAAACTATCAAAGAGGTCTTTTAAAGGATTGTAACGTTAGGTATAAGGATATGAATTACACGATTTTGGTGGCGAGCTAACAATCTTGGTTAATTACATGTACAATATGGCGTTGCTAAGCCAAGACTAGACTCGACTTAAGCTAATAAATGAGAAATAACAAAAACATAAAATGAACATAGAATAAAAAGGGATGGTAGTCCGTTTTTTTTTTTTTTTTTTTTTTTTTTTTTTTTTTTCTTTTTCTTGATTTTTTCGATTTTTTTTTTTTTTTTTTTTTTTTTTTTTTTTTTTTTTTTTTTTGCATACACTCTTACCCTACCATCCAAAATAATACATCATAGGGAATGAACATTCCCCTTACACTTGAATTTTTACATATTTTACAATTAAACTAATCTAATGACTCGAATTAAGAAAATCAAAACACTTGGAGCACTTTTAAGATTAACGCACATATGGGGGTAATAATATTATGCTCTTCCCCATTACTCCATAAAATAAGTACTTACCCATGAGTCTCAATCGTCCCAAAACAATATGTACAAGGATATGACTCGACTTAGCAACCATGTAATCAATTAGATAGTTAACTTAAGGTTTAACAAATAACAATAATGCACTAAAAATGAGCGCATACACGGAAGGCTAAGGCGATTTGGGTGTACATTTAAGTGGGGTGTAACAAATTCTTCCTTTAAGTAAAATGCTTAAAGTTAGAAACGAAAAGATAGGCTCGGAGGGGTGTACTAGAGGTTTCGTGTACTAAAAATGAGTACAACGCTAAGGTGTGGGAAAAAATTAGTTGACTTAACTAGCCAAGTAATATGACTTAAATGGTCAAGTAATTATAATACGGGTTTAACACAAGGGTGATCCTAATGCCTCTTATCATGTAGTAAATCCTACCACACGAATGCAGTCTCACTAGCGGTCTCGGGATGCATCACTAACGCAAGTTCTAGAATCTAAATGCTACCGGTACACTCATAAGCACTAATAATGAATGCTTTTCCTATCAAATCTAAAGGCGAACCTCACATATTTGGGTGGAAAATTTTTCTGAATATACGGTTATGTGCTAGTCATACAATCTCCTATCCATGAGACGCTTGCTATGGCTAAAGTTTCACTCCTAAATGTTGTAAAAAATTTTAAATTTGGCGCTAAAATTACACTAACAAGTATTTCTCATAGTTTTATTACACATCTACTATCAAACAAAACAAACTCAAGCGAAAGTGCATATGTAAGGTATCATCTTTTTACCCTCCCCTTACACTTAAGATGAACATTGTCCCCAATGTTCAAGTAAAGAATGTAAAAGTGAAAAAAGTAAAGAGAATGAAATCAAATACTCCCCTGATTCGCTCGGTGTGGATTATAGGTTGGCCAGATTAGATCTTCCTCCAAGAAAATGAACAATCAAAGCTTCCCTTCCAGAATATAAATCATCTCCTTGTCGAACATAACCTGTAAATCCTGACAAAAATAGACAAGACAACCTCGCGTAAAATCGGCGGCATCCTATATAAGTTATTAAATCCTAGAAAACAAAGTAAGATATAATGCTTGTGGAATGAAGTTTGCAGATTTCCTGGAGATTATAAAACTTAATAATTCACAAAACCATAAGACTCCGTTAGAAAAACAAAACTGGTAAAATTTCCAGATTTTTACTCCTGACGCCGTCAAGAGTAAACTCGTGACGCCGTCAGAATGGACCTGCAGAAATTCTTATGTTAAGTTTCCGGAAAATTTATGGAAAAACTTGGTCCTACTTCCTGGAAAATCCTGCAAAACTTCATTATGACTCAATACAAGCATTTGACTCTAACGAATACGAATATACATGTTCATTTAATATTGTGGAGAATCATGATCGGTTGTTTCTTAAAAACATATTTGGGGTTTCCCCTTACACTTATCTTTTGCAAAAATACTTTTAGGTTGGAGTTAAGACTAGGCCAAACAACATAATAAAGTATTTCCACTTTTTAATTGAGAAACATGATCTACCAACAATAGAAAATAAAGCATGCATACGGAAGCAAATAACAAACAAATAAAATGGAAATCACACAAAGCATGGGTTGCCTCCCAAGAAGTGCTTTTCTTTATTTACGAGTCTTGTAGCTAGACTCAAGGTCATGGGTTAACGTGTATCGCTTATGCTCACATAACCTAGTGTGAGCCATCTAATAGTCGCCTCATCTTTCTTATAATCATCTCCTAATTCTAAGCATCCGCGATAGTATCTTTTATTCTTTTCATGAGTATACTTAAGTCCTTTTCTCTTATCGTTCTCACTTAGCATCTCTATGGGCGGATACCTACTACACTTTTCCATGGAAAAATCCTTGAACCTAGGGTGTGTGCGGGGCATTTGATAGACAAAATCTTCTTCCCCATCCGAGAATGTAATTAACCCTTCTATGAGTTTTTCATCGAGGTTGGTCAACCGTTTGAAGGGTTTTCCAAACACAACTTGGGTCAACTTATTATCAATAAACTCTCCTAGATTCTCCATAACCATGAACTCAACAAGATAAACCAAGCTTCCTATAAACACATGCAATGGTATTGCCTTAGCAATAATGTTTTCTCCTTTGTACTCTAACTCATCTACCATGATTTGATTGTATTCATTACGTGAGAGTATGTTCATTGGAAGAGATGAGTTGAGATAGGCATTAAAGCTCTTAAATCCGATCTTACAAGGGAATTGCATGTTAAATGAACTATCACACTCAATCCTAGTCCCAGGGTCAATATACCTAAGAGGGTTTATTTCTTCTTCCATCCTATTCTCATTAATCACATCACCATCATCAAGATCCTCATCGGAGTCTGAATAATAGAAAGGACTAGCCCTACGGTCATCATCATGATCAGATTCTTCTAAATCAGAATTATTGTCAAAGTGGTGGTTGGGTGAGAGGTTAGGTGGGTTCTCATTTTCTGCTAAAGGAAGTGGGGTGTGCATTTGGAAGATCCTACGACGAAAAACACGAATAACAGGAATCAAACGATCAATGTTATTGTGATCCATCGAAATAGTTTACGAACAAAGGACACAAAGAAATAGATAGACTAAAGAAAACCTAAAAATAAAAATAAAATCTTACCAGAAAGGAATCTAGCAAGTAGACCTAATAAAAAGAAATTCTAACCTAGACAATAACTATTCCCCAGGCTGCGGCGCCAAAAACTTGATGCGTAGGAATCGCAACAGGCTTTACGTCTCGAGGGATCTCGAGAAGCTTACAACCCCCACCAGGCAGTGTACCTGATCGTTGTAGTATAGTATAGTGACAAGTACCGGGGGATTGATCGTTCAGCTTAGGAATAGTGTCGCTAGGATTAGAAAGCCTAAATACTAGTTCTAAAGGTGAGGGATGATTATTTTTGTATTTTTATATTTTTTATGAAAGCAAGTAAAATCTCGGGTTTTGGAAGAGTGGGCAGAATTAGTTGCTATTCAACTAACCCAATACTAAGATGCAATCAAAATAAAATAATAAAAATGAAAATAAACTAATTTATACTAAAGTTGTGAGCAGTAATTGGAGAAAATGTGTTTACTTAGATTTCACTACTCCCTAGATATCTTTTACACGTTAATTACTTGTTATAATTGCATGGATGACGGATCATATTCCTTAATACCATTCATGGGGTGGCACACATAACTCCCCAATTCTATGAGCTCTTATCTCCTCCTACACCATGCCCAGCACAACTATAGGGATTGTAAACAGTGGCTCATGCATTAAATACAACCAATAAAGACCTAGTGCGCCTCGGTTCATGTTTCTTAAGACGTTCAAGCATGTTACCATTTGGAGATCTGTCAGTTTTCTTAAGCCTAACATATAAATCATTCATCCAAGACAAGAATAAACAAGTAATCAACACATAATCAATATCTAGATTTCATTAGATCTAAGCAAACACAAAAGAGATCTAGCCTAGCATGATAGAATTAAGACAAGAACAAGATATAGACAACCAACACATAGACATATTGATTGAATTAGAAGAACACTTATCTTGATTAATCATGCAAGGTATCAAGGGGTTGGAACCCTTGAAAAACCTGTAAAGTTACACCAAAATCATACTTAGGGTTTCTCCCAAAACTTCTCCTCTTTTAAATGTGAAAAACTAGAAAACTATATATAGGAAAATAGGGATGACGACGTCAAGAACAAAGGTGTGACGCCGTCATCTCGCCGCCAAATACTTCCTCGGACGGCCTTGATCTACTTCTGACGCCGTCAAGGCCTAGGCCGTCACACAAATTACTCTTGACGCCCTGTGTGTGACACCGTCATCAACTACGGATTTTAATTCTTGGGGTTTGACGCCGTCAGGAAAACTCTTGACGCCTTCATGAACTCTCGGATTTTATTATTGAGATTTGACGCCGTCAGGAAATTACTCTTGACGCCGTCACCTACTGTTCCCAGCATGGAAAATTGAGACTTTGCCGTTTTCTTCACTTTTATGCTCCAAAAACGTCCAAAATGGCTTCTTTTCCAGAATTCACTCTCCAAGTACCTAAAATCACAAAAGGAACGATTTAGGGCAATATTTGATCAAATAAATTCGGATTCGGGCTTAAATTACCCCCTAAAAGTGGTTCATTTTTCGCCTTATCAACTACCATAGTTTATCCAAGGGGAGAGTTGGATACGCCTGACAAGCAGGGAACTACATGGAATATAGGCCAACCCACTTTAAAACGCCAGAAGGAATGGCTAACCCTACCATCACCCATAACCAAGGAATTAGGCAAGGAGTTATACCTAATGGAAATAAACAAAAGCAAAAACTCTTAGAAATGAGGAACCTTTAAAGACTTTCGCTAGGAAACAAAAACTCTACAAGGAAGTCGGTGGTATCATGGGAATGATTACTAGGTTTATACAGATGAATAAATTCCTGTTGTGAATAAATAAACTCTAGTTCAAAAATTTCCTGATTGTACCTCTTCCTTGTAATTTACTTTAAGTTACGATGGATGTAACCTAAAGTATAACAATTATCCTTCTACCGTATCGAAAAATCTACCTTGTAATATTTCCAAAATAATTATAATCTACGTCAATTCCAATTCCCATCCCATTTACCAAATAACAGCAAACTGTTATTTCCCTAGAAATTTCTGACTAGAAATTTCTGACTCCTCATATATATATATATACACAAAATAAATAAATAAATCAATGAATAAAGTTCCTACTTTATTCTTAACAGAAATTACATATTATATCATAATAACAAAACGTTGAACACCATCTAAAACAACTGAAAGAAAAACATAAATACCACTGTGACTGAACCAAACATCACATAATTTAGTCCTCCATTAAACATAGCCTGGCCAACTATGTCTAATTTAGGAACAAATCATGTCATGATTGAACAATCATAATACCAAAAATTCTAAATAACAATCTTCATTTAAAAGCAACAAATATAGATAAATATTACAAACTACCATAAATACCTATCTTATTCCCTCATCATTAGGACGAGAAGCCAACAAAAGTACAAATAGAAAAACCCCCACCAACAAAACCATAGCAAGGACCCCCATAGGATGTATTACTCTGATTATTCTAAAAGATAAGTATAAGTACACCATTAGAAACAATAGCAAGACTAGTTTTTAAACCATAGCAAGGACCCCCATAGGATGTATTACTCTGATTATTCTAAAAGATGTATTACTCTGAAGTAGTCACTATATCAGCAAATCAAAATATGCCAAACACTCCTTATATAACTGCCTCAACTAAAACTTAACCACATATCTTTCCCAATGAATTCCAAACTCAACCTTAGTTCTAAATATTATCCATAAACACTAATGAAACACAGAAACAGATCTTAGATTCAACTCCACTCAGAAACTCAGATCCACAAATTTAAACAGATGATATTAATGGAATAGTAATTCAAGCTTACACAACTGAACTTCTATCAAATACCTAATTCTAACTCAAAATTACTCAATTATAGAATGCCACAGATCTATCTCAATGAAATAGATCGAAATCCACATTGAATTCAAACAGATACTCAGATAACAAAATTCACCAACATCAATGAGTATTCAAACACAGAACTCAACAAAACAATCCTACACAAATCAATCAAACAAATTACTATCAAACTACAAGTATCTAGTATCAATTAATAACAAAACTCAAACTAATAGTTACTCTACACAACAATTTCAATGAAACAGTGACTTAAAGGATAATAAAATCAAAAGTTTACCCAATCCTTCCCCCTCAGCATGAACAGAGGGGGCTCACTATGCTAGCCTATCTTTTGATAGGCCAAAGGCTTCCATGTCTCCTCTTGGACTACCACAATTAACCATTATTCATCATTCACCACCTCAGTTGACTTTGTTTGACTGATTGAAATGACTCATGTAATTTGAATGAAAATAGATTCTCAAATATCTATAAAACTTGAATGATTTTATAAACAAGTAAAAATTTATTTAAAAGCTTATCTAAGAAAGTGAAAACTTATTTTTTATTATTTTTATTTTTTATATATTTTCTGATTTTTTTTTTATATTTTCTGCAAATGATATTAATCTGAATTTAAAATGATTATTTGTAACAACTAGATTTAAATTGAGATATAAGCTGAGAATGTAAATGTTAAAAGCTAATTTAGAATAATTTAAACAGAAACTTAATAGAAGAATGAGATGAACAACTAAATTTCATTAAAAACTTTAAAACAAATAATACAATCTCTAAACTAAATACAAAATAAGAGTAAATTTCTGCAGAGCTTCGCTACAATCTAACTACCACTCATAATGAGCTACAAAGGGTCCTATTTATAGCAGAAATGAGATGAGGGTTCACGGATTGCCAAGCTGGCAATCCGTGTGAGCTTGTGTTAGTTTTCATCACCTCATAGCCCTCTGATCATTATCCCATCATTGCCCACTCATAATAGCCCTTAGATCATTCTTCATGACGCGTCCACACCAATCATAAGATGCCACATGTCCAATTTGTGCTTCTTTGAGTCTGACATCACCTGACACTCTTCTAGAAGCTCAATAATTTGACACTTATGCCCTTAATTGCAGTAATTAATTGGATTGAGGGTCTAGGGTTCTTGTGAACAGTGAAAACTGGGATTGGGGTTAATTTGGGGGGCGGGTAAGTGTTTGGGATTATTTTTTATTTTGTTTTTATGTTTGACCATTTTAATGGTGTTTGACCGAGAGTTGTATGGATCAGGTAATATAATTAGGTAATGGGCTTGGTGTTGAGGTGGGCTGGGTAATATTTTTGTGTTGTGGTTTTGGACTTTACTAATTTTTGGACCAGGCATATGATGTAATTTCAGCTTTGATTATTGCAAGGACCAAATATGAATTATGCTAAAATCCAAGGGCTATTTCGGCCAACTTTGCAAAATTAATCCAAGGGCTACTTATGGCATTTGATGAAAGTTAAGGGTTGACTTTGACATTTCTTCAAATATTTCCATGAGGGACTGAATATGTCAAAATTGAAAGTGCAAGGACCAAACTTGGCAATTCTTCAAACTTCTCACAAGGATCACTTTTGCTTAAATATCAAACTCTGAGGACTCAAGATGATTTCCAGCTTGACTTTCTGACTCATTTTACTCTCATGCTCGTTTTTCCGGTTTTTGCTTGATTTTTCGTCATTTTGTGATAAATCCATACCTGCATGTTCACAACATAAAAACACATATTTTCTTGGCATTTGTTAGCTCAAATAGTCATTTTGGATCGGTATTTGGCCATAAAATGGTGAGTGAATAAGCACTCACCAACTACCAAGAGTTTCCTTAGTGATGTTCACCCAGTGTTCATCCAGCTGACATTTGTATGTGTTGGTAGCCCTGTCATAGCATATGGTGTTCCAGAACTGTTGTATGTAAATGGATGGAATTGTAGAAGATGCAGTGAAAGCAATGAAGAATGTAGTGTGCTTAAGTATATCCAGAGCCATTAGGAATATGGGATGGTTCTGAGGTTTGTCAGCCTTCACATAGCAGTTACTCTTCCCAATAGATACCCACTTGTTGAAAGGAAGGATATCGTTGTCAGAACGAACTGGTGGACCCGATGATCCTTCAATATTAGATTCTGCCATATTATCTGCACAAAACACAAATCACCACAGAAAACAAACACACGAGATTGCACATGTCAGTTACAAGCGAATCCATGAAATCACTTCTCAAGATGATATTGATGAGTGCTCAAACACTCATCATTTTTGGTCAAATCTGAACTGCAAAACATACAAAAACACTCAGAAATGCATCAAAATACCAAAAATATTTCAAAATTGTGTTTTATATGTTTTAGATGCAAAATGAGCAAAAACAAATGAAAAACGTACAAAGTTTGCAAAATTGGCAGTTTCAGTCCCCCAACTTTCATAAAATGACAAAACTAGTCCCTGGATATTCAAAATATGAAAAATTATCACCAAAGGTCCTTTTATAATCATAAGTTGTCAAATTTT
Organism: Artemisia argyi; assembly: GCA_030686995.1. Lineage (NCBI taxonomy): Eukaryota > Viridiplantae > Streptophyta > Magnoliopsida > Asterales > Asteraceae > Artemisia > Artemisia argyi. Next base: position 104,655,107 of record CM060676.1, read on the forward strand.
GTCCTTTGGTGAAAAATTTGAAAAGTTTTGGAAATTTACAAAATCAGTCCCTGGAGTTTCAAAATTTGTCAGATTTGGTCCCTGGTGGGATAATTTTGAAAGAAAAATCATTTTGGGTCCCTGGGAAGTTACAAAAATAGATTTTAGTCCTTGGTGTGAAGTTTGTGGAAATTACATGTTTGGTCCCTCAAGTTTGGCAACTTGTCAAATTTGGTCCCCGGGAATTTGAAAAATGAAAAAAATGTAATTTTTATCTTTGGACTTATGAAACTTGGCAAAAGTGGACCCTTGAAACAGGTTTGGAAATCTAACATATTCAGCCCTCAACTTTTGAAAAATTACAAATTGGTCCTTGTTAAATACAAACACCATCCGGACCCCTTTTGTAGTTATTATTACCCAACAAAACACAACCCAAACCAATCTAATCCTAAATCCAGCCCACCATTTCTGGCCCAATCACCAAAACCGTTTTAAATAAAAAAACGGTCAAACCCCTTTGACCTCTCCCTTTCCTTCCCCACTTGGTTCACTGCAACACCATTTCCATACTCCACATCCCCCCCCCCTCTGTCACCAATCCCATAACTTGTTCCCCCAACTTACACAAACATCCAAACCCCATTTATTACTCACAAAACCTAACAAGCAACCCAACTGCCTTTGTCCTATTTTCCCGCCAAAAGGGCATTTGAACGATTGAGATTAATTCAAGACATCCAAGGGCCAAGAAGCGAGTGGGAAAGTCAGAGATAAGCTCCAGGACCCATTTAAATAAAGAAAAAGAAGAGAAGATCTGGTGTGTAGAGTAGTAGTAGTTATAGTTTAGCTAAGTGTGTCGTTATTATTGTAATTCAGTTTTTAATTATCATTTCTGCTTCAAAATAGTTGTAACCTTTAATTCCAGTGTAATTCCAACTTTATTTAATTAGAAATTCAAGTTCCTTTTGAAAAATTTAGATTTTGCATTTTTTTTTTGTTAAAGAACTCATTTCACTCTTCTGCTGATGAAAGTTGTTGGTGTTTGTTCCAGTAAGCTCATATAAGCTTAGAAATAACTTATTGAGAGTTTAGGAAGTGTTTACTTCAAGTTTTAATTGATTTGTCCAAATAGTCAATGAAAGTCAACCTGGGATATAGAATGATAAGCTGATTCAGAAGGATTCTTGGGGGTTGTTTCTTGGTTAAGCAGTTCACTACTAAGCTCAAATAAGTTTATTTGGAAGTTGTAGGAGGAGATTTTATTTATTGGTTCACTGTTCCTCCACTTGAAATCACTTGTAAGCCAAGTATCAGATTCTCATTTTTTTGTACTGTAGCCATTGCTTATTAATTGTACTTATGCTTATGTGATGCTATTAAGCCTATTGAATGCTTGTGAGTTGCGTGTTGTTCATTAGATTTGCTCTTAGTGAAGTTGTGCATTTTTAATCTAAAATTGGCTCAAACTGATATACTTCATTGCAGTGTCCTTTAGTGGTAATTTTAAGTTGCATAAAGTCATTATAGCTTATCTAGACTAGTTGCATCAGTAGAATTTTAGTTAGGGGCTTATCCCACTTAAAACTCAAAAACAGTCACACAATTAAGGGGTGTTTGGATCATGCTTTCTGGATGTGTTCTAGTTGTTTAATATCTCAAAACTTGGTTCCAGTTAGTCACTTAAGTTCATAATAGGTTAGATTGACCATCACTTTGGTCATATTTAAACCAAAAGTCAAAATCATAAGGTAATCTCCCTCACAGTTGACTGTGAGGGGTTTGTGTTCTCAAATCATTCACAATAGTTACAATAATTGTTAAATTAGTCTTAAATAGTCTAAAATTTAGTTTATAACTTCATTCATAATCAGTTAGATGTGATCAAAGTTCAATTTAAGTCAAAGGTTTAAGTTTCTTTAAAAAGTCAATTGTGCATCATTTCAGAATTTTCCCAAAATTGCAGTATTTGTTTTGATTTTTGTATGATGATTTGGATTATAAAACTGGTTCCATTAGATAGCCTACCAGTTCATCTTTTAGTTCCAAGCTTCATGTGATTTTTGTGATTTTTCTGCTGGGCCCCACATTGCCCCAAAGATACTTGCAGGGCAAGCATCTGCCCTGCTGCATCAGTTACACAGCCCAACACCACCCTTGGGTGGTTGTTTCCAGCCACCTCATTGGTCCTCAAGGCCACCACTTGGTTCATTTCCACCCCCTCCTACCAGGGTTGGTGATTTGACTCTTTGTTTGACCTTGGAAGCCCTTGGACCCACCTAATTTTCCCTTCCTTTCTGTCCCAATTTTCAGTTAAGATTGCAAATTTTAAGTGCTTATTGTTAGCTTATAGCTTATTGTGTGGTCCACCTCTGCTTTTTCTGGCTTATACTTGTCTAATACACTAACATGAACCAGATTTTACCATTGTGGGTCCCACTTGAGGCCATTTTAGCTTATTTTGCCTTTTGGTCAACTTTGGTCAACTGTCTCAACTCTTGGCTTTTTCTCAGCTTATTTTTAAGTTCCACATTACTTGTTTTTACAAAAGTTTGTAGTTTTTAGGTATTGAATAAGTTTGTAAGAGAAAAAAATCCAAAAAAATCAATTTAAAATTAAGTGATAGTTTCTATTTAATGTAATTTAATTTTAATTTTCATTTTTAAATTTTTATTAAGTACTTGTCAATTTTATATTTTTATTAATTATCTCTTATATTAAAGTATTTATAGTAATTTTCTCAGATTTTTATTTTCTCATTTAGTATTTACTAGAATTAATTTTAGTTTTATTAATTATTAATTAATAATTAGTTTTAAATAGCATAATTAGTTTTTATTAAGCAAAATCTAGTTTTTATATTTTTTATAGCTTTTATATGTTATAAAATATTTTTAGAAATTTTCTTAGAATTTTTATTGTTCATTTAGTATTTTCCATAATTTAAAATAGTTTAATTAGGTAATTAATAATTAATTAGTAATTAATTAATAGAAAAAACACAAAAAGACAAAAATACTTATTTTTATTTTTAAAACTTGTTTTTAGTTATTTTATAATTTTAGAAATTTTATTTTCATTTTTCTAGTATTTAATTAGTATTAAATTATATTTAAGTGTTTTTAATATTAATAATTAGTATTTAATTAATAATAATTAATTAATTAGTGTAAAATGTAATTTTCTTTTTCTAAAAATTTTTGTTTATCTTGTAGAATGTAAAAAAGTCATTTTCACCCCTGGGGGTTTTCAGATTTCAGTTTTCACTTTTTATTTTGTACGTTTACGTTTTATTTAAACGTAACGTACGCGTTTTTAGGTTTTAATCGTTTCTGATTTTTCCTACTTTCCCGTCTTATTCATATAGCTTATTTAAGCTATTTCATTGTAGATTCCTTAGTTAAATCAATCACACACGAACCCCTTTCTCATCTAAATTCACCCGATCACGAAACCGTTTGTTAACAATTCACACCTCGTCGGGACATAACGACCCGGGGAAGCCACTATATTCTGCGGAGCATTGATCTAGGCTATTTGACTTTGTTGACCATTCCTTGGTCAATATAAGTTAGGTGGTTTAGCGTCAATCAATATCATCTGATCCACCAGAGAACCGTGGTAGATGGTGACAAGATAATTAGCACTAATGAGCACATAGAGAATGCAGAGTCATCTAATAAATAAGTCAAACATAGATTACATACACCACAAAAGATCAACGGCATAAAGCAAACACTTTGCATACCACATATATACTCTATAAGATATGAACAAAGGATCACAAGAAAACGGGGTTGCAACTAATTGAGATGAACCTCACAAAACATGCTGCCATTCAGTGATAACCGCAAGACAGGATAAATCACAATCAGAGATAAACGCAAAGAAATGGCCACCTATTTAGAGAATCGCAATAAGACTAACATCAGACACACAACACGCAAAGATGGTTTAACCGCAGAAAAAGTTAACCGCAAGGCAAGTTAACCGCAGGGCAAGTTAACCATAGGGCGAGTTAATCGCAACGTGAGTTAATCACTACACGAGTCAACCGCAAGTTGAGGTATCCGCTAGGTGAGCTAATCGCAAGACGAATTAAACACAGAACAAGTTAAACGCAAACTAAGTTAATCGCTAGAAAAGGTAACCACAAATCAAGTTAATCGCAAGTAAAGTTAACCACAATACAATATAATCGCAGTTAAGAGCAATATTGAGGAAACCGCAACCAAGAATTATCACTAACCGCAATCAAGAAAAATACATCGCAGGCAGTCACATAACAAGCGATCAAACTAAAAACTCAATAAACATTCACAAGATAACCTGGGGATGATAAAATCAACAACTATCAAGCTCTATTCCAATTGCAACATCCCAAAAGAAACACAATAACTTATGTTACTAATCCTACTCTCAACACTTCTATGCCTCGAATGTCCCATTTTCAGATCAAGAGCTAATAAAGATGTAAACGTGAACAAACAAACAGTCATAAATGATCACAAGCTAACCTATTGTTGATTAACACTCAAGCGTGACACGATCAACGAAGCCTACCACCTAAATAATATGCAATGCGCAACATGTAAGACGACATATAACATATAGATAAACCAGTGGACACAAAGGAAGTAATCAAACCAACCTAGGAGATAACCAAACGAAGACACTTAGCGAATAGGTCGAGAGTATGGAGAGTAGTAAGAAAAGAATACGCAGCCAATAAGACTAAACCGCAAGAACAAAAAGAAAAAATATACATATGAGGGAAACATTTAAGACAAATGACAAAACCAGTCCCTGTACCTACACACCTCCTAGAAGACAATAAACATAATTTACAAAACAGTCCCTAGAGATACAAAAATGAAAAATATCAAAAAGTAATCAACATGAAGTACACATTATGACATACGGCTAGGCAATAACAGGGACCAAATAAAATCTAGAAGCATCATCACAAATATAGCATCATAATAGATGGAAAACGCACAAGAGAGATACCAAGACAAGTAAGACGTATACGTGATAGGTGGACCAAAAAAGACAAAGATAAATGTATGCAAACAGGCAAATTATATACAAGAAATATGAACAGAATAAACACCGAGTTTCATTCAATTAGTGACAGGTGAAGAGAGAGTCCTGAGTAGAAGTAAACAGGAGTCCAGAAGATCATACATCACTTGAGAGTGAACATGTCTCCAACCGTGGGAGATATCAGTGCCTTTGGTCGCCACATATGGACTTTCTTAAAGCAGTCATACAAGCCATTTGAAAATTCTATGTCTTTCGTATTGATAGATGAAAGCTTACACACATGTGACCATTTGTTACCCTTCATCATGCATATCCTTCCCGTTGGTACCCATATAAATGAGGATCTAAGCCTGTATGGTATTTCATGCATTGTGACACTCTTATGGTGAATGGTTCTGTTATCTGTTTTCCTTAGTCTATGTCTTAAAGGCATTTCAGGTTTGTGAGCATTATGGATCCTAGTAGGCAGGGAATTTCTGACATGTGAAGTGACACTTTTCCCATTTGATTTATGATTCAGAACCTTAACCTGAGTGTTGACCAATTGATTATGAGATTTAAGTTTTGAATCCACAGACTTAATTAAAACACGTTTCTCATCTACTTGGGAGACAAACCAAGCTTTTGAGAATTTTGGTCTTTCAGAAATAAAAGCATTTGGTTGTCTAATGGTAGAATGATTACCAACTGTTTTTAAAACTGGTTTTCCCAAGATAGATGGTTTTGAAAGATTAGGGCTCATTTGACTCCTTATCACATTACTTGGTACAATTTGTATACCAGAAATTGTGGGACTTATAGTCAGACTTTGAGCAATGAGATCATTGTGTTTAGTTAACTGAGAGGTTGTCAGATTGACATTCTTAGCTTTTATTTCTTTGATTGAGTCACGCAGTTCTTTACATTGCACTTTCAAAGTCTCATTTTCCATATGTAATTTAGCCATTTTGCATTCGGTTTCATTAATGTCATGTTTCCACTTGGCTTCATTACTTTGCTCATACATCTTAATTCAATTTTTCAGGTTGTTGATCGTTAAGTCCTTGTCTTGTAGCTGAGTTTTCAAATTGTTTATCACAAAATATTCTCTAAGTTCAGGCAAATCCGGATTCAAACAAGGTTTGCAACTTTGAAGACTTTCTTCTTTTTGTTGTATTTCAATTTCAAGTGAAATACAATGTTTTTCAAGTTGTGAAAATCTTTTTAGAAGTTCATTAAACGTTTCTTTTTCAACCATGTTCTGGTCCATTGTCTTAGAAAACTCAGCCTTAAGCCTAGAACTTTCATCATACATATCACTTTCTCCCCCTTTATGACACATATTTGTTGAGTTAGAGGAGATTAAACTGTCAGTCTTATCCAACAGATTTGTGTCATAACTAGGTTTAATTTGATCTGTATGTTGACTTTCATTAGAGAGCATATTATGTTGATCAATTGAAGATACCTCATCACTTGAGTCAAGTACTTGCACATGTCTGAGCTTATCATCAATAGCACGCGTCACTAACTTGCCAGTAGTGTCAATCTTATCAGCTTCTGAATCCATGCATTCAGTGATGACAGACTCAACATCCAATGCAATACCCAAATAATCAATACCATCACTTGAGTGTACCCAGTGTGTCTTCACCCTGTCTTCATACTCCAGTTCGTGCTTTGCCTTTTCCTCAATGTACTCCTTAACCTTATCCAAAAGTTGGAGTAGCATGTCTCTGAATGTGTCAACATCAAGTTTCGTGTGGTCAGCAAAACACTTCATAGTCATTTGACTCTCGTAGTCATATATCATAGCAGATTTTGAATTTATGAACCTCTGCAGTTGTTTGCTGAGCACACAGAGGGCAGCTAAGGATCCAGTATTGGAAGATTCTTCTTGGTCCAGTTGTTGTCGTAATTGATCCAAATTAAGAAGCATTATGTCTGTGAAAGTTTGAACATCTTGACCGAAGAGAGTTGTAAATGCACGTTCGAACCCCATTTTGAATCCATTACCCTCTAACAGTACAGAGAGATGTGAGTGAAGCAGTCGAAAGCATTCAATGTGGCATTCCCTTGCATAGTCAAGTAATTTGCTTAGTTGATGAATCACATTCTCTTTAGAATCCGAGCACGAATGTACCATTGAAGCATTATTAGGTACAAGTACGTTCATTTGTAGAGAGAGATTATAAGTCAGTGGTACATCAACCATGTCGTATAATTTGAGAATTTCGGGTATTACAGAATCAGGAGAAGTTGTCATGATGAAGTAGGTGGGTTACAGTTTGCACTAGGTGTCAAGTTGTGAAAAGTCAAGTTACAATATATCCAATTGTGATTAGTCAAATCGTAAGGATTAACCCACAACGTCAGATCACAATTAGATTAACCGAAACGACTTAAGTTACAACAGCTCACTAATTGCAAAATGATTCACCTATCACACGAATCTCACCTCTTAGTTAATTGCCAATAAATAAGAGATAATCTCTAAAAACTAAGCAAACCGCTAAGTAGGCAAACCGCAACTAGATGAGCAAATCGCAGGGAGAGATAATCGCAGAGACTCAATAACCGCAGAATAAAAAAACCACAAGGTGAGTAAGACGCAAGGCACAAACCGCAGCAAGGAGTAAACCGCAAGATGATCAAAACGCAAGTGTGGTAACCGCAGAAAACGCAAACCACAATAGCAAACCACAAATACTTAATCACAGACCACCAAACCGCAAGAGTAAGTCGCAGTCCACAAAGATCCAAAATTGTCACTTTCCTTTCGTTTTGTCTGTTAACCCAAAATAGTAATCGCAGTCAACTAACCACAAAAATCCAGTAGCAAACCGCAGACAAGAAATAGGCCAGTGGAGCAAACCGCAGACAAGAATAACTACCAAAACCCAATCCAAACCACAAAGATATGTGTGATATGGTTGAACCAACAGAGAAATGATGTAGTACTAGCACAAATGATCATTAAAGTACACCTCTAACATGTCAACAAACACAAGATAGATCAAACCAAGATGTTTTCAAGAAAAAACACTACTAACTCATAAAACCACACAAAACCACACCAAATAAGATTCACCAAGGCCCTAAGATGAAACCTTGGCTCTTGATACCAATTGTAAGATACTAATTAAGTCACAAACATGAGGTGCATGGTGGTGATGGTGGCGTGTGGATTAGAAAGAGGAAGAAAGGAAAGAAAAGTTTGGAACCTTGAGAGAAATAGATGTAATATTAGATTAGAGAATGAGAAGGTCCAACCCTCTCCCTTGGTGGGAGAGGGGTATTTATACAAAGAATAAAAACGCCCATACCCGGGCTGTGGATCAGGCATACAGTGGGTAAAGACCCGTCCTTCTTTCACGATGTTACTTAAACTAATTATAACTAATAATTAAACTAACTACGAGCTAACTTAATGCTATTACAATAATTAGGTGACCGAGTCTTTTACAGGAATATTTGTATTCCTAACAACATCTAATGCCTCTAACCTTGAGTCTTAACTGATTTTCAAGTGCTATTATAAGATCATGAATAGCATCAAATGTTTCATCTTTGAATCCCAAGAAAAAGACCCAGCTAAATCTGCTACATTCATCTGTTATAACCAAACAGTACTTCTTCTTGTTTAAACTAACAACTGAAACAGGTCCAAACAGATCCATATGCAGCAATTCCAAAGGCCCTATAATTTTTCTTTCCTCAATCTTTTTACATGAAGCCTTGTGTTGTTTACCCTTCTTGCAAGCCAGACATGAATGATCATGCTTGAATGTTTTAAAAGGTAAACCTCTAACTAAATTTCCTTTGACTAACTTGTTGATGTTCTTGAAATTTACATGCCCGAATCTTCTGTGCCATTGATGTGCTTCTTCCATTGTTGCCCTTGCTATCAAGCATGTTGCTCTTTTAGTAGAATGGATATTCTTCAAGTCTATGCTATACACATCATTGGTTATTGGTGCTCTCAGCATCACCAAGTTTTCATCTTCTAATTTAAACTCAGGGGAGAGAATAAGACATTATGTGTCAAGAAATAACACAGGATACTTCTTGTCACAGATCTGAGAGACTGACAAAAGGTTGAATTTAAGCTCCTTCACATATCTAACATTCTCAAAATCAATTGATCCTGCCATAATGGTTCCTTTTCCAATGATTCTCCCTCTATCAGGATCATTCCCAAATGCAACTCTTCCTCCAAAATAAGCCTTAAAATCTGATAAGAGCTCCTTTTCTCCTTTCATGCTTTCAGAGAAACCACTATCCACAATAAGATGATCTTTAAGCTCCTCTTCTGAGTTACCCTGCATAAAAATGAAAAGGGTTAGTTTCTTTTAGGTACCCAAGCCACTACTGACTTGTGTTCCCCTTGTGGAGTAACATACTCAAATTCTTTGAGTATGTAATCACCACTATTTTTGAAAGCACTATCAAGAATTAATGTCTTTGATTCCAAAACCTGTGTTGAATTGTTATCAACACTCCCTTTTTCACCCTTATTTTTTGAAAGTACTTTTTCACCCTCAGAAGTACTTTTTTTCTTAACCCATTTATTTGTAACTTTTGGTGTTGGGTTTTGTGTTCTAGCAGCTTTTCTTGAGTTGTAAGGCCTTCTAGGTTCGTAAGAATTGAATCTCCTAAGTCTTACACTAGAGTTTTTGCGAGCCATACCTTGATTGGGGGACTTCCTAACAGTACTTTGAGAAAGTACTGCTTGACGAGTACTTTGAAAAGTATTTCTTTAAGGTACTGTTGGTTTACAGAATGGTCTTTTCTGATGAGGGTACCAACAGTCTTTTGAGAAATTACTATGGTTAACCCTATTTAAGTAATTCCAAGTTGGTTTATTCTCCCTTTGTTTATTCTCTTTGTGCTTACGGTTTGCAGATGTCGTCTTTGGGTATTTGCTTAGGTATTCTGAATGATAATCACAGTCCTTGATCAAATGATGAGGTCTGTAACATACAAAGCATAACTTTGGACCTATATTCCCAAATCCATTCCCAAAAGGTTTTCTATAATAAGCAGTATTTTGAAAAGATTTTTTTGTAGGTACTGCTAAATGATCAGCAGTACTTTGAGAAGTTTTTGGAAGTAGTGCTTGTTTTGAAAAATCTTTTTCACTCTCAGAACCCTTATTATCATCCCTAGGTGTCTCAACTGATTTTCTTAAGGACTCAGGACTAGATTGACTTGAATTAGATTGACCTTTAAGCTTTTTCCTGAATTCTAGATTGTCTACTCCAAAACAAGAAACATCTGTTCTAGGTGGTTGAAAACTACCTGTGAGAGGAGGAACTTCATTATATCCTTTGTTTTTCTTAAATTCAGGAGGTGTTGAACAAGGTGATTCCTCATCACTAGATGTGTTTTCCTCTAAGCTTATGAATTCTTCATCACTAGTTGAGGTCTCCTGAGAAAGACTTAATTCTTGGTTCCTAGTTGAAAGTACTTCTGAATTATTATCATAACCTAGGCTAGTTTTAATGTTTGATGTTCTCTGTTTTTCAACAAAACTAACATGTGACAGACCTGATTCTTTCCAAACAGCAAGTTTTTCTAGCAACTTATCTCTTTCTTTAGTGACCTTTTCTAATTCAGAAACTTTACATCCTAACTTCCACTCACTTAACTTTAATTGATAATCTTGTTGCTCATATTTTTCAGCCCAAGCTACTTCATTATTCTCATGAGTAATTATCTTGGCTTCCATTGACTCTAAAGTCAACTGGTAACCAGCTATCTTAGACCTAGCCCTTCTATAGTTATCTCTTTCAGTTTCATATTCTTTAAGCATCTTTTGATAAGAGTTACTACATTTGGAACATACCTCAGAGATAGTGGATGAAGTTGGTGAAGTAGCCATCATAGCAAGCTGAACAGGTTCTTCTTCACTTTCCATGCCCCAATCAAAGCTTCCTAGACCATCTCTTGACTCCAAAGCTGCATATCCTGGTTCCTTATCAAAAGCTGTGCTCCAATCAACCTCTTTCAATGCAACCATAGAGTAGGTTACTGGTTCATCATCAAATTCATTACTCCAATCAACTTCTAATAAATTTTCTTGAGCCACCAAAGCTTGTGATTTTGGCTCAACAATAGGAACCTCTTTTCTTTCAACCTTGGGTTGTTCAATCATCATGTTTGCTTGATACTTTGCAAACTTGCATTCCCTTGCAAAGTGACCAATTCTTTGACAATTGAAGCATTCAATCTTAGACTTATCAAATGCTATCCCTTGCTTAGCTTTGAAATCAATACCTCTCCCTATCTTGTTCATAAACTTCTTGATCCTTGCAGTGATCATGGCAACCTGCCATCTTATATCAATTTCTTCCAAGGCATCATCATCAATTTGCAAGACATTTTCTTGATAGGTCACAGGTAGAGTGGTTTGTTGAGCAAAGAATGAACATAGAACATCATCTGAATTGGGGGTATGTGATGATGATGAAGTGGTAGTGACCATGGTTGTACATGGATGTTGTTTCTCTTCAGCAGACTTTGAACAGAGTAACCAGTACTTGTAGTAGAAGTACTGCCTCTGTTTTCATAAGATACAAAGGCAATACTGTGAGAACTTGAGCCTTTGTTACCCTTCATCTCATGCTCATACACCTTTAGATTGTTGTAGAGATCATCAAAGTCCATAGTGTCCAAACCTGGTTGTCCTCTAATTATGGTAGCAACCACATGCCATCTAGATGGCAAACACCTCAAGAACTTCAAGTTTGCATCTTCAATAGATGCCTCTGCTCCATATAACTCTAGCATACTGAGTAGATTTTGATATCTGTCATAGGCAGAGTCAAGGCTTTCTCTTTCACCAACAGTGAAGGTTTCAAACTGTTGCTTCAATAGGTTCATGTGCATCTTTTTGGAGGCATCATTACCTCCAAATCTTGTTTTAATAGCATCCCATAGTTGTTTTGCATCCTTGGCATCATGAAACTTCAATAGGTGACCATCAGGAATGGCAGAAAGCAGTATGTTGAGAGTCTTATCTTGATTTCTTTTGGTGGCTGCTGGCAAGGATGGCTTAGGTGGTGTTGGTTGTCCTGGGATCTCTACTGGTTCATCAATTACTATATTGTCATTGACAATCACATCCCATAAAGCATGGTCTGTGATGGCAATGTACTACCTCATCTTCATGCTCTATTGGTATGTGTTAATTCACACATACCATTTTCCTTATTTTACGGACCAAAATGACCAAAAACTGAGCCAAATATGCCAAATACGTGTGTTTTTGCGTTTTTGAATGTGCAGATAAGGATATTTAGAAAAGTGGACAAAACATGAGAAAATGACAAACATGAGCACGGGAATGGAAAAAGGATAAAAGAGCCGAGGCCGGGGAAGCGATTTTCGTTGAAAGATAACAATTGAGATCAAATTGCCAAAACAAGTCCTTGAAGATTCATTATTTTCACAAATGACCGTTGGAAGAACAATTCAAAAATGGTAGAGTTCATCCCTTGATTTTATAACTTGACATAATATACCCCTAAACCTTTAAATCTATTTTACTAATAATCCTTAATCCATTAAAACCCATAAACCCAATCTAATACCACCCAAGCCCAACATCACCCTTGTCACCACAACCCAACCCAACCATCAAAGAAAAAAAAAAAAAAAAAAAAAAAAAAAAAAAAAAAAAAAACTATACCCGCCCTTTTCACCCCCAAAATTACCCCGTACCATCCTCTTCACCCAACTCATGAACCCTAATTACCTTCCATCAAAAATTACCCCATCCCACCTCAATTTAACCGCAATTAAGGGTACAAAAGTCATTCCCCACCACACCTGACAAGTCTGACACAAAAGAATGTCATGTGGCAACAACTGATTGGCCAAGACGCGTCACCAGATGAATTCAAGGGATGTGATTGGTGCACTTGTGTCACAACGGATCCAAGATGGAATATTCGTTGAATATCCTTGCTTCTGGATGCTTCTGAGCTCCCCTCTCAGCTCCTATATAATGAAGCTCCTCACCACATTTGGGGGTGTTAGTCATTAGGAGTAGGAGTAGTGTAATATAGCTTATTTTAGTGTAATATTTTGCTTATTTGTACGTTTTTAGCTTTCAGTTGTACTCAGTTCAAGGTTTTAATAAAAGTTTACTTTTCAAGTTAAATTCCTAGAACTTCAATTTTCCAAGCAATTTAATATAGTAAATCTGTTTTCAAGCTTCCATCTCTATTCCATTAATTCATTCAAGTTTTATCATAACTTGTGTTGAGTTTTACAACTGAATTACTGCTCATATTGGTTAATTGGTTGGTGGTCAACGAAAGTCAAAGGGTAAAGAAGATGATGAATCTGGGTAAATTTGGGTAGATCAGAGGTTGCTTTGGGTAATTTTGAGCTTATCTAAAAGACAGGCTTGACTGAGTTTGCAAGTATACCCTATTTCAGTTAGGGATTGGAATTTGTAAGTTCCTTGTTTTCCATTTTCATTTTTTTAGCATAGTGTTTTGATTTGTTTAGTTTTGATGTTTACTGTTCCATAGCTTATGTTTGTGCATTATCTAGCAGTAGTGTGCTATTGGAGCTTGCTTGATCAATGTGTGTACTTGCTATATTGAATCTGTTTCTATTATTGCTTCAGTAGTGATAGATTTATGAAACTGTTCTATTGATGTTCATTGTTGTTGTTAATTGTTGATTTGGTTTCTATTAAGGTTCTGGGATTAAGTCTGATCATTGTTGTTGTGTATTGTAGCTTAAATCTGAGATTGTTGGTGTAACTGAGATATTATAGGGGTGTTTGGATCTGCTTGTTTCTGCTATTTTAGTTGATAATTTTGAATAGGTTTCTGCACTATCATTTCACACTTAGTTAGTTTAGGATAATTGAAGCAATAAAATCAGTAGGGATATAGAGAAAAGTCAAAGATAAGCTTAGTTCTAAATTCTGTTTACTTAAGGTGTAAACTGTTCATACGAATTAGATCATCTGATGAAATTTGAGTTTGATTTTGTGAATTCCATGCTTAAACATGTTCATTATACACCTGGAATAAGTTCTGATCTGTTCAAATTGAGTTTAGTCAAAGTTCTTATGTCATTTAAAAGTCAAATTTTTAGTAACATGTGTTAATCTGACATCTGATCTAGCCAGCAAGTAGAGTAGCTGTTGATAGTTTCTGATGCGTGGGAATTGCACCAGGCTTTACCTCTCGAGGGATCTCGAGAAGCTTACAACCCCCACCAGGCAGTGTACCTGATCGATGTAGTATAGTATAATGACAAGTACCAGGGGATTGATCGTTCAGCTAGGAATAGTGTCGCTAGGATTAGAAAACCTAAAGACTAGGTCTAGAGATGAGGGATGATTCTTTTTGTATTTTCATAATTTTTAGAAAGCAAGTAAAAATCTCGGGTTTGAAGGAGTTGGGCGGAATTAGTTGCTAGTCAACTAACCCAAAACTAAGATGCAATCAAAATAAAATACTAAAAAATGAAAATAAACTATATTATACTAGAGTTGTGAACAATATGTGGGAGAATTGTGTTTACTTAGATTTCACTACTCCCTAGATATCTTTTACACGTTAATTACTTCTTATAGTTGCGTGGATGACGAATTGTATTCCTTAATACCATTCATGGGGTGGCGTACTTACTTCCCCAATCCTATGAGCGCCTACTTCACTCCTATGTCGAGCCGGCTAAGAAGCTCCTAACATGGGATCACTAGAATTTGCTCATGCATTAAATACAACCAATAAAACCTAGTACACATCGGTTCATGTTTCCTAAGACGTTCAAGCATGCTACACAATGGAGATCTGCCAGTTTTCTTAAGCCTAACATTGAAATCATTCATCCAATACAACCATAAACAAGTAATCAACACATAATTAACATCTAGGTTTCATTAGATCCAAGCAAACACAAGATAGATCTAGCCTAGCATGTTAAAATCATGACAAGCATAAGATATATTCAAACAACACATATACATATTGATTGAATTAAGAGAAGACTTATCTCAATAGAACATGAAAAGATTCAAGGGGTGAAAACCCTTGAAAACACTGTAAAATATGACATAGGGTTTACAAAGTTCGGCCCTAGTTTTCTCCACACAAGTTCCTCCCCTTATGAATGAAAATAGAAAACTATATATAGAGTTTGATAGGTGACGGCGTCAAGAACAAATGTCTGACGCCGTCATCTCGCCGCCAAATAGTTTCTCGGACTGCCTAGATCTAGATCTGATGCCGTCATGTATTCCCCTTGTGCAGGCCGTCACCAAATTAACTCTTGACGCCCTTGTTGTGACGCCGTCAGGTTTGCACTGGGTTGTCATGGATTTTACTCTTGACGCCATCATGGTTTTCCTCTTGACGCCGTCAGGTACTGTTCTCAGCATGGAAAATTAAGTCTTTGCCGTTTTCTTCACTTTTATGCTCCAAAAACGTCCGAATTGCTTCCTTTTCCAGAATTCACTCCTAAAGTACCTAAAATCACAAAAGGAACGATTTAGGGCAATATTTGATCAAATAAGTTCAATTCCGGGCTTAAATGACCCCCTAAAAGTGGTTCATTTTTCGCCTCATCAGTTTCTAATAGTTTTTTTTAGTGTTTCTAGAATCTCAGTAGTTCCATTGAGCTTTTGCCCCCATAGTATTCTACTATAGTGCTTATTTGGACAGCTTAATCAAGCCTGCAAGATAGTGGGTTAAGACTTGTAGGCTGTTTGTATTTGAGGCATGCTATTGTTCTTTTTGGCTTATAACTTGTACTTGTTTGCTGTTTCTGAGTGTTATTTAGTTTGTTTAAGTACATTTCATTGTTCATAGTCTCTAGCTTAATTGGTTTCTCATTCTGCTTATTGTTCAGCTTATTGCAAACTGCTTAATTGTTCCATTTTAGTTTTCTGCTTGATATTTTGGTCTTATTCCAGTTTATTTGAGCTTATTTTAGTTAACTGAACTTTCTATAAAGTTTTTGTTTGATTTGGTGATAAGTGCTTATTAAAAAGCACTTATCCAAACTGCTTATTGAACCAAAAAGCACTTCTGCAGCTTATTTTTAATTCAAAATTTTTCCTCGAGTTTATTTCAATATTTTAGATTTTATGGAATTTTTCCAAATTTTTCCAAATAGTTTTGCTATTTTACTTAATTTTCTTTCATTATTAATCATTTTTAATAATAAAAAATCAATAAAAATACATAAAAAGCTTTTAAAAAAACAAAAATATTTTAGAAAATTCTTTTATAATATTCTAGATTTTTCAGAATAGATTTTACATTTTTCTCATTAATTTTTACATTTTCCTTTATTTTTAATTACTTTTTAAATCCATAAATAGAAAATAAATAAAAAGTCAAAAAATATTTTTCTTTTTCTCAAAATTCTTTTTAATACTTTAAGATTTTTAGAAACTTGTTTCAAATTTGTAGGATCATTTTTAGTATAAAAGTTACGTTTTATTTTGTACATTACGTTTAATAATTGCGTTTGCATTTCTGTTTTTACGTTTTGAACTTTGGTGCATAACTAGCTTGTACATTCTGCATATTTTGTATTTACTTGATATTCATTGAGTTTCTCATTCACATTTATCACATTCACGACTTTTCACGACACGGTTTGGCAATCGATATTCTAAGATTCCATTCTACCTTCGCTGGGACACGACCCGGGGAGTATTTCTTCGGAAACACAAACCTATACTAAAACGATCAAATCATCTATACATCATATTCTCCCTTCTTGACAATAGGAATTCTGACTGCAGTGATGGATGGAGCAGGTGCAACATCTGTCGACATCTTTAAGGGTTTGTCGTAAAATCGATTTTAAAGGTTTTCTTCTTAATCAGAGTTTCCACACAAGCTCTGATACCACTTGTTGGATCGATATACTCTTACCAAACTACTTTGTAGCTTGTAAAGTTTTAACAATCTTGAATAACTCAAAATAATTAATAATGAAACACTGATATTACTTTGTGAGTTTTTGAATTTCGTTTTGAAAAATCGTGTTTTGTTAAGCCTTCCTCTATTTTGTATATATTTCTATAAAAATTTAAAAATTGAAAAATCAAAAACACTTTTCCTAAAGTGTTTTCAAAAATACCAAAAAAAATAAAAAAGTTACAGCCTCGACTCTCCCGTGGAAGGGGGGAGGGGCGTTGTAAACCAAATAAGCCTTACAACATAAGAACGTGAAATTAGTTTTTAATCGGATTACTTTAATTCTACAATCGAATAAGCGGGAAAATTCTTTTCTCCTGTTTCATCGCGAGTAGTTTTGAAGGAAACGATAACAATTAACGTAACGTTTGAAAAAAGAAAATAAAAGTTTGTGATTTGTTTTTCAATAAATAATAAAAATACAAAAATAATTTTCTTTTTCATATTTGATTTTCACTTTTATTTTGATTTGATTTCATGATACGAAAAACTAAAAATAATCTTCTTATCCTCTTATCATTTGATTCTTTTTCTTTAACCCTCTAAACCGTTAATTCTTTCACTCTCTCCCTTATATGTTTAATTCTAATGGATCCGGTTTGTTTTAAGTGTGGAGAACCGTTCTTTGAAGGTTCATGTGTTTGGTGTACATGTGAACAATGTGGTAGTGATATCCATGATGGAGTTTGTTTGTTTTGTAATTCTCCCGAGTATGTTAGAAACGTAATCCTTCAAAATATTCCCGATTACTATCCAACACCACCGCCGTCTCCGTTCATGTGCTTTAATTGTGGAAATCCATCCGAAGAAGGATTACCTTGTGGGCAATGTTTTTGTAACCAATGTGGATACACGAATTGTATATGTTACGCCCCGAGTGCTGAAACGTCTTACACTTGTGATACGAGTTTTGATAATTATCCTCAAAACTCTTTCAATCATCCTTTTCAAAACACTTATGAGCAAGTACCGTATTTTAATGATGAATCATCAAATTTTGAAAATTGTGGGGGATCGTTTGAAAATTTTTATGAGCCGAATTCATGTTACAATTCTCATGGTTTTAACTAACCCCCACAAACTTCTGAATTTACTAATCAAATTTTTGAAATTAAATCCATTATCGAGAAGTTAAAAGAAATGGTGGCTAATCATTATATGCATACTCCTGAACCTCATGTGAAATCAATGGAAGAACTTCTTGTCGAAGAAAGAAAAGCTAAATTTTGTGAGTGTTGTATGTACGACGATGATGATCCCATGATTACGATTGTTCTTAACCCACAAAGGGAATCTATCTCTCCTTTCGTAGAACCCGAGGACTCTCTAAAAATGGGGGACGAGCATCTAAGCACTATTTCAGCAACGGAATCGGACGAATTCAATAAGTCTAGTGTTGAGAACCTCGCCCCAATCCCAATTGAGTCTGGGGAAATTTCTAACGGTGATGGTGGATTTGTTGAAAATAATTTTCTTGATAATCCAAATGATCGTGTTGAGATATTCTCCGATTCTGACGATGACAAATCTATATCTTATGGAGACATCGACTATGTGAACGAATTACCTTTTGAGCTCGTCGGCTTAGAAGAAGAGAATAATGTCGAAAATGAAGTTGAAATCGATCATCCTAAAGATATTGACGACCTTGTTCCAAGGGTTTCCGAAACATTCAATATGACTTTCATAAATCCGTTATTTGATTTCGATTTGGAATTGACTCTTGATAATCCAATCTTCGATATTCCTTGTGATGAGTCCGAAATGGAACCCGAGGTTCAGGATTCACATAATTTGATTGATTCTCTTCACGAGAAGTTCTTCGATGAACTTTCTCATATCATTTCTTCTCCGGGTATAGATGATGATGAAAATGACCTTCAAAGAAGTGTGCTTACTGAAGAATTACATAATGATGATTTACCTTCCGATGCCGATTCATCTCTCTTCGATTTACCGTCTTCTCGTCCACCTGCGAAACCACCAGATGTAGATTTTGAGATCGATGTAAATGAAGTTATTGTTGGAGTGGTAGACGAGACTTATGATCATGATGATCCCGTGCTTAATATTTTACCCACCCAACCCAACCATGATTCTGATGATGTTTATGCTTTTACCATCCGTGTGTTTCACCCTTTCTATCTTTATCCCATCATTTCTTCACCTTTCCACTCCACCGGGAGTGAGGATACCGTTTTTGACCCGGGTATCTCCGTTTATCGTACTGGGTATCCATTCAATTGCTCTCCCCAAGGACGACTTAATTCGGGGATCGAGTCAAGCTCATGTGACTCGGTGAACAAAAACAAGCGCTTCGTGGGAGGCACCCCATGCTTATCTTTTCATCTTCTTAAAATTCTATTTTCTTTCTAACGTGACGTGAGGAGGGATACCTCTTCCAATTTCTAGTGTTTTGTGCTTGTTGTTGTGAATGTCCAGGATTTGCCTGAATAATGAAGACTCTCGTGCTCGTTGTTTTGTCTCCACTCGAGTTTCATCATTCGTTGCTTATCCAAATATCCTAATCTTATCGACTAACATTTATCTTTTGGCATAATTAATAAATGGCCTTAGATTTATGTAGGAGAACCCTTACCTTTTAAACATTGAGGACAATGTTTCGTTTTAGTCTGGGGGGGTGATCTTTCGATCTGATTTTTGCCTTGCACTTTGTCATGAACTCTCGCAGCTCCGTTTTTCCACCAAAAATTAAAAAAAATGAAAATTTGAAAAAAAAATCAATGAAAAAGTCATGGAAAAGCACAAAAAGATGAGAAAAAGTTGAAAAAGTTGTGCAAAAATATAATAAAGTTTGAATAAGTGTTTTGACACCTTGTTGACTTTCTTGCTGGTGAGAGTAGGAATAAATATTTTGACTTGACCGGGCGTGTTGAGCCCTAGCTTGTTCCCTTAACCTATGATAATCACATAAGCTTGTGCTAGTCTTGTACACTAGGAGCTATAAAATGCGAATTCTTTCCTAAGAATCTGCAAGTTCCCGTACTTGACTTTATACATGCGCAGTTTAAAAGCTTTCGCTAGTCTTTTACATAAGGAGCTAGAAAACGCAAATTCTTCTTCTAGAATTTGCAAGTTTCCGTATCTGACTTTATATATGCGTGGCTGATTATCGGCTAAGTATTCGCGGGTTTCATTATTTGGAATCTTAAATTGCGAAGAGCGAGAAATGATAGAGTTTATTTAGAAGTTAGATGCTAAACGTGGAGTAGTGGTTCTATTTAGAGCTCATGAAAGGTACTTGAGGCTTTTTACTCCCATCAGATACGTCACCCATATATAATAGATGTTCTAGGTTAATTAGTGGAATTTCGTTTTGGATAATATTTAGTTCTTTATTTTCTTAAGATAATTTTTGCTTTAGAAGTTGGGTACATATCAAGGAACGTCAAATATAAGAGCAAAAAGTGAAAAATCAAAAGTCAAAAGTTGATTATCTATGTGGTTTTGGAGCTACCCGATAAGCTTCCATTGATGTTATAAGAAAAGTCAAGAAAGAAAAAAGTGAAAAGTATGAAAAATATGAGAAAAGTAAAAAGTGAAAAAAGTAAAAGTCGAAAGTTATGTTGAATAAGAGTTTGAATGTAAAATAAGTTGTTGGCGCGTGAGGTGCATGTGAATGATTCTGAATTGGACACATGCGGTGCACGTGTAGTACTCCGCAACTTATATTTATGATATTGTATGTACCAAAATTCCTTGATGTGGACCGAATTTCTATTGCAGTGGTTCTTAAGAGAAAATGGATAACTACTTATCGTTTAAACTTAGGTGTTGATGCGTGGGAATCGCAACAGGCTTTACCTCTCGAGGGATCTCAAGAAGCTTACAACCCCCCACCAGGCAGTGTACCTGATCGTTGTAGTATAGTATAGTGACAAGTACCGGGGGATTGATCGTTCAGCTTAGGAATAGTGTTGCTAGGATTAGAAAACCTAAATACTAGTTCTAAAGGTGAGGGATAATTATTTTTGTGTTTTTATATTTTATGAAAAAGCAATTAAAAATCTCGGGTTTGAAGGATTTGGGCGGAATTAGTTGCTAATCAACTAACCCAATACTAAGATGCAATCAAAATAAAATACTAAAATGAAAATAAACAAATTTAAACTAAGGTTGTGAGCAATGAGTGGAGAAAATGTGTTTACTTAGATTTCACTACTCCCTAGACATCTTTTACACGTTAATTACTTGTTATAATTGCATGGATGACGGATCGTATTCCTTAATACCATTCATGGGGTGGCACACTTAACTCCCCAATTCTATGAGCTCTTATCTCCTCCTACACCATGCCCATTACAACTATAGGGATTTTAAACAGTGGCTCATGCATTAAATACAACCAATAAAGACCTAGTGCGCGTCGGTTCATGTTTCTTAAGACGTTCAAGCATGTTACCAATTGGAGATCTGCCAGTTTTCTTAAGCCTAACATATAAATCATTCATCCAAGACAAGTATAAACAAGTAATCAACACATAATTAACATCTAGGTTTCATCAGATCCAAGCAAACACAAGATAGATCTAGCCTAGCATGATGGAATTAAGACAAGAACAAGATATAGACAACCAACACATAGACATATTGATTGAATTAAAAGAACACTTATCTCAATTACACATGAAAGGTATCAAGGGCTTGGAACCCTTGAAAAACCTGTAAAATTCGCACAAAGTTCGTACTTAGGGTTTCTCCAAAACTTCTCTTCTTTTTTAATGTGAAAATTAGAAAACTATATATAAGAAAAGAGGTCTGACGGCGTCAAGAACAAGCTTGTGACGCCGTCACCTCGCCGCCAAAACTATTCTCGGACTGCCTTGATCTACATTTGACGCCGTCAAGACTTAATCATTTCCAGGTCGTCATGACTTTTACTCTTGACGCCCTACCTTCGTGACACCGTCAAATCTTTATTGGATCGTCATGGAATTTTGCTCTTGACGCCGTCAGGGAGTTACTCTTGACGCCGTAACCTACTGTTCCCAGCATGGAAAATTAAGACTTTGGCGTTTTCTACACTTTTATGCTCCAAAAACGTCCGAATTGCTTCCTTTTCCAGATTTCTCTCCCAAAGTACCTAAAATCACAAAAAGAACGATTTAGGGTAATATTTGATCAAATAAATTCGAATTCGGGCTTAAATGACCCCCTAAAAATAGATCATTTTTCGCCTCATCATATACCCTTACACTTGAGATTTGCTTGTCCTCAAGCAAATGCGCTTTTATTCTAGTCAAAATACAAGTTAGGGGTCATTTAACACTAATATAAAAGTAATTACAACAAATAATCGTTCCACTAAAGACCAATAGACAAGCACGGAGGTCATACACTAGCACCTCACAAATAGTGTTTAGATACTCACATCTCTCGGGTGTAATAAAGTATAAATTACAATATGGAAACGGAAGATATCTCTCACTACCTGTCATAGCAAAATAGATTACCATAGGCTTGGGAAAGGATCAAACCTCCACCACATGGCGTAAGCACCTAGGATAAACTATCAAAGAGGTCTTTTAAAGGGTTGTAATGTTAGGTGTAGGGATATGAAATACACGGTTTTGTTGGATAAAGGAAGTTTTACTGGTGGCGAGTTAACAATCTTGGTTAATTACATGTACAATGTGGCATTGCTAAGCTAAGACTAGACTCGACTTAAGCTAATAAATGAAAAATAACAAAAACATAAAATGAACATAGAATAAAAAGGAATGGTAGTCCGTATGTTTTTTTTCTTTTTCCTTTTTCTATATATATATATATATATATATATATATATATATATATATATATATATATATATATATATATATATATATATATATATATATATATATATATATTCGCATACACTCTTACCCTACCATCCAAAATAATACATCATAGGGAATGAACATTCCCCTTACACTTGAATTTTTACATACTTTACAATTAACTAAACTAATGACTCGAATTAAGAAAATCAAAACACTTGGAGCACTTTTAAGATTAACGCACATATGGGGGTAATAAAATGATGTTCTTCCCCATTACTCCATAAAATAAGTACTTACCCATGAGTCCCAATCGTCCCAAAACAATATGTACAAGGATATGACTCGACTTAGCAACCATGTAATCAATTAGATAGTTAACTTAGGGTTTAACAAATAACAATAATGCACTAAAATTGAGCGCATACACGGAAGGCTAAGGCGATTTGGTTGTACATTTAAGTGGGGTGTAACAAATTCTTCCTTTAAGTAAAATGCTTAAAGTGAGAAACGAAAAGATAGGCTCGGAGGGGTGTACTAGGGGTTTCGTGTACTAAAAATGAGTAAAACACTAAGGGTGTGGGAAAAATTAGTTGACTTAACTAGCCGAGTAATATGACTTAAATGGTCAAGTAATTATGATACGGGTTTAACACAAGGGTGATCCTAATGCCTCTTATCATGTAGTAAATTCTACCACACGAATGTAGTCTCACTAGCGGTCTCGGGATGCATCGCTATCACAAGTTCTAGAATCTAAATACTACCGGTACACTCATAAGCACCAACAATGAATGCTTTTTCCTAAAGATCTAAGGGCGAACCTCACATATTTGGGGTGGAAATTTTTGAGTGGTATGGTTTTTATGCTAGTCATACAACTCCTATCCATGAGACGCTTGCTATGGCTAAAGTTTCACTCCTAAATGTTGTAAAAATTTTTAAATTTGGCGCTAAAATTGCACTAACAAGTATTTCTCATAGTTTTATTACACATCTACCATTAAACAAAACAAACTCAAGCGAAAGTGCATATGTAAGGTATCATCTTTTCACCCTCCCCTTACACTTAGGATGAACATTGTCCCCAATGTTCAAGTAAAGAATGTAAAAGTGAAAAAGTAAAAAGAATGAAATCAAATACTCCCCTGATTCGCTCGGTATGGATAATAAGATGGCCAGGTTAGATCTTCCTCCAAGAAAATGAACAATCAAAGCTTCCCTTCCAGAATATAAATCATCTTCTTGTCATACATAACCTGTAAAACCTGATAAAATAGACAAGACAACCTCGCATAAAATCGGCGGCATCCTATATAAGTTACTAAATCCTAGAAAACAAGATAAGATATAATGCTTGTGGAATGAAGTTTGCAGATCTCCTGGAGATTATAAAACTTAATAATTCACAAAAACCATAAGACTCCGTTAGAAAAACAAAACTGGTAAAATTTCCAGATTTTTACACTTGACGACGTCAGAAGTGACCTGCAGAAATTCTTATGTTAAGTTTCCGGAAAATTTCTGGAAAAACTTGGTCCTACTTCCTGGAAAATCCTGCAAAACTTCATTATGACTCAATACAAGCATTTGACTCTAACAAATACTAATATACATGTTCATTTAATATCGTGGAGAATCATGATCGGTTTGTTTCTTAAAAAAACATATTTGGGGTTTCCCCTTACACTTATCTTTTGCAAAAATACTTTTAGGTGGAGTTAAGACTAGGCCAAAACAACAAAGTAAAGTATTTCCAGTATTTAGTTTAGAAACATGATCTACCAACAATAAAAATAAAGCATGCATACGGAAGCAAATAACGAACAAACAAACAAAATCACACAAAACATGGGTTGCCTCCCAAGAAGCGCTTTTCTTTATTTACGAGTCTTATAGCTAGACTCAAGGTCATGGGTTAACGTGTATCGCTTATGCTCACATAACCAAGTGTGAGCCATCTAATAGTCGCCTCATCTTTCTCATATTCGTCTCCTAACTCTAAGCATCCGCGATAGTATCTTTTATTCTTTTCATGCGTGTACTTAAGTCCTTTTCTCTTATCATTCTCACTTAACATTTCCATGGGCGGATACCTACTACACTTTTCTATGGAAAAATCTTTGAACCTAGGGTGTGTGCGGGGCATTTGATAGACAAAATTTTCATCCCCATCCGAGAATGTAATTAGCCCTTCTATGAGTTTTTCATCGAGGTTGGTCAACCGTTTGAAGGGTTTTCCAAACACAACTTGGGTCAACTTATTATCAATAAACTCTCCTAGATTCTCCATAACCATGAACTCAACAAGATAAACCAAGCTTCCTACAAACACATGCAATGGTATTGCCTTAGCAATAATGTTTTCTCCTTTGTATTCTAACTCATCTACCATGATTTTATTGTATTCATTACGTGAGATTATGTTCATTGGAAGAGATGAGTTGAGATAGGCGTTAAAGCTCTTAAATCCGATCTTACAAGGGAATTGCATGTTAAATGAACTATCACACTCAATCCTAGTTCTAGGGTCGACATACCTAAGAGGGTTTATTTCCTCTTCCATTCTATCCTCATTAATCACGTCACCATCATCAAGATCCTCATCGGAGTCTAAATAGTAAAAAGGACTAGCCCTACGGTCATCATCATGATCAGACTCTTCTAGCTCAGAATTATTGTCAAAGTGGTGGTTGGGTGAGAGGTTAGGTGGGTTCTCATTCTCCACTAGAGGGAGTGGGGCTGGCATTTGGAAAATCCTACGACAAAAAACACAAATAACAGGAATCAAACGATCAATGTTATTGTTATCCATCGAAATAGTTTACGAACAAAGACACAAAGAAATAAGATAGACTAAAGAGAACCTAAAAATAAAAATAAAATCTTACTAGAAAAGAATCTAGCAAGTAGACCTAATAAAAAGAAATTCTAACCTAGACAATAACTATTCCCTGGCCTGCGGCGCCAAAAATTTGATGCGTGGGAATCGCAACAGGCTTTACCTCTCGAGGAATCTCGAGAAGCTTACAACCCCCACCAGACAGTGTACCTGATCGTTGTAGTATAGTATAGTGACAAGTACCGGGGGATTGATTGTTTAGTTTAGGAATAGTGTCGCTAGGATTAGAAAACCTAAATACTAGTTCTAAAGGTGACGAATGATTATTTTTGTGTTTTTATATTTTATGAAAAAGCAATTAAAAATCTCGGGTTTGAAGGATTTGGGCGGAATTAGTTGCTAATCAACTAACCCAATACTAAGATGCAATCAAAATAAAATACTAAAATGAAAACAAACTAATTTAAACTAAGGTTGTGAGCAATAAGTGGAGAAAATGTGTTTACTTAGATTTCACTACTCCCTAGACATCTTTTACACGTTAATTACTTGTTATAATTGCATGGATGACGGATCGTATTCCTTAATACCATTCATGGGGTGGCACACTTAACTCCCCAATTCTATGAGCTCTTATCTCCTCCTACACCATGCCTATCACAACTATAGGGATTTTAAACAGTGGCTCATGCATTAAATACAACCAATAAAGACCTAGTGCGCGTCGGTTCATGTTTCTTAAGACGTTCAAGAATGTTACCAATTGGAGATCTGTCAGTTTTCTTAATCCTAACATATAAATCATTCATCCAAGACAAGTATAAACAAGTAATCAACACATAATTAACATCTAGGTTTCATTAGATCCAAGCAAACACAAGATAGATCTAGCCTAGCATGATGGAATTAAGACAAGAACAAGATATAGACAACCAACACATAGACATATTGATTGAATTAAAAGAACACTTATCTCAATTACACATGAAAGGTATCAAGGGCTTGGAACCCTTGAAAAACCTGTAAAGTTCGCACCAAGTTCGTACTTAGGGTTTCTCCAAAACTTCTCTTCTTTTTTAATGTGAAAATTAGAAAACTATATATAAGAAAAGAGGTCTGACGGCGTCAAGAACAAGCTTGTGACGCCGTCACCTCGCTGCCAAAACTATTCTCGGACTGCCTTGATCTACATTTGACGCCGTCAAGACTTAATCATTTCCAGGCCATCATGACTTTTACTCTTGACGCCCTACCTTCGTGACGCCGTCAAATCTTTACTGGATCGTCATGGAATTTTGCTCTTGACGCCGTCAGGGAGTTACTCTTGACGCCGTCACCTACTGTTCCCAGCATGGAAAATTAAGACTTTGGCGTTTTCTTCACTTTTATGCTCCAAAAACGTCCGAATTGCTTCCTTTTCCAGATTTCTCTCCCAAAGTACCTAAAATCACAAAAGGAACGATTTAGGGTAATATTTGATCAAATAAATTCGAATTCAGGCTTAAATGACCCCCTAAAAACGGATCATTTTTCGCCTCATCAGGTGCACTATCGGACTAAAAAATATTGAAACGAGAAAATATGAAGCAATTCATTTCTCAACAAAAATAAAATATTGAGATACAAAACTTAGGACATGGGAGTACGGAGTTTCCACAAGTAGCTATTATGAGTAGTGTTAGCATCTAACTTGTAGATAAGCTGTGATCTCGTTTGTACGCTTAGTTTGGGGGCTTGTGAAAAATCAAGGATGACGATTTTTATCCGTATGGTCACTTCTTAAATAGAAGTGTTTCTACTCGTTGACCCTAAAAATTATTGCAAAATAATGAAAGTTCAACAAACCGTCACAAGAATAAAGTGAGAAAAAGCCAAAAATAGAAGTGAAAAGTAGAATAAAGAATAAATTTTGGAAAATGGAGCGTTTGTGGGAATAAATGATTTTGTAATCTCTTTTGAACCTCCTTGTTACTTTTCAAAGTTAGTAGAAAGAGTATCGAAATTATTTATCTCAAAAGCGTGAATTGATCACATTGCGTGAGGACACGACAATACCTTAGTCTGGGGGATTTTGGTATGTGTTAATTCATACATACCATTTTCCTTATTTTACGGACCAAAATGACCAAAAACCGAGCCAAATATGCCAAATACGTGTGTTTTTGCATTTTTGAATGTGTAGGTAAGGATATTTAGAAAAGTGGACAAAAACATGAGAAAATGACAAAACACGAGCACGGGAATGGAAAAAGGATAAAAGAGCCGAGGCCGGGGAAGCGATTTTCATTGAAAGATAACAATTAAGCTCAAATTGCCAAAACAAGTCCTTGAAGATTCATCATTTTCACAAATGACCCTTGGAAGAACATTTCAAAAATGGTAGAGTTCATCACTTGATTTTATAACTTGACATAATATACCCCTAAACCTTTAAATCTATTTTACTAATAATCCTTAATCCATTAAAACCCATAAACTCAATCTAATACCACCTAAGCCCACCATCACCCTTGTCACCACAACCCGACCCAACCATCAAAGAATAATAAAAAAAACTATACCCGCCCTTTTCACCCTCAAAATTACCCCGTACCATCCCCTTCACCCAACTCATGAACCCTAATTACCTTCCATCCAAAATTACCCCATCCCACCTCAATTTAACCGCAATTAAGGGTACAAAAGTCATTCCCCACCACACCTGAAAAGTCTGACACAAAAGAATGTCACGTGGCAGCAGCTGATTGGCCAAGACGCGTCACCAGATGAATTCAAGGGATGTGATTGGTGCACTTGTGTCACAACGGATCCAAGATGGAATATTCGTTGAATATCCTTGCTTCTAGATGCTTTTGAGCTCCCCTCTCAGCTCCTATATAAAGAAGCTCCTCACCACATTTGGGGGTGTTAGTCATTAGGAGTAGGAGTAGTGTAATATAGCTTATTTTAGTGTAATATTTAGCTTATTTGTACGTTTTTAGCTTTCAGTTGTACTCAGTTCAAGGTTTTAATAAAAGTTTACTTTTCAAGTTAAATTCCTAGAACTTCAATTTTCCAAGCAATTTAATATACTAAATCTGTTTTCAAGCTTCCATCTCTGTTCCATTAATTCATTCAAGTTTTATCATAACTTGTGTTGAGTTTTACAACTGAATTACTGCTCATATTGGTTAATTGGTTGGTGGTCAACGAAAGTCGAAGGGTAAAGAAGATGACGAGTCTGGGTAAATTTGGGTAGATCACAGGTTGCTTGGGGTAATTTTGAGCTTATCTAAAAGATAGGCTTGACTGAGTTTGCAAATATACCCTATTTCAGTTAGGGATTGGAATTTGTAAGTTCCTTGTTTTCCATTTTAATTTTTTTTAGCATAGTGTTTTGATTTGTTTAGATTTGATGTTTATTGTTCCATAGCTTATGTTTGTGCTTAATCTAGCGGTAGTGTGCTATTGGAGCTTGCTTGATCAATGTGTGTACTTGCTATATTGAATCTGTTTCTATTATTGCTTCAGTAGTGATAGATTTATGAAACTGTTCTATTGATGTTCATTGGTGTTGTTAATTGTTGATTTGGTTTCTATTAAGGTTTTGGGATTAAGTGTGATCATTGTTGTTGTGTATTGTAGCTTAAATATGAGATTGTTGGTGTAACTGAGATATTATAGGGGTGTTTGGATCTGCTTGTTTCTGCTGTTTTAGTTGATAATTTGAATAGGTTTTTGCACTATCATTTCACACTTAGTTAGTTTAGGATAATTGAAGCAATAAAATCAGTAGGGATATAGAGAAAAGTCAAAGATAGCTTAGTTTTAAATTCTGTTTACTTAAGGTGTAAACTGTTCATACGAATTAGATCATCTAATGAAATTTGAGTTTGAATTTGTGAATTCCATGCTTAAACATGTTCATTATACACCTGGAATAAGTTCTGATCTGTTCAAATTGAGTTTAGTCAAAGTTCTTATGTCATTTAAAAGTCAAATTTTTAGTAACATGTGTTAATCTGACATCTGATCTAGCCATCAAGTAGAGTAGTTGTTGATAGTTTCTAAGTTTTTTTAGTGTTTCTAGAATCTTAGTAGTTCCATTGAGCTTTTGCCCCCATAGTATTCTACTATAGTGCTTATTTGGACAGCTTAATCAAGCCTACAAGATAGTGGGTTAAGACTTGTAGGCTGTTTGTATTTGAGGCCTGCTATTGTTCTTTTTGGCTTATAACTTGTACTTGTTTGCTATTTCTGAGTGTTATTTAGTTTGTTTAAGTACTTTTCATTGTTCCTAGTCTCTAGCTTAATTGGTTTCTCATTATGCTTATTGTTCAGCTTATTGCAAATTGCTTAATTGTTCCATTTTAGTTTTCTGCTTTATATTTTGGTCTTATTTCAGTTTATTTGAGCTTATTTTAGTTAACTGAACTTTCTATATAGTTTTTGTTTGATTTGGTGATAAGTGCTTATTAATAAGCACTTATCCAAACTGCTTATTGAACCAAACAACACTTCTGTAGCTTATTTTTAATTCAAAAATTTTCCTCAAGTTTATTTCAATATTTTAGATTTTTTGGAATTTTTTCAGATTTTTCCAAATAGTTTTGCTATTTTACTTAATTTTCTTTCATTATTAATCATTTTTAAATCATTTTTAATAATCAAAAATCAATAAAAATTCATAAAAAGCTTTTAAAAATACAAAAATATTTTAGAAAATTCTTTTATAATATTCTAGATTTTTCAGAATAGATTTTACATTTTTCTCATTAATTTTTACATTTTCCTTTATTTTTAATTACTTTTTAAATCCATAAATAGAAAATAAATCATAGAAAATAAATAAAAAGTCAAAAAATATTTTTCTTTTTCTCAAAATTCTTTTTAATAGTTTAAGATTTTTATAAACTTGTTTCACATTTGTAGGATCATTTTTAGTATAAAAGTTACATTTTATTTCGTACATTACGTTTAATAATTGCGTTTGCATTTCCGTTTTTACGTTTTGAACTTTGGTGCATAACTAGCTTGTACATTCTGCATATTTTGTGTTTACTTGCTATTCATTGAGT
This sequence comes from Artemisia argyi, assembly GCA_030686995.1. Classification (NCBI taxonomy): domain Eukaryota; kingdom Viridiplantae; phylum Streptophyta; class Magnoliopsida; order Asterales; family Asteraceae; genus Artemisia; species Artemisia argyi. The sequence goes on from CM060676.1 coordinate 104,685,756, forward strand.
TTCTCATTCACATTTTTCACATTCACAACTTTTCACGACACGGTTTGGCAATCGATATTCTAAGATTCCATTCTACCTTCGCTGGGACACGACCCGGGAAATACTTTCGCGAGTATTTCTTCGGAAACACAAACCTATACTAAAACGATCAAATCATCTATACATCATATTCTCCCTTCTTGACAATAGGAATTCTGAACGACAAGTAAACTATCCCTAACTAATTCTAGAACATTCTTATAATATTACATAATAATCCTTAAACAATATTGCATATTAGTCCTTGTTGTTAAAAGTACTTTGAGTAATCTTCAATCACGAGCAGTACTTTGACCTTGAACAGCACGTTGACTATTGAGCAGTACTTTGACATAGCAGTACTTTGATCTTCCAGAAGTACTTTGATCTTCATATCCCAATAGAAAAGTTGTGCCAGAAAGCTAGAGTCAAATGGTTGAAGGAAGGAGATAAAAATTCTGGTTTCTTCCATAAAGTTCTTAAAGGCAGGGCTAATAGAAGCAAAGTTTTCTCTTTATGTGATGAAAATGGAGTGAATTATGAAGGGGACCAAATTCCAAATCTATTCTTGAAGCATTTTAAAGAATTTCTTGGGGTTAGTCATGAAGTGAAGAATATTGAAGACAGTGAAGATCTTTTTGTGAACAAGTTGAATGCTGAAGAAGCAGAAGAAATGATTAGAAGTGTCTCTTGTGAGGAAAACAAAAAAAGCTCTGTTTGATATTAATGATGCAAAAGCACCTGGACCAGATGGTTTCACTGCTGCCTTTTTCAAAAGTGCTTGGGGAGTTATTGGTAATGAGTTTTGTTGTGCAATTAAGGAGTTTTTCTTTTCTGCTAGACTATTAAAGGAGATCAATGCAACACTTGTGACTTTGATTCCTAAAGTAGCTACTCCAAACAGAGTTAATGAGTTCAGACCAATAGCATGCTGCAATGTCCTATATAAGTGCATCAGTAAGATACTCACCAATAGATTAAAGCCAGTTTTGGGTTAATTGGTTAGCAAAAATCTAAGTGCATTTATTCCTGGAAGACAGATCCAACATAATATAATGTTGACTCAGGAACTGATGAAAGGTTATAATAGGAAAGGTGGGCCAAGGAGGGTTGCTTTTAAGATTGATACACAGAAAGCTTATGACATAGTTGAATGGAGTTTCCTAAAAAGAATTCTTGAAGGTTTTGGGTTCCATGAAATAATGATCAATTGGATTATGCAATGTGTTACTACAACTGTTTTCACTTTGTGTATTAATGGAGATAGATTGGGATTTTTTAAGGGGGGAAGAGGCTTAAGGCAAGGGGACCCTATTTCTCCTTATTTGTTCACACTTATAATAGAAATCTTCACTCTTATGCTGAAAAGACAAATTGAAAAAGATGGAGGTTTTCAGTATCATTTTGGGTGTAAAAAGATCCAGTTGTCTCATGTCTGCTTTGCAGATGATTTATTAGTTATGAGTCATGGAGATGTAAGGTCTGTGGGTGTGATCAAAAGGGCTCTTAAAGAATTTACTAGTTGCTCAGGTCTTAATCCTAACCATTCTAAGAGTACTGTTTACTTTGGAAGTATGAATGATGATGAAAAAGATGCTATCACTCAGATTCTCCCTTCTACTTGTGGTAAACTTCCTGTAAGATACTTAGGTGTTCCTCTAATAGCCAAAAGACTGGGGGTGAAAGAATGTGGATGTTTGCTGGATAGGAATAAAAGGAAGATTAAAAATTGGAAGAATAAGTTTCTGTCCTATGCAGGTAGACTTCAATTAATTGCTGTTGTTTTAGAGTCTATTCATGTGTATTGGGCATCTGTATTCTTAATTCCAAGTGCTGTTATCAAAGACATCAATAAGCTGTTAAAAAGTTTCTTATGGGCTTAAGGTGATTATGTGAAAGGCAAAGCTAAAGCTGCATGGAGTACTATTTGCAGGCCTAAAGATCAAGGTGGATTAGGCCTTAAAGATTTGTACAAATGGAATGAAGCAATGTTAGCAAAACAGATTTGGAATATTGCTATCAAAAAAGACAATTTATGGATTAAATGGGTGCATGTTATGAAATTGGGAGAGAAGAGTATTTGGGAAATTAGTGAAGTTCATGGTGATAGTTGGGGTTGGAAAAATCTTCTGAGAATCAGAGGTAAGGTTAGAGAGAATGTTAAGTATAAAGTTAACAATGGAAGAAATACTTCAATGTAGTATGATAATTGGTGTTCAATGGGGCCTTTAATACAATATCTCACACATAGACATTTATGATGCAAGGTTGAATATGAATATGAATGTGAGTGATATGATAGAAGATGGGAAATGGAAATGGCCTCTAGAATGGTTTGATAAGTTTCCTATTATTACCAGCCTTGAAGATCATAACTTCAATACTGAAGTTAATGATGATGTGGTCTGGCAAAGTAAGAATGGTGATGAAGTGAATTTTTCAGTTAAGAATGCAACTTTGGATTTCTGTACTAATGTCCCTAAAGTACATTGGTGGAGACTGGTCTGGTACTCACAATGTATTCCTAAACATTCTTTCATACTCTGGTTGGCCATTCAAAATAGACTGAGTACTCAAGAGAAGCTGCAAAAATGGGGTATATATAATGTCAACAGATGTACTCTATGTCAAAATGATAAAGAAGATTTACAACACTTATTTTTCAACTGTGAGTATTCAAAAGAAGTTTGGAATAAAGTAAAGGAGATTTCTGATTTTAAGTGTGATAAAACAAATTGGGATGAATTGATTAAGAATGTTGCTGATGAATGTATTCATAAGAACATTGGATGGGTTGTACGAAGACTTGTGCTGGCAGCTTGTGTCTATTTCCTTTGGCAAGAAAGGAATGGGAGAATTTTTAAAGAGGTGCATAATAGTAGTAATGAAGTTTATAAGAAAGTGGTGGAAACTGTTAAGTGTAAACTTCTTGGAATTATGGTGAAAGATAGTAACACTGTTAGATGTGTGGAAAAGAAATGGCAAGTTAAATGTAGAAGAGCAAAGGTTGTATAGTTTTGAGTATTAATGGCTTGTGAGGTGAATGCTGGGCAATGCTTTTAAGGGTTGTTTGGCAGAGGTTTAATAATAGCAGTTGGCTAATACCATGGGTTGAGTCTCACTCTGGATGGAGTGAATAATATCCTTAATGTAGTATCCTGCTTGGTTCTTTGAGATATTGATGTATGCTTGTAAGCATTACATATGACTGACTTGGTATGATCAGATACGCAGAGGTGATTTGAATCTGCACATCAACTAATCCAGGTTTCTTATTGCCTGAATTATCTGAATTATGATGTTTTTAGCTTATTTCAAATGATGGCTCTGTATCTTGGATATGATTAGATCATTACTGTCTCATTTATACTTCTATTGTAGGCCTTTGTTAGGTAACAATGGGATATTTAGGTTTATGCAGTCAAGGATTTATTCATTTTCCATAAAGTGAGTTTCTATTTGAGTTGGGTAAATGAGCTGGAGAGATAGTGCATGTTACTAGGATTTGTGAGGTGTGTAAGATGAACCTACATGGTCCTAGTGTGCACTGTCTAAGGAGGAATGGTTGGTACTCACTGCATGGTGTGTGTTCCCATCAATGTGAAGCCATTGTAGTAGATGGAAATGTAGCATATGTGGTATAGTCCATGTTGTGGAGAGGTTATGGGTTCCTAGTGAGGCCACAAATCTATCTTGTCATGGTTATTGTGGTGGCAGGTTGAATGACCATGATAAGTAGATATGGTGGAAATTGAACTAGATGGTTCTTGGTGCTTTTAAGGTAAATAAGGACTGCAGAAGTTAGCAATCTGATGATAGATGCCTGCAGTGTTTCTGTGATCATAAGTTTAGGCCATGGAGAGTGTATTCTACTGATGTATTCTCAAATGTTTGTTTTTGATTATGAGCATAGGCTTGTCTATTGCTATAATCTGTTGATGTATGAAGTTTTGTTTAATAATATAAGTTTACCTTTTGCACAAAAAAAAAAAAAATAAAAAAAATAAAATAAAAATAAAAAAAGTTAAGGGATGACCGGTCAAAGTCAACGCAAGCCACATGGACCATTCCTGTAAATTTTCAAACTTGAAAACCTGGTAACCTGCTGGTTCCAGGTCATATTACGTACATTATACCAAATTTGAAAATATATTGCGTACAATGGTAATTTTGAAAGTATATTGCGTACATAGTATGTTTTAAATAAACATGTTGCGTATCTTTAGCTTTCACCCTCAATTTTATTCCCTATATTCTTTTATCATGTGTACGTATGGGTATTTGAATATGGATTAACTACATTTGGCATGTCCAAAGGCGTGTTTGTTTAAAGGTCCTATATCATTTTTTACACGCATGCGTAGATTATCGAAAAACTAAAACAAAAATAAACAAAGAACCAAAATCCAAAACTTTAAACTGATTACAAAATTAAGAGTTCGGTTTTTGTATTTAGGGAAAAACCAAATCGACAACCGTAAAAACCAATTGATATAAAACCGAGACTGGACAGTTTCTAAATTGTTGGTATGGTTTAGGTTCTAACGTTAACAATGCTCGGCCCTAATTCTTTCTTAACACGGTGAAACCACATATATCTAAGTAAAAAATACTCGCCTTCCCCAAGTAACCTAAACATGTGAGGGAAAATCTCATCCATTTCATTTACCCAAACACTTCAAAGTTCAAAGGGTACAACCCTAAAGTACAGGGACTGTGTTTTAGAAATGGTAACACTTTGAAGGGCTCAAATAAAACCCTAAAAACCAAATATAAAAACAATCTTAGCCGTCAATATTTTTTTGCCTTCAATTTCACAATCTCTCTTTGTCACGTTCAGAAAGCAGTCATGGTACCAATTTTCACCATCTCTTTATTATATAATAATAATAATAATAATAATAATAATGTTACATTTAGTTAGATATCTTGGTGTTTTAGAATTGCATTATGTATAACCCAACATGAATTGTATTTAATTCCTGAAATTATGACAGTTGTTAGAAAATGGTGCAGTGATTCTAATTAGTTCACAATATGCAATTTGTTTAGACATGTTACATGTATAATAATAGCAAATGTGTAGTAAAAAATTTTCAGTTTTTGTGCCCAAAATTATATTTTTGTTGATTTGTTGCTCCACTTTTGAGCCTGACATCATGTTTTGTTTTTTAAGAAAATTGGCCTGAATTAGCAAACTTTTATGCCCCCATTTTGTAGCTTTTTTGTTTTGGGGATATTTACTTTTTATTAGATACATTATGCTATATGCTGATGGTTTAGAGAAGATACTGAAATAAAATGTTTAAACTTCGATGATATTAGTTTCTTTAATTACTGGTGGTGGCTTGTTGCATATTTCGTAGTTCGAAACCCAATTATGACTTGTCAGTGTCTTTTCTGATATCGTATAACTAATTAATTATATACTGATATGACCCTCTTGGATATGGTTACCATTGATTTTTTTTATATAATTTACATGAGCCTCTATGCTGACTTGTTGCTGATTGTTTTATTATTCAAGGGATTTGTGGCCCAGAAGTCGAGATCTTACTTCAAAAGGTTTCAAGTCAAGTTTAAGAGAAGAAGAGGTTTATATGGATATATCTTCGTTATCTGTTTGGTAACTTGTATTTTGTCTCGTTTGAGTTACAAGGGTAATTTCATATTTGTTTTCTCTTGTTCGTTAATGCAGAGGGAAAGACTGATTACCGAGCAAGGATCCGTCTGATAAATCAAGACACGAACAAGTACAACACTCCAAAATACCGATATGTTGTCCGATTTGTATCCTTTTCATTCACCTCTTTCATTCGATGATATTTATATCATTGTTGCTATTTGATTTGGAAATAAATTTATCGGACTATTGCTTTTAATATTGTTATAAAAAAGTTTCACTTAATGATGTTATTAGACCAACAAGGATATAATTGCACAAGTGGTGTCTGCAAGCATTGCTGGGGATATGGTTCTTGCAACCGCATATGCTCATGAATTGCCTCAGTACGGTCTTAAAGTTGGGCTCACAAATTATGCTGCAGGTATTTTCATGTCCTATTTTGTCTTTAATAATGTTAGAGCATCTTAATTAAAGTTTTTTTGCTCACTTTTTGTCAAATGCAGCCTACTGTACTGGACTTCTGCTGGCTCGCCGTGTTTTGAAAATGCTTGAGATGGACCAAGAGTATCTAGGAAATGTTGAGGTAACTCGTTTATCACTTTCTTGAATCTCAAAATTATGTGGATTTATGTTAACCATACGACCCATTATCATTATTAATTAGTATTATTTTATAATTTAGTTCTTTTCCTTTTATTATATTTCTTGGTGAGAAAGCTAGGGTATTAGGATAAGTTTATGATATCCTCTATTATAAATAGGGCATTAGGATTGTAATTCTCATTATGTTGAATATGAAGTAATTGATTTGGTTATCAATTGGGAAGTCGGTTTATCTCACTAATATAAACCATCGGGGTCGGTTTATCCCATCAAAATAGACCATTTATCTTTGTTATTTCGTTCTTTTATCTTATTATCGACCCGGTTCGTATCAGTTAATTGAGAGATTATATATGCAGGCAACTGGTGAAGATTACTCTGTTGAGCCTGCAGAGAGCAGGAGGCCGTTCCGTGCTCTTCTTGATGTTGGTCTTCTCAGAACCACCACTGGCAATCGTGTTTTTGGTGCTCTTAAGGTACTTGGTTGTTTTTAATTTTTTATATTACAGTTCAAATAGGCTGATTTTCATCTCTTTTTGCAGAGGTACCAATTTCAACCCATTCAGTAATAAGTGGATTTGTGCTATGTTTTTTTTTGCAAACATGTTAACTAAGAAGTTTAGAAATAGGGAAACATGGGGTCAAAAGTCATCCCAAAGGATTTTTTTTGACACACCCAACATTCGAAGACCTTTTCAATATTATCAAAATAAATATATTCTGTAATGATAAGTTGGTAATTAATGATTATTTGTGAAATTACTTAGGAATGAACAAATTTTTGTGTGTGTGTGGGTCTACTGTGTCTGAATTTGCCCTTTCAAGCTTTACTAAAGATTACATGTACCTATTTTGACCCTTTACCAAACTACTTAACCTGCTGCTCATCTTGCTATCTTTAGATACAGACTGCTAAGCACTTTCTTAATGTGTTTCATTGGGTTCAGGGAGCTTTGGATGGTGGCCTTGACATCCCCCACAGTGAAAAGAGGTTTGCAGGATTTAGCAAGGATGCTAAGCAGCTTGATGCTGAAGTTCACCGCAAGTACATTTATGGTGGGCATGTTGCTGCCTACATGAGGGTGAGTCTATAGTATATCCGTGGTGGTCTTTGATGCGTCTTCATAATTGCAAATATCTATTGACTTAATTTTTTATGGATGGTATGCAGACTTTAATGGAAGATGAGCCAGAAAAGTACCAGACTCACTTTTCCGAGTACGTTAAAGCTGGGGTCGAACCAGATACCATTGAAGAGGTCTACAAGAAGGTGCATGCAGCCATTCGTGCTGATCCAACCCCAAAGAAATCTGAGAAGCAGCCCCCTAAGGAGCACAAGAGGTAACGACATTATTACTTTGTTTCTTAGCTCATTCATAAATCAAAATACAAACTTAACACTATATGTCACAATATTGACCCATTTACTAATAAGTTGGTTCGTGCCGTGCTTATTTCAAATTTGTACATGGATCAGATAATTATCTAGCTTTAATTTTAATGTGTACAACATTGTCAAACTCTTTAATCAGGTTTAACATGTTAATCTGTGATATTTGATAAATAAAGTATAAACACCTTATTTGTTAACATGTTAATCACTCTTCATTTTAAATCGTATGAAAGAAAACAGGACATGTCTCAGCATAAATTCGCTTTAATCTATTTTCAGATGATATGAAATGATTGAAACATCTTGGTGTTAAACGTAACATCTCTTTCTGTTGAAGTGAAAAAGAATACGAGAATAATGAATTTTTCATGTATTATTCAGGTATAACCTGAAGAAGCTAACATATGACGAGAGGAGGGAAAAACTTATCGAGAGGCTAAATGCTTTGAATGCGGCTGCTGGTGCAAATGACGATCAGGAAGATGATGAGTGATAATCAAGAGATGATTAATATTGAGTTAATAAAAAGAGCACTTCTTGGTGACTTCATTTTTGCGAGAATTATTCCCTAAAATCAGAGATGTTAGATATTGGAGACAGATCAATTTTAATATAAATTTGGAATTACTTTTATGGGTTTGCATTTTGTTTTATAGTTTGTTACGTATAATTATATTTTTAAATCTGAGTGGAATAATGATACCTTTACTGTGTTCTTGAGATCCATAAACAGGAGAAAGGAAGAGAAGTGGATAGAAATTGAAAAGTTTTGTGTTCTTCAGATTTTTTATGGGGAGAAAGGAAGAGAAGTGGAAGGAAGTTGTAGTTGTTTTTGTTGTATCAAATCTTCTCTCAAGTTTTGGGAGGAAGATAACTTATCTTCTCTTCTTTCCTTTCTCTTCTATTCTCTTCCTTTAATAAGTGAACTCGAGAACACAGCATTGACATACCGACATCCACTTTCGATTCATATTTTTATGGATACAGTTGGACAATCATTACGTTTATGAAAATGCATCAAAACATCTACCGGAAAACGATATTTAAGTAACAACCCGATAGCTTAATGGCAAAAAGCCATGAGTATGCATGCACGATGTCAACAATTGTTGGCGATTTCAGTCTTTGTTTAGAAAAATTGGTACCCGTCGATAATTTAGCAACTATTTATTGTCATCTGTATTATGCCATATGTATGTTTAAGGAATGACTAGGGGCATTCACAGGAACGGGCTTCAAAACAACTTGACCTCCTCCAAATCACAAGACATATATTGGGTCTTGCTAATACGCATAATCATTTGCCATTAGAACGCCCTTTGGAAGGTCTTTTACACCATAGATAGAAGGGGAGATTAAAATGGCATCTTTAAATTTAGAAAGGCGAGACAACACAAACACACATAGTTCATGCTGAAAGATTTGTTTAAAGTAAATTTACACCAAATCAAACTCAGTGAATATAACCCTTGAAATATCATGGAAAAAGTAGTATATATTTGCATAGGACAGGTTGATAGCACGACAAATTTAAATAGACACAAGTCATACCATATAAACAAACACACTCTCGGTCAATCTTGGAAGATTTAATCCTTATGGGTTAAAATCTTCGGCCTTCACCATGCTGTACGTGCTTGTTGATTTGTGCATTAACATTTTGTATACTGTTTCAGCAGACAACTGGCAGAAGAAATAAAGTCAATTCTCCATTAACAACAAATAACTGACAACGAAAAAAATATATTTATTCATAGAACAAACAGGGCCCTATTATAAGATCATGCAAGTGGTATATGAAAGATAAAAGTTGCAATTCTGACTTCATCCTGTTTTTAGTTGCAGACATTTGCATATTTGCCTGTTTGACATTTGTATAGGTACTTAAGTGTAACATCAAGAAAAATGTCAAAAGAAGGAAAACAAAAATAATAAGGAAGTAGCAAGGCATATGCAAGTTGTTACTAGTACTCAAGAAGTAAAAAGACACAAGAAAATCTCTGCTGATGCACCAACAAGAACAAAATGTTGTTACTAATACTTCCCTGAGTATTGTAGGAAATATGATATACGACCTAGGAAGGGTTGATTAAAGTAGAGATGCACTTGGAGACAAGTGAGATAGAAACTAGGAAGTATAATACTCATCTAAGAATAAATGAAGTATGGTGCTAATAAAGTGAGATAGTTCCATTAGAACATGTTATTTTTGGGAAAAAAGAACAGGATACTTGTGCTAAAAAATATGTGGCAATAGACAAGAACTTGCCTATCTGATAAGAGAAATGAGAGATCTTCAAACTGGAAAACGATGCATCGAGGAACAATGTCACATGAAAAAGCTGACTAATTTACATCAACCCCATCATTATATCTCACATACCCAAGAAAGATGGTCCAATGCTAATAATATATGGAAAAGTTCAGACATGTACAATCAAGGTCATATTTAGTTACTTCTAAAACCTAGAAGTGAAGATACAAACTTCCAATTAAGAAACTGAGCATAATACATAAACTACTACGATCAGAGGATCAATGAGCATACCAGTTAGAGGTGGAAAACACGGTAGGTGGAAACGGATCAAAACAAGTGAAACAAGAAATTTTTAATTCGGGTTAAAATGGAACTGAATGGGTTGGTTTGACACTTCAACATCTTTTGTCGAACTTCCTTTGAAACTTTATAAAAAACGAATTTATTGCGTCCTAAAAGTTAATAAAAAGATCTAGTTCTTCTAATGATTAGCACTTGACCAGCTGGACTGGCCCATTTTTGTCTAATTCGAGTGTTTCTCGGTATTTTTAAGCTATCAGTTAGTAAGTTTCGTCTTTACAAAAAAAGGAGGAAGCTGGGGGCATGTTCACTAAAAGATTCTATAACACAATCAACCCATTATACAGTATACAGGATGAAAGTGCCATATCTACTACAACTTCCCACAGATAGACTAAATACATAAGTTATGATAGGTTACCTGCTGTCTTTCCTCATATGTAGAAGCAAATCGTTCAGCATGCTATATTGATCCACCTGGTGCATGAGAAAAGTTCACTCAGAATTACAAGGAAAATGATCGAGATGCCTAAAAATATGACTAAACTTGAGCCTAAATCAACATGGTAATGATTTATTGGTTTGTTAAAAAGTGGTCCCACTGCAGGATGCTGCTACATAGGATTAGGCATGCCAATCTGTGCCTGAATTACAATTCTTCATAAGTGAAATGGATTTCACACTACGTTAAGAAAAAGAAAGTATAATTTGACAACTGGTTCCCATTAATGTTTTAAAGTTGTATATATATAAACTAGATACAAAAACAGTCTGTCTAAGAGATGAAGAATCAACGGACCATGTTCTTTTAAGGGCTGAGAAGTCTCAAAAGGTGTGGGTGGAGGTAGCGAGGGCATTTGGTTTTCTTTACGTGCCAACAAACTCAGTTGATGACCTATTTAGCAAGTGGATACAGATTGAAGTAAAGGGATGGCATAAAGAGAGGTGGATGCTAATTTTCTTTGCGACTATTCAGTCTCTATGGATGGATAGAGATAGTAGGGACTTCAATTGAAATGTAGTAAATACTTGGCGTGTCATCAGCATGATCTGGCCACAGTTAGGGCAGTGAACGAAACCAAGAAGGAAAGAGTGTCTGATCTCTCCACGGTGAAGGATAGGGGTGCATTTATGTATGATAAAAACAGGAATGCAAAGTTTAATAAATAAGTGAAGGTCCATATTTTATGTTGACAGCTTCACGGATGATTTTGTGGTCAAATTTGAAATGGGGAATAGGTGGTATGTTGAGAAGTATTAACAGGGAAACATAATAAATAGTAGACTCATGATTATTCGAAGGGGAATACAGACAACCAACCAAACGAATGTGGAAGAGACGTTTAATGTGGCAATGCAAGGAGGCTAGTTGAGTTGTTTAATGAAGAGATCAGTAAGTTCTGCCGGAGATAAGTCATGTTCTGTGGGTTGGGAAGCATTTGTGTCTACCCTAAGCCTGGTTTATAATATCTATTACAGAATTTAATGTTAAAAGAAAGATAGAAAAACAGCATTACACAACATTTACGTTTCTGGAAAAACTACTACTTGAGAAACTATATATTACAGAAGGACTTCAAATTATAGGACTAAACTTTATATTGAGATCTTTTTTGAATAATTTAAATACACAGATAAAAAGTAAACAAAAATCACCTTTCCACTTCCCGCAGGATAGATGTTCACCAGCTGTGTATAACCCATAACCTCTTTCACCATTTCCCCTTCCCCCCTCTCACCTTCAAGTACTTTACCGACTGAAAATAGAGGTACCAATAAAACAGGAGATCTGAAATAACCCAATAATTGCAACAAGAGCGTATGAAACAATCCAAACAGCAGCAGCGTACAGGGAGTTCAGGACACCAGGGTAAGCCATACAAACCAAATAGGCATAACAGTAAGCCTGGGGAAACAATTAACACATTTCTGTGAGATCATTTGCCAAACAGATGCCAAGTTGACGATTTTCTTCATCTTTATCAAGCAACTAGAATTAGCACATTAGCTAACTACATTATCTTAATTCAAAACAATGTAAGAACTTGTCTATACATGTGTTACTATCATTTGATCCCCGTGAAGCGTAAACTAGATTTCTATATTTATTCAACAGACACCTCATTTACAAGTAAGAAAGATCACAACTAAATAAAAAACCTAACCAAACTGTTGCTAACAATACCAAAGCACCATAAACAGCAAGATACTAGTAGCAATTACATAAAAAACCTAAGCATACCATTATAAAAATACCAAGCATAAACAACAAAGGATCAGTCGAAATTATGTCGCAAACCTATTCATACAATTACCAACGAAACTGAGCTCTGTATAACCTTTTCAAAGGCACATCTATAGACACCCTAATTTGTCTATTAGCTACTTTTAATCATATAAATCACCTACACTGTTCAAAATTCCTTTGATGCTATCAAGAAGCGGTCCTCAACCGCTCATGTCTCTAATTCAATTGCTTAAGCGTAATCTCTTATCATTACATATAAAGGAAATTTTCAGTGAGTAGCAACTTACGTAGGTACTTTTTAAAACTCTTTTGGTAATTATACTTCTTTTTGAAGGGCTATTTTGGTTAGCTAATAGACAACCAGTTCGACTGGTACCAAGCTGACATGGTAAATATTTATTACTAGGGCAAATGTCAGACACTAGCAACATACTTAGCTTCTTGGTCCGTTAAGGTAATGTTGACTCCGTAATAGCTCATATTGGTAACTATACTACTCTGTATTTTGAAACTGGAAACTACAGTATGTATTTCTCATTAATAGTAAATATTTTGATTATTTACTTACACATATGAACACGCTTTCTTGACCACCTCCGCGCTTCCATCCACCGCGTATCCAACTACCTCTCCCCGACCACATCATTTACCATTCTTATTGTTCCTTTTTTACACAAACATCACCACCACCACAACTTAAGATTCTGGGTTACAACTTACAACTCATACAAAACACACCAGAATTTAAGTTGTATTTCACCTACACAAACATACATAGTATTTGGTCACAGCTTAGGTGTGCTTATGCCGGTGAATCACTGAATCATTACCCAAAATATGGTATGAATTATAACCCAATACCCTAAATCTTTGTGGTAGTGCTGTTCATGTAAATAAGGAAACAAATCAACAATAGAACCCGTAGAAAAGGTGGGCCAGAAAGACATAACTGGTTAGGAGGCCAATGAAATTGTGGAGTTGGTCGGGGATGTGTGTTCACGTGTGTTGACAACAATAATAATTAGGATTATCATTTACTACTATGATAGGGAAAAAAACTAAAAAGGTGAACATTTATCTCAAAGTACAAAACTACAAACTATAAAATTCTAATTTCAAGAAAATATGATTGCCAACTCGAGCCATAATGGATAAAAACTACAAAAAAGGTTGCCTATTGACTAAATAACCAATGTTGCATGTATATACAAGAAGTATATTTACCAAATTGGGACACAAAGTGTAAAAAAAAAAAAAAAAAAAAAAAGAGAGAGAGAGAGAGGGAGAGAGAGAAGAAAAGAAAAGAAAAAAAAACATACAAATCACCAAGGCACATTGTTATTTAGAGAATTTACCCGAAAACGCTTAAACAAAACAATCTATCTATACTACTATATAATGCATTTTGGACTATTCTATAATTAGAAAGGCTTAAAATTCAGACTTTTACTTGCTTATTATGGAAGGATTTCAAAATTAATTGGTTAGAAAGCAGGTTGGTTAAGAAGCAAGTTGGTTAAGAAATTTGTTAGGAAGCAGGTTGGTTGTTCAAACTAAAATTATTTGGCTTAACCATCTCTACTTATAAAGCATAAAGACAACTAAATATGTACCGAATAACGCAAAATATAGTCACAGGTACCCGCCACCGCATTGCACGGGTACCGTTCTAGTAAATTCTAATGCAAGATCCTAACAAAACCTTTATAACCAAAATAAAAAATAACAATAAAAATAAAAAATCTAATCATGCACAAACATAAAACCTTTACTTTAATTTTGAAATTTTCAAAATCCAAACCCAATTTCTTTAATCACATAAGCAGTAATCTCGTGCTACCGTTCACTTAATTCAAGAAACATGCAATTTTCAAATTGCAAAACCAACTCAAATGCATTCAAATTTTCGAACCCTGACAAAACCCTAATCATAAAGATCAAAACCAGTCCCAAAAACAGCAATAAAAATGATTTAATCATAGAAACACGATTTAAAAGTAAAACACTGAAAGATGAAGAAAGACTTACCACAGAATAAAAAAAATGGATTGCGAATGATGGAAGATGAAAAGGGGGCAGAATTTAAAGTTTTATTATTTGATTACGTGTTAAGCAAGAAATGGTTGATTCTTGTCCCACTGTGGTGCCAATTTGACAAACACCTTTAGGATGTCTTCTTGCTGTCAAATACCTTTCTTTCCTGTTTTCAACCTCCTACTCCTAGTGGGGTGCCTCAGAGTTGATTAGGAAAATAGTTACATTGCTAGTACCTAAACTTTCTAAGTCCCACTAGACGCATGTCCGCGTGTAAACTTTCTAAAACTTTATTAATTTGATAAGACATTAAACGAGGTAGCCATATATACTTGTAATGAAAAGGCTTAAAATCTTGAACCTATTACACACCATAACGGCTCGAATTGGTGATTACATGACTGTATCTTTTATAAATATTTTGATAGACCTCTCATTGTGGATGCCCATAGCTTCTTTGTCCGATGTTTACTGCTTAATGGCTCAAATTGGTAATTATATCTTTTTTGAAATGGTACACTGTCTTTAAAACATATAATTTAATCACCAAAGTAGAGTGTTATTGAGTGAAATTTAGCCCAAAAAACGCGGAAACCAAACAGTTGATATGCAAAGATCCTAACAAAACCCTTATCACAAAGAAACAAACATAAAAAAGAATTCAATAATGCACAACCACAATACCTACTAACTTAAAAGAGACTAGGGGATCATTTGTTTAATTCAACAACAACAACAACAAACCCAATCCCGCCGGATCATTTGTTTAATTCAAGAAACATTAATTTTCAAAACCCTAGTCACAAATTAAGATCAAAACATCAAACAGAAGACGATTTTATATGAAAAGAAATAAAGAAAGACTTACTTGAGAATAATATATGGTGATTGTGAATAATGAAGATGAATTGTTTTGATTTGATGATACTACGAGTAGAATAATTGAATACGCGTGGACCAAGTGATTCTTCTTCTTCTTCCTGTCAAATTCCTTTCTTTCCTTGTTTATGTTTCTCCTACTCCTAGTGGCTTGTCTCAACCCATTTTAAACAACTTTTATTTATTTATAATTTTCTTATTTTGTCCTTTGAAAAATCAATCATAATCATCATTGGATAACAACCAATCATTTTAGGGTAAAGATTTAGGGTGCGTTTGGTTTTGGGGTTTCATACTATTTGGAATGAATTTGAGGTAATATTTAATGTTTGGTTGGTGGTTTAACTACCAAATAGTTATGGAAGACCACAAAATATGATAGTATACTAGTTTAAGTGGTTTTGCTTGATACATATGACACACACATTTGTATGTGTCTTTCTCTCTCACATCTCACATACATATAAATTTCTTTTTGTCTTTTCTTATTATTTTATTATCAAAATAACTTTTAAACTTAAAGTTTACTCAATAAGTAAATATTATTATATTTTTCTTCAAATCATACCAAATCCAAATCCGAATCTAACAATATCTACAAACCAAACGGACCCTTAGAGATACGGATATTGGACAAACTAAAAAAATAATAATAAGTGATTTTGCTGCATTTTTTAAATTAAATGTGAGGAGATTTTCTTATATAATGAAAGAAAATATTGTTTCTAGAGCATTTAAAAATAAAATAAGTAAAAAAGTTTAATCTACAAGAATGCTCGTTATGCCATGTGATAAATCGAAGCCACTCGGCCAATAGTTTTGATTTTGATTTGGTCAAAATTAACTCAATATCATTTTACACATAACTTTACATAATTGTCCTAATTAATTTAGGAAGATAGTTTGGCGATAATTTTTATAGCCAATTAGCTATAATCATTCATAAAAATACACAAGCAATAAATCAGGGACCACATAAAAGATATCTGCAAACTGTTGCGCAGAGGGTACATGCAAAACACGAATATGTCCAAAGGCAACACGCTCCCTAACAAAATGTAAATCTATTTCAACATGTTTAGTTCGTTGGTGTTACATGATTAGAGGCCAAATAGAATGCACTAACATTATCACAAAAAAACAATAGTTGACCGAGATAAAGGAGAATGCAATTCAAGAAGAAGATTACGAAGCCTAGCTGCTTCAGCAACAACATTAGCAACACTCTTATATTTCGCTTCAACCCTAGAACGAGAGACGACATGTTGTCTCTTGGAAGACAAAAGACACAAGATTATCGCCAAGGAATACACAGAAACTAGCGGTAGACCGACAAGTCTCGGGACAATCGGCCCAATCTGCATCAGAGTAACAAACCAAGCGGTCAACCGAGGATGGACGAAGGAAAAGACCCTGAGACAAAGTACCTTTAAGATAACGAAGAATGCGTTTTAAAGCCTCTATATGTGGTTCACGAGGATCATGACATATGCAAACACACTTTTTGAATTGTATAAGCAATATTCGGACGAGAGAAAGTCAGGTATTGAAGGGCACCTACAAGACTTCGATACATAGTAGGATCCGATACAGGATTCCCAAAGGAAGAAAGTTTAGACTTTGTATCAGCCGGAGTGAGACATGGATTACAAGATGCCATGTCCGCACGAATAAGAATCTCACGAGCGAAGGAGGACTGGGAGAGAAATAAACCAGATGAAGAATGAGTGGCAACAATTCCAAGAAAGTAGGAAAGTTGACCAAGATCTGTCATGGCAAACTCAGCCGAAAGAAAAGAAATGACTTTAGCAACCAACGCTTGAGAAGAGGTTGTGAGAATTATGTCATCGACATATAAAAAGAAGATATATTGTCTCATGACCATGATGAAACATGAATAAAGAGGTGTTAGATTTGCTACTCCGAAAGCCAAGAGAGGTAATGTATATAGCAAATTGACGATACCACGCACAAGGAGCTTGTTTAAGGCCATAAAGAGCCTTACGAAGCCGACACACAAAGTGTGGATGAGTGGCACTGACATAACCAGGAGGTTGTTTCATATATACCTCCTCAGTCAGATCACCGTTAAGAAACGCATTCTTGTCATCCAACTGATGAATAGGCCAGTGTCTAGAAATTGCAATTTTTAAAACAGTGTGAATGGTTACTGGTTTAACCACAGGACTAAAAGTCTCATCAAAGTCAAGACCAGGCTATTCAGAAAAACCCTGAGCAACCAACCGACCCTTATATCACTCTAAGTTACCAGAACTGTCAAACTTGTGTCGATACAACCAATGATAACCAACAATATTGGCATGAGAGGGGCGAGGAACAAGATCCCACATGTGATTAGAAAGTAAGGCAGGCATCTCAGAGTCCATAGCAACTTTCCAGTTAGGATCACAAATAGCTTGTGCAATGGAGCGAGGTAGAGGAGATTCCACGGTACATGCGGAAAGACTATGCCTCTTAACTGATTTAAGCGACCCTGTTTGAGACCACATGGTCATTGGATGAGTACGAGTCAGAGTAGGTTGAGAAGTAGAAGATGATGAAGCCTTATTAGATACGATAGGTTTAGAAAGTAACTTAGAAGATAAAAAAAGGCTGGGGAGAGTCGGCCTTAGGAGGTAAGAGGCAACCCGGATCAGAAAGACCAGGCACGGCGTGGCTTGTAGCATGGGAAGATTCTATGACAACCAAATCAACGCGGCTAGGAGTAGAGGCACGGGCCGGATCCAAATTTGATGAGAGACCAGGTGTGGTATCCGGATATAAGAAAACATCATACGTGGTGGTGTTTGGCGCACTATGAAACGAGGAAAATGGGAAATAAGCTTCATCAAAATTAACATGTCTCGAAATGATGACTTTTTGAGTGATAAGGTCAAGATACCTTGAGCCTTGATGATCTGATGATGGACCAAGAGACAAACAGGCTATTGAGCGAGGCGCCAACTTGTTTGGTGTAATAGCGGAAAGATTTGGATAGAACAAGCACCCAAGTACACGAAGATGAGTGTATGTTGGAAAAAAAAATCCAAACAAAACCTCAAACGGTGAACGAAGAGACAAAGGTGTAGTGGGAAGTAAGTTAAGAACATGAACAACCATGTTCAAGGCTTCAACCCAAAAGTTAGGGGGAAGAGATGCTTGAAACAAGAGAGTACGAATGATACTGTTGAACATTCGTATGGTTCTTTCAGCTTTTCCGTTCTGTTGGGAAGTGTAAGGACAAGAAAAACGTATTTTGATGCCATTTTGATGACAAAGGTTAAGAAACAATGAATTACTGTATTCACGACCATTATCATATTGAAATGATTGAATGTCTGTTTTAAATTGATTTTGAACATAGGCATGAAAATTAGAAAAAAAAGTAAACACATCAGACTTGACACATAATGGAAACACCCATAAAAAATGAGAAAATAATCCAAGAACAATATATAATAACGAAAACCACCCATAATAGGTATGGGTGAGGTCCACAAATCAGAATGAACAAGTTCAAATAATCTCGAGGTTTTTGTAACAGAAGAAGTAAGTGGAAACCTAGAGTGTTTACCCAACTGATAAGCATGAAAAGTAGGTAAAACTTTATTAGAACAAGAAATTAACTTCATAGATTGCAAAAAATTAAAGATAGATTAGTTGGGATGACCAAGACGATGATGCCATTTGTCAGATGAAACAACAGCAAGTGATGTAGCGGGAGTCATCCGAGAAAAACAAGGAAGAACAGGGTAAAGTTATTATATATGTAGAATAATAATGTAAAAGTTTTATTATTTTAATAGACTATATATAAAACCCGTGTTTATATCCTGTGGGTTAAATCACTCTATTAATTCTTCAAACAAGGTTTTAATTGGGCTCGTTGCGGTGGGTTAAATCAATAGTGTTTGACTAAATTGTGGTTTACATATTGGTGTGCTTAATTTAGGCCAAACTAAAAGAATTAAACCATCGATCCCACAAAATTTATATTACCTTAATGTGAACGCGTTGTGGTAGAATCAAGTTTATATTAAGACGATCAATTTGATTTTGAGTTAGCATTTTAAAAGCCGAAACCACATAAACTAGTACAAATATAATAGGAAAAAAACTCTAACAACAATAGTGATTATAACAATAACGTAACAATAAGAGCTATAATAATTTATCGAAGTTGTTAAAAGCTTATGTCTATTATTACTAGAATGTGGAGATGTCAAGTTTAATCATATTTGGTATGTAAAAAACCTGATGAATGTTTTTAAAAGGTTTTAAGTTTGTCACGAGATTTGTTTTGACAATGTGTGAATATTACTGTTCATTAGATAAATTTAGTTTGACATTTGATATAAGGGTAGATGTTTTATGCATGTCAAATAAGTTTATTTTAAAAACTTATACACTGATTTTATATAACATAAATATTATAAACTTAAGACACGGGCAAAAGGTGTTGATGATTCTACCAGGCTAAGATTTTTTTTTCTTGGCTCGTCTAAAACAAATACTTTTGTCTTGATTTTTGGTTCGTTAATTTTATATGTGATCGTTATTAGATATTATGTACTATGTTTGTTTTACCATTTTCTCATTACAAGGTTCAAGTTTATTATATCTTGAGAAATCTGTAATTCTAACCTTCAAAAGATCTATACTCTAGTTTCATGTTTCACCGATTTTATCCTACTAGACCCAGTGTACACTTATTACTTACATATTTAACATTTTATTTAATAGTCTACTACTCCCACAACAACACATTTTCGACCATTTCTACTCACATAAATGTCCATTATTACGATAAATTCACTAGCTTCTTATTCCGTTTCAAATGACACATGTCTAGATTTTTTCCGGCCAACCAATTTTGTCTGGTTACGGTGATTATATAACGAGAATATAAGCAACGTGTTACCAAGACGTGACGAGTGCACTGCGAGCATATGTCTCCATGATTTCTAAATGTGACCTCCTTTTAACCCAACGGTGCTTTAACTACGACATTTTGCCTAAGCATTCGTAATATTAGGAGGGGTAGTGGGCCCACTCGCATTTGACAAAACGGTCGTTACCTTTCCAACAAATCATTATAACGATAATAAAGTGCACATCCTTGAGTTTTTCTTTAAGTACGTGTTTATTTTAGTTTCATATTCGCCATATTTGAGTTAGCATTTAAACTTTGTTATAAAATAAAGAATCAACATTTAAACACCTTTCTTACTTAATCATCATTTACAAAGTTATTTGTAAACGCTACTCAACAATATGTTGTTTTCCTTGATTCAAGCTTCCATTAATTGTGGTTTAGTGTGTGTAACGTGGGTGAGAGTAGAGAGAGTGTTTAATCTAGGTAATGAGCTTTTTTTTATGTTGTTTTCCTTGATTCAAGCTTCCATTAATTGTGGTTTAGTGTGTGTAACGTGAGTGAGAGTAGAGAGAGTGTTTAATCTAGGTAATGAGCTTTTTTTTATTTCACATAGTGTCAAACTTTATAACTTCTGTTTTACAATGGCTAAGATGCTTTATTTTATACTTAGATGGAACTAAGTATGGATAATTTACATTAATAATCAATTGACTATTATTTAGTTTTAAATTGTATCATAGTCTAGTTTATTTCATCATCACATCATAAAATAAAAACCTAACAATCTCCCCTTATGTAAGAAAAAACTAGATTTAGACTTCATCATCTTCAAATATATAAATCTTTGATGCTTGATATGCTGAGAATTCAGAAGAACAACTTTGAAGCACTTTCTTCTCTAATAAAGGTATGACTTAGCTTTCAACTTTAATCTTGAACTCTTGATCAACATTCTTGAAGACAATTGTGAATCTTGATCTTTATCTGTAACTTAAAACATTGAAAGTGTGTTTAAAGTCTTTGTTTTTAACGCCTTTTCTATGAAATCATCTTCAATATACCTAATCTTTAATGATGACTTCAAAACTGTAAATATTGCAGAAGAAAGATATTGAATATGATAATAACCGATTGAGCTTGCTTTGCAGAAGACTTAATGATTTGACGTTGACCTTGAATCTTCATATCTCTTGCTCCCTCGTCAATCGAATAACCTTACCTTGAAACTTTTTCAAAAGCAATCTTGTAGATTTTGAATTGCCTCACCTCAAACTAACAATCTCTTTTCAACTTCACCATTTTGTTTGACGTTAACTTTGTAGCTTGATTTTTCACAAAATTATTTCTATATGTGTGTGATATATGGTTGCAAAACTAAATATGTGTTTTTTAATGCAAAAATTGATGCATCTTTTAGAGTTCTATACAAATACTTATGCTTATTTTACGACAACATGTTGAGTGTTCGGACTTACAAATTAGTATCATATGTGATACAAACAACGAATTTGACTATAAAAAAATTATATTTTCTCTAACTTCTATGAAAATTGATTTGGAGGTTCAAATATTATATGTGATACATGGTTGCAAAGTTAAGCCAAAAACGATGAATCATTTGGAGTTCCACACAAATATTTATGCTCATTTTACGACAACGTTTTGAGTGTTCGAAATTATAGATTAGTATTATATCACAAGTGATATATCAAGAAAATATTGTACCGAAAAAGACCAAAAATGTAAAACAAACAAAAAAGTTTGTTGAAAGTATATGTAAGTGTCAATCTATTGACATATAATGATGTAATTTATGAAGGATAACAATTTACGATTCTTGGGATATGTATATTTTTTTGAAGTGTTTAAGTAGGTTTTAATTATATATATATTAATTAATTTCCTCATTTTTCTATAAAATGAGTGGTTGAGATTTATCCCTTAGAATGTAGGAAAATAAAAGTTCCTAAATATTTTTTGTCGAAAAAGATGCAGCTTTTTCTACAAATAACACTTATTTATATACTATACGTTAGATATAGTAAGCGTGCGCCGTTTGGTGCAAAAAAGAAAAAAAAAATCGCAAAACTCTGAATTACGAAAACTACAATGTATTTTTAGCTATTTACGGTTTTTTATGACAAAGTTTATTTATCAAATATTTAATAATTGTCTAATGATTTCTTTATAAAAAAATATACCGTGAAAAGGTTTCTAAATTGCGAACAAAATGAGGCTAACATTGCAATAATTTTGACTTACGTAGAATTTTATAAAAATGTTAATCTTTATTTATAAAACTAAATGTTTTTGACAAAAAAATATTATAATTTAAAAATAGACCCTTAAACTACGTAGTAATTTTATAAACTACCCTAAAATTTGTTTAAATATAAATTTAATAAAAAGTCTCAAAACACACCCTTAAACTATGTAATAAGTTACATAACTACTTTAAACTTTAATTTTTATATTTTTGTATATAACAAAATTTTTTTAATCAAATATTTAATAAAATTCGGCAACTTTCTTCTAAACTGATGCGAAGGTTGCAACCTAGCAAAAGGTTTACTTTCTCAAGGGATCTTGAGAAGCTTGCAATCCTCTAGGAAGTGTACCTGATCGTTGTAGTGTAGTATAGGTATGTCCGAGGGATTGATCGTTCTCTAGGGGAATAGTGTCGTTAGGTTGAAGTGTATGACGATTTAAGTTTAAAGGTGATGGATGATTCTTTTTGTATTTTTATATTTTATGAAAGCAAATTAAAATCTCGGGTTTTAGAAGAGTGGGCGAAATTAGTTGCTAGTCAACTAACCCAAAATCTATTTTTAATAAACAAACATTAAAATAACAAGAAAAGTAAATGTGGTGAACTTCTTATAGTGAGACAAACGTGTTTACTTAGATTTAATTACTCACTAGTTATCTTTTATTGAATTGTTAAATGTCACAATGCTGTTGTTTTAGTTGAAGCTTTGTATTCCTTAATAACAGTCGTGGGGGTGTGCTAAGTTCCCCAACTCTATGAATATCAATTTCACCTACAACCTTAAGTCAATTAAGCCATTATAGGGTCATCAACATCAACTTATGCATTAAATACAATGAGAAAAACCTATATTGCACATATGGTTACGTTTTTTAAGACGTTCAAGCTAGTTACACAAAGGAAGTCAGCCAGTTTTCTTAGCCTAACGTGAATCAATCAACTAAACAATAGACAACACATCAATTATCAATAACTATGTTCCATTAGATATAAGCAAACACTAAGTAAATTAAGCTAGCATGTTAGAAAGAAGAAAAAATAAACATGTAATCAAAAAACACATAGACATATTGAATGATTAAAGGAATACTTAACTTCAATTAAACATGGATGAAAAGAGGCTGTAAAAGCCTTACAAAAGCTACAAAATTCGTCTAGGGTTTAAGTCTCCCAAGTGTCACACTAATGAATGAAAAATCGAAAACTATATATAGATTTACAAAGCTGAGGGCGTCAGGTTATGGATCCTGACACCGTCAGACCGTCGTGATTAGGGTTTCTTTCTGTGCAAATCGGCGTTCTGATGTCGTCTCTCTTGATCTTCTAACGCCGTCAGCTTATGGTTGACACCGTCCTTCTTTAACCTTTCTGAGCCATCTCTCACAACTTTAACACGAGACGCCCTTCTTCCAGTTGCACCTGACGCCGTCAGGTGTAAAATCTCCAAAAGTTCTCTGAAGCGACGTGTGTTAATTTTCCAAGCTCCATACTACCAAGTGACAACGTCACTAATTATAACGTGACGTCGTCAGGTGTCTTTTCCTGACAGGTTTTTCTTGACTTTGTTGTTTTTTTCATTTTTTTCGCCCAAAAATGTCCAAAAACCTCAAAATCCCAGAAATCTCGCTCCAAGTACCTAAAATACAAAAAGAAACGATTTGAGGCAATATTTGATCATATAAACATGATTTTAGGCTTAAATGACCCCTTAAAAAGGTATCAAATAAATCATTATCAAATATCCCTACACTTGGGATTCGTTTGTCCTCAAGCATATGAGCTTTTATCCTAATCAATTTACAAGTTAGGGGTCATTTAACATTAATATAAAAGTAATTACAACATACAATTGTTTCACGTTAGTCAAAACAAGTTCGGAAATTATATACTAGCACCTCACATTAAGTGTTTGGATTCTCACATCTCTCGGGTATTATAAAGTTATATATCACATATGGAAACGGGAAAACATAACACTCTCTACCTGTCATAGCACATAGATTACCATAGGCTTGGGAAAGGATCAAACCTTCACCATTTTGGCGTAAGCAACTAGGATAAACTATCAAAGAGGTCTTTTAAAGGGTTGTAACGTTAGGTGTAAGGGTATGTAAAACACGGTTTGTTGGATAAAAGGAATTTTACTGGTGGCAAGTCAATTATCTTAGTCAATTACATGTACAAAGAGGCGTTGCTAAGCCAATACTCGACTCAACTATGCTAACTACAACTTTTTTGGTATTTTTCAAGACACTATTTTGACTTTAAACATAAATAAAAGATGTGGATGGTAGCCCGTATGTTTTTTTCACTTTTCTTTTTCTATTTTTTTTTTCATTTTTTCTATTTGTTCCATACATTCTTACTCTACCATCCAAAATAATACATCAAAGGGAGCTCGCTTCCTCCCTACACTTGAACTTTTACATAACTAATTAAAGACCCGAATCAAGAAAATCAAAACACTTGGAGTACTTTAAACGTTAACGTATATAAAGGTAATGATTCCCCTTTCACTTCATAACAACAAGTACATTTACCCATGAGTCCCAATCATCCCAAAACTATATGTACAAGATATGACTCGACTTAGCAACCACGTAATCAATTAGACAATTAACAAAGGGTTTAAACATGTAACAATAATGCACTAAAGATGAGTGCATACAAGGTAGGCTAAGGCGATTTGGGTGTACATTTGGGGGTGGATTGTAAACAATGTTCTTCATTAATATCTCGGAATCCACCGAAATATCACGAGAACTGCGAAAAAAGATAGGCTATGAGGGGTGTACTAGGGGTATTGTGTACTAAAAATGAGTACATCGTAATGGTGTGGGAGAATTACTTGACCAATGAAGTCAACATAATTATAATACAGGTTTAAAACAAGGATTATCCTTGTTAATACAAATAATGTCAAAATGTTATTCGCATTATTCGGTCTTCTTGTGTTTTGATAATCACAAAATATAAAGACATGTTACGTAAAGTTAAGGTTAATAAGTTTTTAATCGAGGAAACTCGTTTCTTCCACGTAGCTACTACAACATCACTTCAGGTATGAACAAACATTATACCGACATTAGTAAAGTGATCAAAGAATTTTATTTTCTCTTAAACTTACATTTTTAAGTTTGTCAAAACATTTTTCACAAAAGTATTTTTGTGTTTTTAAAGAAATGTGTTGAGGAAACATTATCAAGATCTCCTAATATTTTAATGATGACAAATAAACCTTCGAAACACATAAAATAATAAACGTTAGCCAAAATTCCCCGAGCCTCGTGTCTGCTCTTGGCGCGTTGTCCACGCGTTGACACGTGGCTAACGCGCCAGGATATTGTATGGCTCGAGACGAATTTTGAAAGTCGGCTTTCCCCTTACCCGACAAATGTGGATCTTTCATTGCAGGTATGAATATGATAAGTGCTTTATTAGGAACACTCAAAACAGGTTTTAGACTTAGAGGGATTTAAAATCACGACCTCTCGTTTTTGACAAAACACCAACTCAAACGTTTTATCAAACGCCTCTAGCCAAGGCTTTTCTAAACCTAGGGAGCTTATATACTTCACGTAACCTCATGTGAAAGCATCCATATGCTCATAACCCGTGCTTACGTCTTCTCTAATCACGTAACGGGTTTACTCCCTTATTGGTCAAACTAAGTCAAGGTCACTTGGCGTAAACGCATCCTTTTCCGCTTGGGTTATGCTTTACATCAAGGCAAAACACTTGACTTGTTTGTATCAAGGTGTTAGTTGAGTACGTCGAATCGTGGAAAGTCACGAGTTATGAAATTATGGATTCTCGACGTTGTGTTACTTGGAATTATAGGTAACCTATGATTTTATCAGCTCATAATCTTAATTTTCTAAACCTTTTCTTCCTAATGACAATTAGATTATTTCTTAATCTTTTCTTAATCCTATTTTCACAAAAGACAAAATTACCAAACCTCCCACAATCCTTCCCAAAATCTTATCCTCAACATCCTCTTATTATTCCCTTACACACCTTACACAAAAGTGTACTCTTGTCCCCTCACAAACTCCCACACAATATTCTCTCCTTACAATATTCCTTTCCCTTTATACATTTCCAATACACCTTTCTCATACACCCATACATACACTTTCCTATACACCTTCCCTATACACACATACACTCTTTTCTACATACACACACATCCTTACACATACTACTCACATACACATACCTTTTCATTCAAAATACACACACTTCACTCATATACTTCTCTTCACACACACAAGGCTCCCCATCACCTCAACCTTACACATACAACTCACTCCCTATACACATCCCATCCTTACAACACATTCTTTACACTCTCATACACATCACATCCCCAACAACTCTATCCTCACAATACACACACACTACTCACACAATACACACACAAGGCTCCTCTCCATCACATCATACTCTTACATATCCTCTTATAATCCAACCCATTGACAACTCACACACAACTCATCCTCTCCTCTCCATTTCATCACATGACAATTAATCTCAACATAGGCTCCCTTTGATCCTAGTCATTCAATTCAAACCAACTCATCCCAACCATTCATCTCACCCTTTTCCCCAAGGATGGAATATTCCCTTGGATATTCTCTATTCACCCAACATGGTTACCTTTCTTATTCAACCATGGTTAACTTTTAACCCTCTCCAACATCCACCCTTTCTCACCAAGGAAAACATATTCCTTTGGTATATTCTCTTCTCAACTCAACCATGCTTTCTCTTCTAACCCAACCATGGTTTGTTCTAACCTAACTTCTTTCATACACTTCCTTTCCAAGCAAAGGAATATCCCATGGCATATTCTTTCTCTCCTTTCTATGCCATGTGAGCAATACCTAAACTACCCCTACCCAATTATCCCTTCTATCTTTCTCTCTTTGATAATTGGTTTACACCTTAAACATTCTTTTACTTCACAAATGATTTTTACAAATGGCTATTTGAGTTGGTTGACCTTGAGGATGAAAAAATGTTAAGGTTAATGTGTGAAGTACAATTGGGGGTTTAGCAAGGTTGTATATTTAAAAGACCAAAATCCCAAGAAAAATAGTTCAGGAATTCTGGCACGTCACCCGCGCGTCGACGCGCCAGTCTCGGAATTATTTTTCCCGCTTTGGGATTCTGGCCTATAAATTTCCACCCTTGGCTCTTGTATTTCTCACCCCTTGAAAAACATTTTTTCTCTCTAATTTCTTTTCTCTATACCCTCTAAGTCTACACATCTTGTGTTCTTAATCTTATCATCTTTGAAAGAACACATTCTCCACAAGGGAAGAATTACAAGAACCTAATCCACTCTTGTGATTGTGTCGAGGGTCTTCTTCTCTATACCCTTTCTATTAGAATCGAGTCACTAGGTTAGGTTAGGGCTTGATTCAAAGAAACAACATTCTATAATTCTATTTGTTTGTAAGGGAAGTCTTTTGTCTTTGTGACCAAGCCTAGATCATTGGGATCTAGTTGGGGTTTGATACTTCCGGGTGAAAGTTTTGGTTGTGGTCTTGGTGGCCAAGTGTAAGTCGAATCACGAGATTCTTTAGGGTGGTTTCTGAGGGCGGAATATCGTTGGGAGTAGCTCTTCTTTGTGAGCACCGATATTTGTGCATATCGGTGGAGTGAAGTTGTAACGGTTTGTAATCTACCGAAAGGATTATACTAGTGGAATAGTATCATGTCGTGGATTCGCAACTGGACATACAAATGGTATAAACCCCCCATCCCAAACCAGTATATATCGTGGTGTCTCTTTACTCGCTTTATATACTTGTGTTTATATTAGTGGTTCTACAAAAGGCCGTAGAAACCGTATTCACCCCTTCTACGGTTCTACAAAATGTTTTATTAAGAAAATATATTCAAAATTCAAATATGTAACAGCTATATTTCCCCCAAAACAGTTAACCAGATAAGTTTTCATCACGTCCGGACAAAAAGAGGAGCGTCTTGTCGGGATGGTCCCTTAAATGGACCGGCGGTCCCTTAGTGATAAAGGACCGTCGCATGTTAAGGGACCGCCACCTCCTTTCCTATCGTGTATAAATACTGAACTGTTCATTCTTAGAAAACAATTCCTCTTGACACAAAAAAACTTTCTGTTTCTCTTTTCTTTCTTCTTTGATCAATATAACATGTCGGTATATGTTTATAAGTGATTTCCTCTTCATATCAAAGTGCAAGAGAAAAACTCTCGACGTAGATGAAGAATCGAGATGTTGTATGAGTCCACACACAAACGTAACAAGTGTCCTGGTTCTATTCTTCCCTCTATTTTCTTCTTGTAAATATTGTAAATATTTCCGACTTGTGTGTGAGTCGATGATGGAGTTATTTGTGTGAACTTCGAAGAAGATGAAGATCCAAGATGTCTTGTAACTAGAATAGGTCTTGTATTTAGGACTTAGTAAAGTCGGTGTGTGAAGGCTTGGACTGGGTGATGATCTAAGTGTGTCTTAGTGTGAAGGCTTGGATTGGGTGAAGATCCAAATGTGTCATTTGTGCGAAGGCTTGGGTTGGGTGAAGATCCAAGTAGGACAAGTGTGCTTGTTTGTGTGGCCACGTGGGCATTGGAGTAGATTGATTCTAGCTACGATTAAAACTCGACATTCCGCTTAGTGTTGTAAAACTTTGTGTAAGCTTGTGTACGGATTGCTCCGCATGAAGGAGTGTGTTGATATATTGATTGATAACTCTCGAGTGTCGTACTCGGGGAGTGGAGTAGGACTAAGAGTGAGCTTCGTGCCGAACCACTATAAATTTTCGCGTCTCTTTGGTTGTGCTCTTTCCTTACTCTTTACATTACTTGTTTTTTTACATTTATTTGTAACTTAATAGATATCACATAACTAGTAAAATTCAACAAGTTTGCAAAAGAATATTATTCGGGCCTAAAAATGGCGAAACATTTTAACAAGTAAAAAGAATCGGTGAAACTATTCAACCCCCCCTTCTAGTTTCTACAATTGGTATCAGAGCGCCAGGTTATCAAGATCTTTAGAGTATACTGTCCTTTAAAACTTGAATCGATCTATGGAGTCTGAAAGACATCAAGGAGGGAGTTCTTTGAATGAGCCAGCAGTTTTCGAAAATGAAAATTTTGTCAATTGGAAAAATGAATTTGAAAGTTATGTGTAATAAATAGATCATGATCTTTGGCATGTCATTTCAATTGGTGATTTTCAACCAATAAAACAAACTTCGAAAATCAAGATTTCATAAGAAAGTTTTGCAAAAATATTGAAGCAAAAATATTGATTTATAAAGCTTTGCCGAAAATGAGTATGATAGAATAAACTTATGTCAAACGGCAAATGACATATGGAAAAATATTTTAAACTTTCATCAAGGAAATGTTCAAGCCAAAGATGATGAAACTAAGTTATTAGAAAAACACTTAGTTGAAGTAGATGCATGTACTACTAGTTCAAATGTTTTTGTTGTAGATAATGTCGCCGACAAGGATCACATAAGCAACCTTGATAGTGTACTAATCTACGAGTCTTGAAGTGATACCGATGAAGAAGACTACATGTGCCTTGAATGCATAACTAATCAAATGATTGATTCTTCAAGTGAGTGTTATTAAGTCTTGCATTACGTTCAACACATTTTATGGTAATGTGAAATTAAGGATAGCTAGCGGCCAAGGTACGTTTTCTTACAACCTTGACTATTATGCTTGCTATTTGAATGTTTGCTATATGCTTATTTGACTATGTGATTAATCGTTACTCGCTTGCACGCTAGATAATATTTGTGTGCTAATATGTGCTATATGTTTTATTAAAATTAGACGTTATGTCTAAACGTTAATCCCTCTTTGGATTTAAGCAAATTATTTGGAAAATAATGGTCTTACCACAACCATTATTAATATCGATTTTTTTCTCGTCAATCAATCACTATAGACGATGTACACTCTTTTCGCTCTTTATCTTTCCTCGAGTTCTTGTTTATGACTTTTCTTGGGATTTACATGATTGACTTCTAGCCTCCTCGATCCAAGTCTCGTTCTTAAACCTCATATCACGCACTCTCTCTTTTCTTCTGTTTCGACTCTAATTCCACTCCTACTCCTACGTATCGAGTCTACTACGTGTCTAAAAATACAAAGTTATGTTTTAAAGCGGTCCTTAATCAAAAACTCTTCTTTAAGACAAAAACACCAAAAACTAGCCAAACACACAAACCTGCTGCCGACGGTCCCCAACCGACCGGCGGTCCCTTATTGATAAGGGACCGTTTGGGTTTTTGAGACAAAAACACGCTTTCACTTCATCTTTATCAGCAAAACAAATCAAACATTTAGTGTGACAGCTGAAGTGCTGAAAATCAAACCCAAATTTTCACTTACTACATTAAGAATAAAATCCAAGGTTTCAAGATTAGATTCACAAAACACTCCTACATACTAATCATAAATTGTAAGTCAAACTCATCTAATTCTTTCTTTAAAATTAAATAATTAGGGTTTGATACGTGGGGATCGTACCCTTGCAACAGGTTTTACCTCTCAAGGGATCTCGAGAAGCTTACAACCCCCACCAGGCAGTGTACCTGATCGTTGTAGTATAGTATAGTGACAAGTACCGGGGCATTGATCATTCAACTCAGGAATAGTGTCGCTAGGATTAGAAAGACTCCTAAACTAGGTCTAGAGGTGAGGGATGATTCTTTTTGTATTTTTATATTTTTATGAAAGCAAATAAAATCTCGGTTTTTGGAAGAGTGGGCGGAATTAGTTGCTAACCAACTAACCCAATTAATCTAAAGATGCAATCAAAATAAAATGAAAGAAATGAAAATACAACTATTATACTAATGTGGTGAAACAATAATGAGGAGAGTTGTGTTTACTTAGATTTCATTACTCCCTAGATATCTTTTACAGGTTGATAGCTTGTTACAATTGCATGGATGACGGGTCATATTCCTTAATACTAGTCGTAGGTCCGTGTACAATATTCCCAAACTCTATAGGATCCTACTTCACTCCTATGTCGAGCCGTTAGAAGCTCCTAACATGGGATCATTAGAATTCTCCTACGCATTAAATACAACCAAAAATCGTAGTACACCTCCGATCATGTTTCTTAAGACGTTCAAGCAAGTTACCAATGGAAGTATGCCAGTTTTCTTAAGCCTAACATCAAATACAATCATCCGTAACAACTATAAACAAACAATCAACCCATAATTAACATCTAGGTTTCACTACATCTAAGCAAACACAAGAGAAATCTAGCCTAGCATGTTAAATAGAAGACAAGCGTAAGATATAATCAAACAACACATAGACATATTGAATGATTTGAAAGAGTACTTATCTTTAATTGAACATGAAAGATTCAAGGGGTTGAAACCCTTGAAAAGCTAATAAAATTCGGACTAGGGTTTATTCCCTCAAAGTTGCACACTAATGAATGAAATTTGGAAAATTATAAATAGATTTTACATTGTGACGGCGTCATGTGTTAGCCTGTGACGCCGTCAACTCACCGCCATGATAAAGATCGTATTTCCTAGATCCATTTGTGACGTCGTCATGTGTAGTTGTGCTCTGGGCCGTCACTAGTAATTGGACCATGACAGCCTTGGTGACGCCGTTAGGTCCTATGCTTGAAAACTCTCTGGATCGTCACGTGTATTTTCCACTTCCACCTCTTTTGTAACTCTTGATGCCGTCATGTGGAGAGTCTTGACGCCGTCAGGTACTGTTCCCAGTAAGGAAAATTGAGACTTTGCCGTTTTCTTCACTTTTATGCTCCAAAAATGTCCAAAATGCTTCCTTTTCCAGATTTCTCTCCAAAAGTACCTAAAATGTCAAAAAGGAACGATTTAGGGCAATAATTGATCAAATAATCTCGAATTCGGGCTTAAATGACCCCTTAAAAGCGGTTCACTTTTCGCCTCATCAGGGTTCATTCTAAAATTAGATTTGGGGATGTTCAATCTTTTATGAAATTAAGTACAATTGACATCTAAGTTCAATAATACATTAGTAGTAATATTCTTATTAAATGCATACATTTGTCAAAAGAAATGCTTTCATGTATGATAATCCCCAAAGTAGGAAGACATCATTACCATAATTGTAAAATAACACCTTTAATCTCACATTGTTAAATACATGTCAAAAACATTCACTTGAATTGATAATCAAAACAAGTGATAAGAAGAAAGGAAAAACTCAATAATTATAAATCATAATATTGTGATTCTTCTTCTGATAGGGAACAAAATGTCACACATATATGATTTTGATCATCTTCGCACCGACTTTTATGCTCCTAGAATATCTCGTGAGCCAACCACTCTGGGAAGTCACATTCGTCCCTATGTGAATGTTGAGACTCGTCGCTTTCATGAGGGACGAATTGTAGATCCCTCCTTAGCCTATCATAGAGACATTAATACCACCTTTCGTGCTATAAGATTCGATTGCTTGCTTCATATAAATGAGAAATTTTGTCCTCGTTTTGTTTTAGAATTCTTTTGACAAGTTGAACTCGTACGTAACGAGGATCAATCTTTGTCACTTTGGTTTTGGATTAGGAACTTCAAATTTATCCTTACTCTTGAGCAATTTGCTCAAATCCTTCGTATTCCCAATCATGGGCAATGTGCCTACACTGAAGATTGGTGTCTTGAGTCACTCTTCAACTATCGAGAAGAGAACAGTCCTTACTGCTCCTACATACCTCCTCCAAGTGAACTTGGCAAACTTCTTCGTACTCATAGGTACATCCCCTTCATCGATCCAATAAAAATTCATTTGTCGGAAATTCCTGAAGAATTGCTGAACTGGGCAATTATCTTGAAAGAAAATACTCTTGGTCTTAAAGGTATTCGCGAGCAACTCCCGGTGTGTTGTGCTCATATAGTCATATGATGTATTATCTTCACACTCAACAACCCTATAATCTCGCATGTCTCTTAGCTAAGCGAATTATACATCTCAAGGGTAACAAAACTAAATTGATACCCTATGGTATGTTCCTAAATCGTCTCTATCACTACATCATGAACTTTCATCCTTATCTTCATGGTCCTCAATACTCTCTCTTTGATCCTATCATGGAACCCATCAATGAGTTCCATATCTCCTCCATTTTTATTTCTTCATCATCTGTCAACTATGACATCTATAATGATCCCACACTCGAGAATGAGGAACAGGCTAAAGTCAAGAATGTCATGCAACAAGAACAAGTCACAAACACCATTGACAAGGCAACACCATGAAGGATTATCTAGCAGTATTGAATTATTATGATTATTTAAGCACTATCCTCTTGCAATTTATCCATGTTATAATGCAGAAAGTGTTTAGATAACTGGATATTGCAGAAATGAAAAAGTGGGTAAAAATCTGGGAACTCACTGCCGGTGATCCCTTATCTAACTGGCGATCCTCCAGTGATAAAGGACTGTCTGGTATTTAATGGACCGTCCCCTGGGGATCACGTATTCTTGTTTTCTTATTTTCTGCAATCCTAAACCTACTGCATGTTTATCACCACCTTACCATGTTTAGATAAACAATTTTAAGTGCTAAATGTTTCCTAATCCATGCTTTGCCCAAATCATAACCATGCTTGATTATTTAAACACCTATTCTCTTCTTCAACCTCATCACAATCATCTTTCATCTCTCCTTCATCCCTTACAATGGCATCATCTTCCACCTCTTTGCCAACCACAAGTAATAAGCTCAAAACCTCACTCAATCTACAGCCACCAAACAAAAAGCCTAAGATCAAAATCATTCCACCACAAACCAATTTCATTGATCTCACTCTCTATGACACTACTCCCTCTCCAATGTCACCACCATCCTTATTTACCGGGGTAAACCCCTTTACCCCCCAAAAAAAAGTCACCACCATCCTCTCCTCAAGCACCAAGTGCACCTCTCAAAACACCATCCACCATTGGAACATCCTACTCTTCATCAAAGCCATCCTCTACTTCAAAGCCAACCTCATCACCTTATGACCCCTACTTGGGTGATGCTGAGTTCAATCCTTTTAATGGACTAGATGAAATTCTTCCACCAGTTATGAATGTCCAAAATGATAGGCTTGTAGTGGAAAGTGATGCAGATAATGAGGTTATGGTAGAAACAGATACTAGGGTTAGGGTAGAAACAAAGAATGAGGTTAGGGTTGAAATAGAGAACGAGGTTATGGTTGAAACAGAGACTGAGGTTGATGGTTCTGGGTCTGAGAAAAATGGGACAAAGGATGATGCTGATATGTCTGATAATGACGACAGTGATGATTCTGAGTATATTGTAGATAGTCACAATGTTGTGGAAGAAGTTGCAGTGGACATGGAGAATTTCAGATTGAATGTGGATTTAGAAGCAGTGTTCCATGGCTGTGATAGTGATAATGGTGTACAAGATCTTGATGTTGATATTGATGATGTTTTAGACAATTATGAGTTTATAAGTGGGTCTGAGAATGAAGATGACTTTGATAGGGCTATGAGGATTAACCTCAAGCAATTAAGGAAATAAGCCAATAGTAATAGTGAAGTTAGGATTTACAAAACCTACTTCTATGTTGGACAAGATTTTGGTAGTGCAGCAGCGGTTAAGAAGTTGATAAAAAGGCACTCAACTGAAACTAGAAGAGAAATTAAAATAGTGAAGAATGATAAAGAAAGAGTCAGAGCACATTATTTTGGTCAATTGCCTTCACTTGAAACTTCTGGGCCTAGTGTAGGTCAAAAGGAACAAGTTGGGCCTAATGCAAGCTAAAAGGAACAAGTTAGGCCTAGTGTTGGGCTAAGTGTAGCAGCTAGGCCTAGTCAACCATTGATACGTGGGGATCGCACCCTCGCAACAGGTTTTACCTCTCAAGGGATCTCGAGAAGCTTACAACCCCCACTAGGAAGTGTACTTGATCGTTTTAGTATAGTATAGTAACAAGTACCGGGGGATTGATCGTTCAACTCAGGAATAGTGTCGCTAGGATTAGAAAGCCTCCTAAACTAGGTCTAGAGGTGAGGGATGATTCTTTTTGTATTTTAATATTTTAAAGAAAGCAAGTAAAATCTCGGGTTTTGGAAGAGTGGGCGGAATTAGTTGCTAGCCAACTAACCCAATTAACTACTAATGCAATCAAAATAAAATAACAAAAATGAAAATGAAACTATTAAACTAATGTGGTGGAAACAGTAATGAGGAAAGTTGTGTTTACGTAGATTTCATTACTCCCTAGATATCTTTTACAGGTTGATAGCTTGTTACAATTGCATGGATGACGGGTCATATTCCTTAATACTAGTCGTAGGTGTAAACTCCCGTAAATTTCCCTATAAATAGTAAAAGAAAATCAAAGACTAATATATCATTTTGATAATTAATAACGTTTTTACCGATAACAAATTTTTTTTTATATATTTTATTATCAAATATGCTATGTTACTTAAAATCACTACGATATTCGTGATTCTTTTTGCTTGGAACGATGCTCACACATGTACCACTATAGTCTAAAATCGCGAGAATAATAAAAATTTCTTTATTCGTTACGAACCTGCATTTTCCGACATTTTTTCAAATTAACTATTCATCGGTTACTATTCACCAAACACTATTCATCATTTCACTATTCATCGTTTTTGGAGTCGGTTAGTGATATTGAGATGTTTTTTCAAAAGATTTACTATTCACGAAACACTATTCACTCTCGGACTCGCGTAAACGTTTCACAAATAAATTTGGTAACTTATCACTAATCACAATTAATTAATTACTAATCCTAATTTACATCTAACCGGACCCTTAATTTCATTCTAAGCCCAAAACCATTTCTCGGCCTGTTACTATCCACGGCCCACACAAACTAAGCCCATTTCATTTCTTTTGTTTTTCGTAACGTTCGACTAAACCAAGTAAGAAACGAGTCTCGTACGCCCAAATCCTACACACGACACGCACATATTTTTACACACAGTTGTTCCTCCCCTAGCCAACATTTAAAGGGTCGATTTTTAGTTTCTCACATCGAGTCTAGATACGATTTTACTAGGCAAAGCTCATGTCCCAAAAACGATTTCATAAATTTCACCTAATCCAAAACTTAACCATTTTAACCCACGTTTGTTTCTATGACTTCCTAAAATTATTTCTAAACACAAACTAGTGTCTAAATATTTCAAAGTTATCAAAATCTCAAACTATACACGAATTTACAAATCGATTCACAAAATAAATATGGTCGACATGCATGTTATGAACCAAACTAGTACCCCCTTAAATCAAGCACACACACTACCATATTTTATTCCCTAGAGAAAGTACCAAAACCTTTTTATAACATATATCACAAGTACCATTCGGTTGCAAGTTTTTCAAAGGCCACGTTTTCTTTGATGTTTGAGATGTCGACCACAAGAAACAAAGACCTTGAGTGTCTAGTACTACTCTTACAACTTTAGACTTTTTGTAAACAAGTAACCATCAAATCACATTAAAACTTATATACTAGTACACACTAGCAACCTTATATAAATCGCATGCATGCATGCTTGCATTTTATACTTCCATGCAAACCAAAAATCCACCAAATATTTCTAAGTAGTGAACTAGGCTTTGGGTCGAAACATTGGGTAGAAATTCAAGGAATTCGTGTGGGTTTAGGAGAAACACATTATTGTTTGTGAACTTTGGTCGAGCACACATACACACTACGTACTCATCTCACTCACTTCTCGACTCTACGTCTTGTTTTAACCACCATTTTGGTGTCGTAAGTTACTAACAAACTCTTTTCAATAGTTATATAAAACTTTCATTTGCATTATTTTTATACGCGACACACACAAATGCACCTCATTATTCGAAAACTAAATATACAACATATATATATATATATATATATATATATATATATATATATATATATATATATATATATATATATATATATATATATATATATATTTTACGTTCATCTATATATTTCACACCTTAACAAATAAACTATGTAGAGTTTTGAAACTAAAAAGCTACGTACAACCTATTTTATAATACATTTCTAACGTATACAAACAAGTATCGAAAACTATTAAAATTTTCTAAGTCTTTGTTTTTATAAAAACTCGTCCCATGCTAGCCCAAAATGCACGTACATCTTTAAATTTTACTTAACAAGCATGCCATTTTATTTCACAAACTAATTGTCCTCATGACAAACAATCATTTTCGTATAAAAACTTTATAATAAAAATCGCGTTTTGAACCTATAAAAGTCACCAAGCAAATCGACTTGGAAATTAGTTTTGGAAAATTTTTAGTATCGACTGGGCCTTAAGGCCCAATCATTTCAAAATAAGCTGATCGTATAAGCTGTTACAATAAGCTGATTGGCAACGTTTTTATACTCCTAACCTTAGCCCAAAACAAAGCCCAAAACTCCCGTAGGCCCATTGGATCTAAAAATGCTAGCGGGCCTTACATTTTGTTAAAAGCCCATAAGCTATCAAATTAACTTTTTGAACTAATAAGCTGGTAGAACAAGCTCAATAAGCTATTTTGAAACTATTTAAGAAATAAAAACATTAAGTTTTGAAAATTGTGAATTTTGGACTAAAATTGCAAATTTTATGAAAATCGGGTTAAAAGTGTCAACTTTTCAAAGTTTCGGTATAAGATGTCATTTCGTAAATTAAAGGGTGAAAAATGATTTTTATAAACTCTAGGGTGAAAGGTGTAAGAAATATAAAGTTTTGGACGTAAAATGTAAATATATTTAATTTTGGACTAACGGCGTAACGCTAACGCCGTTAGGGTAAAAAGTGTACATTTTTAGAAAATACAAGGGCCATATATATAAAATTAATATTTTTATTTTTACCTTCCATTTTTACAAGTTCACGTCACGACGTTACGTTATTTTCAAACTATTATTATTATTATTACTATTATTATTATTAAACGTTACGTTATTTTCAAACTATTATTATTATTACTATTATTAAACCTTACGTTAGATTTATATATAACTAAACTAAACGTACAATATATTATAAAACTAAAAGTTTTACTAACGTCAAATTAACCAATCATGCATTTAAAAACTACTCGCGATTAAAACACTAAGACTATCAAAAGCTAAAACTTGCCATACCTTATCTAGGTCGTGTGTGGAGCCGTTCCCATTTTGCAAACTGAGTATCGATATTTTTATTCACTAAACCACTAAGGTGAGTTCATAGCCTCGCCTTTACTTGTTTAAATGTTTTATAAACCCTGCGAGGGGGATACATGCTAGTTTTTACAAACTGAACACAAGTATTTTCTTGGTATGCTTTACCTGATCTCGTTATTGCTTAAGTACCTTTCCTTGCTAAAAGCCCCTCATATCATGAGCCTTAGTCACCCAGAGAGGTAAACGTAAATAATTGTGGATAGATCTATTAGGGATTGACCATCCCCGTTTGGGCGTTGGAGAAAACAACCAAACGCACTTTATTTGAAATCTAATAGGTTACTGGCAAGAACCTATCCCGAGAGCCCCCTGTTACTATAATCCATCATTCGTGATGAGATCTGTTAATCGGCTGAGTGTCATGAGCTTAATGCAATAACAACTGTTTTTAACTTATAATTGTATGACGGTGCAATTATCACTTATAACTTGTGTTCAATCTTTTAAACTTAAACCTATGAATATCACTCAACTTTTGTTGACTTTTAGCATGTTTATCTCAGGTCTATAACGAGCAAGGATGGGACGGAAGAGCACGTAATTTTCACAAAGGCTATAAAATTTTATTATCATTCGAAAACCTATTTAACAAATTTTAAAACCACTGAGACCTCATTTTGAAAACTTTGATATTTATAAAAATTCGAATGATAAATGTTTTTAGAAAATCATTTTCTACTGAAAAAGTATGAGCTGTGAAGTAACACCCAATCTTTATTCCGCTGCAAATATTTAAAAATTGGGGGTGTTACAGTAGGGCCGTGTACAATATTCCCTAACTCTATAGGATCCTACTTCACTCCTATGTCGAGCCGTTAGAAGCTCCTAACATGGGATCATTAGAATTCTCCTATGCATTAAATACAACCAAAAATCGTAGTACACCTCTGATCATGTTTCTTAAGACGTTCAAGCAAGTTAACAATGGAAGTCTACCAGTTTTCTTAAGCCTAACATCGAATATAATCATCCGTAACAACTATAAACAAACAATCAACTCATAATTAACATCTAGGTTTCACTACATCTAAGCAAACACAAGAGAAATCTAGCCTAGCATGTTAAATAAAAGAAAAGCGTAAGATATAATCAAACAACACATAAACATATTGAATGATTTGAGAGTACTTATCTTTAATTGAACATGAAGGATTCAAGGGGTTGAAACCCTTGAAAAGCTGATAAAATTCGGACTAGGGTTTATTCCCTCAAAGTTGCACACTAATGAATGAAATTTGGAAAACCATATATAGATTTTACATTGTGACGGCGTCATGTGTTAGCCTGTGACGCCGTCAACTCGCCGCCATGATAAAAATCGTATTGCCTAGATCCATTTGTGACGCTGTCATGTGTAGTTGTGCTCTGGGCCGTCACTAGTAATTGGACCATGACGGCCTTGGTGACGCCGTCAGGTCCTATGCTTGAAAACTCTCTGGATTGTCATGTGTATTTTCCACTTCCACCTCTTTTGTAACTCTTGACGCCATCAGGTACTGTTCCCAGCAAGGAAAATTGAGACTTTTCCGTTTTCTTCACTTTTATGCTCCAAAAATGTCCAAAATGCTTCCTTTTCTAGATTTCTCTCCAAAAGTACCTAAAATGACAAAAGGAACGATTTAGGGCAATAATTGATGAAATAATCTCGAATTCGGGCTTAAATGACCCCTTAAAAGCGGTTCACTTTTCGCCTCATCAAATACCCTTACACTTGAGATTTGCTTGTCCCCAAGCAAATGCGCTTTTACTCTAATCGAAATACAAGTTAGGGGTCATTTAACACTAATATAAATGTAAATACAACAAATAATCGTTCCACTAAAAACCAAAGACAAGCACGGAGGTCATACACTAGCACCTCACAAATAGTGTTTAGATAATCACATCTCTCGGGTGTAATAAAGTATATATCACAATAAGGAAATGGAAAACATCTCTCACTACCTGTCATAGAAAAATAGATTACCATAGGCTTGGGAAAGGATCAAACCTCCACCACTTGGCGTAAGCACCTAGGATAAACTATCAAAGAGGTCTTTTAAAGGGTTATAATGTTAGGTGTAGGGATATAGAATACACGGTTTTGTTAGATAAAGGCAATATTTACTGGTGGCGAGTTAATCATCTTGGTTAATTACATGTACAATATGGCGTTGATAACCCAAGACTCGACTCGACTTAAGCTAATAAATCAAAAAGAACAAAACATAAAACAAGCATAGAATGAAATGGGATGGTAGTCCGTATGTTTTTTTCTTTTCTTTTTCCATTTTTTTTCTTTTTCTTGATTTTTTTGATTTTTTTTTTTATGTTTTTTTGATTTTTTTATTTTTGCATACACTCTTGCCCTACCATCCAAAATAATACATCATACGGAATGTACATTCCCCTTACACTTGAATTTTTACATACTTTACAATAAACTAATCTAATGACTCGAATCAAGATAATCGAAACACTTGGAGTACTTTAAAATATTAACGCACATATGGGGGTAATATATGATGTTCTTCCCCATTACTCCATAACACAAGTACTTTACCCATGAGTCCCAATCGTCCCAAAACAATATGTACAAGATATGACTCGACTTAGCAACCATGTAATCAATTAGATAATTAACTAAGGGTTTAAACAAATAACAATAATGCACTAAAGATAAGTGCATACACGAAAGGCTAAGGCGATTTGGTTGCACATTTGGGTAGGTTGTAACAAATTCTTCCTTTAAGTAAAATGCTTAAAGTTAGAAATGAAAAGATAGGATCGGAGGGGTGTACTAGGGGTTTCGTGTACTAAAAATGAGTACAACGCTAAGGTGTGGGAAAATTAATTGACTTTACTAGTCAAGTAATATGACTTAAATGGTCAAGTAATTATGATACGGGTTTAACACAAGGGTGATCCTAATGCCTCTTATCATGTAGTAAATCCTACTACACGAATGTAGTCTCACTAGCGGTCTCGGGATGCATCACTAACGCAAGTTCTAGAATCTAAATGCTACCGGTACACTCATAAGCACTAATAATAAATGCTTTTCCTATCAAATCTAAAGGCGAACCTCACATATTTGGGTGGAAAATTTTTCTGAATGGTACGGTTTTGTGCTAGTCATACAACTCCTATCCATGAGACGCTGGATAAGGCTAAAGTTTCACTCCTAAATGTTGTAAAAAAATTAAATTTGGCGCTAAAATTACACTAACAGGTATTTCTCTTAGTTTTATTACACACCTACCGTCGAACAAACAAACTCAAGTGCAATTGTATCCTATAAGGTATCATCATTTACCCCCCCCCCCTTACACTTAGGATGAACATTGTCCCCAATGATCAATTAAAGGATGTAAAAGTAAAATAGGTAAAAGAATGAAAACAAATACTCCCCTGATTCGTTCGGTGTGGATAGTGTGGCAACAAGGTTAGATCTTCCTCCAAGAAAATGAACATTCAAAGCTTCCTTTCCAGAAAAATAAATCATCTTCTTGTCATATATAACCTGTTAAACCTGAGAAAACAATCAAGGCAACCTCGCGTAAAATCGGCGGCAATCTATATATACTAACAAATCCTAGAAAGCAATTTAAGATGTAATGCTTGTAGAATGAATGTTTGTAGATTTCTGGAGTTTATAAAACTAAAGAATTAACAAAAACTTCAAGACTCTGTTAGAAAAACAAAACTAGCAAAATTTTTCAGAATTTTTGTACCTGACGTCGTCAGGTTATAACTCCTGACACCGTCAGAAGTGACCTGCAGAAATCTTTATGTTAAGTTTTCGGAAAATTTCTGGAAAAACTTATGTCCTACTTCCTGGAAAATCCTGCAAAACATCATTATTACTCGATACAAGCATTTGACTCAAACAATTACTAATATACATGTTCATTTAATATTGTTTTGATTCATGCTCAATTTCGTTCTTATAAACAAATTTGGGTCTCCCCTTACACTTAGCTTTCGCAAAATACCTTTATATGTAATTAAGATGAAGCTAAACAACAAAATAAAGCATTTTCACAATTTTAGTTTGAAACATGATCTACCAA
Source organism: Artemisia argyi (assembly GCA_030686995.1). Taxonomy (NCBI): domain Eukaryota; kingdom Viridiplantae; phylum Streptophyta; class Magnoliopsida; order Asterales; family Asteraceae; genus Artemisia; species Artemisia argyi. The sequence goes on from CM060676.1 coordinate 104,728,585, forward strand.
CAATAAAAATAAAGCATGCATACGGAAACAAATAACAATCAAACAAATAAAAATCACACAAACACACAAAACATGGGTTGCCTCTCAAGAAGCACTTTTCTTTATTTACGAGTCTTGTAGCTAGACTCAAGGTCGTGGGCTATCGTGTGTCGCTTATGCTCACATACCCTAGGGTGAGCCATCTAATAGTCGCCTCATCTTTCTTATAGTCGTCACTTAGCTCTAAACATCCGCGATAATACCTTTTATTCTTTTCATGAGGATATTTAAGCCCTTTCCTTTTATCATTCTCACTTAGCATCTCAAGGGGTGGATACCTATTACATTTCTCCATAGAAAAATCCTTGAACCTAGGGTGTGCACGGGGCATTTGGTAAACAAAATCTTCATACCCATCCGAGAATGTAATTAACCCTTCCATAAGTTTTTCATCAAGGTTGGTTAACCTTTTGAAGGGTTTTCTAAACACAACTTGGGTTAACTTACTATCGATAAATTCTCCTAGATTCTCCATAACCATGAACTCAACAAGATAAACAAAGCTTCCTACAAACACATGCAATGCCATTGCCCTAGCAATAATATTTATCTCCTTTGTATTCTAACTCATCTACCATAATTTTATTGTATTCACTACGCGATATTATGTTCATTGGTAGAGATGAGTTAAGGTAGGCATCAAAGCTCCTAAATCTAATTTTACAAGGAAATTGCATATTAAATGAGCTATCATTCTCAATCCTTGTTCTAGGGTCGACATACCTAAAAGGGTCCACTTCATCTTCCATCCTATTCTCATTAATTACGTCACCATCATCTAGGTCCTCATCGGAGTCCGAAAAGTAAAAAGGACTAGCCCTATGGTCATCATCATGGTCAGACTCCTCCATCTCAGAATTATTGTCAAAGTGATGGTTAGGCGTGAGGTTAGGTGGGTTCTCATTTTCCACTAAAGGGATTGGGGCGGGCATTTGGAAAATCCTACAACGAAAAACACGAATAACAGGAATCAAACGATCAATCCTATTGTTATCCATCGAGATAGTTTACGAACAAAGGAAACAAAGAAATAAGATAGACTAAAGAAAACCTAAAAATAAAAATAAAATCTTACCAGAAAGGAATCTAACAAGTAGGCCTAATAAAAAGAAATCCTAACCTAGACAATAACTATTCCCCAGGCTGCGGCACCAAAAACTTGATACGTGGGATCACACCCTCGCAACAGGTTTTACCTCTCAAGGGATCTCGAGAAGCTTACAACCTCCACCAGGCAGTGTACCTGATCGTTGTAGTATAGTATAGTGACAAGTACCGAGGGATTGATCGTTCAACTCAGGAATAGTGTCGCTAGGATTAGAAAGCCTCCTAAACTAGGTCTAGAGGTGAGGGATGATTCTTTTTGTATTTTTATATTTTATAGAAAGCAAGTAAAATCTCGGGTTTTGGAAGAGTGTGAGGAATTAGTTGCTAGCCAACTAACCCAATTAACTACTAATGCAATCAAAATAAAATAACAAAAATGAAAATGAAACTATTAAACTAATGTGGTGGAAACAGTAATGAGGAAAGTTGTGTTTACGTAGATTTCATTACTCCCTAGATATCTTTTACAGGTTGATAGCTTGTTACAATTGCATGGATGACGGGTCATATTCCTTAATACTAGTCGTAGGGCCGTGTACAATATTCCCAAACTCTATAGGATCCTACTTCACTCCTATGTCGAGCCGTTAGAAGCTCCTAACATGGGAACATTAGAATTCTCCTACGCATTAAATACAACCAAAAATCGTAGTACACCTCCGATCGTGTTTCTTAAGACGTTCAAGCAAGTTACCAATGGAAGTCTGCCAGTTTTCTTAAGCCTAACATCGAATACAATCATCCGTAACAACTATAAACAAACAATCAACCCGTAATTAACATCTAGGTTTCACTAAATCTAAGCAAACACAAGAGAAATCTAGCCTAGCATGTTAAATAGAAGACAAGCGTAAGATATAATCAAACAACACATAGACATATTGAATGATTTGAAAGATTACTTATCTTTAATTGAACATGAAGGATTCAAGGGGTTGAAACCCTTGAAAAGCTGATAAAATTCGGACTAGGGTTTATTCCCTCAAAGTTGCACACTAATGAATGAAATTTGGAAAACTATATATAGATTTTACATTGTGACGGCGTCATGTGTTAGCCTGTGACGCCGTCAACTCGCCGCCATGATAAAAATCGTTTTCCCTAGATCCATTTGTGACGCCGTCATGTGTAGTTGTGCTCTGGGATGTCACTAGTAATTGGACCATGACGGCCTTAGTGACGCCGTCAGGTCCTATGCTTGAAAACTCTCTGGATCGTCACGTGTATTTTCCACTTCCACCTCTTTTGTAACTCTTGACGCCGTCATGTGGAGAGTCTTGACGCCGTCAGGTACTGTTCCCAGCAAGGAAAATTGAGACTTTGCCGTTTTCTTCACTTTTATGCTCCAAAAATGCCCAAAATGCTTCCTTTTCCAGATTTCTCTCCAAAAGTACCTAAAATGACAAAAGGAACGATTTAGGGCAATAATTGATCAAATAATCTCAAATTCAGGCTTAAATGACCCCTTAAAAGCGGTTCACGTTTCGCCTCATCAACCATCTGGGTCAACTAATAAGGCTAGAAAGGAGAAGAGGGCTACTGATAAGATAAAGGTCATTAAAGAAGGTAAACCTAATTGCAGGAAAGTAGATGGAAATAAATGCCCATGGGTATTTGATGTGTTTCGAAAGCTTTAAATTTATAAGACAAGTTTCACCATTTCCTTAATACACAAAACACATGGGTAAAAGTATAACCCCCGTTAATAGTAAAGGATTTAGGTAAGACCAGGTCGTCCCAAGAGAGGTAATGGTTCTTTATGTTAGCTATGTTTAACAAAACTAGATTCCAATGATTGTCACTTATCACTAAAACCGTGTTTGCTGGATTTAAGATTTTTGTATTGTTTCTCCCAATTGATTCAAAAGTATGTTTATTCAAAGCTGAGCACATGAGAATCATAAGCAATAGTATCACAGAAGGTACATGCACAAAGCATAGAATTAAAGCCTGATGGTTGATCATGTAAACTAGTATATCTATTCTATGTAAAAGAATCTGCTTTCGGCCTTTGATTCTATAAACACAGAATGCATAAAGTGTGGTCCAAGTATGAAGTATTACATATGCATTTCTTCTAGTCAAGCCGTTAGACATGAGACTAGCCCTTAAACGTGTCATAGTCAAGGTTATCATTTGTTTTGCTAAGCAATTCTCACAAGCATAGTAATGATTTGTTATAGATAGACAATTCATAATATAGCCAACATGATTGAATCTTTTGACCTTTAAACAATCACAATGACCAATCAAGACAAATGATAAGAGACTAAACAATGACATATCAAATGCATATATCATAGATTCAATATTCATGATACAATACTCATAATAATCATGGCAGAAGTGCCTCAAATAAACATAAAGTTACTACTCCACACTCTTAAAAAAGTAAAACATGTAAACAAGTATTATCATCATAACAACGAATGTATACCAAAGATTCTCGTGCTCCAAGGTGTTTCTCCAAGTGTAGTACTGACTCCAACTCCTTAGTTAGTGGTTTTGGTGCAAACCACTACTAAAATTCTTCTTAGTGATCAAGAGATTATTCTTGATTGAGGTGTGTCTATAACTCTGATTTGGACCTCTATTTATAGTGCAAAGGCAACCTTAATACGTACCTGGTGAGTAATGACAAACAAATGATCGGCCTCTTCATTGATGTGGCTCATTAATGTAGAAAGGCATAACTGTCATTAGTAGTGCGCCGCGCAATTGGTGTAAAACCGGCAGACTTTTCTATTACGTAACCGGCGCTCTTTCTACATATAACCGGCGTACTTGATTGTTTGACTCGTGTTTGTATAGTTGATCAAAGGTGCATTTAAGCGGCACGCTTTCTCCATAAGATCGGCATGCTTTTGTTCAAACAAATAATAATTATCTTGAGTTATTCATTTCTTGTGCTTCTTGTGTCATTTCACCAATCTCCAATCCTACATATTCATTCATGTATTAAGTACCAAAAGTCCTAATAATAAGGTTATTTTCTATATAATTTACATAATATCAAGGGTATAAATATGTATAATACGAGACTCATCAGTATTGCATTTGTTAAAAGTCAAGGGCACAGAAACATGGCGGACTAAAACATATGATGCTGAGCACCATTGTCTACAATCAAGAGACATCTTGTATGCCACTTCAAGGTTCTTTGCTGAAGATATAGTAGATCAAATTGAAAAACACCTAGACATACCTATAAGAGCTCTTCAAGGTTCTTTGTAGCTTGTAAAGTTTTTAACAATCTTGAATAACTCAAAATAGTTAATATTGAAACACTGATATTACTTTGTAAAGTATGCAGAATCTACTAACACAAAGCTAAGAAGAACTTTGTTTATATTAAAACAACTCTTAGAATCTGCTTTTCTAAATACAGATTCACTAACAATCCCTAACTTCTCTAAAATCATTTTGTAGAAACTCTAAGACTCTTAGAAAAACTTCGTACGTCTAATACCATCATAAGGCTCCTTTTATAGGCATAAGGATAACCTTAAGTCGGTTTACATTATCTACTTGAACGACAAGTAATTATCCCTAACTAATTCTAAAATATTTATACAATATTACATAATAATCCTTTAAACAATATTGCACATAAGTTCTTGTTCTTCGAAGTACTTTGAATAATCTTCAATACTTAGCAGTACTTTGACCTTGAACAGCATGTTGACTTTGAGCAGTACTTTGATCTTTCCAGTTAGATCTTCATATCCCAACAATCCTCCCCTAACTTGAACTCCACTTGCTTGATTTCAAGTTTCTTTGCTTTCTTTGATCTTCTATATCTTTATCATTCAGAAAGATTGTATCTTTATCTCTTTTCAATCTTGTATGTCAAAGTACTCTTGATCAACTTCAGATGATATCTTTACAGCAACTCAGCAAAATTTTGACAAAGTGTACATCAAATCTTTTAAAGTTTCATACTGTTCTCATCACTTCTAGATGTGTAAACTTCTGTGAGAGGTGAATCATTGAACTTTTAATGGATTTTGATGTCTCTTTACCAAAGCCATTAACTCTGGAGTAGCCAATGTTTAGGTTAGAACAACCATGGTACATTGATAACCATATGATTTTTAGCAAATCATTAGCTATCAACGGATTTGAGTAGTCTTTACCAATAGCCGTTTGCTTTTGGACTAGTTAGTTCTTTGAATTAAACCAAGGTGAACTAATTACCATAAATGGATTTTCCACAGCCTTTACCACAAGCCATTTTCTTGTGGGCTAGTCAACTCTTCACTTTTATAGATATGGTGAGTTGAATACCATACAATTTTTAGTGAATTGTCAACTAAAAACGGATTTGATTATCACATCAGAGCCGTACCCTCATAATGAGTCAAACTCTTTTTTGTCTGTTAAACATGAGTTGATTACCATTTGCTATGCAGTACAAATACTAACACCATGTTTTATTCTTCAAATCCTTTTGTTTATATCATCTTAAGCTTCAAAAACTTTTATTTTATTTTACAAAGGACTTTTACTAGTTTTATGCAGCAAGCAGTACTTTGGTAAAGTACTATTTGTCTTGCAGTACTTTGAGAAAAATACTTTTTTATTCAAAACAAATCATACCAGTACTTATGCAATATTATTCTTCTGATTTAGTCCACCTGATAAATAGCTTAATCACCATGAATGCTACTTCAGTTTCATCTTCAACCTCCATTCCATGATCCAACATCCTGAGCATAAGTTATCTTATCAAAGGATATCTTCTTTCAGCTAACATGTGAATCATGGTACCATCTTCCATCTCAAGTGAATGAACTCCTGATGACTCAAAGAATCTCCATCTTGTTATCTCCCAGTTTTCTTGATCATTCCACAGAGTATCATTACTTGTTTCTTCTGTTTCCCAGATGGTTATCAAATCTCCAAGTAAGATTAATCTCACTCCTGTTGCTTCAATATTCTCATAGTATGTTTGCACTTGTAAATATAAGTTGTATAGATCTTCTCTGTCTATTATGTGCAGAACATCCCATAGCATATTAAACACAATGAAGCTTTCATCTTCTCTGTTGAACATGAGATATTTTCCTTCAGTTGACTCAACCACAGAGAATGAGATAATCTTTGACTTCTTTCCAGAGTGTTCTGTTTTCTTGTTCTCAAAATCAACAACTCTGAAATAATTCTTCAGTTCATCAATTGTATCTGAATGTATCATTTTAAGCCTCTTTGACAATTTATCATCCTGAATAGCTTTCTTCCTTTTTAACTTTCTTTTCTCAGCTAGTTCCTTCATTATATCTTCTAATTTCTTTGACTTATCAGTATCCATAGGAATAAAACTTTCCATCTCTCTCTTATAGACTCTTGTACACTATCCCATAGTGCTTTTACATCTGGATATCTTAGCCTTTGTAGATTCTTATATCCTCTTCTCTTCAAGAAACTAATTGATATGTGCCTTTTTGCACATATCTTTTCGTCCAATTTTCGAGTCAAAATGATCAAAAAACACTTCAAAACGGTCAAATGACATCACAAATATCCTTGGAGTATGTTTTTGTGTGTTTCAGGTACAAAGGATTGAAAACAGACGAAAAACGAGCAAAATATGAAGAGTTGTCAAAATCAGTCCCTGAACTTTCACAAATTGACAAAATTGGTCCCTGGTAAAATAATTTTGAAAGAAAAGTCAATTAAGGTCCCTTTGAATTCAAAAGTTAGCATAATTGGTCCTTAGGTAAAAAGTTTTAAAATTTTACAAGTTTGGTGATGCGTGGGAATTGCACCAGGCTTTACCTCTCGAGGGATCTCGAGAAGCTTACAACCCCCACCAGGCAGTGTACCTGATCGTTGTAGTATAGTATATTGACAAGTACCGGGGGATTGATCGTTCAACTCAGGAATAGTGTCGCTAGGATTAGGAAGCCTAAAAACTAGGTCTAGAGGTGAGGGATGATTCTTTTTGTATTTTTTATACTTTATAAAAGCAAGTAAAAATCTCGGGTTTTGGAAGAGTGGGCGGAATTAGTTGCTAGTCAACTAACCCAATAACTAAGATGCAATCAAAATAAAATGACAAAAATGTAAATAAAGCTAATTAAACTAGTGGTGTGAACAATATATGGGAGAATTGTTTTTACTTAGATTTTACTACTCCCTATATATCTTTTACAGGTTAATTACTTGTTACAGTTGCGTGGATGACGGGTTATATTCCTTAATACCAATCATGGGGCGGCGTACTTACTTCCCCAATTCTATAAGCTCCTACTTCACTCCTATGTCGAGCCTGCAAGAAGCTCCTAACATGGGATCACTAGAATTCGCTCATGCATTAAATACAACCATAAAAACCTAGTACACATCGGTTCATGTTTCTTAAGACGTTCAAGCAAGTTACACAATGGAGATCTGCCAGTTTTCTTAAGCCTAACATTGAAATCATTCATCCATTAAAACTATAAACAAGCAATCAACCTATAATCAACATCTAGGTTTCATTACATCTAAGCAAACACACAAAATATCTAGCCTAGCATGTTAAAATCAAGACAAGCATAAGATATATTCAAACAACACATAGACATATTGAATGAATTGAAAGAAAACTTATCTCAATTGAACATGAAGGGTTTCAAGGGGTGAAAACCCTTGAAAATACTATTACAAACGAGCTAGGGTTTATAAAGTTCGGCCCTAGAATTCTCCACACAAGTTCCACCTTAATGAATGAAAATTAGAAAAGTATTTATAGATTTCATGAGGTGACGGCGTCAAGAGTAAAATTCTGACGCCGTCATCTCGCCGCCAAAAATCTTCTCGGATTGCCTAGATCCAGATCCGACGCCGTCATGTGTAATCTTGTTCCAGGCCGTCACCAAATTTACTCTTGACGCCCTTGTTCTGACGCCGTCATGTTTTCTCTGGGCCGTCATCCATTTTGCTCCTAACGCCGTCATAGAATCCTTCTTGACGCCGTCAGGTACTGTTCCCAGCAAGGAAAATTAAAACTTTGCCGTTTTCTTCACTTTTATGCTCCAAAAACGTCCAAAATGCTTCATTTTCCAGAATTCACTCCCAAATTACCTAAAATCACAAAAGGAACGATTTAGGGCAATATTTGATCAAATAAATTCCAATTCCGGCTTAAATGACCCCCTAAAAACGGATCATTTTTCGCCTCATCATATACCCTTACACTTGAGATTTGCTTGTCCTCAAGCAAATGCGCTTTTATTCTAATCAAAATACAAGTTAAGGGTCATTTAACACTAATATAAAAGTAATTACAACAAATAATCATTACACTAAAGACCAAAGACAAGCACGGAGGTCATATACTAGCACCTCACAAATAGTGTTTAGATACTCACATCTCTCGGGTGTAATAAAGTATATATCATAATATAGAAATGGAAAACATCTCTCACTACCTGTCATAGCAAAATAGATTACCATAGGCTTGGGAAAGGATCAAACCTCCACCACATGGCGTAAGCACCTAGGATAAACTATCAAAGAGGTCTTTTAAAGGGTTGTAACGTTAGGTGTAGGGATATGGAATACACGGTTTTGTTGGATATAGGCAATCTTTACTGGTGGCGAGTTAATAATCTTGGTTAATTACATGTACAATATGGCGTTGCTAAGCCAAGACTAGACTCGACTTAAGCTAATAAATGAAAAATAACAAAAACATAAAATGAACATAGAATGAAACGGGATGGTAGTCCGTATGTTTTTTCTCTTTTCTTTTTCTATTTTTTTTCTTGATTTTTTTCGATTTTTTTTTTTTTTTTTTTTTTTTTTTTTTTTTTTTTTTTGCATACACTCTTACCCTACCATCCAAAATAATACATCATAGGGAATGGACATTCCCCTTACACTTGAATTTTTACATACTTTACAATAAACTAATTTAATGACTCGAATTAAGAAAATCAAAACACTTGGAGTACTTTTAAGAATAACGCACATATGGGGGTAATAATATTATGTTCTTCCCCATTACTCCATAACACAAGTACTTTACCCATGAGTCCCAATCGTCCCAAAACAATATGTACAAGGATATGACTCGACTTAGCAACCATGTAATTAATTAGATAATTAACTAAGGGTTTAAACAAATAACAATAATGCACTAAAGATGAGTGCATACACGGAAGGCTAAGGCGATTTGGGTGTACATTTAAGTGGGTTGTAACAAATTCTTCCTTTAAGTAAGATGCTTAAAGTTAGAAACGAAAAGATAGGCTCGGAGGGGTGTACTAGGGGTTTCGTGTACTAAAAATGAGTACAACGCTAAGGTGTGGGAAAAATTGATTGACTTAACTAGCCAAGTAATATGACTTAAATGGTCAAGTAATTATGATACGGGTTTAACACAAGGGTGATCCTAATGCCTCTTATCATGTAGTAAATCCTACTACACAAATGTAGTCTCACTAGCGGTCTCGGGATGCATCACTAACGCAAGTTCTAGAATCTAAATGCTACCAGTACACTAATAAGCACTAATAGTAAATGCTTTTCCTATCAAATCTAAAGGCGAACCTCACATATTTGGGTGGAAAATTTTTAAATGATACGGTTTTGTGCTAGTCATACAATCTCCTATCCGTGAGACGCTTGCTATGGCTAAAGTTTCACTCCTAAATGTTGAAAAATTTTAAATTTGGCGCTAAAATTACACTAACAAGTATTGTGGAAAACTAGAAGGGGGGTTGAATAGTTTACCACTTTTTAGATTCTTTTTAACTTGAATATCTTTTACGTTTGCTTAAAGATATAAACACAATGTTATATGTTTAATTCTTTGAAAAGCTTTTTATGTAGATATCAATTCTAACTTTACTAGTTTCATACATTGATTGTGATAATCTTAACTTTGCTTGTTTAGTTATTAGGAAAGCTTTTACTTTTGTTCGAAGATACAAACACATCTTAACTAGTTTAGTTCTTTGAAAAGCTTTATATGTAACTTAGCAATTCTAACTAAATAACAACATGTAATAAGCAAAGATAAAGAAAGAAACGATCAAACCACAACACGATTGTTTATCGTGGTTCGGCTACAAGGACTCTTTTTCCTTGCCCTACATCCACGCCCCGAGTTTCCAACTCGAGAGTTATAAGCACTAATCAACAAGCTCATTTTACCGGCGAGAAAACCTTTACAACGTCGCTTATACTTTTACCGACACTAAGCTAGATGTCGAGTTCTTTTACAAGGGTACAACCACTCCCGTTCGTCGCTTACACTTTTACCGACACTAAGCTAGATGTCGAGTTCTTTACCAAGGGTACAACCACTCCCGTTAGTTCTTTTACAAGGGTACAACAACTCCCGACACACTACGTATTTTGAGGCCTAAAATACTAACCACTTACTTCTATATACATGACACACATGAAGTATAAACTACCAAAGCTTATACATGACCAAGCTACCAAGACTTGCAACTTTAGAGTTGAAGCTTGTAACTTCTTGAATGATCTTGTGAAGTCCCTTGCTACATAAGAGAATCACAAATCAAAAGGTTACTGAGTTAGTTGAGAAAGTATGTGAATATATGTCCTAAAAAGGGTTACCAAAAACTAACAAATGGTTTTGTATTTATAGCAAACAATTCTGCAGGTCTGGCGGATCAGGCGGACCCCTCAAACGGGTTCCGCCCGTGTACCCCCAGGGTACCGCCAGGGCTGCAGTTGGTTTTGCAATAAATCTTGCAAACCAAACAAGGTCTTGTCTCATAACTCCTAGCAACCAAATAATGTCACATCTCATAATAACAAGTCAAATACAAAGCTTGCAAGCAACAACAAAGTTAGTCAAACACATTTCTTTCCATAAATGCATCATGACAAAACTTGCCCTAAATGTGATGTGACCTTACTATATAAAGAAATAAATATGATGTGACAAGACTCATTTTAGTTTAAGAAATAAACACAATGTTTTGTTTAAAAGGAAATGTTAACCTTAGTTAAACAAGACTTAAACACTTAAAGTGATGATTTACTTATAGCTAAACTTCATACTTTGTCATTAACAAAACTTAGCAAAGATCGTAAAATATAAATAACGTTTTTAGGCGATATTTGTATTAACAAGTATTTCTCATAGTTTTATTACACACCTACCATTAAACAAACAAACTCAAGCGAAAGTGTATCATATAAGGTATCATCATTTTACCCTCCCCTTACACTTAGGATGAACATTGTCCCCAATGTTCAATTAAAGAATGTAAAAGTAAACAGGTAGAAGAATGAAATCTAATACTCCCCTGATTCTCTCGGTATGAATACTATGGTAACCAGGTTAGATCTTCCTCCAAGAAAATGAACAATCAAAGCTTCCCTTCCATAATATAAATCATCTTCTTGTCATACATAACCTGTTAAACCTGAGGAAACAAACAGGGCAACCTCGCGTAAAATCGGCAGCAATCTATATATGCTAACAAATCCTAAAAAACAAAGTAAGATATAATGCTTGTTGAATGATGTTTGCAGATTTTCTGGAGATTATAAAACTAAAGATTCAACAAAAACTTTAAGACTCCGTTAGAAAAACAAAACTGGCAAAATTTCCAGATTTTTACTCGTGACGCCGTCAGGAATTTCTTACTGACGCCGTCAGAAGTGACCTGCAGAAATCCTTATGTTAAGTTTCCGGAAAATTTCTGGAAAAACTTTGTCCTACTTCCTGGAAAATCCTGCAAAACATCATAATGACTCGATACAAGCATTTGACTCTAACAAATACGAATATACGTGTTCATTTAATATTGTGGAGAATCATGATCGAGTTTGTTTCTTAAAAACATATTTGGGGTTTCCCCTTACACTTATCTTTTGCGAAATACCTTTGGATGAAGTTAAGACTAAGCCAAACAACAAAATAAAGTATTTTCATCATTTTAGTTTGAAACATGATCTACCAACAATAAAAATAAAGCACGCATACGGAAATAAATAACAATCAAACAAAATAAAAATCACACTAAGCATGGGTTGCCTCCCAAGAAGCGCTTTTCTTTATTTACGAGTCTTGTTGCTAGACTCAAGGTCATGGGTTACTATGTGACCTCATCCTTGGTTTCACTCTCTAGGTCATCTCCTATATTAGTTTTGTATTCCTGACCTAGTTGCAAGCATTCTTTGTAGAAACCAAGTATCCTATTCATAACATACTCAACTCCTCTATGTCTATCCTCATCATTCCTATAGTAAACCGCTTGTTTGTGTTCCTTTTCTATGTTCGACAGGAGGCGGTATTGTTCAATCTTATAAGGCATTTGGTAAGCAATCTCATCATTCTCTTTCTTGAACCTAACTATCCCTAGAGTCGGATCATAACTCATCTTACAGGTCTCAACGAATGGTTTTCCGAACACTACTTGACTTAGGCAATCATCTATCACCGGACGAGTATCCTTCACTATCACAAAGTCGGTCTCATAAGTGAAGTTTCCAACAATCACATGCAATCCTTTCACTCTTCCTACAAAATTACTTATCAGATTCTTATTGGGCATCATCCTATAACCAAGTTGTTTCTTCATTACCCAATTATAATAAGTCCTAGTCATGATGTTTATAGGAGACCTAGGATCGATATAAGCTTTCCATACATGCATATGCCCAATGTTGCATGGTATGTTAATGTTAGAGGGATCACCTACTTTAATAAGGGGTGAACCAAGGATATATGGTGTCTCGGGATCATCAAATAAACCCTTGTGATATTCCCGTTCTTCCTTGGTGGGCGACTTATCAAAGTACTCTACTATGTTTTCTACTTCCTCTAACTTCTCTCCCTTATCAACCTCAACTTCCTTAATTTCATCCCTAGTCTCGGTTTCTACTCCAACTTCATCCTTATCACTTTCTTCTATATTCTTATCTATTGGCTTAATGGTGACAACATTGACAAAGTGGACGTGTTTGGATGACGAGGGGTCCTTAGTTTGGATTCCGCTATTGGCGTCCCTAGTGTCCTTCCTAGGTGTAGTTAACGCTTGGTTGTTGAGGGCTTTCAACAAGTTGTCAATCTTATTAGTCATCTCCGTTTGTTGTTGGTTGAATTCGGTTTCAAACTTAGCTATGCGAGCTTCTTGAGATGCCATAAACTTGGACATCAATCCTTCAAGATTGTTGGTACTACCATAGTTGTTAGAAGGATTGTTGTTGAAAGTACGGTTGGAGGGTGGACCGTTTGGTTGGTAACGATTAGGCGGATTGGAAGAATTGTTTTGGTTTTGTTTCCTCCTAAGGTTCGGGTGATTTTTCCAAGAAGGGTTGTAGGAATCACCGTAAGGGTTTGGCTCGGGCTTGAAAGTGTACCACTTATCTCCCGCTTCGTCGGTACACGAAGATGCGTAATCCGCAAAAGCTATTCCGGGGAGTTCCACGCAATCACGAGTGTCATGGGGACCACTACATAATGTAACAACTCACATTTTCGGATTACTATTCATTTCTACTATTCACTTTCTACTATTCACTTTTTACTATTCATTTTTACTATTCATCATATTTTGGGTCAGTATAGAAACTTGGAACTTTTTCTTAAAAATTACTATTCACTTTTTACTATTTACTCCGATACCCGCACCACCTTTTAACTAATACATTTTAAATGACCTTGCCTAATCATATACCTAGTCATCAACTAAATATTATTTAGATAATATCTTACAAAATATCTTATTAAGAGAAGTCAAGTTGAAATTCTCTTCTTAAATATTTAAACACTATTCACATAAATATCTAAACACTATTCATCAAAATATCTAAACACTATTCATCAAAATATCTAGATATTTTCATAAATTTTCACTATAAATAGAAAGGAAACTAGTTCATTTTATTTCACAGGAAAACACACATTTCCCTCCTCCTCCACCTTTCTCCCTCCATACATCCTCCATACTTGATTTTTAGGCTTTGAGTTATACAGATAAGTTGATGGCGTAAGTATTCTCTACGTAAAAATATAGTTTATTTTGTGTTTCCACGGTTAGATTAAGAGCTACACAATGGTGGATAGGAGCTGTGGTTCTCAGAAATTTCTTGAAACTTTGGCAAGAATAGATCGGCTAATTCTAAGGATGGGTTTTTATTATAGGAGCGATTAAGATAGTTTTGGAGTTGCTATGAGGTGATTTAGAGGTTTTTATAGTTTAGAAAATGGATTTTTGAATATAGATGCGGAAGCGCTGCCCAATTTGCTAGTATCATTTATCGGTTATTATCAAGGTGAGTCATAGCCCATACTCTGTTTATACTTGTTTTAACTCTTTGGGGGAGATACATGATCAACTACTTGCTTACTTGTACAAATACTCAAAACATTTATACTTGATTGTTTTATACTTGATTGTCTTATACTTGATTGCATTATACTTGATTTCACACACACATGATTGTGTTATACTTAATTGCGTTATACTTAATTGTGAGACTTCCAGTGGCTCCAAATTAAGTTGTTGGATGACCATTGAGACTTCCAGTGGCTCCAAATTAAGTTGTTGGATGACCATTGAGGCTATCTAGTGGCTCCAAATTAAGTTATTGGATGACCATTAGCTTTGATACATCCTAACATTTGCGAATGTTGGATACATCATAAACGTGAGGTCTTCGGAGATGAAGTGTAGACTCACGACTAATTGCTTAACTGTTGTGATGAACTTATACATGTCTTAATCATACTATATTTTAGCAGTGGGTTGTGAACACACAGGTTGCAAGTGTTGTTATGGGCGGGACTTGCAACTGAGTGGATTCACAATGTCTTTGTTGTGTGAACATTCTTTATAGGATTTTCAACTGTTTTAAGACAAACTCTATGAACTCACCAACCATTGTGTTGATACTTTAGCATGTTTATCTCAGGTTAGTAAGGCGATAGCTAGTGCGTGGAACATAGAGTCAAGCTGCATATTCTGAAGACTTACGCTTTTTATCATTTACCATTCAAAACATTTTGCATACATTTATGTATAATACTTTGGAATCTCATGTTTGTAACTTTGAATTCATTAATCGAATGGGTAACTTTTCAAAACGTCTCATTTAGAGGTCGTTTTCTATAATTTGTACTTTGTATTATGAAGTAGCACCCCAAGTGACACAGTCTTCCCCTGCGGTATTTTGGGGGTGTTACAGATTGGTATCAGAGCATTGGTTATAGAGAACTAGGTTGCATTTAGTGCCTAGACTATAACTACTATATACGTTAAGACCCTCCTCTTTATTTTCCTTACACACACTGCATACGCATATGCTTTTTGTTAGTTATTGGTTTAGTTCCACGCTGTTAGATGACGTGACTTTAGTATTATAAGGAACCCCAGAGATTAGTCGAGTCATTAAAAATATGGAGCTCAGTAATAACTAATTATTTAACTTGATCTTATGACAGTTCTTGTTTGATGAGACATAAGGTTTGAGTTAAATAATATTATTACTTAGCTTTAGGGATTTGATGACTTGATTATCTTACTATCTATCTCAGAAAGCGATTTATGTCGGAAATTCTTAAGTAGCATGATTTAGAATCTCCTTATTTAAATGGATTGGGACGCCTCTTTATTTAAATAAAGAAACTGTAAATCACCGAACCATGAGTTTATGATCCCTTACTTACATAAATTTGGACGCTTCTTTATGTAAGTAATGAGTTATAAATAAGTGGGCTTATTTGCATCCGATACGACTCATTAACCACAATCTTAGATGAATCAGAGTAAACACCACTATATTAGAGATCCCGAATTTCCTTAGACACACCGTAAGTAGTTAACATCAACAGAACTTCGGGACGAAGTTCTCCTTAAGGGGTAGAGACTGTAACAACTCACATTTTTGGATTACTATTCATTTCTACTATTCACTATTACTATTCATTTTTACTATTCATCGTATTTTGGGTCAGTATAAAAACTTGGAACTTTTTTCTAAAAATTACTATTCACTTTTTACTATTTACTCTGATACCCGCACCACCCTTTAACTAATACATTTTAAATGACATTGCCTAATCATATACCTAGTCATCAACTAAATATTATTTAGATAATATCTTACAAAATATCTCATTAAGAGAAGTCAAGTTGAAATTATCTTCTTAAATATCTAAACACTATTCACATAAATATCTAAATACTATTCATCAAAATATGTAAACACTATTCATCAAAATATCTAGATATTTGGATTGGTGGGATTTCAATCGATGTACTCGATGAATCTTTTTGAATAACAATGTTATCTTCATCATCATCACTGTCATCATCGTCACCATCGTCATCAAATAGAGCAGCATCGTGAAGATTGGCACGCATTTTAGCTGCTCGTTGCTCAGCCAGTAATTCTTCCTTGCTTTTTTCAGAATCTCGTTCTTCAACAAGTAATTTTGCCATAGTTTTCTCACGAGAATTTGGAATCAGCGGAAATTGTGGGGGTGTGGAATCGTCAAAACCGGAAGTATCAACACTAGAATAAGGATTAGGTTCATAGTAATTTTGACTCCACGGTTGACATTGAGAATTGTAATGAGGACCCCCACAATTTTCAAAAATTGGTGCATTTTGGAACGATGTGTCATTGAAATACGGTGCTTGCTCATAAGAGTTTTGAGGAGGATGATTGAAATTGTTTTGAGGATAATTGGAAAAGTTCGAATAATAATCGGAGGTGAATGTAGGGTCAACTATAGAAGCGTAACACATACAAAGTCCATGACTAAATCCACATCCCTTGCAAAAACACCGTCCACAAAGTGAGTCGTCTCTTAAAGGATCTCCACAATAGAAGCAATTATGTTGAGCGAACGAAGACGTTTGAGGAGGGTAGTTAGAAAAATTTTGCGAAGAATTGAGATTTAGTTCATAAACGAACGAATTCCTCGAACCACAAAACAAACAACTTCCGTCGCGAATATCATTACCACATTGTTCACAAGTACACCAACGACATGGCAAACCAAAAAGCGGCTCATCACAACCGACACAAGTAATAAAATCCGGAGGTGGGACAAGTGGTGTGCTCTGAGAGCTAGGAATTTCCACCACTTCCGTTATGCTCTCTGGTTTTTGTTCTTGATAAACATGAAGATTAGGCAAGTCGATCTTTTCAGTCACTGCTCTAAGCTCTGTACGTTTACTTGACAAACTTTTAACCATAAATCGTGAAAGGTTAGGATCAATTCTTGATGGTTTGTCATTAATAGCACGTATCTCGGGTTGTGAAAGGTAGTTGGAAGAATTTGGTGAATCATTGAGAGAATTTGGATTTATGAACAAATTGCACGTAGTACAAAATCTGTTACTACAATTGTTTCCACACTTCTCATAAATACACCGAAAACAACGATAGCCGTTCTCAATCGGGCTTTTACAGTGAAAACACGTGTAGCCGAGAGACGCCATAAGAATTATACATGAGAGGGGTATAAGAAGGTAGAATCAAACGAATAGAGGGTAAAGAAGAATATTTTTGGGTTTTTATAAAAAAAAAATATGAACAAAGATGGATAATATACAAAGAGTGAATATCCAAAAATCACCAATCTTCAAATACGTTTAGAATACGCGCACAACCTCCCCGGCAGCGGCGCCATTTGATTCGTGCAAAAGCAGTCAACCAAAGTCAACCACAGATGTGGTCAATATAGTCAAACAGCCTAAGAGTCAATCTCCGTGGAAGTATAGGGGTTTCCCCGGGTCGTTATGTCCCGACGAGGTGTGATGGTAATCAAAACGGGTTTGTGATCGGGTGAATTTGGACATAAAGGTAAGGAATTTGGTTTGTATGATTACACTAAGATATGAGGAATGAAAATAACTTAGAAACACTATATGGACAATTACTGATAATCAGGTACACTAAAAACGTGAGCTAAGTCTAATAACGCGTATGTTTGATTTAAAGTTACGTTAACGTACGAAATAAAACGCGGGTTTTATAGAAATAAAATACCTATGAATTTGAAAATTACATTTTTACAATCCTAATAATAAAAGAAAATTATTAGAAAAAGAAAATTAATTTTTACACTATTCATATAATTATTATTAATTAATTACTAATTAAAGATTACTTAACTAATTTAACTAATTTAAATTATTAAAAATAACAAACTAACTTTAGAAAATTAAGAATTTTTTTACAAATCTAATTAACCATTACAGGAATCCTAGAAAAATATAAAAAATATTTTTACAACTTATTTCTAAGCTAATTCTTAATTAATTACTTAATTATTAATTAAAAGCTAGATAACCTAATTTAAATCTAAAAATTAGCAAATAAAAAGTGAAAATTGCAAAAATAATTTTTATAGAAACTTAATAACTTATAAAAGTTAGGAAAATTATAAAATGTTATCTGGGATTAAACACTAAAACTAATTTATTTTTGGTTTTTTATTTAAACTAATTTAATTAAAATTAAATCTAAAAAGTACTGAATTAACAGTGAAAATTATGGGAAAATTAACAAAGTTACCACAAGTAACAAGGAGCCTAGGAAAATTTAGAGGAGGGGGGAAAAGCTACTGAATAAGCAGAAAATATGCAATAAGCTAAAATAAGCTAAAAAGAGAAAAAGTGGGTTAAAAGGAATTGGGGTAGGGACTATGACTGAAAGAAGTCCCAAGGGCAGTTGGTGTGTGTGTTGTGTTGTGAGCTGTGTGACCCAGGTTCGAGTCCTGGTTTTGCACTTTTTTTCTTTTTATTTTTATTTTCAGCTTTTCTTGTTACACAACTATTTTAACAACAATATTAACTAACTTTAATAAAAACAAACTTTTCAAAAACTACAAATAAGCTCAGAATAAGCTCATGATGCCAACAGTAGGCTTATAAGCCAAAAATTGATTTTTTTTAACTAAATAAGCTACCACTAATCATCCAATCTCTTTCTTGAGCAATAGTCATAGGCCTTCGTGTTACAGCAACTGGCTTCCTTATTTCTTCTAAATACTCTGCATCATACACAGCTTGTTGCTGTCTAGCAATCTCTTCATTCTTTGCTATCTCTATTTCTCTTAGTTGTGCAAGAGTAAACTTCTTCTTTTTCTTCTTGGTCTCCTTCATGATCCCTTTTCCTTTGTCTTTTGGATCCAAAGCTTCAGGTTCATAAGAAGACTCAAATACTTGTTGTGCAGGCTTTGAAATATGTATACCTGTTGGTCTATCCAAATTAAGCATTATCTGAGCTATTGTCTCATCATCACTTGCTGTATGCTCTTTGACTTCTTCTTGCAGAATAGAATTAGAAGGACCTGCTTCATCTTCAAAAATTTTTGTAGAAGGTCCAGCTGTAGAAGTTCCAATTCCATCAATATCCATTGCAGCAGTACCTTGCACACCAGTACTTTCATCAACAGTACTTTGAACATCAGTACTTTGAATGTGAGTACTTTGAATATTTTCAACTTGTTCTCCAGCTTCTTGCTCAATAACTTCTTCTTGAACAATATTTTCCTCCTCATTAATCTTTTTCTCTGGCACAAAGTTCAAAGGTTCTTCTGGATAATGCCAAAGATGAGCATCTTCTGAATATTGAACTCCAGTATCATCTTCATTCAAATTATCATCTTGATTCCTTCCCAATTTGAAAGATGATGACTTCCTGTTACTCCTCTTAGACTTAGAGGTCTTCTTGGCTGACTTAGACTTATTCCTTTTGGATTGTTTCTTTTCTTTCACATAAAGTCTAAAGTTCTTCACAAGTGGCCACACAAACCTCTTCAACCTTCTAAACTTATTTCTCAATCTTTTAATCTCTGCAGCCTGAGTATCCACTACTTTCTTCATTCTCCAGAACTCCCTATTCAAAGCATAATTATCCAAAGGACCCTGAACTCCCTCATCTCCTCCAGGTGTTTGAAACCCACCTGTGGAAGTATAATCATTGGGAGAAGGTACTGGAGTATGCTCTGAAGCAGTACCTTGCAGAGAAGTACCTTCAGCAGAAATAGTCTTTTCCCTAATAACAGATACTGAGGCAGTTCTTTCACTTAAATCATCATGCTGTGGTGAAGCAATAGGTGGTGTAGGAGTATGTACTGATGCAGAATGCTCAGAATGATCAGATTTATCAGCATGTTCAGAATTAGCAGAACCACTAGCTTCAGCAACATCATCCCTAACAACTTGTGCTACTTCCAACATATAAGCATTAAGAGGTGTATTTTTACCCGAAAACTTAATTCCCTTGTTAGACATAAAGGTAAACACCTTAGGTTGAAGCCGAATAGTAGGTATATAATCCTGAGGTTTAGGGGTTCCTTCAAGTGGTTTCTCTAAGAACAGCTGAACAAATCTAGGGTACATCAAGAAAGGTGATCCAACCTTAATGTGTGCAATCATACCATCAAGGATCATGTAGGAAAAATTGAATGGTTGATTGGTAACTAGGCCAACTAAGGCAGAAGCTATGGCATGTCCAAATTGATCCCAAGCAGTACTTTTGGGACTCAAGCAATGAAGCAAAACATGAATAAGATATTTCCAATAAGGACTTACCAATGCTTTCTGAAAAGTAATCTTGTTCAAAGGACCTTCATACCCAATATCTCTCAGTGCATCCCAAACCACTTGCTTAGCAAACAAAAAAGTGCCTCCCTGATCATCAAACAGCAAGTTCTCTCGTATGGTTGTCTCTGTAATACGAATTGCTCTTCCTACAACTTTGGCATGAATAACATCCTCTCCATCTTCTAACTCAGCCCTAGCCGTAGCCCAAAACTCTTGTATCCAAGGACCAATAATCTCTGGGTTTACTAAAAGTGAGTAATTAATGGTGGATCCGGTGAGAAAATCAATTATTCCATGAAAGTCAATGTTCTTTTGAGTTTTCTCAAGGTTTGCAATCATATTATGTTTGGTGATGGTGGGACGGTTTGCCATTGTGAGTATGATGGAAAGAAGAATAATGATCGTGGATGAACGTGGTGGATTGGATGAAGTAATACGAGTATGTAAAGATGAAAAAGATATGTGTAAAGAGGGATAATATACAAAGAATCACGGTGAATTAATTACTTTACCGTTATTTTTGGAAGTTATCTTCCCCATATCTTTCGAAAGTTTGTTACCCGTATTTTTGACCGTTGGAACAGACACGTCAGCGAACCCTTCAAAACACCAAGCAGTACGTTCCATATAACATGAAGCAGTACTTTCATCCAATGAACAAAGCAGTACGTTGAAAAAGTACTTTCCCATCAAAATATCTATAACGTTGACTGTTTGACCAAAATATCTGTTGAAAGTCAACCCGAGATAATTAATTCTTTCCAAATTAATTCCCCAAAACTACCAAGGCAAGTAGAATTGAATGAGCATCATTAATATCCCTTATAACTTTCTTGCCTATAAAATAAACTTTCCACCAACACATCTCTTCATCAACACTTGTAATACACATCACAAAAACCCTAATCAACAACATGAGCCACTTCCCTTTGGTGTACATCTCATCTGATTCTGAGGGCTCCACTGATTCAGAGATCATCTATTACTCTAATTCTGACTTTGATACTAATTCAGGATGGAGTGGGTACTTTCCTCCTGATGTATCAAGCTCTACCATCACTGATGCAGCAAGCTCTACCAACCCAAAACCTAAGAAAAAGGTGTCTGTCCCTGCTCCATCTTCTTCTTTAGCAAATGAACTCCCACATGCCTTGA
This sequence comes from Artemisia argyi, assembly GCA_030686995.1. Taxonomy (NCBI): domain Eukaryota; kingdom Viridiplantae; phylum Streptophyta; class Magnoliopsida; order Asterales; family Asteraceae; genus Artemisia; species Artemisia argyi. The sequence continues at coordinate 104,750,427 of CM060676.1, forward strand.
CACAGGCTCTTGAATCAGCCATAAAGAACATGAAGTGGCCTGCTCCAAGACCAGAGAAACCTCCCAAGCAAATACTTGGCCTGGCTTGCCCAAGGAAGCAAGCTTCTTTTGATGACAAAAGAAAGACTGCTCAGAAGGGAAAGCAAAGCTATCAGGGAAAAGGAAAAAGGCCAATGGAGTAGGGTGTGTTGGTGTAGGTTAGGTAGGTTTGGTGTAGGGTGTTTGGAGTAGTTCTCTGGCCTAATGTTGTGTTTACTGAAAGCCTTTAACTCCTCCATTGCTATCTGAAAGTATAGCACAGTTATAGTAGTAGCAGCTTTCCAAAGAAGGTCCTTGTATGCTTGTCCACTCCAGCTTTGTTTCATATTTTCATGGATATGTCTAAGATAATATCTATGATCAGCACATGGAAACAATTTGGAAATTGAAGGTATAAGACCCTGTGTTATTGAGAGGACCACTGAATTAATATATATGCTTTACACTAAATTAATATACAGTTAAATAATGATAGTAAATTAAACTAAATTATAATGTCAAAGTGAAGAATTAAATGTACCATTTGACCATCACTGATGAAAGTGAAGTTAGAGTTTCTGTAAAGATCAAGATCATCCCCAAGGCAAGTCAAAAACCATTTCCAAGACTGAAGGTTCTATGTTTCAACTATCCCATAAGCCAAGGGATAGATACCATTGTTTGGGTTGTTGGGATATGAAGATCTAAGTACTGCTAGAAAGATCAAAGTACTGCTATGTCAAAGTACTGCTCAAAGTCAACATGCTGTTCAAGGTCAAAGTACTGCTAAGTATTGAAGATTATTCAAAGTACTTCGAAGAACAAGGACTTATGTGCAATATTGTTTAAAGGATTATTATGTAATATTGTATGAATATTCTAGAATTAGTTAGGGATAATTACTTGTCGTTCAGGTAGATAATGTAAACCGACTTAAGGTTATCCTTATGCCTATAAAAGGAGCCTTATGATGGTATTAGACATACGAAGTTTTTCTAAGAGTCTTACAGTTTTACAAAACGATTTTAGAGAAGTTAGGGATTGTTAGTGAATCTGTATTTAGAGAAGCAGATTCAAATAGTTGTTTTAATATAAACAAAGTTCTTCTTAGCTTTGTGTTAGTAGATTCCGCATACTTTACAAAGTAATACCAGTGTTTCAATATTAACTATTTTGAGTTATTCAAGATTGTTAAAAACTTTACAAGCTACAAAGTAGTTTGGTCAGAGTATATCGATCCAAGAAGTGGTATCAGAGCTTGTGTTGGAAACTCTGATTAAGAAGAAAACCTTTTAAACCGATTCTACTACAAACCCTTAAAGATGTCGACAGATGTTGCACCTGCTCCATCCATCACTGCTGTCAGAATTCCTATTGTCAAGAAGGGAGAATATGATTTATGGGCCATGAAGATGAGGCAGTACATTGCCATCACAGACCATGCACTATGGGATGTGATTGTCAATGGCAATATGGTAATTGAAGAACCATTAGAGATCCCAGGACAACCAACACCACCTAATCCAACCTTGCCAGCTGCTACCAAAAGAAATCAAGACAAGGCTCTCAACATACTGCTCTCTGCCATTCCTGATGGCCACTTACTAAAATTTCATGATGCCAAGGATGCAAAACAACTATGGGCTGCAATTAAAACAAGATTTGGAGGTAATGATGCTTCCAAGAAGATGCACTAGAACCTGTTGAAGCAGCAGTTTGAAACCTTCACTGTTGGTGAAAGAGAAAGTCTTGACTCTGCTTATGATAGATATCAAAATCTACTCAACATGCTAGAGTTATATGGAGCTGAGGCAACAGTTGAACATGCTAACTTGAAGTTCTTGAGGAGTTTGCCATCTGCATGGCATGTTGTTGCTACCATGATTAGAGGACAACCAGGTTTGGACACTATGGACTTTGATGATCTTTACAACAATCTAAAGGTGTATGAGCATGAGATGAAGGGTAACAAAGGTTCAAGTTCTCACAACATTGCTTTTGTATCTTCTGAAAACAGAAGCACTACTTCCACTAAAAGTACTGCTCATGTAACACCCCAACCCGACAAGGGCTAAGATATCACATTCATGGTGTCAAACAGAACATACACAAGCATAAGACTTCAATAATTCAAACATATACAAAGGTTACAAAGGAAATTCTAAGGCAAATAATTACATAGGCAAAAACTAAGGTACAAAATATCTAATACAAATGTCTACAAATCAAATCTAGTCCGAGGTAGTTAACAAAAGTTAAGTCTTCTCTAGAACTCCTACTTGCACTCTTCACCCAAAACCCAGCTTCCTTCTAAAACCTGCCGCAGAGGAAAAGAAATGCGGCTGAGCTTAAAAAGCTCAGTGAACAGATATAACAACAAGGTAATATGAAAAAGAAATGAGGAACAGAATATATGTTGCATTGGGAAACTCAAAGGTATAATATGAATATAAGGTAAAGGTAACAATAAAGGTAAAGGTTAAGATTGTATCAGTATTCTACCACGAGCCAAACAAATAAAATCAAATCAAAGTCTTCAGCATAGTAACCATGTACTCAAAGGGGAGACCTCAGAATACCAAATGTAGTAGGAGGGGAGTCCTCAAGTAACCACGGAGTAGCTAGCTCCCAAATATATGTGAAAGGCATGTATTGCACACAGTACCAGACACCAAACCAAATGTAGTAGCAAATCAAATCAAAGCAAATCTAGGATGCATCCATACGCCCCTACCCAAACCAAATGCAGATCAAACAAAGGGACGGTGTGGAACATCACTCGACCACACTGGAGTCATGACATTGGTGCATCAATGCCACGGCCATGTTACCTTCATGGCTAGGAAACAAAATACTCGGGTATAATACTGAAGGGTCAAGGGCAAAACAAATGGCAGAGTCAAAGTCAAATCGAAGTACCAAAATCAAAGGTTCATAATCCAGGTGCATAGCAAAGGTTCAGGTCAAAAGGTCACATATGGCAAGGTTCATAATCAGAGTTCAAATCAAAGGTCCATATCATAAGGTTCATAATAACAAAGGGTTCATCACAGCAAGGGTTCAAATCAAAGTTAATCATATCAAAGAGGTCAAATCAAAGTTCATATCAGAGGTTCATCATTAAAGGTTCAATTCCAAGGTTCACTTTCAAAAGTTCATAAGTTCATATTTAAAATGTGAAAGAGTTTACAGAAACCAGACTTAGAAACTTTACAAATCATTTTTACATTTCTATCACAAAATATCCCTTTTTAAAACACTCTTCTTAAAAGTCATTTACTCTTCATTTAAAAACTGGTTTCATATCAAAATCACAGAATGTCATTTAAAAAAACACAGTTTCCTTCCATAATATCAAGTTATATTTTTAAAAGGGTTTTCATACCAAATTATCATATCAAATGAACCAAATATATCAGATGTACAAAGGTCAGAAGTCATAGTAGTGGCAAACAAAACGGATCACGAGTCATGAGAAATCTTACTGAAAGGTTAGAATATCTGTACCTTGACGAAAGCAAATAAAATTCAAAGGTTGATCACACCGGTAGAGGACTACTCCTGCTTCAACGGATCTACACGAATATATTTAAGTATTACTTTATGTTCAGAAGAATTATGTTACTAATTTTAGTATGCTTTCCATTTTTAGTAACTGTCTATTTTTAGTAGCCTGCCATAATTAATAACTTTCCAAATTTAGCAACCTTCAATTTATGGTAAGTTTCCACTTTAAGTAAGTTTACTCATTTTAAGTAACTTTCTATTTTTAGCAGATTTTCAGAATTAGTAAGTTTCCATATTTAGAAAGTTTCCTCAATTGTAATTCAATACTTAAAGGTTACTATTTACAATTAATAATATTTAAGGTTAAATTTTACCAATATAAGTTTAGGGTCTAAAATGTGAATTATCAAAATTAAACATTAAAAATGTCAAATAAATTTATTTTAGAGTTTATACTATAATACTTATTTTAAGATGATAATTTTAGACCCCATCGTTTATAATATATTAACGTACCCTCGATTTTAATATTTATGCCGCGATGACCCAAGGTTTTTATTATTTCAAAAACAACCAAGTCCATGACACCTTCTTGTTAAAATATGCCGAGACAACCACTTCTCTTGTTGTTTTAAATAAGCCGCGGCACACCCCAATCGAATGACAAAATCAAAACCCTTGTTCGAAACCAATATCACACATTAAGCTTCTCATGTGTAAAACCCATTCAAAACTATACACAGTACAGGTTTTAATCTCAAATCGATTCGGTTAGGCAACTTATAAATCTAACACTCTTTGCCACTACAATAAGTGAAAGTTTAGTTTAGATCCAATTTACACCATCAAGTAGTATATTTAAATATTTAATTGTTTAAACAATTATTACACTCATGATATCTGGTTTACCAATTTCAGTATTATTATATGTCCACGTATTGTCATGTATACCAAGCGCATTAAGTTGGTTCATCATTTCATGTGACTCAAAATATATCCGGAATAACCATGCACGCTTCTTCTTTTTAGTACGTATAGAAATCGTAATATAACATGTTGGCATGAATATTACGATATTTAATCTAAACATCCTCTTCATGTTTTGATGATGACAAAAATGTAAGTTACAACATATAACGTAAAGTGCTTAAGTTACTTGTGATCACAATTCATCTATGTATTCTTACGTCAACAAGCCTCGACATCTCAACGTCTCAAGTATGCTTCAACAATCACTTAAGGTATGGATAAACAAGTGTTTAATACATTTCATGATCAAAGGGGTATTTAATTAACTAATACAAAGTTTATTTAATTATATAAACTTATTATATATTTTTGAAAAACACTTTTGGTAATAAAGAAAAATGTTTTAATCATACTAAATATATGATTTCAAACTTTTAACCAAAATTAGTTAGTTTTTCACCAAATAAACTTTCCCCACTAAAAGACAGAAAATCTGGCCGTTTCAGTTGGGCGGCCCCCTTAATTATAAGGGGCGGCCCCCTTAATTTTAAGGGGACCGGCACACAATTAAGGGGACCGGCCACGCTCCCCTGTCAGATTTTGTCAGAAATTTTTCCCTATAAATACCACCTCAAACCTGGAATTTTTCCAACCTTTTGCACAAATATTTTCAGATCCAATTCTCTCTAAACATCCTTCTAAAACCCTTTGATCATAAGATTATTAATCTTTGTTTCAAGTGATCCAATCTTTCATCACTTAAAGTGCAAGAGAAGTATCCTCCCTATCATAAACCCAAAGATGTATTAGGATCTAGTTAGTGCTTATGTGAAGTTGTGAAGACATTAGTGGCTTGAAGGTGTCAAGACATTAATGCATTGAAGTTGTGAAGACATTAGTGCCTTGAAGGTGTCAAGACATTAGTGCATTGAAGTTGTGAAGACATTAGTGGCTTGAAGGTGTCAAGACATTAGTGCCTTGAAGGTGTGAATATACTCTTGGTGTGAAGAAAGAGTTAGGAAGTATTAAGTTGTGAAGAAGTTAGGAGTGAAGAAGATAGGTGTGAAGAGTATAGAAGATTGGTGTGTAGAAGATTGGTGTGTAGATGATTGGTGTGTAGAATATTGGTGTGTAGAAGATAGGTGTGAAGAAGTGGTGTGATTAAGTAGTGAATTGGTGTGTAGTTGTTGTGATTAAGGTGTGAAGTTATTGTGGTGTGTAAATTGGTGTGTAAGGTTTTCTCCGCCAAAAGGGAGCTTGTTGAGTAGTGAAGAAAACTCTCGAGTAGGTGACTTGGGGAGTGGAGTAGGAACAAGGAAGGTGTCCTTGTAGCCGAACCACTATAAATCATCGTGTTCGGTTTGCATGTTCTTTCTCTCATCTTTTTTCATTCATTCTTGCATTTATCGCTTTATATCTATGCTTGCCTATATGTCTTAATTGTTGCTTATATTGTTGTGATGATTGAATGTGTTGTACATAGAAGTTAATAGTGTGATAGGACATATTATTGTATGTTATGGTCAAATGGACTAATATATATATTTAACACTTCTCATGTTGAGCTTAACTTAATCGATAATTTGATACAAAACGTTTTAAGATTTTAAAAGGAAAACTTATACACACAAAGTTTGATCTATGCTTCATTCATAAAACTAAGTTTTGAAAACTAATCTAAAAGTTCACATATATAATTGATCATATTGATTATATGTTGCTTTTATACTAAAATCTAATTGAAGGTTTTTCAAACAAACAATTGAATAAATTCTAATCAACATTTTGAAACAAAGTTTTTATAAAACGAAAAAGAAGGGAAAACTATTCAACCCCCCCTTCTAGTTTTCCACAATTGGTACCAGAGCCACGTCGCTCAAATTTTCAAAACAAATGGTTTTAAAAATTGAGTACGATCCATGTATCAAATTACCCATTAAGGAGGATTTAATATGAAAAGTGTTTTGTTGATTAACTTGTATTAGTTTTGATATTATATACACTAATTATACTAGCTCGAGATAAGATTATACATAAAACAAGTGTTATATGTTCGTTTTTAAAATCAGAAAGTTACACACCTTTCCACAAAGTCAGAAAACAATTTTTAACAAAAATTGCATTTTTGAGTATCAGATGGGCGGCCCCTTTAATTGTCTGGGCGGCCCCCTTAAATACTGGGCGGCCCCCTTAAATTTAAGGGGTCCGCCTGTCTGTTTGACAGTTTTTCAAAAACTTTGAAATATCATATAAAATTAACCGTAACTCCTTAGAAGTCGTGCCACCCGGCGTTTTAAAGGAAATTGAGTCTACTTTCATTTAAAAATACTTACAAGTAACAATTACAAACTTAAATAAGTCAGAAAGTTAAAATACTACACGAAGGTCAAAAATTTGAGTCTTGTTTTAACATAAAACTTGTATTTCAACTTTTCCTTCGAGTCGGGCATTCCTAAGTCGATATATCTTTGAAAAATTAAGTATTTATGTTTTCAAAATATTGATCTTTATTAAATTTTAAAATGGATAGGAAACTTTTTTTTTTATTTTCAAATAAAATCGAGCTAAGTAAACATTGGTATATATAAAACACAAAACGACGACAAGTGTTTTATGTGCTATGTAAACTCATTTGTGATTTTACTTTGCTAATCATTGCTATTTGTAATTTAGCTATTTGAATATCTTAGCATATGTGCCTTGTACTCTATTAGTTTATAGTTAGTTATCTAGCTTATACTTAACTTGATCTTATGCTAGATTTCTTGCGTTAGGATTGCATTATTATGCTTGCATTGCATATAGGAATAGATGGCTTAATGTTACTCAAACATCTTGTAAATGAGTTAAATCTAATCACCTAAATATTTCAATCAATTTAATCTATTCTTAACAACACACTTAAACATTTTCAACAAATTACCTTGTTTTACCTTAAGTTGTTTAATATGACAAATTGAATCTTTGTAAAACATTAGTAGTAATATGAAAGAAAAAGTATTTTCAAAATCTAAGTGTGTTCATTATAAGTAACAATGAAGAGTCTTTCACATAAACAAAACTTATAACAATCATGAAGTAATAAGTCAAATTTCAATCATTCACCAACCTCACTCATAAATAATCTTAGGATTAATGGAACACACTATCAAAATGCCTATTTATCTTAAATGAGTGTTTGTGAGGGTCAAGAAAGATCTTGATATTATATCAATTCATTATTCAAATTATGGTTGATATATTCATCAAATCTAATTGACATGTTTTTTTTTTTAGTATGGACAAGAAATTGGATTGTTATTTATTTAAGTTTCAAGATTACATCAAATGATATAGTCTTGAATCTACATACTCAATCACACTAGATTGATATGAAAATATTTACATCCTTTGTAGATGAAAAGAGTATGCATTGGATCATAACTCACACTTGTGTTGATAATGTCATATTGAATCTACTTGTCCAATAATTGTGTTCCAAATATTAGAATAACATTTTAAACACATTTATAAAATATACAATGAAGTAGGATTGACGACTTGGATGTTTCGTCCGAAATATTCAAGCAATTTACATTGCAATGCAATGGATAAATGTGTCATATCCGAAAAACCAAACATGAGCAAACTAACAACATATGTAAACTTTGCTCACACTACTTAAAATTATCACCACAAGATAAAATACATATTTAAGAACAATACACACTATATATTATATGTATTTCATTTTCTTTGTAGCATGAATGGTTGTGTTACAAGATAATGCACTACACTTTTCTTTTTGAAATAATTTAAGTTAGTAGAATTGAAAAACAAATTGTCACAATGCATAAACAAGTAAACTTCATTTTGTTTCAAATACTAGTTAAATTATGATATATAACATTGGCAAAAATCATAGAAAATAATATTTGCTTTAGAATATATAAATGTCTAGTTTTGATATCATTTGTGAATCACAATCTCGTTTAAGATAAATAATCTTAATGAGATTCATTTTTCAAGATATGCTAAGGAGCATTCATAAATCAAAGCACATTTATTAAATCAAGTAATATGTCATCAAAACCAAATAACCGGTTAATCATGAACAAAAGATTAAAACTTTGCATTTACTCTTATCTTAACATTTAACACATCTCTATTGGGATAGTGAGTAAAATATATCATGTAGACTTACCTTCATAAAAACATGGTGTTTGAGTCACATTATGCCAAGTATTAGTGAATCAAGCAAACTTCATATTTGGTACTCTTCGATAGGTGAATTTAGGAACTCAATTTCTTCTAAAAAGAGAATGACTACTGGAGAATCTATTGACTAGAAACTCAATTTAACCTAACGGTTGGATTGCTTCTATGTGAGAAGTTGGGTGTGTGTAACCCGTAAAAATGGTCGTGTTTAGCCTGAATTGAGCACCACTAGTAATAGTCTCATACTCATTCTCCAACTTGATTAAATCGCTCTTCCTAAATGTACCTAACGCTAAGCTTACTTTTATGAACTTTGCTTCTCATTAGATGATTTCATTCCTAGATTTATGGCATATCGCATATATGTTATTTCTAGATGTTTATTTGCTCCTATGTGATTTGATTGTATGCCTTTACATGATTTACTCTATATGTATCATTCATCTAGGTATATTTTTATTTCTTTTAGATCCTACACCCTTATTTCATATGAACCTTAGTGTCGTTTTCCGATAGGTCATATTAGTCTCATAATATATCCGGATGAGCATGAATTTAATGGGAAGGGAAATGACACTCACTCACATATATCCTTCTACCTCACACCACCTAGAGTACCACCACCACTTCCTACAACCTCACATGCCACTCCCATGTTGCATGTGCAAACCTTCACCCAAGACAATTATCATGCTCCACCACCATCACCTTCCTCCGAACACTTGAAGTTCGTTGAGGAGCTAAAAGAGACTCATGAGCTTAGTGCTCTTTTAGCATTACATCTTGCTCAACGCAATTTGGATCCACCTCAATCAAGCTCACCATCATCACCACATAACATTAACCAAATTGAGAAGCATGTTAACAATTGCCCTTGTTGCATCTTCCTTCAACAACATACCATTGCTTTGAATGAGCACTTTACCTGGATTGAGTATCTTCTTACTAGATCTCAACAAACCCCATCACTTGAACAACATCAAAACCCTCAACCAACAAACCCCACTTCAAATCCACCACTCCATCCATCAAAGAATATATCAACTCACAATTATCTCCACCACCAAAAGTTATCACCACCTCATCCAAGTGAATTTCATTACGAAATGCGTCATTTCCACTTACTAGCAAGTGAAGAACACAATGAAGAAATCCAAGCTTCAAGTGTTGTCGACTCATGATCAAGTGTTGTCGACTCATCACCACCTCATTTCACATATCCACCTTCGGTCGTCAACCAACAAAACACCTAAAAATCCCATGATTTCCTATCATCCACCCTTGTCGAACGATATATTAATCCAAACCATAATTGTCAACCCTTTGTCATCACCTTCCCTTTACATTCACGCTCATCCCTCCTCATTCCCCTTCTAGTTTTCCACAATTGGGTCATAGGATTTGTAGAAACGATAGCATGAGATAATAGTAGGCTTAACCAATCCTCTTGAGCATGAGATCTATAACAAACATCTTTTAAAATATATGATTAATGATATTTGTTGTCAAAAATCTAATATCTTTAAAAATATGCAAAAAACCTCACATTTTGGAAAATAGTTTTTCAAATAACTATCCCACTTTTAAATAAGATGTTTTCACAATAAATATCCACAATTTTGTTTTGATCAAAACCAAAGATTGAGAAAATTTTATTTACCTTTCATTAACACATTTTGAAGTAAAACCGAATCTATTTTATTCAATTAACTCTCATATCTACATGAAAACCTACTTTCAAACATTGTTGAATAATGCTAAAAACGTCTCTTTAAATCATGCATGGTGATCTCATATTTGTCATCTATATTTATATAAATGACACTTATAAGTGAACTAAATCAAATCAAGAGGGCCATGGTTTATCTATTAAGACTTCGTTTGTAACAAGTCTAGAAACCCATGCTATCATAATACGCATTAGGATTAATTCTCCTAGTTATGTAGTTATGAAATACTTGATGTTGCTTATTGTTTCCTAGCACTTATATTTTGCTTGCTAGATGAGTATGTTTGCATGCTAGATGAAATTGCTTGATTACTTAATCTCTTTGGTTAACATGCTTTAGCTACATAATTGCCTACATAATCTGTCTATGTTTAATTGCCTCAAAGAGTTGGACTTGTTTGAAACCAAAAACACAACCTTTCTGCAATGCACTACCAAAAACCCTTTTCTGGCAATCTGGGAATCACCAGATGGGCGGCCCCCTTAAATCATAAGGCGGCCCCCTTAATTATTAAGGGGACCGGCCTCCAATTAAGGGGACCGGCCATCTGATGGTCGAATGTGTTGTTTCCCTTTTCTATTTTTTAGCCCATTTCATCCTACACTTCCCAAAATTCACAAACCTATTCTATCCTAAACCTTCCATCAAAGTTTATCCATCCTTGATCCCACCAATCCTACATTTTCCTAGGTTCTAATCTTTGCATTAGATTCTAAATTTTCTTTTGGATTTAGGTTTTGTTTTAAAAACAATAATTGCATGTGTCATACTTTTAGTGCATATACCTAATATGTCCATATATTGTTCCCCTATTAGTTTCATGCATATATCCATTATCATCATTATATACATGTGCACTTGTCTACTAACTTTGTTTTGAAGGATTACTTCACCGCTCGATTCTTTGGTAGCCAAAACAAGTTTTGAGCATACACCAAGGGGGAGCATACACCAAGGGGGAGCATTGAGGTTGATAGGATCAAGGCTTTACTTACGATGATGCAAGCTCGCCTTTTATATTCTATCTCAAGAGTTCAAGCATTGTAGAAGTCTCATTTAGAGTCCACCTTTTTGCTTCGACAAAAGGGGGAGAAGAAGTGTAAACAAGTAACTTATACATTTTACTATAAGTTATAGTTTACATAGTTTGTCATCATCAAAAAGGGGGAGATTGTTGGCATGAATATTACGATATTTAATCTAAACATCCTCTTCATGTTTTGATGATGACAAAAATGTAAGTTACAACATATAACGTAAAGTGCTTAAGTTACTTGTGATCACAATTCATCTATGCATTCTTACGTCAACAAGCCTCGACATCTCAACGTCTCAAGTATGCTTCAACAATCACTTAAGGTATGGATAAACAAGTGTTTAATACATTTCATGATCAAAGGGGTATTTAATTAACTAATACAAAGTTTATTTAATTATATAAACTTATTATATATTTTTGAAAAACACTTTTGGTAATAAAGAAAAATGTTTTAATCATACTAAATATATGATTTCAAACTTTTAACCAAAATTAGTTAGTTTTTCACCAAATAAACTTTCCCCACTAAAAGACAGAAAATCTGGCCGTTTCAGTAGGGCGGCCCCCTTAATTATAAGGGGCGGCCCCCTTAATTTTAAGGGGACCGGCACACAATTAAGGGGACCGGCCACGCTCCCCTGTCAGATTTTGTCAAAAATTTTTCCCTATAAATACCACCTCAAACCTGGAATTTTTCCAACCTTTTGCACAAATATTTTCAGATCCAATTCTCTCTAAACATCCTTCTAAAACCCTTTGATCATAAGATTATTAATCTTTGTTTCAAGTGATCCAATCTTTCATCACTTAAAGTGCAAGAGAAGTATCCTCCCTATCATAAACCCAAAGATGTATTAGGATCTAGTTAGTGCTTATGTGAAGTTGTGAAGACATTAGTGGCTTGAAGGTGTCAAGACATTAATGCATTGAAGTTGTGAAGACATTAGTGCCTTGAAGGTGTCAAGACATTAGTGCATTGAAGTTGTGAAGACATTAGTGGCTTGAAGGTGTCAAGACATTAGTGCCTTGAAGGTGTGAATATACTCTTGGTGTGAAGAAAGAGTTAGGAAGTATTAAGTTGTGAAGAAGTTAGGAGTGAAGAAGATAGGTGTGAAGAGTATAGAAGATTGGTGTGTAGAAGATTGGTGTGTAGATGATTGGTGTGTAGAATATTGGTGTGTAGAAGATAGGTGTGAAGAAGTGGTGTGATTAAGTAGTGAATTGGTGTGTAGTTGTTGTGATTAAGGTGTGAAGTTATTGTGGTGTGTAAATTGGTGTGTAAGGTTTTCTCCGCCAAAAGGGAGCTTGTTGAGTAGTGAAGAAAACTCTCGAGTAGGTGACTCGGGGAGTGGAGTAGGAACAAGGAAGGTGTCCTTGTAGCCGAACCACTATAAATCATCGTGTTCGGTTTGCATGTTCTTTCTCTCATCTCTTTTCATTCATTCTTGCATTTATCGCTTTATATCTATGCTTGCCTATATGTCTTAATTGTTGCTTATATTGTTGTGATGATTGAATGTGTTGTACATAGAAGTTAATAGTGTGATAGGACATATTATTGTATGTTATGGTCAAATGGACTAATATATATATTTAACACTTCTCATGTTGAGCTTAACTTAATCGATAATTTGATACAAAACGTTTTAAGATTTTAAAAGGAAAACTTATACACACAAAGTTTGATCTATGCTTCATTCATAAAACTAAGTTTTGAAAACTAATCTAAAAGTTCACATATATAATTGATCATATTGATTATATGTTGCTTTTATACTAAAATCTAATTGAAGGTTTTTCAAACAAACAATTGAATAAATTCTAATCAACATTTTGAAACAAAGTTTTTACAAAACGAAAAAGAAGGGAAAACTATTCAACCCCCCCTTCTAGTTTTCCACATAACAGATTTAGGCCATGAATATATATATCAAAATATGTACGGAACATGATTCTTTACATCATTTTATTAGTCGATTAAATTTGCTTTCTAATTGTTATTTCTTGTGGTAGAGTTTTATAATTTTATGTGTAGATTTCTGTGATTTTATGCGTCATAATACATTCGAACAAGAGAAGAATAGGAACAAAGCAGCAATAAAGTCGATCAAGGATTTAGATGAATCGAAAATGGGGTAGAAACATACCCTTGATGTGAGGATACGAGCAGAAACAAAACCAAAATCGAACCACCAGCCTATAAAGGTCGAACACCAGCAGTCGACCCTCCAGCAACCTTGGAAATCCACGAATATAAACCCCTTAATCGACACAGAAGTGACCTACGTCCACGACCTAACAAGCCACGACCAAAACTCCTTCGTACCCAATGTAATCATGAGCAAGACGCCATCTTACACGAGCCTTCGTACACCTTTTAAATGATCGAAAGAGGAAAAGATAAAATTGTGCCGCCACCATCTTGAAGGCTTGTACTCGATCAGAGAAAAAGAATTATACCGCCATTTGTTGTTCTAAGTTTTAGGGTTTGTGAGATGTGCTAAAATTGTGTGTTGGTATATTCGGTTATGCCAAAATATGGGGAAAGTATAATACGCATCTAGCCAAAATTGTGGGGAAACAGATTAGGAAAAGACGTGATTATAGGAGGTGATTGAAAGACTAATTCGAAATCAAGTCAATCATGTAATTAGACCTTTTATTAAGCTTTATTCATTTGTGACAAGAAATAAAAATAATCGGCCCGTACTTAGAAAACGTGTGATGTATTCTTAGTTACCTAGTTATGTTAATTTCTCATTTATCATAAGATATAGGTTCCATTATGTGGCGTAATATTTAAATGTTAACATTTTAATACTTATGTTATAATATATCGCAACGTATTGAACAATTATTCGTCTTTTCAAAAGTTTAAAATTAGAGGGTATTTTGGGTATTTAATAAGTTTTAAAATTTCGGGTTTTACAGCTCATCCTGTCCAAAGTACTGTTGTAGAAACACAGAATCCATGTACAACTTTGATCACTACCACTTCATCACATACCCCCAATTCAGATGATGTTCTGTGTTCATTCTTTGCCCAACAAGATACTCTACCTGTCACTTATCAAGAAGATCTCCTGCAAATTGATGATGATGCTATGGAAGAAATTGACATAAGATGGCAGGTTGCCATGATTGCTGCAAGGATCAAGAAGTTTATGAACAAGACAGGAAGAGGTATTGATTTCAAGGCTAAGCAGGGTATAGCATTTGACAAGTCCAAGATTGAATGCTTTAATTGTCAAAGGACTGGTCACTTTGCAAGGGAATGCAAGTTTGCAAAGTATCAAGCAAACAGGATGATTGAACAACCTAAACCCAAGGTTGAAAGAAAAGAAGTCCCTATTGCTGAGCCAAAGTCACAAGCTTTGGTTGCTCAAGAAGACTTGTCAGAAGTTGATTGGAGTAAAGAATTTGATGATGAACCAGTAACCTATTCTATGGACTTTCAGATGTATTGTTGAACAACATGTGTAAGGTTTTTAATGGAAAACTAGTTGATGGAAGGGATAGGCCTATTATAGGAACACTGGAATACATAAGGGAATATCTCATGAGGAGGATTATGACAGTGAATAAAGTGATAGCTAGTTCTAATGGTCCTCTCACACCCACTGCATAAAAATTGTTTGATAATATCAAGAGAGAGGCTTCCAAGTACACTGTTCAATGGAATGGAGGTATACACTACCAGGTGACTGGTCCTTAGGGAGACCAGTGTGTTGTGGATGTTTTTGAGAAAACTTGTTCTTGTAGGAAGTGGGAATTAACAGGGCTATCATGCAAACATGTAGTGGCTGCAAACTGGAACATGGTATAGAACAGGCAAGAAACAGGGTTACCAGAGACATAGGTCCATCCTTGCTACATGCTAGAAACATGGAAGCAAGTTTATTAATTCAAGATTATGCCAATAAAGGGACCAAAAATGTGGCCTAAGTGTAATTTTCCATCTACTATCATTCCACCAGTCCACAAGCCTCAACCAGGCAGGCCAAGGAAATAGAGAAGGAAGTCAGCCTTGGAGAAATCAGAGAGCATGGTGAAGAACAACAAGCTTTCAAGGAAGTTTAGGACAGTTACTTGTGACAAGTGTGGATGTCGTGGTCACAATTCTAGGAGTTGCACAGGTCCAAGAGTTATAAAGACCAAGAAGAAAAGGTCAAATGTTGCTAGTGCAAGTGCTTCTGATGCAGCTGGTGCAAGTAGGAGAAGTGAGCAAAATGTTCCTGCTAGTGTAAGTGGAAGAAGTGTGGATAAGGGAAAGGGTATTGTAGTGGATGAACCAGGTTCCAAGAAGAAACAGCCCAGGAAGAAAGTCATTAACATTGGCTAATGTTATTTTTAGTTAGCAGAATATCTAAATGGTTGCTTGTATGGACCATAAACAGTGTTTTATTTTGGGTTATTTGTGTTTATGTTTGTGGTTGCTTATATGCACCATAACCTTGGTTGTTAAGACAATTTGACTTATGTTTATGACTGCTTTAATCCAATATTTAATAGTTGCTAGTGACAACAAATTTTCCCTAAAACCTTGTGTTTTCCTGCATCATTTTGGCGATATATAGAGTGCTTTGTATGGGTTTGACTTTGTAGATTGTTTAACATTGGGTCTGATTTGGATTGGTTTAACATACCTATATAAGTTTGACTTTGTAGAAGTTTGACTTTGTAGATTGTTTAACATTGGGTCTGATTTGTAATTGGTTTAAACATTGACTTAAGTTTTAGTTGTTTGCTTCTCAATTTTGGCTGTTTTTTGTACATGTTTACACCAAAAAATCTACACAAAAACTTTTGTACACAAAATACTCTGATTATTTTTTCCTTTGGTCAATTTCAAAAGTCAAACTCTGGTTTCAACCTCATAACTCAATTCAACAACCTAGCATTGAATGTCATTAACTTTCACTTCGATAAAAGAGTAAGATTTGCCTTTAAATTTACATCAATACAATCAAAATACACAACTTACATCCAGGCAAAACCTAAACTTTGATCCAAAATACTCAAACATGAGTTCAAAGCCAGAAATCATTGAAATTTCTTCTAATTTAACCTCCTCTGATGAACTCATGTCTCCTCAACCACCTTGGAATTTACCATACAATACAAATCCAAACAAGATAATCTCAAGGCCAGTGGTTGATGATTCAAGCTCGAACTCCACTGATTCCAAGTCTGTTTCTAGCTATGTGTCTAGCTATCATTCAACCTCATCTGAAGAATATCAACCTGTCTCAAAAAAGGTTTCAAGGTCTGTCTATCCTCCTGTACAAGATAAGCATGTTGCCACTCAATCTCTTTCAATCAATGGCAAAAGGATTCAAGTGTTATGGCTTGCAAGCAAGGAGACTTATTTAGCAATCAAACAAAAAAGGTTTAGGATCAAACCTTTTACACCAAATGCAGCCAAAGGAAAAGGGAAAAGGACCATGGGTAGCTTTTGATGTCACTTGAAGCATTCCCACCACTGTCTTTTGTTAAAAATGTATTACATTATCTTTTGAATGTAATATGCATCTATGCATGCATCTATCTATGTAATAAAAAAATGCATCTATGTAATGAAATGGTACTTGTTTCTGTTAAGTTAAAACTACTTGTTTTCATTAATCATCAATGCTAAAATACCACTTGGTACATTGTTACAAGTCTAAACTTAACATTCTAACCTAATACTTACTTCAAACATAAACAAAAGATCCAACTTAATGCATTTCCTACTTGATAGCAAAAAGGACAACAAATAAGATCCAAGACCAAATTAGATACTTCTTCATTTTTGCACGACCAGTTTGGGCTTCAATTATTGCTCGCTCAAGATTGTTCCTCGACCTTATTAAACCTGGTATGATTTGAAGAGAACGATTACACATGGGGGGGGGGGGGGGGTCATACCAATCAATCCATCTACAGTTTGAACCCTGTTAAACAACATTACACCAATAATTATTTGATTTTCGTTAGTTTCATTCAATTAATTAAATCTTACAAAAACTTACTTCAATCAGGCAAGAGTAAAACCTTCGGTTTGGGTTAACATTCGTCCAAGAGGTTTTACCAATGGCAACTCTTCCACAATGGAAGGTCTTTAAATTTCAAATAAAATAAGCTCAATATTGCAATACTTTTAACTTAAATAATAATAATAATAATAATAATAATAATAATAATAATAATAATAATAAGTATTGAAATTTGAAAATCAACTTCTTATTTTTGGGGTAATAAGTCAGAATTATTGCAAATATTTGAATGATATAGAATTATAGCAATAAACTCATTACAATAATCAATAGTAGTTTATGAAGATTTTCATATACATTTTACTTTTAGAATATAAACTATTTAGTTAAAAGAGATTACTAATATAATAATTGAACTTTTTCATTTCTATAAATACGTTAGGTTTATAGATAAAAAAATATGAAATGCGTTACATCATCTAGTTATATGAAAACGCAATGATATCAAATTATATAGACGTATGTAATATTTTTGGTGCAAGGAAAGTGAAGTAATTAAATGATTTTGAGTGAATATATCATAAAAGTTTTATCAAACAATACACCACTTCAGCGCGTGAAATATTTTATTCTTGTTTTAAGACAATTATCATACATCAAAACATCACTTGTTTGGAAAAACCGGATCAAACCGGAGATGAAAAACGAACCGGTCTCCGGTTCAGTTCTAAGCTTAAGAATAAAAAACAGCAAGAGTACGAAGGGCAAAGAGGTCAAAGGAGTTAAAAATAGTACTAGTAGTAGTTTGCTGTAACAACACACAAACAACCCAACAAAGCCCAGTTTCGTTATCAGACACGCAAACACTTTCAACACTTCTCTCTCTCTCTCTATAACAGAAAGTTAGGGTTTATTTCAGTTATTATAAAAAGGGGAATAATAACGACCAACTGAATTACCTAAATTAACCTATCAATTCCGTTAATTCATTAGTTATTTAACAGATATTGCCGTGAATTGAGGTGTACGGATCTAAGCTGTTTTAAGCAAGGTAACATTTTTACATTACAAGGTTGTATTGTAATTTCATTATAAATTGTTTTTATTAAGTAGTTAAATGATGTAGTAAGAATTGTTATATAAAAGATCCAACTTTGTTGTTATATTTGAATTGGTTTATGATTTCATTATCAAATTAGTTTTTAGATTTTTATTGTGTAGAGTAAACGTGTTCGACTTATTCGGATTAGTTTTCGGCTAATGGGGTTTTTGGATCAGCTGATATAGTGGCTTCTTGAAATTTTTTGAGCTTGTCAAGTACTCAAGTTGACCTTATGACTTACTAGGCTTTTGTTATGGTTAATAAGATGGGCTTCTTAGCTTATATTAGCTTGCGTTTATAGCTTATTTAAGTCATAAGATCGAACTGTTAAGGGTTTATTATCTATAAAAGTTTGCCTACCAATAAAGCTCATAAGCCACAAAAGGATGACCTTACGAGCTTATCAAAGTTTCAGTAAGTTCATAAGCCCATCAAATAAACTAACTCAAACACCCAGTTCGTAAGCTCGTAGCTCCGATAAGTTAGCTTATTGGCATTCCAAAATCTCAATAAGCCGAGAAATCTATATAAAGCTAATAAAAACATTGAAAACTCCGAAACTATTGCAACTTAGGGTTCCTGACATGCTTAGATTTGGTTCGCATTTAAGTATCGTGGATTGTTGTGGAGTCTCACTACTTGTTGTGGTCAAGGTTACATTTTCGAATTACACAAACCTTGTTTTGTAGGAATTGATTGCAAAGAATTATATATAACTCTTTAGACTGTTTAATGCATACCCGATGTCTATATGGCCATCAGTCCATCCACCTCTAGAAATTTTACGTCTTAGGGTCTTCTGGCTAGTTTGTAGGACAATTTTGATTTTTCCTTGAAATTTTTGGCATGCCTAAAAAGTTGCGTTAGTGATGTTTTTCTGAACAGTTTGTCCTGGCGGAATTTTCACATATGAAATCAAGTCCCTTATGGCAAAAGATAACCCGCGTGGTTCTTAATAAGTGATGGGAAACATGCTCAATATCGTACGAGTTATCTGTTAATACTGATATAATGTTCTTGTTTTAATCAATTTTTGGCATGCTTATGTGGGGTTAAGTTCATGAGTATATATCTTTCACATCTTAAATTATTGTTATCTCTGTTGTTAGTTTGTTACCTGCATTGCCTTTACGAATAATCAACTGGTGATATTGTGATAATCACTACTTAGTAAGGTGTCATAGTTTAAAATTTTAAGCGAATAAGTAGGCAATCTGCCAATTACGTAATTATTTCTGAAAGAGGATCCCTTTATACTGTTAAATTTTATAAACTCTCACTTCTTCCTTACAAAGTTATCCTTTATGGTGACAAAACTTACAGTTTTGGCTTTCTACCGGCTTTAGACAGTCACCATGGCCTTTTAACTGATCTGCATATTATTGTGTATCTAGAAAACTTCTGCATCCTCTCTCGTGTTTGTTGGTATCGAGTAACTTTTTAACGTCATGTATTTGCGAAATGAATGCAATCATACACCAAAAAGATCTGTCGGTTACTCGGTTTGATATTTGGAAATGCCATCCTGCTTCTCTTCCCCCCTACTATGAGTTATATTACCATAATTTATACAAGTTCTGCTAAGCCCATGAACCAGTGGTTGGTTTTTGATGTTGTTCACTATCGTCTAGCTGAGTGGGTAGGTCAAAAGGTTCTCTATTACTTCACTTAATTTTGGCAAAATACTATTGATATGAGATTAAAAGATTGAGAGTATAGCTGAAGGATTTCAAAATACAAACTGACTGAAATATGACCCCAACCTCATTGAATTCCAGACAAAGATCAACTGAAATTGATTATGACTTGATTAGTGAGAAATATAGTAAAACACATTTCTTGTTTTACTTGATAACCAAAGCAATGATCGTGCGTTTTTCATCATTTTATGCAAGTGAAGGTATAACATGTTAATTCAGATACACTGATTAAGAAATTCGATTATCCTTCCAGGTGATGACGGTGCATACTCATACATGATACTGATTGATGGATCCTGAAAGCAAGAAGTTTGGAAAAGGTGAGTACGGAAACTCAAGTGTTTTCTTTCACCCATGGCTTACTTACTTTATGGTATGTGCATGCTTTTGCATATTGATGGTTGAAGCCTTGTGATTTGGTATTATCCCTCTGGCAGTGCTTGCTTAGTTCTTGAGTTTTTAAATACCAGCATTTGTATTGGGATTTTTTAAAAGTCAGTTTTGGGTTTTGTTCAGAACAAGAATCGAACTGTTTGCTTCTTTGTTTAGAACTGTTTGGTTTTTCTGTATTTTGCTCTTTGTCAATGATGTTGCAGTCAAGAATCAATAAAAAGTGCATTTGATGCATCCAACTGTTTTGAAGCATTTTCTCTTTCATAAGCTGCGATGTTTTGTAGATCCTGCTTTTGTATTCTCATTCTGTATTAAGCAAGTAACTATCTTCTTTTTTATTTTTCTTTGATTTTTCTGATATAGGACCTAGGGAACTTACAGGTGCTGTAGATCTTATAAGTTACTATAAATTGTTGCCGCATCATGAGTTTTTCTGCAAGAAATCACTTCCTTTGTCAATTTCGGATACACACTACCTTCACAATGTTGTTGGGGAGTCCGAAATTAGAAAAGGTGAAGGGATGCAGTTGGATCAGCTGATTCAGAATACGTCTTTCCCAAGGGACACAAATACACGAATACTACCATTTGATATGGACATCTTGGGGGAAGCCTTTCAACTGAGGGATACTGCTCCAGTTGACCTGCCATCTGTAAGTAGTTTAGACATATGTCACTTGTTTCAGGTTTAGTTAGATTATTAGCTGTTCACGATTGGTTTCTCTGGAAATAATGTTCCAAAACAACTATGGATAAGATACATTCTAATTCCAATTATGTATGTCTATCTATGATCTATTGTCTATTGACCTTATCATTTGTGTTGTAATTAGTAATATCTATGGATATCAGTGCCGTGCTTTCTACAGTTTTGATATCCTGACTTATGCTGTATTTTCTAGTCAGAAAAGGGAACTCCTACTGTAGCAGGAAAATCTAAAAGTGAATCAAAGGACAAGGAAAAGAAACACAGAAAGCACAAGGACAAAGACAGGGAAAAAGATAGGGAGCATAAGAAACACAAGCATCGTCATAAAGATCGAAGTAAAGATAAGGATAAGGAAAAAAAGAGGGATAAAAGTAGTCATCATGATTCCGGTGCTGAATCCTCAAAGAAACACCACGAGAAGGTTAGCCACTAATTTTGTACTGGGTTGCTTTCAAATGTTTAAAGACCATGGGTCTGAAGAATATGATGTTACTAGTAATTTTGTTAGCCTCTAGTATTCTTCTATATCTCATATCATTAAATTTGTTTGGAAGTATGCATGTAGGTTCCACCTTGATTACATAGCTTGTTGTAAGTATCTTGTTGAGTTAAATGACGGAAAATGCTGATGTAGAGGGGGTTGACACATAATTTGAGTGCCTGTCTGTAATATTTTTTATATCCCAATATAATTTTATCTGTGCGCTATTTTGACATCTTTTCAGAAAAGGAAGCATGATGGAGATGAAGATCTCAATGACATCCACAGACACAAGAAAAGTAAGGTAACTTGGATGCTGCACAATGCCTTGAATATCTCACAGTTATGTGGTTATGTATTAAAGATTTCAGGATTTTCCGACTGACATATCTTGTTAATTTTTCAGCATAAGAGTTCAAAGATGGATGAAATGGGTGCAATGAAATTAACAGCTTAAAAGCTGCTTGTGATCTTTATTACTGTTTGTCCTCGTCCTCGATGTTGCAAATGAAAATTCGAGAGGTCCTTACTTAGTGTAGTCAATTAATCAAGGTACTCAATATTTCTTCCTTCCATATCATTTCAATTTTAATTTTGATTTCTTTTCTTTAAACATAATTTACTTGTAAAATAGCCATATAGAACATACTTATACGATACAACTTGTTTCTGCGGCTATACTTGTGCCACGAACTTCCTTAAACATTACAATTCAACTTTTGACGAGACACATCTTTTACAATATAATCTTTATGATAAACAAAAGTTGACAGTCAACAAATGCTCTCTTGTTAATATCGTTTATCTTTATCTGAATGTTCATTTTGCTTTCCTATATTCATTTTCTAAATTATATGTAAATGTTTTTGCTATAAGCTAGTGCTGAACAACATTTTGGAATACATTGATACTTGAGGAGATATTAGTTATTTGAGTAATTTTGATAATTGATCCATGATTAGCGAATTTCTAGATTATTGTTACTATTAAAATTATGTCTTTATCATTTAATCCACTATGCATTGGTCGCTGCACTTTAACGACGATGTTATAAAATGCATTTCCATAAAAAAAAAAAAAGTTCAGGAGTCATTGTAGCTCATAATTGTGTGTCACCTGGCCTGTTGGTAGAGCATACATGTTCTGTCATGGCACCTGCTGAATAATATAACCTATATATTAAAATATTCATCTTTTATTTTTTGCAGAACAGTCCCAAGATTACTAAAGATTGCATGAAGGTGAATTCGCCTGTTGAACTAGATTTAAATTGAAGGTACAAATCGATGGAAAACAAACTTCTTTGTAGCATAGATGGGCTTTGACTCAAAACTTCAACCCTTTATTTCAGTTTAGTAGTGTGTTGATATATCGGCAGTTAGCTATATCATCATTTCTCATTCAGAACTCTGTTAGGCTTTACAAGTAGTCATAGTTTGCAATATTTGGGGTGGCCAGCATAAACAAAATGTTCAAGTGTATCAATATCAATTTTGTCTTTTTTAGAAGCTTTAAGCTAGTGTTGTGTATGTATTTTTTTTTACAGATAGGCTGGGTTAAAGTGTTGTAAATACCAGTGAAATGACAACTTAAATTAATAGTGCAGTCAATGGTAGTGTGAAGGAAAATATGTCTGTCATTTTGGCCCATTTTATAGAAATGAACTCTGCTCTTGTTTACTATGATAATATTGTTTACTATGATAATATTCTTTACACATGATTGGTATTATCTTCGGCAGAGCCCTTATATGGGTCTGTACATCTAGGTCTAGCATGTCCAAGATAGTTGAAATCTGCACATTTGTATTTGACAGTTTTGACTCTCACTTAACGGTGTGTCCAAGAGTTTTTGGTTATTTTCTCTTAACGGATAAAATGGGTTGAATTATACAGTTGGCTAAAGAACTGGATAATAGTTGCACACATGCAAATACTTTATCTGTAACGGGTAAAAGTGGGTCGAAATATTTGAACAATTAGCTACAAGGAAACCGGTCAAAAGTCATGCAACAAGTTTTGAAATAACGTAACTCTTATCGTATTTGGCACCCAAGTATTTCAGACATAATTTTTATACATTAAAAAAAAAAAGTGTTAATTGCATTTTTTGTCCATGTGGTTTGGTCAAATTGCAAGTTTGGTCCCTAAAACTTTAAAAGTGCAGTGGACGTCCCCATTTATAGTTTGGGCTGCATGTTTGGTCCTTGGGCCAAAGTTAAATGACTAACCTACCCCCTCTTTCCATAGGGAAAATGCAATTTAATCATTTATATTTTCTTTTCATTTTTTTACAAGCTACGTCCTTGTGATTTGCACACAAAGTCACATTCAGTCATTTTTTTCAAATTTCTCTCATGAATCAGTGTTACACTCTGTTCTCGAAAAAAATTTAGGAAAAAAATGAAAGTAAAGTAAAGAAAGAGTAAGTAAAGAAAGAAGTGAGAAGTAAAGTTGTGTTTCACCCCACTTTTGGGGTGAAAGTTTTCAAAGCAAAATGTCTCCACTTTCATCCATTTACTTTCCTTTTCATTTCTAAAAGAAACTTGAGAACACACATTTTATCACTTTCACTTTCCTTCATCCTTTTTACTCAACTTGAGAACACAATGTTAATTGTTGTCAAATTTTGTCGTTTACGTCCCTTTTGCCAACGATCATTAGCATTTAACGTTTTGTCCGATTTTATACGGTTTGCTCGTTTTCTTACGTTGCTGTCGATTTTATACCTTTACGTCCGTTTTTGTCCGTTTTTATACGTTTTCGCCCGTTTTCTTGCGTTATCATCGTTTTTGTTCGATTTTATACGTTTTCGTCCATTTTTATACCCTTTCTTACGTTTTCATACGTTCGTTTTTGTCTATTTTATACGTTTTCGTTCATTTTTATACGCTTTCTTGCGTTTTCATATGTTTTCGCCCACTTTCTTACGTTTATATACATTTTCGTCCATTTTTATACGCTTTCATCTGTTTTTATACATTTTCGCCTGTTTTCTTACATTTTTGTCGGGTTTTATACCTTTCACTCTCAAGCTTCTTCTATTACCTTGTTTACCGGTGTGAATTTCTCCGAATAAAACAAACAAATCACTTTCCATTTAGGAGCTTTAGATCTTGACTTGACGCTATTGGAGGATAGGCCTACTGACCTTATTGATGATAGTACAGAGGCTCAAAAATCACACCATAAGGCATGGACAAGGTCTAACAGACTCTGCTTGAACTTTATACGAATGACAATTGCCAACAACATTAAGTCTTTTCTTCCCGGCATTGAAAATCAGAATGCTAAAGATTTTCTTAAGCTTGTGGAAGAGAAGTTTCGTTCTGCTGACAAGGCACTAGCAGGGACACTTATGACTGAACTCACCACCATGAAATTTGATGGTACAAAGAATATGCAGCAACTTGTCCTTGACATGACCAACACTGCAGCAAGACTTAAGACACTGGGTATGAATGTGGGTTACTCTTTCTTGGTGCAATTCATTATGAATTCACTTCCTCCTGAATATGGACCGTTTCACATCAACTATAACACATTAAAGGATAAGCGAAATATTGATGAACTTTCCAGTAAGCTTATTCAAGAGGAAGCAAGACTAAAGAAATAAAGAGTTCAATCCATTAACCTGGTGTAATCAAGGAGTTGACAAGAAACTCAAACCCAAACCCAAACCCAAGAATTTTATGAAGAAAAAACACGCTACAACCTCAAAGGTTGCTAATGGTGAAAAGAATGAACAAAGGGACAACAAATGCAATTTTTTCAGGAAAGAATGACATTTCCAAAAGGATTGTCCTAAGCGTAAGGCTTGGTTCGAAAAGAAATGTATACATTATGTTTCTGTATACTTTGAATCAAAATTGTCTGAAGTTCCTTCTAATACTTGGTGGTTTGATTTTGGTGCTACTACTCATGTTTTAAATATTATGCCTAGATTCCTTACAATCCAAACCACAAGCCTAACTAATAACTTTCTCTTTATGGGGAACCGAATAAAGGCCTCAATTGAAGGCGTAAGGACTTATAGATTGAAGTTAGATACCGAGCTTCACTTGGATCTAATGAATACTCTCTATGTACCTTCATTTCTAGAAATTTAATTTCTGTTCCGAGACTTGATGTTAGTGGATACACTTTTGGTGGTGGAAATGGTCGTTTTAATTTATATAAGAATAAATCCTTGGTTATGGTATTCTTATCGATAATTTATATAAATTAAAATTTGATGAAGCTTTTTCTGAATCTCTATTTATTGTTGATCATAATTTTGGAATGAAACGTAGCCTGGTGAACGAAAATTCGGCCTTCTTGTGGCATAAACGTTTGGGTCATATATCCAAAGAAAGATTACAAAGATTGATGAAGAATGAAAATTCGGCCTTCTTATGTGTGGAATGCATTAAGGGTAAGCAAACCAAACATAGCAAGAAAGGTGCCACAAAAAGCAGTAATCTCATTGAATAACATAAGTTTCAAACATGAAAACGACTCATTTAACACTTGGTTTTGGTGGTTTGAGTATGACAGATATACGTTTTATGTATCAAAAAGTTAAATATTGAACCCTAGAATACTAAAAACAATTAATTTAAAAAATAAAAAATTGCATAGTACATTTTTTCCCTTAACAGGTCTTAACAGGTCCTAACAGGTACCCAATTTGCCAGCTCTATATTTGTTGCATGAAAAATCTCAATCTATAAATGCCCTTGAGGTGTTTGTAAACGAGGTTGAGAGGCAACTTGACATAAAAGTGAAAATCGTAAGATCTAATAGAGGTGGTGAATATTATGGAAAGTATGATGCATCTGGATAGTATCCTGGTCGCTTTGTAAAGTTCCTCGAAAGTCGCGACATATGTGCTTAATTTACTATGTCGTGCACGCCACAACAAAATGGTGTAGCAGAAAGGCAAAACAAAACATTAATGGAGATGGATAGGAGCATTATAAGTAAATCCTCTTTAACCGAAAGTTTGTGGATGTATGCACTTTGAACCGCAGTGTATCTGTTAAATAGGGTTCATAGTAAGTCAGTTCCAAAAACTCCTTTTGAGTTATGGACTGTAAGGAAACCTAGTCTGAGACACTTGCATGTATGGGGTTGTCCAGTAAAAGCATGGGTTTACAATCCACAAGAAAAGAAATTGGATTTAAAAACCGTTAGCAGTTACTTTATTGGTTACCCAGAAAAGTCCAAAGGGTATAGGTTTTATTGTCCAAATCACAGTTCCAGAATTGTTGAAACATGCAATTCCAAATTTCTGGAAAATGGTGAAGTTAGTGGGAGTGTTAAAAATCAAGTTATGGATATTAACAAAATAAGGGATAATGATCCATCACCCATGAATGTTCATAAATCCACAACTGCACCGAATGTTGTTCCTGTATTTCAAAATCAAGAACAACATTTAAATAATGAACAAACACTCCATGAAGAAACTAACTCACTAACTCAAACAAGTGAGCCCGTTGGGATAGCAGTAAACAAACCTGTAAGGGTTAGAAAGTCAGCTATTCATGATGATTATATAGTTTACTTGCAAGAGACAGATTTTGATATTGTTAGAGTTTGTGGATAAATATTAATATGTATATGTCTAGTATCGAACCCGAGACCACGGGATTGCACACTTTACGTATGAGAATTAAAGTATAATAATTTAATATAAAAAGTTATATTTAATTATTAATTACACAAACCAAATAAAGAACGTTAGTAATTAATGCAAATTGACTAATGTACAAAGATAAGGACCATGGATAAAAATAGAGAACAAGAAAATTCTAGAACCCTTGTGGGTTTGATGTATGACCGGCCAAGGGGTGGGGAAACCCAACCCAAGCCCTAACTTGTTCCCTAAGTTTTGTATCCTAAAAAAGCAAAGTCAAGGGTTTATTTTTTGTATCTCTTGTACACACATTAAATTAACCCTTACTTTTCTTTTTTGTATTTCTCGACATGGTTCAACAGAAACATAGATACGCATGTATCTTGCATGTGCATGGGAACATTTATGGTTCTCTTTTCTTTTGTTTTCTGTGAAACGTAAACAACAATATCACAAAAGTGTTTTTCTTTTGGTGATTTGTTTCTTTGTAAATTGTTTGTTTTTTAAAACAAATATTATTTTGTGTATACTTTAACTAGCATTAACTTTAATTCGTTATAAGTACGTGTGTACAAGAACGTGGTGTAAACACAATATTGTTTACATCTTAGATCGATTAACAAAACGGTAAGGGGTTAATCATTGATCCTTATTAACCCTACTTAGGGTTCATCCAATTGTTCAAGAATTCAAGATTGCATACGGTATGTTCCTATTTATGTTTTTGTTAATAATTATATGTTATACTTGATCTATAGCTTCCGCATACGTGTGCACTTTGATTTATATGATTGTCATGATATTAAAATTATAACAGTGGCATCACGAGCCATGTATAACATGTAATTGATTTCTAAAACATAATAAAAGTTGTATCTTTAATAGTTTTAGATACATGTTTTGGATCTAGGGTTTTTTTTTTTTTTTTTTTTAATTTTTTTTAAAAATTTTCGAAACCCTAACCCTAATTTTTTTTGGGGGGGGGGGGGTCGATTTTTCCATGAACCCTAATTAGGGTTTGTGGTTTAATTAATTAAATTATAATTAATTAGAAACCCTAGGTCATTAACTAGTTAATTGAACGTACTTGTGACCTAATTGGTAATTGTTATGCTTTGATCCGTGACGAAACATGCATGTTAGTCATGGATTGTTAATTGTTTTGTTTTGTCACATGTTTAGATAGATCTAAAATTGGGGAAGACCCTATAATTATTAAAATCAATTATGTGCGATGTGGTATGTGATTGACTTTGGCCTACACAATTGACTTGTTAATGTATGTGGCTCACTTCCATTAAGAAGGGAATGCCTTGGTTGATTATATGCATATTAAAACCTAGAATTGATTTTATTAGGATCTTTTCTAATCAAGAATGCATGTGGCTAGTTGTTTCACCTTATAATTGTTATGATTATTAGTTGCTTGATTTGTCTTTAATTACTTATTTTATTGTTTTATTTTGTTGGACACGTTGTAAGCAATAAAAGGGTAATTTTATAAAGAAAAATAATATGGACTAATAATGGTGAAACTTTAAGTGATAAAGATTGAATCTTGCGGTGTCTTATGTGCCAACAAAGGTTCGCTTCGCACGGTAATTCGCTGCAAAGCGAGACTAGCAAGATTCACACTTTGTTACATGTTTTAAGATTTAATCCATAAACTTTTGCCTGATTGATGTTTTATACACATGGTTTTAAAAGTAACTCCTTTAAGACAAATTCATAGTAGTGGTAAGAAGGCTTGGAAAGAGCCTTAGAGTTTGCCTTGGTTATCACACTTACGAATACGTCTTAAACGATTTTCTTTTACCTTCATTCTTGTACAAAATTATCTTAAAGTATTTTAACTCAAGTAAAACTTTTTGTATTAATCTTAAGAATTGGTTATAAAAAGGTTTTGAAAACTTATGCTATAAAGATGAGTGCATGCATCTTTATACATATTTTGATTGTCATATCAAACTAAGTATCCTAAAATTTAAATTACATGTCATCTAACTACAAGGAACACTTGGAATTAATTATTTGGTATGCGTGAGACCTAGGCCAAATATTAATGACAAGGTAAATTTCCAAGTGTACGTGAGACCACACATGGAGAATTTGCAGTTTCTAAGTTAGACAACTTAATTAAGTTGATGCGTAAGACCTAGAACTTAAGGCATGAGATGGGATGAAACATGCTTACATGACAAATTGATGAATCAATTTGATGTAAATCCCATAATTATCTAAGAATTGGAAAATTTTTTTGCCAATTATTGTTCGACAGATTACCATCTTTTATACTTTCATTACTAGCAGATCAACTGATGTAGTGAAATCTATGAAAAGTTGGATCCTAGATTTTCAAGAAAATATGTTGGTTATATGAATATATCCTTGGGTATTATATTTTCTTGGAAATATAAATTATCGAAAATACTAAAATTGAATTTTGTAAATTCTTTAAATGTATTAATGCAACATTAAAACCGTAAACGTAAGTTATTCTTTTATCAAGTAAATTGATCTACACCTGTAAGGGTTTTTGGTTAGAGACAACTTTACTAAAAGCATAAACCTAGTTTTCTTTCCATAAGAGAAGTGTGAGACTTAATCCTAATCCTTTTCATGAATGAGAGAGGTATAATAGGATGATTAGAATTGTCTAAATTATAAATACATAACTCATAGCAAACTTTAATAGTTATGATTATTTGCACTTTATGAGTTATTTAATTAGAATCTAGACTTGTTACTGCAATATGGTAAAAGACAAATTAGATTATTTTATCTAGTTGTTTTGCTTTGACCATTTAAAGATACTACATACAATTGTTGGAATGGTAGATCTCTTCAGGAAGAAATTGCATGCCCAATTTTTCAAGTTAATAGTTTGGAATGTGATGAATCATATTTATGTAGAAGAATACATTCTTTTAGTTCCTAATTAATTGTTACGAATTGGTTTTCTCAAAGATGTAGGAAAGTGAATAGCACACTATTTCCTTTCACTGGATTAATGAAACATTTATAATGTTGTCGAATTCAGTGGGAGTATTGTGTGTGTATTACTGAATAAGGAATTATAATAATGATCTCTAATTCAGTGGGAGTCACAAGGATTGTTATCTTGGTAATACTCTACTTTATCTTTGAATATCAAGATAAATACTTTCCAAACATATAGACACTAAGGGCCCGTTTGGTTTGTAGATGGGTTTAGTATTTGGATTTGGATTTGTATTTAAATTTGGATTTAGATTTGGATTTTGTATAGGGTTTGAATTAAATGAGGAGAGAGAAAAATAAATAATTGATATATTATTTTATAAATAAAATAATAAATTTTTAATTTTCTTTTGCAAGTAAAAAATTAAAAATATATCGTGTGGCTGAAAATCTTCTACACAATACTGATAAAATGAAAACTTCCGAAACCTACTAGTGTTGTGAGTATAGGTGAAATAAACGCAGCGGAACAACATCACCATACAAGGATCCATATAGCCAATATGATTAATCAAAATTAAACACAACATGTTTATACCTTTGTAGCGTGCACCGGGAGTCACCAACACACACCAAACCCACGTTTGGAATAAGAAACCCAAGAGATAAATAAGGTTGATCTCCTCTAAGAATGAAACACACTACACCTCCTTGTATACCCCTTGGATGCTAGTCCTTAACCCGTAACCTTGTTATAGCCTTTGAATAAGCAAGATTCAAAGGAAGAGATCAAGAAAACAAAAATCCTAGGAGGGTGTTTTTGTTTTTGCCGTGAGATGAGAAGGGAGAGAGGGAGAGATAATTGTGGTTAGTGGTTAATGAGATTAGGAGAAAATCTCTCTTAATAACTTGACCAAAATTCAAAACCACCTCCCCTTGTAACTCCCTCATATGGCCGGCCACCCTATGGGCCTAATGGGCCTCCCATAAGTTTTTCCAAGTCCAATAAACTAAGTCTATTACTTAATTATTAGAAGCCCGATAGAGTTTCCTAGTTACGTAAGCTAATTTACATGTCGTAAATACAATAAACACGACATAAATAGGTATCTAAGTGTATATGTGTGTGACCCGATAGGCTCACATATGACTAGCCATATAATTATTTATTATGACACAAGCATACTCCAACAGCTCCCACTTGCGACGTCATAATAATCAAGTAATTATACAAGCAAAGGTTAGCGTCTAGCAACACGCCAATGCCCCTAGAAATATGTGAGGGTAGTTTCTTAAACGTCTCAATTCAATGGTTTTAATGCCATATTTCCTTTTGTTACAGATACTATGTTGAACACTAGACATGGATCAAAGTCATTCCATTTGTTCAACTATTCTGTTTCTCGATCTAGATATTGAACAAGATTACCAAGTGAATTAAGATTCATCTTAATCTCATTTGGGTACAGCCATACAAACATCTGTTCAATTCATCGAGGGGCCCAATAGTATCTAACTCCATGACATGTGGAGGAACAAATCCTGTTTTGACTGCACGTGTCATTCATGTGTTTCAAATCACTCCTGAAAATGGTTTTTATAACTACCGTATTCAGGACAGCGTTTAACCATATCAAAGAATGAAATTCCACACATGCAAGACCTACTTGCATCTCAAGTCTAAGGATAAGAGACATAACCATTTGCGAGATTCACTATTGACGCCGATCCATGCAGTGAAATCTCGAAGGTTGGGTCAGTCCAATGTTCATCACAATGAACAACATATGAGTTTGGCAAATAAATCACCAACACGCTCACATTTGCTTTAATTCGATGATACTCCCGTATCGTCAACTGACAATGGACAATTTTGAATAATTAAATCATTCATGGATTAAACATGCAAAAATGAAATACAGTTGATATGTATGAAAACGACAATAACCATTACATCAATTCATTAAAGATATAAACTGTTCAACATTCCAATTATTTAAAATACTAAAAATTGATTTACATGAGACTATTAGCAGGTCGCAACCCAATGTTCCTAGCATGCTCCACATGTTTTGTACAAGACATTGGTTTAGTAAAAGGATCAACTAAATTTTCATCTGTGTGAACTTTGAGGAGACGAATATCACCACTTTCGATAACTTCTCGAATATAGTGAACTTTCTGACAAAAGTGTTTGGCACCCTTTAGAACACCTGGTTCATTAGCTATGATTATGGCACCGGAATTATCGCAGTACATATCCATAGGTCGTTCATTGCTGGGAACAACGCCAAGCCCAGTAATGAATTTCCGTATCCAAACTGCCTCCATTGCAGCTTCTGAAGCAGCTATATATCCAGCTTCTGTAGAGGACATCGCAAGTGTGCTTTGCTTGGCACTCTTCCAGTCAACAGCACCTCCATTCATGACGAAAACATATCCTGTTTGGGATTTGATGTCATCACGATCTGTCTCCCAGCTTGCATCAGTATAACAAGTAACACTGAGCTCACGTTCGACATCACCACCATAAACAAGAAACATATCTTTAGTATTCCGCAAATACTTCAATATGTTCTTAACAGCAGTCCAGTGACATTCTCCTGGATTCTGTTGAAATCTACTCGTTAGGTTCTGAGAGAACGCTACATCAGGTCTGGTTGCATTGGAAGACTTCCACGTTTGGAATCTTGCATTCTAAATCTCTTCAGGATTTTTTCAATGTATGCACTTTGACACAAGCCGATTAACCGCTTTGATCTATCTCGATAGATCTTGACTCCAAGTATGTACGATGCTTCTCCTAAATCTTTCATATCAAAACACTTTCCAAGCCAGGATTTTACATCTTGTAGCATTGGAATGTTGTTTCCTATGAGTAATATGTCATCGACATAGAAGATTAGGAATGCGATTATACTTCCACTAGTGTTCATGTATACACATGGCTCATCGAGATTTTGAGTGAAACCAATCTTCTTGATTTCCTCATCAAATCTCTTGTTCCAGCTTCTAGATGCTTGCTTCAATCCATAAATGGATCTTTTAAGCTTGCATACTCTGCTAGGATACTTTGGATTCATGAAGCCCTCGGGTTGCACCATATAAACGTCCTCGTTTAGGTGGCCATTCAAGAAGGCAGTCTTGACATCCATTTGCCAAATCTCATAGTCATAATACGCTGCTATGGCTATAAGAATCCTAATTGCTTTAATGTCTGCATCAGGCAAGAAGGTTTCTTCAGAGTCAATTCCGTAGATTTGAGTGAAACCTTTTGCTACAAGACGAGCTTTATAGGTATGTGCATTTCCATCCACGTCGGTCTTTATCTTGTAGAGCCATTTACTCCCAACGGTTTTAGCATCGGGAGGTAGGTCTACCGCGACCCAGACATAATTGTCTTCCATGGATTTCATTTCCACATTCATAGCTTCGTTCCACTTCTCGCGTTCAGGACACGATATAGCTTCTCGATAGTTAGCGGGTGCACAATGATCCCCTAACTCATGTTCCTCAGCATCGATATAAAAACCATATCGTTCAGGTGCTTGAGGTATCCTTTCGGATCTACAAATGGGAGCAACATCTCGAAGAGGCTCAACATTTTCATGCTCAATATCATTTTGATGTTCACTAATGTTACTAGAAGGTTGTGCATCTTCGCTTTGAAGTTCATCAAAGTTTACTTTGCTCCCACTTGCTTCTTGTGAGATGAGACTGTTCTAAAAAAACTCAGCATATCGAGCAACAAATATTTTGTTCTCGGTTGGGTAGTAGAAATAGTAACCAATCGTTTCTTTTGGGTATCCTACAAAGATACACTTGATAGCTCTAGGCTCAAGTTTGTTTGGCGTATCTCGTTTAACGAGAGCCTCACAACCCTAGACTTTCAAGTAAGAAAGATTAGGGACCTTCCCATGCCATATTTCGTATGGAGTCTTATCAACCTTCTTAGTTGGAACCATATTGAGTATGCGTGCATCAGACTCTAGAGCATAACCCCAAAAGGACATTGGCAACGTTGTTAGACTCATCATAGATCGAACCATGTCTTGCAAGGTTCGATTTCTCCTTTCAGACACACCATTGTGTTGTGGTGTATATGGAGGAGTGAATTGTGAGACTATCCCACACCTTTTCAGATGATCTAAAAACTCTTGACTCATATATTCACCTCCTCGATTGGATCGAAGAGCCTTAATGGTCTTGCCAAGCTGATTCTCTACTTCACTTTGGAAGACTTTAAACGTTTCAAAGGCTTCATGTTTATGTTTAATCAGGTAAACATAACCATATCTACTGAAATCATCAGTAAACGTGATGAAGTAGTTAGCTCCTTCTCCAGACATTGTTCTAAATGGGCCACATACATCAGTATGAATGAGTCCAAGTAGATCTGTAGCTCTTTCTCCAACATGGGAAAAAGGCTTTCGTGCCATCTTTCCAGATATGCAAGAAATGCATTTATCAAACGACACATTGTCGATTGACTCTAAAAGCCCATCGTGTTGTAGCTTCGTAATGCGTTTCTTGTTTATAGGGCAACGATGTCAATGCCATAAAAAAGTAGAATCCAAATTACGTTTGGATTTCTTATTGCTAACAATATATATAGAACTATTGTTTGAAATAGGATCAC
Organism: Artemisia argyi; assembly: GCA_030686995.1. Classification (NCBI taxonomy): domain Eukaryota; kingdom Viridiplantae; phylum Streptophyta; class Magnoliopsida; order Asterales; family Asteraceae; genus Artemisia; species Artemisia argyi. The sequence goes on from CM060676.1 coordinate 104,785,448, forward strand.
GCATATCAATTTCAAAAATGCCATCACGTGGAATAGCATTAAAATAAAACACATTATCCTTAGAAACAGAAATGCCAAAATCCGTAAAAGTATGAATGTAACCATCATCTTTCAAACGTGAAAGTGAAACAACACCTCTAGTGATAGTAGGTGCAAAATGGCAATTATTTAAAACAATAACTAGTCCATTTGGGAGGATAGGATCAAAGCTCCCAATTGCTTCCACAGCTGCACGATCGCCATTACCAACGTACAGATGTAAAGCTCCTTGCTTCAGCTTTCGACTTCCCCTAAGCCCCTGCACATTATTACAAATGTGAGTACCACAACCAGTATCATATACCCAAGTTTTGTTAGGAAAAGTATAAAGTTCTATAGTGAAGATACCTGATGTGCTAGCAACGCTAGCTTTGTTCTTCTTTAGCCCTTCCAGCTAGGCGTGACAATTGCGCCTCCAGTGCCCTACCACTCTACAATGGTGGCAGGGGGTGTCCTTGGCCGGGTGCTCCTTCTTGGCAGGTGGGGGGATTTTGGTTTTGGGGGCATAAGCAAGCTTAGCCTTGCCTTTCCCTTGTCCCTTGCGAGGTGCTTGCGGTTTTCCCTTGTTCTTTTTCGGAATTCTGCCTTGGTTGATAGCTAGGACAAGTGGAGCCTTCTTGGGCATGCCTTTCTCTGCAAGTTTCAACATGTTATGCAGTTCGGCAATGGTTTTCCCCATGCTGTGCATGTTGTAGTTCTGCACAAATTGGTCATAATCCTTCGATAGGGAGGTAAGTATCATGCTCACTCCAAGGATCTGAGGCATGGGGTATCCCAGTCGCTCCATCTGATCTAGATAGCTTTTCATTTTCATGACATAGCTACTGACCGATTGCCCTTCCTCCTACTTGTAGGCAAGAAAAGATTTGACCGTGTCAAACAATTCTTGCTCTGCTTGCTGCTCGAACATAACTTTCAGTTCTCGCAACATGTCAAATGCTGAAAAGTTCTCTAAGTTCTTTTGCAACTCAGGGATCATGCTAGCCAGCATAAGACAAGCCACTTCCTGTTGCTCGTTACTCCTACGGGTGTAGGCATTACGAACAGCAGCAGTAGCATTAGCAGCAGGTGCTTCAGGTAAAGCTTCTTCCAGATGGTAAAACTTTTGTTCAGCCTTGAGGACAATCCTCAAGTTGCGGTACCAGTCCAAAAAGTTGTTGCCATTCAATTTCTCTTTCTCGAGAATTGATCTGATTGACGAGTTGTTCATGTTTGAATTTGGAGTTGTCATCTACAAAATAAACAAAGTTCAATTTTAGTAATTTTCAATAATTAACCCTTTTTAAAATTAACTACCCAAGTTTACTATATTAAAACAATTAATTTTACGAAAAGGCTAAGATCCTCATTGAGGTTCCACCATCACATCAGTTGATCTGCTAGCAATGGAGGATTCAATAGGTAGGTAATGTCGACCAATTGCATTACAAGTGCAACTCTTAGATCTTTATGGGACTCATGGCTCTAGTGAACAAGCAACTAGTGTCAAGCTGGCATGTTTATTCCCATCTTTGCCTCGGGTCAAGGTCTCACCGCTTAACTCGATTAAGTCATCCAATTTGAGAACGTGTGAGAATATATCTAGGTCCCACGCATAGAGAATAGTCACCTTGGGTTACAATTCAACCTAGGTCCCACGCATAGGCAAAAAGTAATTGCAAGTGTTCTCAAAATTGGACGGCGTGACTTAAATTTTGACGGGTAAAAGTTTTTTATGTGGATCAAAAGGTGTAGCATGCATTCATCCTTCGTAGCACAAGTTAAAAACATTTCTTAACTTAAGTCTAATCATTGTTTTAATTTATGTGTGTCAAGATGTCCATTTTCATGACTAATATTAATCCTACATGGATAATAAAGTTTGGACAATACATAAATAAAATAACATACGTAACAAGTTAAGGTGTTATTATAAAACAATGATTTCAAGTTTCATAAACTTAGTAAAACTAAATCAAAAGACTTAGTTTTGAAAATGGTTTGTGTTTCATTTTAAGTTTTATAGAAAACTATTTGCAATTTTACATATGAAACAAGATATATAAAAAGCAAAACAAACACACAACCACAATATGCAAAGCCTCAACCGATGAAAAAAACTATGCTTGTTCTCGTGAGCCATCACGAGAATCAAGAGTCAACTAGGGACAACCACACAACCACACGGAGGACTTCCACTTGCTCCAAGACAATCAAGAGCAAGTGGGAAGCCCATGATGCACATGAAAACCAGTTTCTGTCGTTCCAGAATTTCTGTGTTAGAGGGCCCAAAAGTCCATGAAAGAGGCTTCCCCGGGCTATATAAAATATATATGAATCAAATAAACACAGCGGAACAACATCACCATACAAGGATCCATATAGCCAATATGATTAATCAAAATTAAACACAACATGTTTATACCTTTGTAGCGTGCACCGGGAGTCACCAACACACACCAAACCCACGTTTGGCATAAGAAACCCAAGAGATCAATAAGGTTGATCTCCTCTAAGAATGAAACACACTACACCTCCTTGTATACCCCTTGGATGCTAGTCCTTAACCCGTAACCTTGTTATAGCCTTTGAATAAGCAAGATTCAAAGGAAGAGATCAAGAAAACAAAAACCCTTGGAGGGTGTTTTTGTTTTTGGCGTGAGATGAGAAGGGAGAGAGGGAGAGATAATTGTGGTTAGTGGTTAATGAGATTAGGAGAAAATATCTCTTAATATCTTGACCAAAATTCAAAACCACCTCCCCTTGTAACTCCCTCATATGGCCGGCCACCCTATGGGCCTAATGGGCCTCCCATAAGTTTTTCCAAGTCCAATAAACCAAGTCCATTACTTAATTATTAGAAGCCCGATAGAGTTTCCTAGTTACGTAAGCTAATTTACATGTCGTAAATACAATAAACACGACATAAAGAGGTACCTAAGTGTATATGTGTGTGACCCTATAGGCTCACATATGACTAGCCATATAATTATTTATTATGACACGAGCATACTCCAACAGCTCCCACTTGCGACGTCATAATAATCAAGTAATTATACAAGCAAAGGTTAGCGTCTAGCAACACGCCAATGCCCATAGAAATATGTGAGGGTAGTTTCTTAAACGTCTCAATTTAATGGTTTTAATGCCATCTTTCCTTTTGTTACAGATACTATGTTGAACACTAGACATGGACCAAAGTCATTCCATTTGTTCAACTATTCTGTTTCTCGATCTAGATATTGAACAAGATTACCAAGTGAATTAAGATTCATCTTAATCTCATTTGGGTACAGCCATACAAACATCTGTTCAATTCATCGAGGGGCCCAATAGTATCTAACTCCATGACATGTGGAGGAACAAATCCTGTTTTGACTGCACGTGTCATTCATGTGTTTCAAATCACTCCTGAAAATGGTTTTTATAACTACCGTATTCAGGACAGCGTTTAACCATATCAAAGAATGAAATTCCACACATGCAAGACCTACTTGCATCTCAAGTCTAAGGATAAGAGACATAACCATTTGCGAGATTCACTATTGACGCCGATCCATGCAGTGAAATCTCGAAGGTTGGGTCAGTCCAATGTTCATCACAATGAACAACATATGAGTTTGGCAAATAAATCACCAACACGCTCACATTTGCCTTAATTCGATGATACTCCCGTATCGTCAACTGACAATGGACAATTTTGAATAATTAAATCATTCATGGATTAAACATGCTAAAATGAAATACAGTTGATATGTATGAAAACGACAATAACCATTACATCAATTCATTAAAGATATAAACTGTTCAACATTCCAATTATTTAAAATACTAAAAACAGATTTACATGAGACTATTAGCAGTTCGCAGCCCAATGTTCCTAGCATGCTCCACATGTTTGGTACAAGACATTGGTTTAGTAAAAGGATCAACTAAATTGTCATCTGTGTGAACTTTGAGGAGACGAATATCACCACTTTCGATAACTTCTCGAATATAGTGAACTTTCCGACAAAAGTGTTTGGCACCCTTTAGAACACCTGGTTCATTAGCTATGATTATGGCACCGGAATTATCGCAGTACATATCCATAGGTCGTTCATTGCTGGGAACAACGCCAAGCCCAGAAATGAATTTCCGTATCCAAACAGCCTCCATTGCAGCTTCTGAAGTAGCTATATATCCAGCTTCTGTAGAGGACATCGCAAGTGTGCTTTGCTTGGCACTCTTCCAGTCAACAGCACCTCCATTCATGACGAAAACATATCCTGTTTGGGATTTGATGTCATCATGATCTGTCTCCCAGCTTGCATCAGTATAACAAGTAACACTGAGCTCACGTTCGACATCACCACCATAAACAAGAAACATAACTTTAGTATTCCGCAAATACTTCAATATGTTCTTAACAGCAGTCCAGTGACATTCTCCTGGATTCTGTTGAAATCTACTCGTTAGGTTCTGAGAGAACGCTACATCAGGTCTAGTGCACCTAACCGCATACATGATGGATCCCACAGCCAAAGCATAAGGGATTCCCTTCATCCTCTTCACCTCGGCGGGTGTTGAGGGTCCTTGAGCCTTGATCAATTCCGTATTTGGTTGCATTGGAAGACTTCCACGTTTGGAATCTTGCATTCTAAATCTCTTCAGGATTTTTTCAATGTATGCACTTTGACACAAGCCGATTAACCGCTTTGATCTATCTCGATAGATCTTGACTCCAAGTATGTACGATGCTTCTCCTAAATCTTTCATATCAAAACACTTTCCAAGCCAGGATTTTACATCTTGTAGCATTGGAATGTTGTTTCCTATGAGTAATATGTCATCGACATAGAAGATTAGGAATGCGATTATACTTCCACTAGTGTTCATGTATACACATGGCTCATCGAGATTTTGAGTGAAACCAATCTTCTTGATTTCCTCATAAAATCTCCTGTTCCAGCTTCTAGATGCTTGCTTCAATCCATAAATGGATCTTTTAAGCTTGCATACTCTGCTAGGATACTTTGGATTCACGAAGCCCTCGGGTTGCACCATATAAACGTCCTCGTTTAGGTGGCCGTTCAAGAAGGCAGTCTTGACATCCATTTGCCAAATCTCATAGTCATAATACACTGCTATGGCTATAAGAATCCTAATTGCTTTAATGTCTGCAACAGCCGAGAAGGTTTCTTCATAGTCAATTCCGTAGATTTGAGTGAAACCTTTTGCTACAAGACGAGCTTTATAGGTATGTGCATTTTTATCTACGTCGGTCTTTATCTTGTAGAGCCATTTACTCCCAACGGTTTTAGCATTGGGAGGTAGGTCTACCGCGACCCAGACATCATTGTCTTCCATGGATTTCATTTCCACATTCATAGCTTCGTTCCACTTCTAGCGTTCAGGACACGATATAGCTTCTCGATAGTTAGCGGGTTCACAATGATCCCCTAACTCATGTTCCTCAGCATCGATATAAAAACCATATCGTTCAGGTGCTTGAGGTATCCTTTCGGATCTACGAATGGGAGCAACATCTCGAAGAGGCTCAACATTTTCATGCTAAGTATCATTTTGATGTTCACTAGTGTTACTAGAAGGTTGTGCATCTTCGCTTTGAAGTTCATCAAAGTTTACTTTGCTCCCACTTGCTTCTTGTGAGATGAGACTGTTCTAAAAAAACTCAGCATATCGAGCAACAAATATTTTGTTCTTGGTTGGGTAGTAGAAATAGTAACCAATCGTTTCCTTTGGGTATCCTACAAAGATACACTTGATAGCTCTAGGCTCAAGTTTGTTTGGCGTATCTCGTTTAACGAGAGCCTCACAACCCCAGACTTTCAAGTAAGACAGATTAGGGACCTTCCCATGCCATATTTCGTATGGAGTCTTATCAACCTTCTTAGTTGGAACCATATTGAGTATGCGTGCATCAGACTCTAGAGCATAACCCCAAAAGGACATTGGCAACGTTGTTAGACTCATCATAGATCGAACCATGTCTTGCAAGGTTTGATTTCTCCTTTCAGACATACCATTGTGTTGTGGTGTATATGGAGGAGTGAATTGTGAGACTATCCCACACCTTTTTAGATGATCTAAAAACTCTTGACTCATATATTCACCTCCTCGATCGGATCGGAGAGCCTTAATGGTCTTGCCAAGCTGATTCTCTACTTCACTTTGGACGACTTAAACGTTTCAAAGGCTTCATGTTTATGTTTAATCAGGTAAACATAACCATATCTACTGAAATCATCAGTAAAAGTGATGAAGTAGTTAGCTCCTTCTCTAGACATTGTTCTAAATGGGCCACATACATCAGTATGAATGAGTCCAAGTAGATCTGTAGCTCTTTCTCCAACATGGGAAAAAGGCTTTCGTGCCATCTTTCCAGATATGCAAGAAATGCATTTATCAAATGACACATTGTCGATTGACTCTAAAAGCCCATCGTGTTGTAGCTTCGTAATGCGTTTCTTGTTTATATGGCAAAGATGTCAATGCCATAAAAAAGTGGAATCCAAATTACGTTTGGATTTCTTATTGCTAACATTATATATAGAACTATTGTTTGAAATAGGAGCACGCATATCAATTTCAAAAATGCCATCACGTGGAATAGCATTAAAATAAAACACATTATCCTTAGAAACAGAAATGCCAAAATCCATAAAAGTATGAATGTAACCATCATCTTTCAAACGCGAAAGTGAAACAACACCTCTAGTGATAGTAGGTGCAAAATGGCAATTATTTAAAACAATAACTAGTCCATTTGGGAGAATAAGATCAAAGCTCCCAATTGCTTCCACAGCTGCACGATCACCATTACCAACGTACAGATGTAAAGCTCCTTGCTTCAGCTTTCGACTTCCCATAAGCCCCTGCACATTATTACAAATGTGAGTACCACAACCAGTATCATATACCCAGGTTTTGTTAGGAAAAGTATAAAGTTCTATAGTGAAGATACCTGATGTGCTAGCAACGCTAGCTTTGTTCTTCTTTAGCCCTTCCAGCTAGGCGTGACAGTTGCGCCTCCAGTGCCCTACCACTCCACAATGGTGGCAGGGGGTGTCCTTGGCTGAGTGCTCCTTCTTGGCAGGTGGGGGGATTTTGGGTTTGGGGGCATAAACAAGCTTAGCCTTGCCTTTCCCTTGTCCCTTGCGAGGTGCCTGCGGTTTTCCTTTGTTCTTTTTCTGAATTCTGCCTTGGTTGATAGCTAGGACAAGTGGAGCCTTCTTGGGCATGCCTTTCTCTGCAAGCTTCAGCATGTTATGCAGTTCGACAATGGTTTTCCCCATGTTGTGTATGTTGTAGTTTTGCACAAATTGGTCATAATCCTTTGATAGTGAGGTAAGTATCATGCTCACTCCAAGGATCTGAGGCATGGGGTATCCCAGTCGCTCCATCTGATCCAGATAGCTTTTCATTTTCATGACATAGCTACTGACCGATTGCCCTTCCTCCTGCTTGCAGGGATGAAAAGATTTGACCGTGTCAAACAATTCTTGCTCTGCTTGCTGCTCGAACATAACTTTCAGTTCTCGCAGCATGTCAAATGCTGAAAAGTTCTCTAAGTTCTTTTGCAACTCAGGGATCATGCTAGCCAGCATAAGACAAGCCACTTCCTGTTGCTCATTACTCCTATGAGTGTAGGCATTACGAACAGCAGCAGTAGCATTAGCAGCAGGTGCTTCAGGTAAAGCTTCTTCCAGATGGTAAAACTTTTGTTCAGCCTTGAGGACAATCCTCAAATTGCGGTACCAGTCCAAAAAGTTGTTACCATTCAATTTCTCTTTCTCGAGAATTGATCTGATTGACGAGTTGTTCATGGTTGAATTTGGAGTTGTCATCTACAAAATAAACAAAGTTCTTAATAGTTAGAGAATGAAGATGAGTTTATTCAAAGATAATGTAACCCTAGTGGTTTAAAACTTTGTGTAGAAATCATATGGACAAAAATTGTATACATATTTTAATGCATGTCTTATGACAAGATTATTAATCATATTTAAGCAATTAACTATGATTGAATACTCTTTTCTAAGCACATTAAAGATACAAAGATGGTAATTGTCATATTTATATGAATATGAAATTTGACAATGAATATCAAAAACTATTTCTTGAATGATTACTTGAGCGAGGACGATAAGTAATCAAAAGGAGTTTATGAATTCAAATAAATATTTGGAAGTATACAAAGGGCAATAATCCATGAATGGATAAATGCATGCATCTAGGAGATTAGTCTTATATTTAATTATTGAATCTATGTATTGATTTATAATTAAAATAAGATAATTTCTAAGTATTCCTGAAAGCTAGTGGGAGTATTAAGCTTGATTTACTAAATCATATATGTTGTATAACATATACGAAGTAACATTCCATATAAGTAAAATGTTGAGTCTTAGTTTGGAATAAAACTTTAATTTAAAGATTTAGAAAATAAAACATACAACCTTGAAACTAAAGTTTATTATTTAATAAATATGTGCAGTAAATAAATCAATTAAAAGTTATTATGTAACTTGTGTAATGAATATTCTAATGGAATATGGTTTGACTTAGAATAATGATCCTCAACCTGGAATTGCTCCTAAATTCTACGTATAAACAATATGGCAAATTGTTGCGTAATTGTTATAGCCGACAATAAATCTTGAAAGATTGGAAGGCATCAAGCATTACACAATGGATATTAAGTTTACGGGATTTTAAAGCGCATATTGTAATTTTTATACAATTATGCTAGTTTAATTGAGATGACACTCAATACTAGTCATGGTAGGATTTTATCCTTGTTAATGGCCATGTAAACTAGTTGTGCTTAACTAAGAGCATAGTTACATTACACATTAAAGAATTAGAATACTTTAAACTTTTAAATGTTTGAAATTTTGATTGTCATAAGTTGGTAATTGAGGATGTCACACCATTTATGAAATATTATGTGACTATATTAAAATAGTTGGATGTACACATACAAGAATTTTACTTATTGAATTCTTGAAATAAGTATTCTCAAAATTTGGATAGATCAAAGTTAGTTGAAATAAATGTCTTGTCAACATGTATGATTGTCATTAGTTGAGGCATAATTGTCAACAAGTCAGTACTTGAGACAAAATTCATTAACTATAATTATCATGCATTGATCTATTTAGTATTTGGATAAAGGACAATAAGCAATTATTATTTATAATGAATTAAAGTAGTTAGGACGTTTGTTTTCATTAATAATAAATTGTGTCCTATATTTGCATGTTTAAATCCGTGAATAACTTATGTTATTCTAAATTGTCCATTGTTGATTAATGATATGAGAATATCATTAAACTAAGACAAATCTGAGTATTGGTGAGAATATACTTGAAAGTATATTGATGCGCTGACATACCAATTTCACATAATATTCAATGAATTGAATATAGGACTTATCCCAAATACATGATTTTACTTTATGGATCTTGTTAGTGAGTAAATCATGAATTTGTTATCCTCAGACTTGAGATACCAGATAAGAGTTATGGATGTAGTGCATTTTTGTAAAGCAATCTACCGCTCACTGTAATAGGGAGTTATAAGGGTTGTTTTCAGAAGTGTTGCAAAGTCCATGGGTTATTCTTGTAGTCAAGAAAGAATTTGTTCCTTCAAATTTGTTTTGAAGTTTAATACTGCTGGGCCCCTCGTAGGGTTGACAAGATGTTTGCGTGTACACACCCAAAGTCTATCTGGAATACGTTCAGATGTTTTGGTAATCTTGCTCAATTATAAACAACGAGAAACAGAATTGTTAATTAAAGAATTACTAAGATCCATATCTTTGTTAACGTGGTATTAGAAATAAAAGGATAATAATAATAATAATAATAATAATAATAATAATAATAATAATAATAATAATAATAATAATAATAATAATAATAATGAATCATTAATGGTTTTTCCAGGAGACCTTCCTCGAGTTGAACTAGGGGCATTGGCGTGTTGCTTGACGCTAACCAATGTCATTATACTCTTAATAGATATCCAAGTGGGAGCTGTTAGAGTTTGTGGATAAATATTAATATGTATATGTCTAGTATCGAACCCGAGACCACGGGATTGCACACTTTACGTATGAGAATTAAAGTATAATAATTTAATATAAAAAGTTATATTTAATTATTAATTACACAAAAAAAAATAAAGAACATTAGTAATTAAGGCAAATTGACTAACGTACAAAGATAAGGACCATGGATGAAAATAGAGAACAAGAAAATTCTAGAACTCTTGTGGGTTTGATGTATGACCGGCCAAGGGGTGGGGAAACCCAACCCAAGCCCTGACTTGTTCCCTAAGTTTTGTATCCTATAAAAGCAAAGTCAAGGGTTTATTTTTTGTATCTCTTGTACACACATTAAATTAACCCTTACTTTTCTTTTTTGTATCTCTCGACATGGTTCGACAGAAACATAGATACGCATGTATCTTGCATGTGCATGGGAACATTTGATGGTTCTCTTTTCTTTTGTTTTCTGTGAAACATAAACAACAATATCACAAAAGTGTTTTTCTTTTGGTGATTTGTTTCTTTGTAAATTGTTTGTTTTTTAAAACAAATATTATTTTGTGTATACTTTAACTTGCATTAAATTTAATTCGTTATAAGTACGTGTGTACAAGAACGTGGTGTAAACAAAATATTGTTTACATCTTGGATCGATTAACAAAATGGTAAGGGGTTAATCATTGATCCTTATTAACCCTACTTAGGGTTCATCTAATTGTTCAAGAATTCAAGATTGCATACGGTACGTTCCTATTTATGTTTTTGTTAATAATTATATGTTATACTTGATCCATAGCTTCCGCATACGTGTGCACTTTGATTTATATAATTGTCATGATATTAAAATTCTAATAGATATTGGCATTGATAATGATCCTGTAACTTTTTCACAAGCCATAGAAAGTGATAAGTCTGAAATGTGGATTAATGCTATGAAAGAAGAGTTAAAATCAATGGCTCAAAATAAAGTCTGGGATCTCGTAAACTTTCCAGAAGGTTTTAAACTAGTTGGTTGTAAATGGGTATTTAAGATCAAACGCGACTCTAAAGGCAATGGTGAAAGATGTAAAGCTAGACTTGTAGCTAAAGGTTATACTCAGAAAGACGTCATTGATTACAATGAGACTTTTTCACCCGTATCAAAGGAGGACTCGCTAATAATAATATTGGCATTAGTAGCTCATTTTGATTTAGAGCTACCTCAAATGGATGTGAAAACCGCCTTACTGAATGGAAATCTTGAGGAGGAAGTTTATATGAAACAACCTGAAGGGTTTTTCATTGAGGGTAAAAAAAAGATGGTGTGTAAATTGAAGAAATCAATATATAGACTTAAACAAGCTTCTAGGAAATGGAATATTAAGTTCAATGACCATTAAATCTTTCGGTTTTGAAGAAATCATCGTTGATCGATGTATATGCCGCAAGATAAGTGGGAGCAAGTTTATATTTTTGGTTCTATATGTTGATGATATTTTACTTGCGACTAATGACTTTGGTTTATAGCATAAGACTAAAGAATATCTCTATAAAATTTTGAAATGAAAGATATGGGTGAGGCATCCTATGAGATTGGAATTTCAATATTCCGTGACAGATTTGAAGGTTTATTAGGAGTATCTCAAAAAGCCTATATCGATAAGATTCTTGAGAGATTCAATATGAGCAAGTGCTCGGATGCTATAGTCCCTATTCAGAAAGGAGATAAATTTCGTCTTCAACAATGTCCAAAGAATGATGGGGAATGAAAGGAAAAGGAAAATGTTCCATATGCTTCTGTTGTGGGCAGTTTAATGTATCTACAAACTTGCACTAGACCCAACATCAGTTTTGCAATCAGGATGCTCAGTAGATATCAAAGTAATCCTGGTATTCATCACTAGAAAGCTGCAAAGAAAGTATTGAGATATCTTGAAGGAACAAAGGATTACATGCTTAGTTATAAAAGGTCTAATCACTTAGAAGTGGTTAGATATGTTGATTTTGATTATGTTGGGTGCAAGGAGAGTGGAAAGTCAGCGTTTGGCTATGTGTTTCAATTGGCTGGAGGAGCTATTTCCTGGAAAAGTGCCAAACAATCTATCATTGTTGCATCCATTATGGAAGCAGAATTTGTAGCTTGTTATGAGGCTACTTGATAAGCATTTATTTGGTACATTTTTAAAGGGTCATTTAAGCCCTAAAGTCGTGTGTATTTGATCAAATATTGCCCTAAATCGTTTCTTTTTGCATTTTAGGTACTTTGGAAGCAAAAGACAAAAATCGGCATGTTTTGGGCTAAAATCGACAAGAAAGTGAAGAAAACGATAAAGTCGCGAATCTACCTGGAAAAGGTCTTCGGACAGAGTCACACTTTACACGTGACGCCGTCACTTACAATTGGAGATGAATATTTATACAAATTTTACAAGAGACGGCTCAGAACTTTTGGAAGACTCTATAACTTGATGGCGTCACTTGTATTTAAAGACCAAGATCTAGAGTAAAGTTTACACATGACGGCCCAGAACTTTTAAAGGCTGACTGCGTCAAGACCCACATGATGGCATCAGAAGACACTAGTGACAACGTCACAACGGCGATGATACGGGGGATTGCGCCCTCGCAACAAGTTTTACCTCTCAAGGGATCTTGAGAAGCTTGCAATCCCCGCCAGGCAGTGTACCTAATCGTTGTAGTATAGTATAGTGACAAGTACCGGGGGATTGATCGTTCAACTCAGGAATAGTGTCGCTAGGATTAGAAAGCCTACTAAACTAGGTCTAGAGGTGAGGGATGATTCTTTTTGTATTTTTTTATATTTTATGAAAGCAAGTAAAATCTCGGGTTTTGAAGGAGTGTGCGGAATTAATTGCTAGTCAACTAACCCAAATAACTAAAGATGCAATCAAAATAAAATAAAAAGAAATGAAAATTAACTAATGTGGTGGAAACAATAATGAGAAAAGATGTGTTTACTTAGATTTCATTAATCCCTAGATATCTTTTACCGGTTGATTAGCTTGTTACAATTGCATGGATGACGGGTTATATTCCTTAATACCAATCGTAGGGCCGTGTACAATATTCCCTAACTCTATAAGATCCTACTTCACTCCTATGTCGAGCCGACTAAAAGCTCCTAACATGGGATCACTAGAATTCACTTATGCATTAAATACAACCAAAAATCATAGTACACCTCCGATCATGTTTCTTAAGATGTTCAAGCAAGTTACCAATGGAAGTCTGCCAGTTTTCTTAAGCCTAACATCGAATACAATCATCCACAACAATTATAAACAAACAAGCAACCAATAATCAACATCTAGGTTTCATTACATCTGAGCAAACACAATAAAAACCTAGCCTAGCATGTTAAAAGAAAGACAAGCATAAGATAGAATCAAACAACACATAGACATATTGAATGGTTATTGGAAGACTTATCTTTATTCAAACATGGATGAAAGAAGGGTTTGAAACCCCTGCAATATGATGAAAATTCGACCTAGGGTTTGTGCTCCTAATGTTCCACACATTACAATGAAAAATTGGAAAAATATATATAGATAAAACATCTTGACGGCGTCATTTGGTAGCATCTGACGCAGTCAACTCATCGCCAAGTTAAGAGTCGTATTGCGTAGATCCAGTCTTGACGCCTTCATGTAGAAACTGAGCTCTGGGCCGTCACTTGCATTTTGACCCTGACAGCCTTGGTGACGCCGTCAGGCCAATTACACTAAAAAATGTTCTGGGCCGTCACGTGTATTTTCCACTTCCACCTCTTTTGCCAAGGTTGACTCCGTCACTAGTAAATCCTTGACGTCGTCAGGTACTGTTCCCAGCAAGGAATTTGAGACTTTGCCGTTTTCTTCACTTTTATGCTCTAAAAACGTCCAAAATGCTTTTTTTCCATATTTCTCCTCAAAAGTACCTAAAATGACAAAAGGAACGATTTAGGGCAGTAATTGATCAAAAAATCACGAATTTGGGCTTAAATGACCCCTTAAAAGCGGTACACTTTTCGCCTCATCAGGCGATTTGGCAACAGACGAAACTCTAATGACGGCGTCACAACCCATAACATGTCACCGTTACACTTGTAAAACTATATATACTTTCACATGTTTTTCATAATTCGTGTAATATCTTTGAGGAACTATTAGGGCACGAATTTCAGAGCTTTTTTAAGGTTTTTACAGCCCCCAAAACCCATGTTTCATTGAAGTTAAGTAATTCATCTTTAATCATTCAATATGTATATGTGTTGTTTGATTATGTGTTTTTCTTGTCGTCACTTTAACATGCTCGGCTAAATCTATTAGTGTTTACTTAGATCTAATGAAACCTAGTTGTTAATTATTGATTGTCCTCTCTTAGGAATAGGAAAACTGGCTTAACTCTATATGTACTAGCTTGAACGCTCACTTAACGCCTTTATACCCTATAGTGCACTGGTGGTTTTATTCATTGTATTTATTGCATGAGTTGCGGCTTGTAGATAGTAGGAGATCATAAGGAGATGACTTAATTATCACTTGCAGATCTAGGGTTTTCTAAAGGAGAATTATACACTCATAGAGTTGGGGATATTGGCACCGCCACACGACAACATAGGAATACAACGCGCCAATTAGATAAGGATGTGACAATTCGACTAACCACTAAGAAACAACTAAAGAGTAAAGAAATCTAAGTAAACACATTTTTCTTATCATAAGAGTTACCAATTTACTTTTCTTGCATATTAGTTTAATTAATTAGTAGTTAAAACGCACACTATTTCAAACATCGAGATTTTAATTTGCTTTCTAAAAAAAATAAAAAATACAAAGAGACTCATCCCTCACCTTTAGACCTATATCGTCTTACACTTCGGCCTTCACAATACTATTCTCCTCGAGAATGATCAATCCCCCGTATCTTGCCTATACTACACTACAATGGTTAGGCAAAACCCCCATCATTAGTATTCATGCATTATGGTTGCGGAACTTTATTTAAGGTGATGACGTATAGTACGGATAGCAGGCCTAGTGGTCCTATACTATCTCACACAAATTGGGCTCCGGCCCAACAAGCATAAATGGGCTCCAGCCCAATAAGCCAAAACGGGCTCCGGCCCTATGAGCAAACCCGGGCTTCGGCCTAACAAGCCAAACAAGGTTGAAAGCCCATGTCACGAGCATGGCACAGTCCGGACAAACTAGGACACAAATAAGCGGTACTCCCGAAGTACGCCCGCGGACTGGACCCCGGTCCATCCGCATCCACAAACATCGATTAAGCTCCGGACCCTTGCCCGACAAGGGTCCCACTTCGGCCACTACAGCAATACGCAAAATATTAGGAAACCCTAATATTTCCACTACCTATAAAAGGAAGCCTCAATTCACATTCTCGAGGTAATGATTTTCTCTCTCATCACAACTCAAACATTTCTCTGACAAACATGAGTACTTACTCTCACGTCGGAGCTTAGTTGTGGGGTCCGTCCCCACGGTAAGGCTAATAGTTTGCTCTCGTTTATGCAGGGATACAACTCATTACTTGGATTAGTGCATAAAACCCCACAGCGGACGATCCACCAGGGACGGACCACTACGGACTATGCCTAATCTTAACCCATTCACACTTTTTGCACTAAGAAGTTGGCGCCATCCATGGGACCGGTTCATAACTGCGTTTCGAAAAATACTCACCACGAGCGAGATACCTTGGCAACACCATCTCTGCCTCATACATCCGCCTTGCGAGAAAATGAACGAGAGAGCTGAGAAACCGACAAGTTGGGATAAGCCGACACTCAACACAGCTCCCCGAAGGCCGGGAGGCAGCCGTGACCACCAGTCATTCGCCGACCAGGGTGAGGAAGCTCATCCGTTGGCGACGTCACAAAACAAATACGGATGAATGCAAATTAAACTTGAAACCGAGACAAGCTTGCAACGCGCTAGACGAAAGTGGAAAATAGAGAGGAAAAGAAGTAACAACCAATCTTGCGATAACATGAAGAGCGAAGTCTCAGAATGCAAACAACCCAGGTCGCAAAGAAGAAAACTCTGTGGTATGAAACATGCGTGCTGACCGGGGAGAAAGCATCTACCCCAAGAGGGGCCCCAAAGCCGCCTGCCAACAAAAGTGTCGTAAGCGAAAAGAACGCAACGATAAAGTAGCCCCCCCAAAGGAGCCACAAAGAGCCCCAGACAAGAAAATCACTGCTACGCCAGGACAAGGCAGAAATTAGGATAAAAGATGATCAGACACGATCACACAGAATGCTGGAAGTCACCCCGTTCACGGAAAATACCCGTAGCAAGAGATTACTCGAAAAAATCCGCATGCCAGAAATGTCCAGCTGTATTGTTGACATAAATAATGTATGAAAACGTTATTTATATTTTTCGATATCTCTATATTTTGACGATCACAAAATGTAAACTCATCAAACGTAAGATTACTACGTAAACAAGTCATATCACTATATCCAACTTAATCACTTAAGGTATGAATAAACAAGTGTTTAAGACATCTCATGATCAAAGGGGTTTTTAATTAACTAATACAAAAGTTTATTTAATTATATAAACATATTATATATTTTTGAAAACACTTTTGGTAATAAAGAAAAATGTTTTAATCATACCAAATATATGATTTCAAATTTTTAACCAAAATCAATTAGTTTTTCACCAAATAAACTTTCTCCACTAAAAAACAAAAAATCTGGCCGTTATAGCTGGGCGGCCCCCTTAATTATAAGGGGCAGTCCCCTTAATTTTAAGGGGGGCGGCCTTGATTTAAGGGGGCCGGCCACGCTCCTCTGTCAGAACTTGTTGCCTATAAATACCACATTAAATCTGGAATTTTTCTCACCTTTTGCACGAAATTTTCAGATCTCAAACTCTCTAAACATCTTCTAAAATCCTTTGATCATTTGTATATTAATCCTTGTTTCAAGTGATTCAATCCCTTCTCATCCATCCTCATCCAAAGTGCAAAAGAAGAACAATCCTTTTACAACTAAGTTCAAGAAATATTGAAGAGTAGTTGTGCATTGTGTATATATTTTAATTGTGAAGTTGTGTTGTGTTTGTAATAAGTAGTTTAGAAGATATTGAAGTTGTGTAGGAAGTAGAAGTTGATTAGTAGTGAAGTAGTGTAGTTGTGAAGAAGATAGGTGTGGATTAGATTGAAGTGAAGAAGATAGTTGTGAAGAAGCAAGGTGTGTAGAAGATAGGTGTGAAGTAAATAGGTGTGAAGAAGTTGTGTAGTAGTTGTGATCAAGTTGTGACGTAGTTGTGTTGTGAAAATTGGTGTGTAACGTTTTCTCCGCCATAAGGGAGTTTGTTGACATAGTGAAGAAATCTCTCGAGTAGGTGACTCGGGGAGTGGAGTAGGAACAAGAAAGGTGACCTTGTAGCCGAACCACTATAAATCCTTGTGTTGTGGTTTGATCTCTCCAACTCTTTTCATTACTTACTTATATATCTTTACTATATTAGTTAGTTAGTTATTATACAATTGTTCATATAGTGCAAGTATTGAGATCACATAAACTAGAATCGAAGTTTTTAAAACAAACTTGTTTTTATAAATTTTAAAAGGACGTAAAACTATTCAACCCCCCCTTCTAGTTTTCCACAATTGGTATCAGGAGCCACGTCTTGCAAGATTTTTAAAATATACTGTATTTTAAAACTTGTAACGATCTATGGAATCTGAAAAATATTTAGAAGGGCAATCTATGCAAAGACCACCACTATTTGAAAGTGATGGATTTTTATATTGGAAAAATCGATTCGAAACTTATGTGAAATCAAAAGATCTAGATCTTTGGCATGTTATTACCAATGGTGACATTTTACCTATTCAAAATAACCCCGAAACTAAGAAAGATGAAATCGTACCTTTTGAATAACAAAATGATGATTTAAAAAGAAAACTTGCTAAAAATAATGAAGCAAAAATGGTTATTTACAATGCGCTACCACGTAAAGAGTACGAAAGGATCTTTATGTGTGAAACCGCAAAAGAAATTTGGAATTCTTTATTAATAACTCACCAAGGTAATAATCAAGTCAAAGATAATAAAATAGATCTACTTGTTCAACAATATGAGCAATTCACGATTCCGGAAGAGGAATCAATTGATAATTCTTTTGCTAGATTTAACACTATCATCACAAGTTTAAAAGCACTTGATGAGAATTTTTCTAGTAAGAATTTTGTTAGGAAGTTTCTTAGAGCTCTTCACCCAAAATGGCGAGCTAAATTGACGGCTATTGAGGAATCAAAGAATTTGTCAACACTACAACTTGATGAATTAATTGGAAATTTGAAAGTCTACGAAGCAATTATAAAGAATGACTCCGAAATGTTTAAAGGAAAACGAGAGCAAAGCAAGTCAATCGCCTTGAAAGCTAGAAAGGAATCCAACAACGAAGATAGCTCATCTTCCGAAAGCGATGACGAAGAATATGCCATGGCCATAAGAGATTTCAAGAAATTCTTCAAAAGGCGAGGAAGATTCGTTAGACAACCACACGATGAAAGGAGAGCACCTCAAAAGAATAATGATGACAAGTATAGCAAGAATGAGAGAAAGTGTTTCAAGTGTGGTGATCTGAATCACCTCATTGGAAAATGTCCAATGATGACAAGAGATCAAAATCAAAGAGCGTTTGTTGGAGGAGCTTGGAGTGATAGCGATGAAGATGAGAAAGAAACAACAAAGGAAGAAAAGTGTCTCATGGCTAAGACATCAAGTGAGGTACGTTCCGAAACCGAATACTTTAGTGATGAAAATTTATCATTAGATGAAAAAGATTTAGATAGTGAATACAATAGATTATGCAAACTAGGACAACAAGTAATGGCTAAAAACAAATCACTCAAATACATAAACAACCAACTAGAAAATGAAGTACTAGAACTAAAAATTAAAATACATCAACTTGAAAAAGGTAAAGAAATTGTTGAAAAATGTAAATCATGCCAAGAGCTTAAAAGTGAAAACAACAAACTTAGGGAAGAAATTTGCAAACTTGATAAATTTGAAAATAGTAGTAACTCACTTAGTAAAATCATAAGTATTCAAAGAGTATCCGGAGATAAAACCGGTTTAGGATTTAACTCAACTGAAGCTTCAACAAGTGAAATTAAAAATGTTAAATTTGAAAGTGAACTCAAGGAATTAAAACCTACAAAATCTAATCCTAAGTATATACTCATAAATGATAAGAAAATACCTATTTCTAGTAATGAAGAAATAAAACCGTTTTATAAACCATCTTTAAAGACCGAAGTAGGATCATCCAAACCTAAAACATGATCTAAAACTCCACCACCTAGGAAACCAAATAATTCTTACCCTGGACCTAAAACACTTCAACCAAGAGCAAACCAAAATAGACGAAACTTCAATAATAATCAACAAATGTGGAACTTCAATCCGTGGGGAATGTTTCCACCATATATGCACCCAAGTCAAATAACAAACATGTTCGGATCAAATAACTTTGGTCAAATGAGACAATGGGGACCAACGTAAAAATATTCGCCATTCAACATGGAAACTTTTGATGTCACTTCTTGTTCGGACTATTCCTTGAAGACTTTGAAGATAAACGCGTTGAAGACAAAAGGTACACATTTCCTTTTATTTCCTTGTCAAGAGATGCATGCTTAGTTTAGTATCTAGTTGCTATGTAATTTTGTTTGGCTCATTGTTTTTTTTTTTCTAGCTTTTATATATATATATATATATATATATATATATATATATATATATATATATATATATATATATATATATATATATATATATATATATATATATATATATATATATACTTAGTTACATCTTGGATCATATAACCTAGAAAATTCATTTGTTGATTTTCTAGAACTAGAAATTGTTCGTTTACGAACCCTTTCTTTCCCCCATTTTCCTTATTGAACTTTAATGTTCAACAACACTCATGCTGATGAAGAGAGATGAGTCGAAAAATCTATGGATGAAACAAACTCCCGGCTTCCGTTGCATACGTCTCCCTCCTATATTCTCGTCTTATAAGCCCTTACTATATATATATATATATATATATATATATATATATATATATATATATATATATATATATATATATATATATATATATACATACTTATGAACCTTCCACAACTCTCTCGTCCACTTGAAAACTTGATGAATTTCATCCGAAATAATCAAGAAAATTTAATTGATGAAATGTCAAGTAAAAATGTCAAGCAATCCCTTTTGTGCGAATACTCTCCAATGTATTTTTGATTTAATATAAATCTAATATATATATATATATAAATATTTTCTTGTTCGTTCCAGAAACCAAAACACGAAAAATAAAAATTTTGGAGGGCGCCCCCCATAATGTTTAAGGGGACCGGCAGCATAATGAAGGGCGGCCCCCTTAATGTTTAAGGGGGTCGGCCATCTGATTACTCCAACCCGTTTTTCCTCTTATTCCTCTTGCCAAACACTCCACTTTTTCATACTCTCTTTCCCCTGCTACTGCTGTGATGAAAACCTAAACCCAAAAACACCTTAAATCACTTCCAAATCATATAATTCGGGTTAATTCGCAAAGGGAAAATTAATCTAACACAATCACCATTACGTATTGTAAGTTTTTCATAACACATTTCATCTAATTCCATCTAATTTGGTCAAACTTATGATTATGCATCTTTTATTAATTTCTTCAATTTCACAATTTCTTTCGACTTGAGTCTTAAATCCCTATAACTAAATGCTTCCCCTAGGATATGAACGATTAATCAACACTAGAAACTAGTAATTATAAACCCCCCTTGTCGAAAATTTTTGAAAAATTTCATATACTTCTTTTCAAAAATTTTGGTACACACATTGTTAAATAATGCTTTGAAAACTTGTTAAAACTAATCACATTGTACTTTTATAAGTTGTAAAACATGAAAATATATTTTTCGACCTAGTAAAAATATTTTGGTTCACAATAAGGGGATGTTTGGATCATGTCCAAATAATATCAAAACTTAGTCATTATAATTTTTATAAAACGTTGTTATGATTATAAACCTAAAAATTGCAAATCGGACTTGTCAAGATATATAATTCATATATATATTGACATACTAGTAGTATAAGTAACTAGTTAAGGAAGCGTTTGGTTTAATACGAAAAACGACATTTAAATATAAACCATCTTTTTCAAAAACTAATCACATGCATAAGAAACTCGTAAGAAATGGCTAGTTTTACAACCTAATGTAAATCTAGCAAATTTCATGATATATTAAGATGTTTAAAAGGGCGTTTGGATTGTTCCATTACCACTTACTAAACATCATAAAATATATCTAGAACGAGTTAAAAACAATATTGAGGAACATGGTAAACTACTTCCTAGGATTAGTGTCGAAGTATGTTTACGTTCCAACATAAGTCTTAACAATATATATATATATATATATATATATATATATATATATATATATATATATATATATATATATATATATATATATATATATATATATATATATATATACTTTTATTCTTCTTTATATTTATTTTGGTCTTTTGTATTGTTGTTGTGTTTAGGTGAAAATGCCAAAAGCGACTACCGAAGATCTTTCCCACACTAAAAACTACATTCCCAAAGTTTCCCAACTCCCTACTACATCTCCTTCTATTGGACGTATATATCGTGAGATTGAAGATAGAAACGTTCATGAGGGACGTGCAGTAGATCTAGCCTTTGCTCAATCCGACTATATTAATCGCTTGTTTTCAAGCATCAACCTCAATTGTCTTTATGAAATTAATGAACCAATCGTTCCTTGTTTCATAGTCGATTTCTATAGCCAAGTCACCGTCCAAACCAATGATCTTGGTTTCATCACCATTTCCTTCATGATTCAAAATGAATTCATCACCTTAACTCTCGAACAATTTGGTCAAATCCTCCAAATTCCTTTCAGAGGTCAAGCCGTTTTCACAAACGAGTGGGACCTCGAATCTCTTCATCGTTGTCGACCAACCTTTGGTCCTTATCTATCTGATATTCCTCATCCCGACGAAATTCGTCAAATCCTTGGTGTGGATCGTGCCACTACAACTCGAAAAATAAAATCGAAAAATGTTCAAATCTCTTCGTACCAACTTCTCCTCAAAGAATTAGGCCTCCACATGAAGCGTTGGGAATAACTCATTCGTGAGAATGCGTTTGGTACTGGAGGTCACCGGGACCATCTCCCGGCGTGCCTTGCTCACATGTTGTATTGTATAGCTGTCGAAAAGCCATACAATTTGGCCTACTTCTTTGTCAAATGGATTGAGTGTGCTAGAAAAACTCCCAAAGCCAATCTTCCATATGGACTGTTCCTCACTCGTCTTTATCGTCATGTTATCGAGTACTACCCCGCCCTTGACAATAGCATCTATGAGTCCATCTATCCCACCTTACGTCCTCTTGCTCTAAAACAAGCTCGACGAACTCGAAATGACAAGGGAAAATCTCGTCGTCATAGCTTTCATGGATCATCTTCTAGACAAGACGATGACGATGAGGAGGAAAACATCCATGATGCTAGTACCCCATCGTTTTCTGAGTTCGTTGACAATTTAGAGGATCTTGACTATCCCGAGTATTCTACCCCATCTCCTAGTGATCAAAACGAAGAAGTGCTTCATGAGCGAACTACTGAACTGCTTAGAAGACAAAAGAGTTTGCATGAAGAAGTTAGAGGTGGTTTCAAATCTATCGGGAAGACTTTGAAGGGTATCTTCGGGAAGACAAAGAGATGATGTGCTTGGATTATACTTGTTGAACAATTTTAATTTTTTATGTCTTGTGTGCTATTTGTCCGAAGTATATTCGGAAGTACTTGTTATTTTCTTGGATAATTGTTTGGATATTTTGACTAGGATGCTAACTTGCTTGTTTATGTTTAACATATGCTTTTGAATGCATGCTTTTCTACTTAATCTATATATATGTTTGCATGATTAGTTTATATATATATATATATATATATATATATATATATATATATATATATATATATATATATATATATATATATATATATATATATATATATATATATATATATATATAACATGTATGCTTTCTAATCGACCAAAACAATTGTGAAATGTCCAAATATGCTGCAAATACAAAACAAAACATAACATTTTTCCAGAAAATTTTTGAAAATTTTTGATTTCTGGGTCGTTAGATGGGCGGCCCCCTTAATTCATAAGGGCGCCCCCCTTAAATTTAAGGGGACCGGCCTCCATTTAAGGGGACCGGCCATCTGGAACAGTTTTTACACTGTTTTCTTTTGCACCTTGTGATCTCTTTTGCTAGTCCCAGCTACCATTTCCCTTAAAAACTAAACTGATTTTGGAATCTAACATTACAATTTCAAATTAATTCTACTTCTAAACATGTTTTCCCACTATATAATCCCCATGCATGTTTAATTCACATTCCATCATCCTCAACCTTCATCAAACATCATCCTTTTATCATGTCATCACCAAGAACCACCTATTCAAACAATACCAAGAAACAAAAACTTGTCATTATTCCACCAAAACAATTATTCATTGATCTTACAAATGAAGACAACACCACCCCATCACCACCACCTCAATGCTCATCTCCTAGTGCACCAAATGCACCCTCCAAAACACCATCAACAAATGGAAATTCCACTTCCTCCATACCATCCACTTCATCCATAAATGACTACATAAACACCCACTTATCTCCTCCAACAATTGATCAACCATCACAACCTACCAATGAAAACACAACTCTTGCACTCACTCTCTCATTATCACCATTAACACCTCTTGATGCACATTTCTCATCATCCCCAATCAATCCACCAACCTATAACCCCGTCCCATGGAGCTTACTTGAAGCTCATGGAGACACTTGCCTTTGTTGCATCCACAACCGAACAATTGTGTTCGGACTAAGAGATGAAATGCAATACATGTTTTCTCACATTGAAAACTTGTTGCAACAACCACCAACAACAAACACAACTCCTCCACCGCCATCAACTAACACTCCTCCATCATCACCATCTCCATGTTCACCATCCATTCCTCTAAATTAAACATGCTTGGTGTCTTACAAATAAAATTGTCTTAAACCATTTTGGATGGCAAGCTCTAGAGAGGATTCTCATGTTTGACCTTTGGTTTATTGTTTAAGTGATGATTGTAAGACTTTGAGGCTTTTGTTAGCTACATCACTTGTTATGTTTATTAATGTAATGCTTGATGTATCTATTTAACTCTATTAATGTTATGGTTATGTTTAGTCTCTACTCTTGCATGCTATATACATATATATGTTGCTTGTCCACTAAATATTTTTGCAAGATATCCATATCTCGATTTCTTTTTTGACCTCAAAACGAGAGGGAGTATACTTCAAGGGGGAGCTACTTTACTATCGGGATAACCTTTTTGATGCTAACAAAAAGGGGGAGAATTGATATAAACTCACAATAATATTTGCATACATACTAATTTTCGATTAATGAGTTTAGATTTTGTAATCATCAAAAAGGGGGAGATTGTTGACATAAATAATGTATGAAAACGTTATTTATATTTTTCGATATCTCTATATTTTGACGATCACAAAATGTAAACTCATCAAACGTAAGATTACTACGTAAACAAGTATTAAGCTAGTTTATATCACTATATCCAACTTAATCACTTAAGGTATGAATAAACAAGTGTTTAATACATCTCATGATCAAAGGGGTATTTAATTAACTAATACAAAAGTTTATTTAATTATATAAACATATTATATATTTTTGAAAAACACTTTTGGTAATAAAGAAAAATATTTTAATCATACTAAATATATGATTTCAAATTTTTAACCAAAATCTGTTAGTTTTTCACCAAATAAACTTTCCTCACTAAAAAACAAAAAATTTGGCCGTTACAGCTGGGCGGCCCCCTTAATTTTAAGGGGGCCGGCCACGCTCCTCTGTCAGAACTTGTTGCCTATAAATACCACCTTAAATCTGGAATTTTTTTTCACCTTTTGCACGAAATTTTCAGATCTCAAACTCTCTAAACATCTTCTAAAACCCTTTGATCATTTGTATATTAATCATTGTTTCAAGTGATTCAATCTCTTCTCATCCATCCTCATCCAAAGTGCAAAAGAAGAACACTCCTTTTACAACTAAGTTCAATAAGTATTGAAGAGTAGTTGTGCATTGTGTATATATTTTAATTGTGAAGTTGTGTTGTGTTTGTAATAAGTAGTTTAGAAGATATTGAAAATGTATAGGAAGTAGAAGTTGATTAGTAGTGAAGTAGTGTAGTTGTGAAGAAGATAGGTGTGGAGTAGATTGAAGTGAAGAAGATAGTTGTGAAGAAGCAAGGTGTGTAGAAGATAGGTGTGAAGTAAATAGGTGTGAAGAAGTTGTGTAGTAGTTGTGATCAAGTTGTGATATAGTTGTGTTGTGAAAATTAGTGTGTAAGGTTTTCTCCGCCATAAGGGAGTTTGTTGACACAGTGAAGAAAACTCTCGAGTAGGTGACTCGGGGAGTGGAGTAGGAACAAGGAAGGTGATCTTGTAGCCGAACCACTATAAATCCTTGTGTTGTGGTTTGATCTCTCCAACTCTTTTCATTACTTACTTATATATCTTTACTATATTAGTTAGTTAGTTATTATACAATTGTTCATATAGTGCAAGTATTAAGATCACATAAACTAGAATCGAAGTTTTTAAAACAAACTTGTTTTTATAAAATTTAAAAGGACGTAAAACTATTCAACCCCTCCTTCTAGTTTTCCAAGTTCCCCTGAACTTCATTCTCCATCACACTACTCCACGAGCCCAATCGACCGCAAACCCAAAAAGGAAACCAAGCGCCACAGGTACACCATAAACACGCATCCTAACAAAAAACCAGGATTGCGTAAAAGGTTAGGGCCTGGCTCCGTGCCAGGACTCCCCTTGGGTACCTTATCATTGGCGGCAAAACATGGGCATCAGCGTGGAGGGCTGATAATTATAAAGGAGAAGAACGAGTCATGGGGAACTACGGACGGGAGGGATAGCGGATGGATATACGCACGCTCGTAGGGAAGGAGGTAGAAGCTTGAATGACGGGTGCTCCATCGTGAAAATGGACATCCAAATATCAAGAGACCCCACCCTACAACGTAAAGAAACTAGGGAAGGCGAAAAAACGCCTCCAATCCCTAAGTTGCAGCCAAGCGCATAGGCGCGAGTACATGCCAATGACACCAGGCAGAAAAAAGTGACGGGGTCCACCCCTACAGTATAGTGTAAATTTGCAAATTACCATAACCACCAGCAGCCTTGAGCAGCCCGGATCAGCTGAGTCCGCCTAACAACAAGCCCGACATCAAAGATAGCTACACAAGACCATCACTGACAACATGGCAAACAGTCTCCGGACTACGTAAGCACCAGTGCTCGCTAAGCCTAAAACGCTGAAGAGGATGGGCGCAGCAAGAAGCATGCTAGGAATAAGACGTGCCTACCACGAAAAGCGAAGGCATAAGACGAAAATCTGTATCCGCAAAGCGTAAAAACATCAGTGTTTTAATAATAATTTGTAACGGTCCGCCCCGGCGGAACCCACCTATAGACGTTTGTAAATTCTTTGTATCACTATAATAATTTCAATAAAATATAATGTGAAGCCTAGCTACCTTCACAATTTTACAACTACCAGTTTTTTAAACAACTACTTTACAAGCGCACATATATGTGAGTAAGACGTACGCACACAAGGGGCATGACCCAAAAAACATTATTCCGTAGTTGTTTACAAGAGAAACACACCCACTCTTCAATTGCAGGTTCTCACTTGTAAGGACTGACACATCAGCCAAACAAAGATCACTAGTAGGTTTCATGAAGGAGATTTCAATCTCAAGACAGGACACTTTTGTTCTCAACGTTTCAACCTCCGCATCCTCCTCCTCTAACTGACCAACCACACGATCATACAGAGACTTAAATTTCCGCTTCAAAACAATGTTATGTTCAGCGTGCATCCGCATTTCCGCACCAAAGGAAACATGGTTAGCCATCAAGAAATTAAACTCATCAAAGAAATCCTCATACGGAATACCGTGGGTCTCTGAAAAGAACCTAGGCAGAGCAAACCCATCGATCAGCTCACGACAGTCCGCATCAGTGTTCAAACGAAACACATCCCAATTTGAAATATAAACCTCGCCAAAGACATTACAGTCCACCTCAGAGGCAGAGCGGATGCGGCCAAAAGGAAACTCACTTTCAGAAAAAATCCACTTGAGCATCAACATCACGCTTGGAACCTCAAGAAGAGGAAGAAGCACCCCTTTTCCCCTTCTTCCTTAACGTAAAACGAACTCCAGGGGCAATTACCCCAATAGCAGCTAAAGACGATTGAGTAAAAGACCTGGCAAGCACATCCACATCAATATTGAAGGAAGTCGAAAAATAAGAAAAACAGGAAAAAACAATGGACCTCTCTAGAGGATAAAAAGTAGCGGAATCATCTCACAAAGAACCAACTTCACGTGCTAAAATAAAAGACACGGAAGGAATGGGAGATGACTAAAATATATATATATATATATATATATATATATATATATATATATATATATATATATATATATATGATGCAAACCTTGAAAGATAGAAGACATCAAGCTTTTAACAGCAGCCATAGACTTACCAGAGTTCACAGGCCTATTCGAGAAACCATGATCGGATCTCAACTTTTTAGGTGGAAGCGGCGGCACAAGTGCACCGGCTTTCACCCTTCACTTTCGATTGTGAGAAGCAACAAGTCGCTGCTGATTGACATTCCCAGCACGCTCCTCATTACGAATACTGGCATCATCCGCAACAGAGGAACTTGGTCCCGAACCATTACCTCCACCCCGGCTAACCAGAAGGTCACTCTCCACCTGGCACTGCGGAGATGGAGAGAGGGGAACAACGCGGTCGGTAGTAAGGTCCAAAAGCTTGAGCTCACCCTCTGACAGCTTCCTTACTTCAACACTCACCTCAATTTTATCAAAGTGAGTAATAAAAGTATACGCGCTTAATTCTGCGATAGATAGAAAAAACATAAGCAACAACAACATATCTAAAAAAATGAGAGAGAGAAAAGAGAGGAAGTAAAACCAACTAACCTTCCCCATGTAGACGAAACACCGGGTACTCATCCTCTCCGAAAGGATAATAACGGCTCAGGCCGACCCAACAAATGAAAGCCTTCGGGTGTCTATGGAAAGGAGCGGGACCCCTGGTAATCGTGTTATAGTCCTCCTCACTATACTCACTAGGACCAGGAATGGGGTCTACCTCAAAATCATTGGTCATATGCCAAGGAAAGATAGCAGAACACGCAAAGGTGTCCACCCAGAAGAAACGGTCCATCCAACCCTTCAAAGAATCTAAGGGTTTTGTATAGCAAGTGCTAGTAACTCTACGACGCTTGCCAAATGACAGCCAACCATTCTTCATGAAATTCACATAAAGACGGCGAAAAAAGTGCTACCGAAGGAACAATATCATGGGAACGGCAAACTATCTCAACGCGAGAAACTTTATACGCCTCTGATGAGTGCTTAAACACTCATAATTTTTGGTCAAATCTGAACTGCAAAACATACAAAAACACTCAGAAATGCATCAAAATACTGAAAATATTTCAAAATTGTGTTTTATATGTTTTAGATGCAAAAAGAGTAAAAACAGATGAAAAGCGTACAAAGTTTGCAAAATTGGCAGTTTCAGTCCCCCAACTTTCATAAAATGTCAAAAATAGTCCCTGAGTACTTATTTGGAAAGAAAAATCACCAAAGGTCCTTTTGAAATCATAAGTTGTCATATTTAGTCTTTTGGTGAAAAATTGGAAAAGTTTTGAGAATTTACAGTTTGGTCCCTAGAGTTTTAATTTTGTCAGATTTGGTCCCTGGGAAATATGTTTTTGGATAAAAAGTCAACTTTGGTCCTTGGGAATTAAAAAAGTGACACAAATGGTCCCTTGGTGTAAAGTTTGAATGATTTGCACAATTAGTCCCTCAAATTTCAACAATTGACAAATTTGGTCCCTAAAGGACCAAAAGTGAAAATTTGCAATTTTATCCTTGGGTATTTGGTACTTGGCAGGAAAGGACCTTGAAACAAGTTTGAAAAGTGTACATTTTCAGTCCCTTAAGTTTCAGAAAATTACATGAGTGGTCCTTGTGAAATTTAATAAACCAAATGGACCCTAACCTTTTAATACCAAATCTAATCCAAAACCAACCCACCCAAAACCAAAGCCTGATCTAACATAAACCACCAAGCCCAGAACCTGGCCCAACAACCCTTTTATAATAAAAACCCCACACCCCCCGTTTTTATATTATCCTCCCCAGGGTCAAACTTAAAGTCAAACATCCTCCACCTCCTTCCCCACTTGGCCTGCTATACCATGGCTACACTCCATCCCCCTCATCCAGCTCACTCAACCCACACCTTGTCCCCACAAACCTCCAAACCTCATTAAATTCCCTCTCACCCTCACAAGTTATCCCAACAGTCAAGTTGGAGCTTTTCCCGCCAAATTCATATTCAATGACTAAGATTGATTTCAGTTATCCAACAGACACAAATGAAAGTGGGAAAACACCTGGGTCCCTTTGTGAAGTATATAAGTCAAAAAAGAAGTGAAGAGGGGCAGTTAGTTACTTAGTAGTTAATGGTAGGAATAATGTAATCTAGTTAAATAGAATTAGTGTAATTTTCGTTATTTCTCAGTTGTAATTTCAGTGTAGTACTCTTTTTAAGTTGAAATCAAAATCTCAGTTCCATCATTATTATTATCAAGCATCTTTAAGTTTTTATTTTTGCTTAATTTCCAATTCCTACATTCCAAGCTGATACACTGTTTGTTATAGCTCCCATAAGCTATCATTAGCTTACTGAGAGTCTTGGTTCTCCTTTAACCTATTTTAAAAGAATTTACTTAAAAGTTTTTCTGATAAATCAAAATCCAGAACATATATATGAGAAATTAGTGGAAAATTAAAAAAAACCAACTTTGGAGGAGGAAGACAGCTTGAAGCAACATTAAATTTGGATGGAAGTTGGTTTTAGTACCTCAAGGGAGGTTTTAGGATAGATTTTGGTTCTTGTGTTCTTGGTTTTGAAGTCCTACAATTCCCCTTTGTAAGCTTTTACTTTGCACTTGATACTGTTTCATTGCCTATTAACTTGTTATGTTTATTTTCTATCCCTAAGTACTCATCTCAGTTAATTATTGCTTATTAGTTGCTATTGTTGGTTTAAATCATTGTGGATTTGAGTTTTCATCAAAAATCTTTAAATATCCAAAAATACTAGTTATAATGGTTTGAATATTCATTCGCTATTTTTGTATTAGATAATCTATCATTTTAGGTCTCAAATATTCTATATAACATGTATAATTCATTAGTGTCAGTAGGATAGCCTTACTTTACCATTTGCATATTAAACTCAAAACAGGTCACATATATAAGGGTGTTTGGATGTGTGTGTTTAGCATAGCTAATGAACTTCCCAGTTGGTAAAACCTATTGAGACTTCATTTGTAGGTTCAAGTTATCATAGTCAAATCATAATATTGGTAGGTTTTTAGCAAAAGTCAAAGATTTCACTTCAAACCCCCCAACAGTTAACTGTTAAGGTTTTTTAGATCCATGATCACTCAAATCTCTTTATAAGTTGTTAAAGTAACTTAAGTTAGTTTTAATATAGCTTATTACTTCCATATAAGTCAGTAATGATCATTAGAAATCCACATAAGTCAAAGTAGGATCATAACTTGAAAAGTCAAATTTGCATTTTCTAAATTTTTCCAAAAGTTGAAGGATTTTTAGTGAATTTTCTACTTAGATTCATGGGTTGAAACCTCTTTCTAATCATTGGCCCCAGCTCATCTTTGTTATCCCATATTGCTTGCATTTTTGAGATTTTTATTGTGGGCCCCAGCTAGGTCCAAACACAGCTGCAGGGGAAGGGATACCCCTGCTGCAGCAACACCACAGCCACTCCACCTACTTTGGTGGTGGTTTCTGGCCACCACAGTGGGACCCACTACCCAATTTTTGGTCCCTTCAACCCCCTCCTACCACACTTCAAACCTTGACCAAAAGTTTGACATTATGCTCACTGGGACCCACTTGGAATTGCCCTATTTCTTTGTCCCATTTTCAGTCAAATATCAAGAGTTTCAATGTGCTTATTGTGCTTATTTGCTTATTCTGTGGACCCCAGTGGCTTTTTCTTGCTTAAACATGTTCACTCAACTCATTTGAGCCAGAATCACCCATAGTGGGTCCCACTTAAGCTCATTTGAGCTTATTTCCCTCTTTGGTCAACTAAAGTCAACTGTGGTGCTAATAAGCATCCACAGTCCTTATTTTTAAGTTATAAAAAATTTGTTTTTACAAAAGTTGTTTGTTTTTAGGTGTAAAATAGTTTTCAAAAAGAAAAATCTAGAAAAAACCAATTTAATAATAAGTGATAGTTTCTATTTAATGTAATTTAAATTTTAATTTTAATTTTTAGATTTTTATTAAGTACTTGGTATTTTTATATTTTTATTAATTTCCTTTTATGTTAAAGTATTTTTAGTAATTTTATCAGATTTTTTATTTTGTCATTTAGTAATTATTAGATTTAATATTAGTTTTATTAATAATTAATTAATAATTAAGTTTTAAATAGCATAATTAGTTTTTATTAAGAAAGACCTAGTTTTTATATTTTTCCTAGCTTTTATATAATATAATATAATTTTAGGAGTTTTTCTAGAATTTTTACTGTTCATTTGCTATTTTTTATAATTTAAAATAGTTTAATTAGGTAATTAATATTTAATTAGTAATTAATTAATATAAAAATCACAAAAAGACAAAAATACTTATTTTTAATTTTGAAATTAGTTTTTAGTTATTTTATAATTTTAGAAATTTTATTTTCATTTTTCTAGTATTAAATTAATATTATACTGTATTTAAGTATTTTAAATATTAATAATTAGTATTAATAAGTAATTAATTAATAATAAATAATTAAATAGTGTAAAAATTAATTTTCTTTTTCTAAAAATTTTCTTTTGTCCTTTAGTTTGTAAAAAAGTCATTTTCACCCCTTGGGGGTTTTCAGATTTCAATTTTCACGTTTTATTTTGGACGTTCGCGTAAATTTAATCTGAACGTACACGTTTTTAGATATTAAACGTTTTTAAGTATCTAACTTTCACGTAATCATCTATATAGCTTATTTAAGCTATTTCGTTGTAGATTCCTTAGTTAAATCAATCACAACCCCTTTCCCGTCCAGATTCACCTCCCGATCACATATCCGTTTGATAACAATTCACACCTCGTCGGGACATAACGACCCTGGTGATACCTTATATTACCCGGAGATTGTCTCTAGGCTATTTGACTTTGTTGACCATTCTTTGGTCAATATAAGTTGACGGTTTAGGGTCAATCAGCCCCAAAAAGATGAAGCTGGGATATGTAGATCCGGTAAAACTTCAAAACATCAACAAGAAAAACTAACAACGGAAGGCGAAAAGCAGCAAAATCGAAAAACAGGCTATAAAGACCAATCTCCACAGGAGGTGGCTGGTCGATGGATCGATCAGAATCAGGCAAGACGGGATGAACGGACAATGGAACATGACACTACCAATACAGATCATCTAGCCTCTCTCGAGTCAAATTACAAGTAACCTCCGCGATATCCACCGACACCTTCAACATCGTGCCATAAGAATCCAAAATCAATTCCCAAGATGGAAAGGAAAGAGAACGGCTAAAAAGGCCCGGAGGAATTATAAAAAAAATAAAAATAATAATAAAATAATATAATAAAAATATATGGCCCATGGCACACGCGTAACAAATAAACGGCCATGATCAGCGGAACAAGGATAAGGAATATACCTAAGAAGCGATCCAAGTGGCCAAGCTAGCCAGACCAGAGAAGCTAAGAAGTGATCAACACCACATCCAAAACCTTGTCCGCTGCAAGCCCCCCCCCCCCCCCCCCCCCCCCAAGATCTTAACCGCCATCCAAAGGCGCGGCTGTGGACAAACAACGAGTTAAAGAAGACAGGACAGAAAAATAAGTCTAGAAACATTCAGCGCATGCTACAAAAGCACGCGAGCAATAAACGCACTAGACTGGTGGACTTGATGACGTATAGTATGGATAGCAGGCCTACTGGGCCTAGACTATCTCACACGAATTGGGATCCGGCCCAACAAGCATAAATGGGCTCCTAACCAATAAGCCAAAACGGGCTCGGGCCCTATGAGCAAAACCGGGCTCCGGCCTAACAAGTAAAAAAAGGCTGAAAGCCCATGTCACGAGCATGGCACAGTCCGGACAAACCAGGACACATATAAGCGGCACTCCTGAAGTACACCCGCGGACTAGACCCCGGTCCATCCGCATCCACAAACATCGATTAAGCTCCGGACCCTTGCCCGACAAGGGTCCCACTTCGGCCACTACAGCAATACGCGAAATATTAGGAAACCCCAATATTTTCACTACCTATAAAAGGAAGCCTCAATTCACATTCTCGAGGTAATGATTTTCTCACTCATTACAACTCAGACATTTCTCTGACAAACATGAGTACTAACTCTCACGCCGGAGCTTAATCGTGGGGTCCGTCCCCACGGTAAGGCTAACGGGTTGCTCTCGTTTATGCAGGGATACAACTAATTACTTGGATTAGTGCACAAAACCCCATAGTGGACGACCAGGGACGGCCCGCTACGGACTAAGCCCAATCTTAACCCATTCACACTTTTTGCACTAACATCAGGGCGTGGGGTTGTCGACACTATAAGCAAACCGCTGAAAATTTATTATGACAATACTGCAACAGTTTTCTTCTCTAAGAGAAAATTCAGAAACAAAGAGAAAATTCAGAAACACATGAATATAAAGTTCTTTATCATGAAAGAGAAAATTCAGAAACAAAGAGTGTATCTAGAACACATTAGTACATATCTCATGATTGCTGATCCTCTAACCAATGGTTTACCACCAAAGACATTTACACAACATATTTCTAGGTTAGGTCTTGGTTGTATTGATAACTAATTCTGATGTTCTAAACACTCTTGAGCTCAGTAAAATGTTTCTAATTTTATTTCTTATTCATTATGTTATTATGCATGCATTTGTGTTTAGATAAGAAATTTGAAGGTATTATCATAACAAGTATGTAGACTGTATGTTGTTTGTATAACTTATGAATCTAGCATGATGAGCTAATAATGTTGTGATATATGGAAGGGAGTATACGAGTATACCGTGTATAACCGCCATAATCCCCATTATGCAGTTTGTTGTGTCAAGATACTTATGATGTTAACGGTTGATAAGATTTAATTGCTAGCCTTATGATGTTAACGGTTGATAAGATTTAATTGCTAGCCTTATGTTATACCATTAGGGAATAGGGAATATCATGTCAAGTGGGAGAATGTAAAAATGTGACATTATATTGATGTCATTATCCCATATTGATTTGTAGGTTACCTATACTTCAATGTGTACTAATGATGTAATCAAACTAGTCAATATTATGATGAATGCTCCTAATGGTACATTATATATTGACCGTTACATATATTGGCATTGATGGGCATGCCAACCTAATAGTCATATATAGACTAGTCTTCTCTCTACCCTACAACACACATAAGTAGAATCATTTAGCTATCCATCAAGCTCTCTACACTCAAGTGGGTCAAGGGAGAGAAACTAGTTTATGCATAAAGTGTTCTCTACATCATGACAACATCCGCTTCCGCTTCGGGTATGTTTTACTCGTTCATGTTAATTATGTGGTTATTATTGTATTCTAAGATCGTATGACATAATAGATTAATGTGTTCATCATGTAATTTGATGCTAATGTCTATAAAATAATTGCTTACACTTTTTTCTAAGCGTTGGTTTAATTAGTGTTCCATTTAGTAACTTATTTTTTTTTCATGCTCTTTCAAGCTATATCAACCAGACATGACTTATTTTTAAGGGTGGCTCATTTTTCTAAAAAAAAAAGCTCATGCTTCGTTAAGGTCACTATAGTTAATTGATTGATAGCTAGAGGAAAATGTTGATGGTACTTTAATATGGAGAGGCATTGTCTTTAAAAAAAAAAAAAAAAAAAAAAAAAAAAAAACCCACATCTTGAAAATATAAGTAGGTAGGTATATCACAAGATTAGTGAAATGGACTAACATGATAAAGAGGAAAACATGAATAGTATAGCAAGTCAAACGCTTTTTATGTCACGAGCTGACGTGTATTTTTTTGAGCTGTTATTAAAAGCTGACGTGTAATTTTTTTTGGCTAATACATTAAAAAAAAAAAAAAAAAAAAGGATCCTCACTTATTAACATCAAAAACCATTGATGTAATCTACTCCAATCACAATTAGGAATAATACAAAGAATTTTATCACATATACATAACATTTTGTTAAAATAAAATATTAATCAAGCAATACATCTTCAATAAAACAGATAAATAGACAGATTAATGTATTTATTATTGGCAAAGAGTAGGAAGATGAGTGTGGCAAAAGCAAAAAGAAGACAACTAGTAAAAAAAGAAAGAGAAGGCGGCTTGGTTTTAGTAAAGTAGAGTCTTGGGCATTTCCTTTACTCTCTTTTCCACTTTCCCCTTTCCCCTTTCATTCGTACCCGCCAAACCCTGAATACCCCCGGCCCACCAAACATGCCTTGACTCCACTCCCCGATTCGCCGCCATCACCCGCCGCCAGTAAGTCTACTCCTCATCCTGTAACTTTAATTTATAGATCCATCTACTTTTACTGTTTGTAACCAAAATTAGGTTGCGCTGATCTACTTTTCGTGTACTGTATTATTATTTCTTAGTTTTTGTTCCGTTTCTCAATTGGGTTGTTGATAAAGGTTAGCCAGTTATTAATTTAGTGTTAGGGTTTCGTGGATATAGGGGATCAGGCATTAGGGCTCATTTGAGGAAATGGTTTCCATCTATTTATAGTTAGGGGGTGTTTGTTTATGCTTATATGTGGGCTTATGAGCTTATTTGATTTCGGCTTATGTTTCATAAGCCTCAATTGACTTTTGGGCTTATATATAAGTTTACTAATAAACTTATATAAGCCCACATGTCTCAAAATAAGCCAGAAAATTGATTATGCTTTTAGGTTTTATGCTCAGTTTGTTCAACTAATGCTTTATCTTTGATTATCTCATATGTATATTGTTGCTCGGAATATATGTGGTCTATATTCTGTAGATTCTTCATTAAAGTCCATGTCCATCATATTCCAGTGTGGATTTTATCCATATTAGTGGTACCCAATGTATTCATGTTTGACAGTGACTTTATTTTATGATTTTCTACATGGGGAATTTATCAATGAACTCTGTTTTCTTTCTTTTAGACATAGGGTCTTAGTTTAAATGTCTTTTTTACCAATGAGAACTAGTTAAAGAATAGTAACTCAATTAAGAAATTTGGGAATTAAACAACAACTAACCGAATCCCGCCGGAGCAGGTTATGGGGGAGGTAAGTCGGTAAGATGTAGACAACCGCACCCTTACCGCCGGAGCGGGTTATGGGGGAGGTAAGATGTAGCAAAAATATGTAGCAATTGAGAAGGATTCAAGTTAGCCCTTATTTAAGCTGTTAGAGTAACGTTTTTTAGTGATGAAACATGTTCTCTTTGCTATATACGAAACTGTTGTGCAATTCACAGCCTAGGTTCATGAGTAGGGGTGTTAAATAAGCAGATACGACCCGAACCCGAATTCTATATAGGGTCGGGTGTCGGGATAAATATCTGTCTAAATCGGGTTGGGGTCGACCCGATTGAACTGAATAAGGTTTTTATATTTTTTTTTATATCTATCTAAACTTGTACAAATAACCACTTTTATGACCATTTTACTCATATTCGGGCTGGCCCGAACCCAAATGGACCTGACCCGAATTGACTCGAACCCGACTAACTTGAGATCTAAATAGGGCCGGGTTCGGGTACATTATTGTTAGCCTCAACCCGTCTTGACCAAAACCGCAACCCGACCCGATTAACACCCGTTTTATCATGAGTCACAATTTTGTTTTCGCATTTATGGTAGCCTTTTCTCCATATATTCTCTGATTTGGTATTGGATATCACCTCTTTCATCTTATTTTGTTTGGCCAACACTATATAGGTCATGTTTTCAACTCTCCCTTTGATGGTCGCGTCTAGCATAGGTGTGGGGTCAGTTGACTTGAGTTATAATATGCTCGAGTTATAACATGCTCGCATTTTTTTGCTTACCAACCATGGGAAACTGATAGAACCCCTTCAATATTTTCTAATTGGTATTTCTTTATTATTAAGATATTATTGCAAAAAGGTAAGTAGGTACTTAGATATGATGTCACCTTAATATCAACTTGTGCACCCTATTTATTTAGCTATATGACATTATGACTATCAATGACCAAGAGCTGATGCCTTGTAAATTGTTGGTAAAGAGTCGTCGTTTTTTTGTGGTGACAATATAGAATAGAAGGTACAGTGCGAGTTCTGATGCCTAAATTGGGGTTCTGTAATAGGGGATCAAGCATTAGGAATTTTTTTAGAAAATGATTTTTTTATTTTATTTTTATAGTTAATATTGGTGGATCATGCTTGGTTAATCTTTTAGGTTTTATGCTCGGTTTGTTCAAGTAATGCTGTATCTTTAATGATCTCATTTGTAAATCGTTCCTAGGAAAATACGTGGTCTATACTCTGTAGATTCTTCATTGAAGTCCATGTCAATCATATCTCAGTTTGGATTTGATCCATATTAGTAGTACTTCACATATTCATGTTTGACAAGTGACCTTTTTTTTTGTGATTTTCTACATGTGAACATTATCCAGCAACTCCCTTGTCTTTCTTTTGGCCACAAGGTCTTGGTCTTTAAACATCCTAATTACCATTGAGAATTAGTAAAATAAAGTAACACACCTTGCGTAGTTACTTACTTACGAAAATTTGGGAAGGATAATAGTTGACACTTATTTAGGTTGTTAAAGTAACGTTTTTTTAGTGACAGAACATGGTCTCTTTGTTATATACATACAATACTGTTCTGCGATTTACACCGCAAATTCATGGGTCAAAAATTTGTTTTCGCATTCCCATGGCATGTTGGCTTTTCTCTTTATATTGCCTGATTTGGTATTGGATATCACCTCTATTCTTCTTTTTGTTTGGCCAACACTATACAAGTAATGTATTCCACTCTCCCTTTAATGTCTTAATGGTTGCGTCTAACATAGGTGTGGGTTTCAGCTGACATGCGTATACTATTCTCGCATTTGTTTTGCTTCCTAACCATGCAATATTTTTGTATGACCTTTGTGTGTTGTCTCATATTATCATAGTGAACACTATCTTGGGTTTGGCTTTTTCAGACTTAGGCTGTAAAAATAGCAAGTAGGTATAAAAGATATGATGTCACCTTGATATTACCAAGATCTGGTGCTACAATTTTCTAATTTTTAAGCTATCCTCTCAATATGTACCCAAAAATGTTATTGACTTTATGACACTTTTGGAAAGTATGACAACCTTCTTACTGATTCGAAAGAGTACGTATGGCAATAGAGGAGGTTCTATGGCAACACCAATCATTTTAAAATTTAGGATGCCTGATATCTAAAAAATGATGTAATGATAAAAGATGAAGAACTTTAAAGAGGAAATACATTGGCATAACTACCTTCTCTGACTATCGTCTTTGTCACAAGAAATTCAGGGTCTCCAATGCGATATCGAAAAATGGGAATCCGTATGATGGTAGATAGGGAATGCATGTGTTTTAGAAGAGTCTAGATGAGGCTGAAGCATGTTAACGTGGGGATGAAATTTCATCAGCAGTTACTTTTCTTTAGTATACCAGTTTTGGTTATCTTTATATACAATCCCGTGATTTCTCACTGAAATATATTTCTCAAACACTTAAATGCTCAATGTCCTGAAACAAGATAGTATTGCTTGATTTAGTATCCAGGTGGTCAAGAATTAGAAGATCATACGTATTTTGGCATTCACTAAGTTCTTGTCATTTCTACTCAATGTCATTTCCCCTACCATTGATCATGTTTTTGGTCTATTCGCAGGTTTTTCAGTTCTCAAGTCTGTCATGGAAGATGCGCAGTCTGTTGCTACGCTCTTAGAGTCGACAACCTCTAAGATTCAACAACTTCAGAGAGCCTTTGCTGAGCTAGAAAGCCACAGAGCAGTTACCCTTAACTTGAAATGGAAACAAATTGAGGAACATTTTCATGGGCTTGAGAAGTCCTTGAAGAGTCGTTTTACTGAGCTGGAAAACCAAGAAAAGGAGTTTAAAAGGAAAACAACTCAATCCCAACAAATGCTGAAGAAGCGTCAAGCAGCTGTGATGGCCAAGGAAGAAGCTTCATTGGGGAGACTTCAAGAGAAGAGGGATGCTGCTGTTGCCGCTATTGCTAATGTCCTAGGGAAGCGCAAGAGTAGACAAATGGAAGAACAAGGTAGCAGTCCTGCTGTTGAAGAGAAACCAAGTGATTATAAGGCTTCTAAATGTAAGAGAGAGAATATGAAAAAGTTATCTGATACTGATGTTAAGGCGCTAACAAATCCCCAGCTTGCCAAATTGTGTGAGGAGAACGACGCACAGGGGCTACACAAGTTCATATCAGACAATCGAAAGAATCTTGCTTCCATGAAAGAGGAGATTCCAATTGCATTGAAGGCTGCAGCTCAACCTGGGTGTCTGGTTTTGGATTCACTTGGTGGTTTTTACATCTCGGATGATTCAAACATTGATGGGAAAAAAGATGCAAATCTTTTAGGTCAACGAAGAACATGTATCATGCTGATGGAATGTCTTAGCATTTTGTTGACCAATCTGGATGAGAAGTCTGTTTCAATGGTCATCTCCAAAGACGTGAAGGAACGAGCAAAGGCTATCGCGGAGGAGTGGAAACCAAAATTAGACGATCTTGATTTGGATGCCAGCAATGGGAACTCTTTGGAGGCTCACGCGTTCTTGCAACTTGTTGCTACTTTCGGTATTGATTCTGACTTTGTTCAAGAAGATTTATCCAAGTTGATACCGATGGTATGTCGCCGACACCAGACAGCTGATCTTTGCCGCTTCCTTGGGTTGTCTGATAAGATGCCAGGTTGGTTCTCTTTCTGTGGTTTCTGTATGTTACTTCTTTTATCATGTGAAAATTACAACACGTTCAGTATTGGATGTCTATTGAAATCGCAAAATTTATTTTTTTGCCAATACTGTAGATAAGTTAAATATGTTTGTTTCCCTGCCATCATTGCTACTTGGGTGTGTCACTATTTTTGGCTCTGTGAATAAAGTAGAGGTGACATGTGCCAGCTTAAAATGGATCTCAGCTAAGTTGGGGGTTATCTCAGTGCTCGGTCAAAATGTGTCCGGCCGGGTTGGACTGACCAACACATTTTTTATTGGTGTCTTATGATTTTAAAATTAATAATAATGATTCAGTTTTTTAAATAAAGCGATTTTTTATGTTCAATCCAGTTTTAGCTATGTGATCTGTTTGCTTTTTTGTTAAACCTGTTCTCATAACCCCCTTTTTGGCAAAGATAAAATATTACCCAAATTAACCCCTTTGTAGATGAATTGAGGATAACTGCGTTGGGGCTCAGGGCGTTTTTTTTGAGTTTTGTGCTTTAAATAATCAGTATGCAGTGTAAAATGGATCAAAGTTGCGGGCTTATGTAATTTGTTTCTTGCTGTCTCTTCTTCTCAGGTGTAATTGATGTGTTGGTTAATAGTGGAAGGCATATCGATGCTGTCAACTTAACAATTTCTTTTGAGCTTACAGAGCAGTTTTCTCCAGTTTCATTACTTAAATCTTACTTGACAGAAGCTAGGAGAGTCCCTTCAGCCATCAAATCCCCTACTGCACAGGTTTATTCTTCATTCTCTGCCATGCATAAATACTCTTAACACACTGTTTTCAAGTAAATTCAAGGAGAGAAAAGGAAATAAAGGTAGGGGGAACACAAATATTGTGTTCTTAATAAATTTTTAAGAAAGAAGGGGAAAGGGAGGTATGGAAAGTGAGGGGGGATTTGATGTATTTTGGACCAAAAATCATCTGCCCAAGGGAGGAAAGAAAATGTTTCTAACAAATTGACAATGCTGCCTTTACTAACCCATAAATTTTTTTGGCTTTATCCGTACTAGATCTTACCTTACCATTTAGCTTCTTACACCATCTACAAAAATGAAATTTTGTTAACCATACGCTGACGAATAATCTATAGGCTCACTTGATGATTCTACATAAATAAAATTCTGTCAACCACTTGTTGAGAAGAAATTTGTCAATTACCATTTACCAAAAGAACAGCCTTCTTTTTTTTTTTTTTTTTTTTTTTTTTTTTTTTTTTTTTAATTATTATTTATGAAAGTAGATGGTTTGTGTGTGATTTTGATTCATCATTCATGTCTTGTCTTTTCTTTGAGGTGGGGTTTCGTTGTTGTATGTGTGGTTCTTTGAGTATTATGCTTTGTTTAGTGGTTCTTTGAGTATTATGCTTTGTTTAGTGGATCTCTATAAATCTGGGTTTACTTGTGGAATAGTTTTAGTTTTGTATCGTTTGAATGTCTGCAATTATGTTTTGTGGGTTTTGATTTTTTGTTAAACAAACTGCATTTAAAATTTGGTTTTTTGATGGTTTAGGATTATTTCATTATAAAAAGGGGTTGTTTCTACTTCTAGTTAGCCGATTGAAAGGGCATGATGGTAAAATGTTAGGGTGTGTTTCGTTGTAGAAAAAATTCTTTAATTTTTTATTTTGATTTCTTTAGAAAGGGAAGGGTTTTTTTATCTCTAGAAAAGTGCTACAAAATTTAGAAAACGAGTTTAGATGATATTTTTTTTTTTTTTTTTTTTTTGAAAATTGAAAAGTGCAAGGGGTGTAGAAAAATGGAAGAAAAAATACAGGAAAGAGTAAAGAGCTATTTTCAAAATGTTAGTTAAATTTTGAAAAATGAGATTTTCATTCTCTTAGAAAAATCTCTCAAAAATTTGTGGTTAAACGGGTTTTCAGTTTTTTATGAGAAGTTTCCTGGAAAAATAGGGTATTTTTCACCAACTAAGCACACTCTTAGATTTCCTACTTTTTCGTTTCTTTCCTCTTTGTTTAACCTGGGTACACATAATACAAGTGAGCTTTGCTCCTTCCATTCCTCTTCTTCACTCGACCTTTCTTTGTAACTTCTTTTCCTCTCAAAAAAATCCTTGAGAACACAGTTTTTCTTGTTTATGGCTAATTTTAAAAACGGTCAAGGCTCAAACCAGGGTGAGTTGAGCTGCTAACATTTGTTTTCCTTATTATAAAATAGTTAATGTATCTTGATTGAAAACTGCAATTGTTTTAAGGTAGTAGTGAGTAGTCTATTTGTTTGAATAGTAAGTTTAAACAGTTAAGTAAACCAAGTATTACACTTCGGCTCACTGCGACCCGCCCAATTAGTTTGGCATGTTTCATAATGAACCAAGTTTTTAAGTTTAGTTATTTGATCTGTTACATATAAATTATAATTCAACTATTTCTGAATAAATTCATGATTAGTGCTTCTTATATTTAG
Source organism: Artemisia argyi (assembly GCA_030686995.1). Taxonomy (NCBI): domain Eukaryota; kingdom Viridiplantae; phylum Streptophyta; class Magnoliopsida; order Asterales; family Asteraceae; genus Artemisia; species Artemisia argyi. The sequence continues at coordinate 104,828,306 of CM060676.1, forward strand.
AATGATGTGAGTGAGAGAGAACTGTCTGCACTAAAGGCTGTGATCAAGTGCATCGAAGATCATAAGCTTGAAGATCAGTACCCATTGGCCCCACTTCAAAAACGGATACTTCAGCTCGAGAAAGCGAAGGCAGACAAAAAGCGAGCCACAGAAGTTGCAAAACCTCAACCCAAAAGACCCCGAGAAAATGTCATAGTAGGATATGCACCCCGAAACACTAACATTGCTGCTGCTGCTGACAAGAACTTCTATGGTAGGATGACAGATAGGTATGCACCGCCAACACCGTACATGTATGACAACAGAACCTATGCTTACCCTGCTCCAGCTGATAACCACATTCCCCAGTACATGGGCCCCCCATCTTACAACATGGCTCCTAACCATGGCCACTATTTCGCAACTGGTTACCAGTACCAGGCTCCTTATCTGCACTAAGCTTGTAGGAACGGTAAGAAACTTTGATCATGGACTTATTTTAACTTCTAGGAGTTAACCCTGTTGAATTAATCAGATGTTTTACTGCTTTAGTAGGGAAAACTTTGTGAAAAATGGAAAAAAAATGTTAATGTTTAGCTCTAAACTTGGTTGTATTAGCTGACACTGAAAATGTAATCCTCTAATATTTGAACTTCTCTATCTTTAGTTACTTATTGTGTCTGATTTTGTTACTTGATGCTATTTATACTCCCCTGTCTAAGGGGTGTAACATTTGACTTTTGATGTCGAATGTTATTGGTCACCCAAATGTCAAACTATAGTTTTGGGACAGGGTGATTAACATTATTTCACCCAGAAATATACGCCTCACGAGTTTTATGCATACATAGTTGCACTTAGTGTTACTGTTTGAGGGTATATGGCTAGGAATGTTGAACTTGATTAAGGAATAATTGGATTGAATTGTAATGATTATGTATTAACCCTGAGCAATGATACTTTTAAATGGGTCCATCAATTTGATCAGTGTATCAACCCTGAGTTATGATCAAGCTTTTGACATGTTGGATCATATAAATGGATTGAACCTGATTTTCTTTGTAACAGTTGCGAAGTGGTACCCACTTTTTACACTAGGAAACCTTTCGGAAGAAAACAATTTACTATCAAAACACATGAAAACCCAAATTTTAAAGTTGTGACTTTCAGTGTTCAAGTAAAAACAGGAGAAAGATAGATGTCATATAAGTTGTATTCCAAACAATAATATTCGCTATCCAAACACCTCAAGATCCAAGTCACTAGTGAGTTTTTCTTTTTATCTTGGTAAATAAACTCATAGGGTTTGTTGCAAAAAGGAAGAGTTATGCATAAGCAACGACAATGATTGCTTGGCGAGGCAGCTTTGGAGAGACCTGCAATTTTCATTCGTGATAAAACTTGTGATCTTGGTTTTCTTGGGCACCGATGTAACTTCATGATGTGGCTGTCTTCTATATTGATTGGCATTTTTGTAATATTTCATGTTTCGCCTCCTCTGTAAAACCTAATACTAAAATTTCATCATCATACAAAAATCAAATTGAACACCTCCGAAGTGAGAATGATTGCTTCTATGCTTAGTCACACTTTACTGAAATGATCATCAATTTTGCTGCGTTTATTTGTTTGTTATCTCAGCTTTGTAACTTTTTTTTTTTTCTTCTCTTTTCCTAACATGTTGGCCAACTAATCCACAAAGTTTGAAACCACCACAACAGACACAAATGAGTAAAAATTATTGTAGATACTTCCTCACATCCATTTCCACAAGCACAACTAGAGCAGCTTTATTACTCCGTTACAAATGAGTTAGCTATTGCTTAACTTATTTGCTACAAAAAGATAGAGCAATATCTTGAAAGCAACTTAATCACATAATAGTATAATACATACAAAGTTTACTTCATATTCTACTAAAGTTAGTAGCGTTTGGACGTTTGGTGATGCATGAATCACTTTTCACTCAAAAAAGTAAAAAATAAAGTAGCGAAAATTACTGCAGAGGCGTCTGTCCAAACAGGTTGCCTCGTAGTTTTTTTTTTTTTTTTTTTTTTTTTTTTAAGGCCACTTAAATCGATGCAATAGTGCAGCGAAATATAATACTTACACGTGACAGCCGGTGGTTAATTGTAAAAAAAAAAAAAAAAAAAAAAAAAAAACGAAAAAAAACTTGTATTTCTTGAACCATTTGCAGCGAAATACCAAAAAAAAAGGGACCCACATGTTATCTCTCCTCCTTTTTGGCCCACTTGATTAATAATAAAAAAATATATATGTATTTCTGCTCCCATTTGCAGCGAAGTACACATCTCTCCTCCCATTTGGGACCCACTTGGCCCAACATAGTACCCGTGTAAAAAAAAATGTATTTCACATCCCATTTGCAGCGATCTACCATTTTTCTCACTAAAGACAAACCCTAAACATCCACATCACATTCTCTCATATGAATTGCACCGAGTTACCATTGGGAAAGCCCAAGATCACCTGCAGAATCCGTTTGAATGACAATACTTACTCACCGGAGTAAGTGTATACGTTCCTTTTAATTTTCATTTGTAAAAGATAAGATAGGGAAAGTGTTTGTTGTTGGTTTACTCTCGAAAAAAAAATTAAAAGGTGCTTTGTGGTGGTGTTGTGTTGGAGGTGGGTGTGTTGTTTTGGTGTAGGTTTAGTGTGGTCGTGGTGGTGGTGTGTGGTGGAGGATTGGTGTGGTGTTGTGGTGGTGGTGTTGGAGGTGCTCTGTGGTTGAGGTGTGGTTGGTGTCGTGGTGTTGGTGGTGGTGTCATGGTGTTGGTGGAGGTGAGGTGTTGGTGTTGGTGTCGTAGTGTTGGTGGAGGTTTGGTGTGGTAGTGGCTGTGTTGGTGGTGGTGGTGTCGTGGTGTTGGTGGAGGTGTGGTTGGTGTCGTGGTGTTGTTGTGTGGTGGAGGTGAGGTGTTGTAGTGTCGTGGTGTTGGTGGTGGTGCTGTGGTGCTGTTAGTGGTGGTTTAGGTGGTGTTACGTTGTATGTTGTGGTGGTGAGGCGTTGTGAATATGGCGCTAAATAATGATGTTCCGGTAAATATCAACCTTTGTTCTTTTATAATTATTTGGTTTTGATCCTTATTTGAGTAGTTAATACGTATATGTTTATTATATGTTATTTTAGGATTTTGCCGTTGATCTTACCTGTAGAAATAAGCTAAGTTTGCTTCACGACATTAAGAGAAACTTTAGAAATACCAATAAGGATGCCATGTTTAGGCGCACGTGTTTTGGATGGTTGTTTGATTTAGCATAAATGCAAGAGACGTGTATCCTTCTACATTATATTAGTTTATATCAAGAGGAACCTGCCCAGGGAGACACGAATGTCGTTCCCTTGACTTATCATGTAAGAGGCTACAAGTTAAAATTTGGTAGACAGGAGTTTTGCCTCGTAACCGGGTTACGATTTGGGATTGAATTTAAAGACTTTTTAGAAGGTCGTCCTACTCCCTTTAGGAGACGTGTCTTTTCATCCGTATATGATGGTTGTAACATAATTGTCGGAATTGTGTATGATAAGCTTTATAGCGACGACTTTGATAAACTTAGCGATAATGATGCCATTCGCTTTAGTTTGGTAGGACTGTTGGTACTAGTGTTGTTAGGCCTTGAGTTTAATTACAAAGTCGATAATTGGATATGGAGCTTAGTAGACAATTTGGATGCGTGGAACATGTATCCTTGGGGTAATGTTGTATGGCGAACATTGTACACTCAGTTAGCTGGCGCGGTTGATACTCGTCTTGAAGCTTTTTATGCGAAACCGCCGCCACCGCCCGATGCTAAGGGTAAAGTAAAAACCCTAAGTATACATTGATGGGGTTTCAATGGGCCTTTAAGGTACGCCTATTGATATTTTTTGTTCTTTATGTTTATGTATAATGTTAAAGAAATTAATCAATTAATTTTTTTTAGACTTGGATATTGGAGAGTTATAGAGTCGGGGCTGTTAATTTTTTTAATCGTGAAGACCGCTATCCTAGAGCATATGCTTGGGGTTTTAGGAGGAGGTTTAAACGCAGTATGCTCGATAATTTTTTGGTGAGTTGTTATTTAAGCATGCCCTTTACTTGTTATATATAATAAATATGAAATGAAAGTTATTGTTCAATATCTTATATGTATACCATAACAATATTGATTTTTTGTTTATATTTATACAATATATATAAAGGCAGGCTCTTTGCTACAGTACATCTACAGTACACGGCTACTGTTCATGCTACAGTATATGCTACAGTACGCGCTACAGTTTTGTTTTTTGTTTTGTTTTTTTTTTTTTTTTTTTTTTTTTTTTTTTTTTTTTTTTTAAAACGTCGCTACAGTACTCGGTAATTTTTTTTTTACATAAATTTCTTTATAAAAATTTGTTTTTTCAAAAAAAATAATTACAAAAAATAAAAAAAAAATACAAAAAATAATACACTTACAAAAAATTTATTATACAAATTTGTTTCTTTTAAAATACCAAACCAAAAAAAAAAAAAAAAAAAAAAAAAAAACCATACCGAAAAAACAAACAACCCAAAAAAATTTCAACCGGAACAAAAAAAAAAAAAAAAAAAAAATCCATAAACATAAACAAATTATGCTTCCAAATAAACATATGCATACTTCAAATAACAAAATTATTAATTACACCGTACAACCCATAAAATACAAAACACAAAACACACCCGCCGCAACGCGCGGGTTACCCAGCTAGTTATATATACTTTATAGGAAACTTAAGGCTTTTCCCCGATGAGCGTGAGCGTAAAGAGGATTGGTGGGTTCATAGCTTAGCATACTTTGAGGGTCGTTGTACCCAACCACCGCCAATACCCCCTCCCACCGACCCTTATAGCCGAGACTACGTTCCAGAAGAGTTATATCGAAAATTAACGGAATATGAGGAAAAACATAAGCAATTTGAAGCTTTGAACAATAAAGTACAACAACACGAGACGTTGATCCAACAACTATTAGGTTACATGCAGGTATTTTTTATTTTTTAAATTTGAAGCGTATACATACATTAAATAATAGTTGTTTATTATTCCGTTATAAAATTAGATGCAACCCCAACAAAGGGGTGTTAGTGGATTTACAGGGTTTCCGAACTCGAAGGTATGTTTTTATTCTACTATACTTTATTTATTTTTTATCACATAATTTTTTATTTGTTTCATAACTGAATAAACATTATAATATTGTATGTAGGGCTTCGCCCAGGCTAGTGAAACATTTCCGAATACACAGGTATATTTTGTTTTATTATAAATTTTTTGTTAGTTAAAAAAACTGATTAAAAAACTGACTAAACATTATAATATTATATGCTGGGTTTTGCGCAGGCTAGTTCAGCATGTCACGGTCCGCCGAATAGTTCTTTCTTTCGCGGGTTGTCTCATTTGTCACCGCAGGTGGCCTCACAGTTTACTTCGCCTTCTTTTACCCCTATGCCACAACAAGGATTTGCACCGTGGTCGGGTAATAATATGCATGAAGCAGGTACATTAGAGGCCCCTGTACGTAGCCGTGTCAACACGGTAAATTCATACTTACATAAACATATATCTTTTTCCAAATTACTTGTATATTTTGAATTATGTGCAACTAACAAATGTTTAATTCGCTTTTTTTCATCAGCGGATTTCGCATAACAATGCGACCTCGTTTACCCCTATCCCACTACAAGGATTTTCACCGTGGTCGGGTAATAATATGCAAGAACCTGGTCCACCACATGGCACTGTACCTAGCCGCGTCATCCCGGTAAATTCACACGTACATAAATATATATCTTTAGTTGGCATTAAAGATGAAGGGCCACCTTCCGTAATGTCTCTAAATTTTCGGAGCTTCGCCGCCTGAAGAATACTGGATGGACCAGGTATTATCCGTGTTTAACCAATAGTAGGTGTGGTTTCTCCGTGTTGATCAATGTACAAATGTGGTATAGAATTAGGGGATTCACAAGCACGCGTAACAAATAAACAAACATCATCGTCGTTGTTAATCTCCACCATAGTATCTGGTGGACTTAGCTTACAGGACAAACTGAGTTATTTATTAGGATCCAACTCGAATTTGTTAACCAACATTTCAACCAGCAATGAGTATATCATGTCGTTGTATATAATGACACCACTCTCAAAGTCATTGAAATGTAACTTATATTTGGATTTCTTGAAATAATCAGCCATTAGTATTTTGTTGGAATTTTGTTTGTTGCTATTAATTTTATTGTGTTAAGTGTTTGTTTTGGCGATGGATGTTGTAGATGTTATATATATATATATATATATATATATATATATATATATATATATATATATATATATATACATCAATGTCAGTAACACAGTATACGGACATGAATGTGACGAATCAATGACAATGTATATCTCACATATTTTTTTACACGAAATATGACTACTTTATGCAATGTCATTAACACAGTATACGGACATGAATGTGACGAATCAATGACAATGTATATCTCACATATTTTTTTACACGAAATATGACAACTTTATGCAATGTCATTAACACAGTATACGGATATGAATGTGACGAATCAATGACAATGTATATCTCACATATTTTTTTACACGAAATATGACAACTTTATGAGAACGTGGGGTCGAAAGTACTTTTAATGTTTGTTACTATATTTTTTATCAATAAATATAGACTTAGTTCATCATTTCATACACAACTTCACTATAATCATAGCCTTTCAGTATTTTAAATTTGTCATTCAGTCCAAAAAATTCTGATATGTCTTGTTCGGTTCCACATAATATTAATGAAATCTTAGTTGATAAACTAATTGCGGAGGATAGAGCTCATCAACAAGCATTGTATGAATTAGCCATGCAATTTGAAAAGGCATTTGAAGCTAAAGATATTTTGAGACAAGCATACCAGAAATGCCAAGACCTCCCACCTTGAAACCGTGCTCAAATAGAGACTTTTTTAAACGTGGAGTCAATCAAAGATTATGAGATGCATAATGCTCTGTTAGAAAATCCGGGAAAATAGAAAAACAAGTCGAGGGGAAGTATGTTTGGCTAAATGAAAAATACACTTAGCACGATTATGTTTAATTTCCGTATGCTTTAGTTTTATTCTAGTTTTCGTTTTCTTTAACACACGTGTTTTTTTTGGAAGATATATATAATGAAGCTGAATGAAATGAGGGAAGAAATGCTCTCCGTCCTTCATTTCATTCCGCTTCATTATATATATCCTCCAAAAAACACACGTACGTTTTTTAGTTTCAGAGTTGTAATTTTAAAGTTTCTATTGTAATTTTATATTTTGTATGTCCTAAGTGTTATGTTATAATAATTGAAAGTACTTTGTAACATCTAATATCAAGAAATCACATGCTACATTCGTACAAACTTCTTCAGTCTAATTAAAACTCGTAACATAAAATACAAATAACAGGTAGATATTACATGAAAGTAATAGATGATAACATTAAAGATTAAATCCTACAAGTAGTTCTCTATGGTCAAAATTAGATAGAACTAGTGATTCTTTGTTGGGTCCAATGAAGAATGAACCAGAATCTCCTTCAACACCCACATTTTGAAATGATTCAGCATTAGGCACGAATACTTGTAGTGATCGACGCAGTTGTTGGCTTATATTTGCTTCAACTATTGGTTCCTCGCCCTTAGTAAAACCCAACAATTTTAGTACATGGTCAACTGGGAATGGAATGTTGAATAACATTTGAAATGAGGTTACAAAACTACCAACAACTTCTAACACCCATGCACAAAGAAATCGGATGTCCTCTAGGTAGTGACTAGACAAAACTACGAGAGAGTTTCCTAGCTGGGAAATTTTAAATGGGAAGGGAATCAAAACCCTTAACTCTTCAGGAAGGTTGACAACTAGGAATCGGTGAGTAATCAAATAAAACGAAACAAACATGTATATTTTGTACACCATACCATCATCATTGACGAATCTTTCAGAAGCAGGCCAGTAAATTTTACCCCCCACACATGCTTGCCCTGACCTTTTTAGGCGAATGGTTTGACGGGGTAAACGGTAATTATCAAGAACATTCCAACGACCAGAGCTCAATGTGAACACCGAAACGTACCATGGTCCTTCACCATAGTAAGGGTAATTGATCTTTAAAATGGTAGGGTCTAAAGTGTCAGGACGAACACCAAAACCAAAAACCAATTTTGGTGAATCACGAGGTTGATCCATGTAACTAGGAACTAAAACACCAACAGATCATTTTATGGATGGGTTCCACAAAACAATCATAATATTATCCAAATACGAAAAACACTAGACACCTTCAGAAGTAGCAATTGGCTTAATAGTGGTGAGCATCAAATCTGTATTTAAGGGTGTGAAGCCTAAATTTTCATCGATGTAAAACATAAAGCCTATATTATCTAGCTTGTATGTTAAAATAAAACTACTTGTCAAAACTTCATGAAAACCGTAACGACGAATGAAGTCGTTACAGTCAACTGCCGCTTTCCAACTCTTTGAGACACTACGAAACTGCATTAAAGACTTATCAGGAAGTCGATTCATGAATCGACTTGAATATCAAAGGGTATGTTGTCTGACATTGTTACACCTTTTAACGGATTAATTTGGGGATGCTTACGAGTATTTGTTTGTGTAGTTGAATGTGTAAAGTCATGGTATCAACATTCAACTTAAATAGAGTGTTTGTATGAGGGAAGAACTATGTTAATCGGTTAAAAGTTTACACGAAATATGACATGATGTATGGCATTTAGTCAGGTTATGTATGACATATAGTCATACAATGATGTGACCATTGATGATTTTTTTTATCACATAAAACTTTACACGAAATATCACACGCAGTTTGACATTTAACAGACACTGATGTGACAACTAAACGTTTATCACATAAAAATCTACATGAGCTATGACACACGGTATGACATTTAGCAAACAGTGATGTGACAACATTGATTTTATCATATAAAAAATTACACGAAATATGATATAGGAGACTAAATGTGTTGGTTTTGGTGCTTTGAACTTGTTGCGAAAGTGAAAGTATTTTAACATTGCATAAGCATTAGATATTAGTGTTGACTTGATGGAAAATTATTTAGGTGTTGCTTAAATGAAGTCAAACGTATTTTCTAGTATGAAGATCGAAAGTAGAAGACAAACTTTTATTTATTACATAAAAACGCGATACATAAAATAAAACACATATATTAAAACATGTAGAATTAATCCAACTGGTACCACAACCCCAAGTTGTGGCAATGATATAATTAATAATAGAAACGAGGTTTCCATAACGATTTTTGACGTTCGTCTGCTTTAGCTTCCTCATTCTCAAAGTGTTCTTGTTCTGCCCATTCAACCATTTGATCAAAAGTGTAATCTGATTGTGCTATAATCTTTTTTTCATCTTCGTTGTCACTTGTGTATGGTGTTATAACATGATCCATCATTGCTGCCAAGGTAGCATTTGGGCATATATATTTTGATATAATAAAATCGACACCACCATGGTCAACGTAAATTTCCAACTGGCCTTGTGATGCTGAAATATCAAACATCACATGCATATCATAGTTGTTTCTTAGTTTGACGATGATTGAATATCCAGTGTCTGGTACTACGTAATAAAGAGCATGAATCTTCCTATCAACAATGTTAAACAAGTATTGCTTCAGCTCTTCCAGCTTCATTCTTGGAATAGTGATTTTCATCTTCCAACCGTTTACATAATTGGGGTTTCCGCCATTGCAAACCAATTGACCATTATTGTGGACAAGGAAATTGAAATTGGTTTGGGTATACGGGGTAGTAGGTTTACTTTTTTTCATGCAGCCAAGTTTAAACCGGACCCGCTCTTCACGTTTGTTTTTTCTTTGAACCATTTGATGCAGATACGCGACATGCTCTTCACGCTTTTGTTTCTTCTGAAATTACACAAGCAAATGATTCTTCCAACGAACCATAATCTGGAATGAAAATTGTACTTATATCAATAGGATGCTCAGAAACGAAAATTTGAAGCTCCACAACAACTTTTGCAATGTCAAACATAACATCAATATCATAATCGTTTTTAATTGCTTTCATACCCCCTAAGTTGTTGTTTTGTGGCAATGCATAATATAGACTGTGTACCCTTGTTGGTAATTCTCTCTTCAGATAGGTAAGCATATCTTGAAAATCAAATTTTGGAACAATAGTTTTCATGCATGATCCATCTTGATATGTTACTGGGTTGAGTATAAACTGCCCATTGTAGTTTATAGTGAATTCGAAAGTATGGTTATTAGATGTTGACATTTGGTGATAGAAAGAAGGAAATATTCAATTTGATTCCATGAAACCACAAAGTGATATATATATAAAACGGTAAGGATAATACAACATTACAAGCTGAACAGACCCGTACTTCCTAACTAGTCAAATAACTTTTTTGAACATGAAGGTTTATCTTGTATATTCTTCTTGGTACCCTCATGATTGCATTGATCGGACACAACGAGTGGGGATAACTCCACCCATGATACATACACATGTAGTTTGTTTTGATCAAGTTGGGTATAGGCTAATATAGTTTCGCGGTCGTCAATAACATCAGCCAAAGATACGAGACCTGAATCAAGACAACAATTAGGTTTCTTTATATAAAAAAAGGTTGTGGACCTTTCATCGTAACCTAAACAATTGGTTAAGATTTTTTTCAATCGCTCGGCCGAAAAAGTTTCAAACTCAACTGGATCTACACAAGCAATTAAACCACTTACAAACTTTCTTCCAGGCTGGGAAGTGAACATTCCATAATGGTGAAGTAGGACTTTGAATGTCATTTTATGAGCTATAGTAAGAATTAAAAAAAAAACAATGCAAAAGGTTTTTTTTGCTATTGAAGTGCAAGAATGTGGTTTATATAGTGTGAGCTGATAACAGATTTACTAGTCACCGAGATTGTAAAAACACGATTGTTCATGACGAGTAGTACAGTAACTTTCACCTTTTTTTATCACAAAATAATCGACACGAAATATGACACAAAGTATGACACATAGTCAAACATATACTCGGAAAGTGATGTGACTAGTAACGGAAAATTTTTGTATCACATAAAAATCTACACGAAATATGACAAGTTAAACAGTAAAGTGGCCAGTGATGTGACCACTAATGTGACAAGTAAAGGAAAATTACTGTATCACATAAAATTCTACACGAAATATGACAATTGAAACAATGAAGTATCCAGTGATGTGACTAGTAAATGAAATTTTTTGTATCACATATAATTCTACACGAAATATGACAAGCGAAACAGTGACTTTATAAAAACACACACGCTTACTAAGCCAACTATATATAACACATCAACAAATTAAAATGTATACACATCTTCACACTAAAAAAATAAAAAAATAAATTTGAAATGAGTTTGAAAAAATTAAAATGCATGTTACATTATCATGATGTAGATCGTGGTGTCATAATTTATGATGATGTAACATATTCCGGGTTAGTTAAAATAGTGATGAGTAAGTTTAATTTGAACCAGAATGACCGGGTCAATTTAAAGGTGAAACTTCATTCACTTGACTCTCTACTCGATATTACTGATGACAACGAGGTGAACTTTTTTTGTTGAATGTGCTTTAGAGTATCCTAGTGAAATTGTAGAATTGTTTGTTTCACAAACACAAAATTTGGAAGAAAAAAAATCTTTTAGTACAACCCGGCAAGTGCCGAGTTTTATAACTTTTTTTCATCAAGAGTAGATGAACACATTGGCTCACTTTGTGATGTTCCATTTATGAATGTCGATAAAAATGATTTTCTAAACAATGACTCTGGTTATAAACATGTGGCCAATTTCACACAACCGGGGTCATCATTTGCTTTCAGTTCGGATAACGAACAAGAAGATGATTTTCTAAACAATGACTCTGGTTATAAACATGAGGCCAATTTCACAAAACCAGGGTCATCATGTGCTTTCAGTTCTGATAATGAACAAGAAGATGATTTTCTAAATAATGACTCTGGTTATAAAAATGAGGCCAATTTCACAAAACCGGGGTCATCATGTGCTTTCAGTTCGGGTAACGAACAAGAAGATGAGCCAAATAATGGTTATTTGGATTTAAATAAATAACCGTAACCCATTTAGCATACTTGGACAAATTGTTTTAAATATATCCCCCAAGTTCCTGAAACACCACTTTACAAGTCAAAACCAATTTCTACAAAGGTTTATAATAAAGAAAATAGAGTAAAAGTCAACGAGCTTTTTTTTAGATAGAGGTGCGTTAGACATGGAATATAGGTTGAAATCTTTAGAAGATGGTTTTGAATTTGTTTCAAAAAAAAGTAATCCGACTACGCATAGCATTATATGCGTTCAACATGCAAAATGTGCATGGTTTATTAATGGAAAATGTTGGAAGAATTCAGATGTTTTTCAAATTACAAAGATGAATGATGTTCACACGTGTGATAGAACTCAAACATTTCCTAACCATCGAAATGCAAACAAAAAAGTTATTGCTCACATTATGAAAGGTAAATTACAAGATGGTAGTCGTGATTTGAAACCGAGAGATATACAAAAAGATATCTTGGCACAATATAAAACATCTATATCTTACAAACAAGCATGGAGAGGTAATGATTACGGGTTACAAACGCTAAGAGTCACCATTAGAATCGTTTGAGATGCTACCCTATTACTGTTACAACTTAGAGAAAAAAAACACAGGGACTGTGACACGAATCAAGATAAACAATGCAGGAGTTTTCAAAATTTTATTCATTGCAATTGGTGCATCGGTAAGTCTTGTTATTTTTTAATTTTTTTATTAATACATTTTTTTTAAATACATGACAACACGTTTGCTATAATCTTGTAAAAATTGTTTATATTCAGTTGCGCACATTTCGGAACCATCTTTGCCCAATCCTTATAGTAGATGCAGCGCATTTAAAGGGTGTTTACAAGGGTACCAACTTCCAAGCTGTAGGGATGGACGGAAACAACCAAATTATGCCAATTGCTTATAGTATATGTAGAGGAGAGACTGGAGATTTATGGTCGTGGTGGATGTCAGTACTTAATGAGTGTGTAGGCGATAACCCCAATATGGTTATCATATCTGATAGGCATCCTTCGATAACTTTATCAGTAAGGAATGAGTTTCCGTCGGCGTTTCATGGTATATGTTGCCGTCATCTATTGATGAACCTTAAACTAAAAAAAAGTTAAAGGTCTATACTGGGGCATATGCAAAACATATACACCAGATGAGTGGCAAAGAAAAATGAACATACTCTGGTCTGTTCAACCAGAAGCGTACCAGAAGCTGATCCTACACGTTGGTCTAGAGCGCATTGCCCACATACTCGTTACAATTACTGTACATCCAACAGTGTCGAGTCTCTTAATTCTTGTACTCAGAAACTTACCAGTCACAATGTTGAATGACACGTATCGAGATATGGTGCAGAAGTGGTATTTTAACCGTCGCAAAGCTGCAGGTATTTATTGCTTAAAAAATAAAGTATATATTAAACGTGTGAGTTGATGATAAATTAATTAACTCATTTATATTCACGTTTTTTTGTAGCAAAAATGAAGTACGAAATCACTGATTGAGCAACAGATAGGGTGGAAAAAAGAAAAAGAAAAAGAAAAAGAAAAAGCGTCAGATGGGTTGTATACGGAATTAACCAATTTCAGTATCAAGTTTCTGATGGGCTATATAACCGCAAAGTGAACTTAATGACCAATGAATGTGAATGTCGGAAATGGCAGCTTTCTGGGATACCTTGTGGTCACATTATTGCTGTTAGTAGGTTTTTGGGTCTAACAAACTGTGTTCAATTTGTACAAGACTGGTTTAAAAAGGAAAAATATCAAGCAACCTACGCGGAGTCAATTCAATTTGTTGGCAATTTTAACGAATGGGAGTATCCAAGCCATATACATCGAGTTACTCCTCCAAACATGGACAACCCTCAGCCATGTCGTCCAAAAACTACAAACCGTATAGCATCACAAGGTGAGGAACCAACTACAAGACATTGTAGCAGGTGCAATGAAGTGGGGCACACTTGTGGGCGTTGCAACCAATCATTCATCCCTGATCCGCCTGTACGCAGAGGTAAACAAAAACAACAAGATTTTGCAATGGATGAGCAACCATATGGTCAAAACTCGTACGCTTGCCAAGACTTTGGTCAAAACACATACCCCACAAACCATTATGATAAAAAATAATACACGCAAACATTCGATCATACCCAGTACGCGTCTTAGAGTTACTACCACAACGCATACCCATCTCAACAATATGATCAAAACACGAATGCTTCACAAACATAAATATCACACACAACCATCATTCAACATGTCTCAACAAAACCAAACACAACACTTCAAAATGATCATCAATACCCGTCTCATATGTACCAACAATACGATTCCCAGCAGTACGCCTCTCAACATATAGATGATCACAACACGCAACGTTCAAATAGTTGGTTTAATCACCTTGGTTTTTAAGATAGTAGAACAGTTTATGTGTTTTTAATATTTCCTAGTTACTATGTAATGTACATTACGTATCATGTGATATATTCCTTCTTTCTTAATGTTGTTAGATAAATGTTGCCGTACTTTCCTAAACAAAAATTCGCAAAATGTGTAATTACAAATCATTTTCATAATTGTGTTAAGACGTGACAATGAGTTAATGTACAAACAATAACACAAATAAGAGAATACTTACAATTTATACATCACATGTATATCTAATAACAGAAAAAAAAAAAAAAACACCTAAACCCTAATCTCTTAATCTTACAAACCAAAAACACTAAAACAGAACCCAAAAATTAAATAACTAAATTCACATAAATTTGAAACCGAATTCTTAATACAATTATTTTTTTAATCGAAATTTTAAATTATTCATTTTTTTTTATGCAAATCGCTGTAAAGTTTATGTGAAGTGTATTTTTTTTAACTTATGTGGTCCTAATTGGGAGGAGAGAGGTGTATTTTGCTGCAAATGGGAGCAGAAATACGTGTATATATATATATATATATATATATATATATATATATATATATATATATATATATATATATATTATTCAAGTGGGCCCAAAAAAGAGGAGAGATAACATGTGGGTCCAATTTATTTGTATTTCGCTGCAAATGGTTCAAGAAATACAAGTTTTTTTTGGTTTTTTTTTACAATTAACCACAGGCTGCCACGTGTAAGTATTATATTTCCCTGCACCATTGCAGCGATTTAAGTGGCTTTAACGGGGGAAAAAAAAAAAAAAAAAAAACCCTTCTGCAAGGCAACCTGTTTGGACATGTGCCTCTGCAGTAATTTTCGCAATAAAGTATACATATTTGATAAATTATACTCCATTCATAATAAACATAATACCCATGTGACACTTAGTTTTAGATTATACAATGTCAACCAATAAAATGTACTAATTGTTATAAATAAATACAATAATTGAATTGTCATAGTCAATGTTAGTGTGCCAATCATGTGTATAGTATTGATCAATTATATATGCATTGTGCCGTCTTATCAAAAATATATATTTGTTTCCTCATGTACTATGATATTGAAACAAAATAAGTAATTGTCGTATGTGTGTGTGTGTGTATATATATATATATATATATATATATATATATATATATATATATATATATATTCCATTACAGATTTAATGAAAGATAATAAGATCATCTTCTTCTAAGTTATCTTTAATTTTCATCTCTTGCCAATGGTATAATTGTCATAGGCTTTATTAATTACAACACGTTATCAGCACGAGACTCTAATCGAGGAGATTAAAAAAAAAAGGGCAAAACAAATATCCACTCTTGTCCAGGTAATTAGTAAAGGTATACACTAATTTTATAACTAATCATGTAAAGTATATACTTGACAGTTGACACAACAAATAATTATGCATTTTGTACATAAAAAATAAAAAACAATAAAAATAATAATAAAAAAGATTGTTAAACACTTAGCTCAGCCCAATTCTCAATCACTGTTAATAGTAAACTAAAATGTGTGATTCATTCAACGAATTGTCTTATATGATTTGGCTAGCCCAAATATTTTAACACTAGTAATAATAGAATATGAACTAAATATTTCATGTCTCGTAAATTTTTTTATACTAACCAAATTTTCTTTTATCTAATTTTTTTAATAATAAATAAATAAAACTTTATTTGACATATTCACAATGACTATATAACGGTCGTAAATAGGAACAAAAAACGTTACAGTGACTTTGTTTTTCACTATAAATTGACAACTCACTTATACATTTTTTTTAAAACTCGATATCTTTTATTCTCAAGGAAATTATACATTACCGAAGCATTTTCTAAAGATTTTTCAAAGATGATTCACCTATTTATCATTGTTGTCACCATTATGCTTATCTTACTTCCGATTCCGCTTTTTCAACTCCCACCTAATGAATTTGAACTTTTCTTTGTTTTCTATTTTTTTGTGGCTCTTCCACTTTATTTTATTGCATTACTTATTAATATGTATATGGATTTTAATATTTTTTTTGTTCAATTTGTATTTAGCGACAAAATGTCAAACATTGTAAAAAATCAAGTTTCTAGTTCTTTATATAACTTGAGCAAATTATATACAATAGGCAACAAATGTTAAAAGGCATCTAAAATCAATGGGTGCTTTGGCAACCTTACAAGAGGGCGACAAATGCCCAGAGGAAATCTAAGCGAAAGCTGATGTTTTCCTCCATCAATACATTGATGAAATGCTAGAATTCAAATATTCAAATTGTGATGATCCAAGCAATTTTATGAAAAGATTTACAAAACAGATTTGATCATTAAAGGGAAGTTTTACTCCCTTCTGCTAGAGATGAATGGAACAATTTAAGGTTCCAAGATTTTAAAAAGGTTAATGAGTATACCTCTGCTTTATTCAGAATATGGTCAACACAGATTTTGTGGGCAAACTATTACTGAAGGAGATTTGTTGGAGAAAACTTTTTTCACATTTCATGCTTCAAACTTAAACTTGCAACAACAATATCGATTGTAAAAATTTAAAAGATACTCTGATATAAATGCAAATCTTCTTGTAGCAGAGAAAAACAATGAATTGCTAATGAATATCATCAAACTTGTCCCACAGGATCATTAGCACTTCCAGAAGTAAATGCTGTTAACAATAATGATACCAAAAACTCTGGAAGTAAAAGAGGAAGAGGTAACCCTCGTGGACGTGGTCGTGGTCATGGCCATTATAATAAAAACAATGTTCATAGTCACAACCATTTTTTCAATCGAAATAATACTTACCATCGAGGTGGTTATAGTGGTCGTGGTCGTGGTCGTGGTCAAAGAAACAATAATTACTATGCTCCACAAGTTAATAATTCCGGTCAACAAAATAATGAAGCTGGTACCTCTCAAAACCATGGAGGATCCTGTTTCAGATGTGGAAGTACAAAACACTGGTCAAAAGCTTGTCGCATACCTTCGCATCTATGTGAGCTATACCAGGCATCTCTTAAAGGAAAAGAGAAAGAAGTGAACCATGTGGATTAGTTTGACAATACAAATACTGAGCTGAATACCTTAGACTTTTTCAATGTCTTAGAACTATGAAAGAAATGATGTTTGATCTTAATAAATATGTATAATAACTATGTATTTCCCTTCTGTAACTTTGTCTAACTATGTTTAATTAGTTTTTCTTTTCAAGTAAAATAAACCAATAAATGACCTTTTTAAATAATATCTTTTATATGTACTCATTATTATTATTATTATTATTATCTTTTATATTCATATTAGAAGCTTAAAGATGAGTCTCAATGGACCACACCATCTAGCAAATGATGGAGACCTATGTATAGCGGATAGTGGTGGCACTCACACTATCCTTAAATCCAATAAATATTTTAAAATTAAAACAAACGAAAGGAACCATTGATACTATTTCAGGTCCTAAAAACTTGATAGAATGAGTGAGAAAAGCTAATTTAGTTTTACCAAATGGTACACAACTTTAGATATAAAATTCTTTATTTTCCCCAAAATCCAAAAGAAACTTGCTAAGTTTCAGAAATATATATCCTAATGGATATGATACTCACTCAAGGACTATTGGGAACAAAAAGTATTTGAATATCATAAATGAGAATCATGTATTTGAAAAACTGCCAATTCTCCATTCTGGTTTGCATTATATACATATTTATGTGCCACAAGCACATACGGCAGCCAAAGAAAAATATTGTGATCCTTGTATATTTAACTTATGGCATGACAGATTAGGCCATCCAGGATCAACAATGATGAAAAGGATAGTCAAAACCACACATGGACATCCATTTGAAGATCAAAAATTCCCTAAAATAGATAAGGTACCTCTATGTACATCTTGCTCTCTTGGAAAACTGATTATAAGACCTTCACCATTTAAAGTTGAAAATGAATCACCTATGTTTCTTGAAAGAATTCAAGGTGATACATGCGGCCCAATTCATCCACGTTGTGGACCATTTAGATACTTCATGGTCTTAATAGATGCATCCAACAGATGATCTCATGTCTCATTATTATCAACTCGTAATGTGGCCTTTGCAAAGTTTCTTGCTTAAATTGTTAAATTAAAGGTACATTTTCTAGATTATACAGATAAAAAGATGAGACTTGATAATGCAGGGAAATTCACATCACATGCTTTTAATGATTATTGCATGTCTGTTGGAATTGTTGTTGAACAACCAGTTGCTCATGTTCAGTTGTTCACACAAAAAATTGTTTAACAGAATCATTAATCAAACGCCTTCAACTAATAGCTAGATCATTATTAATGAGAACTAAACTCCCCGTGTCTATGTGGGGACATGCAATTTTACATGCTGCATCATTGGTTCGCATGAGACCAAGTGAAAATTATAAATACTCTGCCGTACAACTTGTTTCTGGCCAAGAACCAAACATTTCCCATCTTAGAATTTTTGGTTGTGTAGTGTACGTTCCTATTGCACCACCACAATGCACAAAAATGGGTCCTCAAAGAAGATTAGGAATTTATGTTGGATATGAAACATCTTCCATCATAAGATACATTGAACCTTTAATAGGTGATCTCTTTATAGGACGTTTTGCTGATTGCCACTTGATGAAGCAGTTTTCCCAACATTAGGGGGAGAAAAGAAAAATCAAGAGAAAGATGTCTCATGGTGTGAACCCTCATTGTTGTATCTGGATCCTCGAACAAAGCAATGTGAAACCGAGGTTCAGAAGATGATGCATTTACAAGAGATTGCAAATCAGTTACCTGATGCATTTACAGATACAAAAAGAGTGATTAAGTCACATATACCAGCTGCTAATGCTCCAGCTCAAGTTGAAATACCAAATAAGCAAGCTTATGGTAACATCGGTCAAGAATCTCAAAAACGTCTGAAACGTGAAAGACGAATTGGTTCAAAAGATAAAAATCCTTGCAAAAGAAAAGAAATTGGCCATGAGGAAAGCATTCTAAATGAAACACAAAATATCAAAACTTCCCCCGACGAAGAAATGAGTGATATCAATAAAGAAATGTCAATCAATTATAGTCAAACACATATCTTATGGGACCGAAATGAAATAGGAGATATTGATGAGATATTTTCTTATTCTATAGCAAGTGATATTATGAGCGGAGATGATGATCCCGAACCAAAGTCTGTAATTGATTGTCAAAGTCGACATGATTGGGATAAATGGAAAGACGCTATGCAAGTTGAATTAAATTCAGTTAATAAACAAAAGGTTTTTGGGCCTATTGTTACCACACCTAAAGATGTAAAAACTGTTGAATATAGGTGGATTTTTGTGAGGAAAAGAAATGAGAAAATGAAGTTACGAGATATAAAGCTCGCCTTGTAGCTCAAGGATTTTCTAAAAGGCTAGTAATTAACTATGAAGAAACATACTCTCCTATTATGGATGCAATTACTATCAGATATTTAATCAGCTTAGTAGTCTTTAAGAATTTAGAGATGCGTCTTATGGATGTTGTTACAACTTACTTGTATGGATCAGTTGATAACGACATCTACATGAAAATTCTAGAAGGATTTAAAATCCCTTAAGCTTTAAGTTCACAACCGAAAGAATCGTGTTCCATAAAATTACAAAGATCTTTATATGGGTTGAAACAATCTGGAAGACTGTGGTACAATCGTTTGAGCGATTATTTGTTAAGCAAAGGCTATACAAATAATCTGATTTGTCCATGCGTCTTTATTAAGAAGACAACTTCAAGATTTGTGATCGTAGATGTATACATTGACGATTTACACATAATTGGGACAAATAAAAAAATCCAAGAAGTTATTGTTCTATTGAAGAAGGAATTTGAAATGAAAGATCTTGGAAGGACCAAATATTGCATTGGTTTACGGATTGAGCATATGCATAACGAAATAATTATACATCAATCAAATTACACTAAAAACCTCCTAAAACGATTATATATGGATAAGGCAAATCCTTTGAGCACCCCAATGGTTGGTAGATCGCTCAATGTTAAATGATCCATTTCGCCCTTGCGAAGATGGTGAAGAAATTCTTGGTCCAGAAGTGCCATACCTAAGTGCAATTGGAGCCCTTATGTATTTAACAAACTGTGGGGTCTGACATTTTTTTGCAGTTAATTTATTAGCAAGGTTTAGTTCATCTCCCACCAAAAGGCACTGAAAAGGAATCAAACACATTTTTCGATATCTTTGAGGAACCTTCAATTTTGGCTTGTTTTATCCTAACAATTCGAAAAAGGGATTAGTTGGTTATGCGGATGCAAGTTATTTGTCAAATCCTCAAAAGGCAAAATCCCAAACAGGATAGATGTTTATGAATGGAGGTACTGCAATCTCATGGTGTTCCCAGAAACAAACACTTGTTGCAGCATCATCAAATCATGTTGAAGTCATTAAACTACATGAAGCTTCTAGAGAATATGTATGGTTGAGATCTATGACACAACTCATTTTGAGTTCTTGCGGACTGGAGAAAGATAGAAGTCCAACTTTAATCTATGAAGATAATTCAGCTTGTGTCTCGCAGATGAAAGAAGGATATATCAAAAGTGACATAACAAAATATATACCACCAAGGTTCTTCTCATATACACAAGATCTTGTTAGTGCAAATGTTACGACATTTAATCTGTACAACGTCTTTATATTTTAATGATGACAAACACGTAAATTGTAATACGTAACGTAAAATGCACAAGTTACTCGTTCACACATCAACGTCTCTCGACATCACTTCAGGTATGAACAAACACTTTACCAACTTTGTTTAGTGATCAAAGAAAATCCTTTTTGTTCTTGAACATTACATTTTATAAATGTGACAAAACATTTTTACAAAAATAAACTAGACAAATTATTTTTGTATTTATAAAGAAATGTTTTAATAAGAAAAATAGATTTGAAATTTGAATTTAAAAATGTCCAAATGGCCTTATTTCCCACCCAAATCAGATAAAATTTCACCAGGTAACATTTCACCACTAAAGGACAAAAACTGTCGGGGAGGTCCCTTATCTATGTGACAGCAAGGGACCGTTCCACACTCCTCGAGCAGGCTATAAATAATGACCCATTTTTATCAGAAAAACTGATCCTCCACACACAAAAACTTTCTGATTTATTTTTCTTTCTTCTTTGATCACTATAACATGTCGGTATATGTTTATAAGTGACTTCCTCTTTCGCAAAGTGCAAGAGAAGAACTCTCGACGTAGATGAAGATTCGAGATATTATAAGAGTCTACACACAAACGTAACAAGTGTTATGATTCTATTCATCTTTGTATTAATTTATTGTAAATATTTCCGACTTGTGTGTGAGTCGAGAATGGAGTTGTTAGATTAGACTTGGATGAAAAGAGGTGTTGTAACTAGATTAGTTCTTGTATTTTTTGTGAGGAGAGTGGTGTCCTAGTGTGTAGGTTAGGACTTAGCGAAGTCGGTGTGTGAAGGCTTGGATCGGGAAAGGATCCAAGTGTGTCTTGTGTAAAGGCTTGGATTGGGTGAAGATCCAAGTGTGTTATTTGTGTGAAGGCTTGGATTGGGTGATGATCCAAGTAGGACAAGAGTGCTTGTTCGTGTGGCCATGTGGGCCTTGGAATAGATTGGTTCTAGTTAGGATTATGACTCGACATTCCGCTTAATGTCGTTAAACTTGGTGTAAGCTTGTGTACGGTTTGTTCTGCCATAATGGAGCATGTTGATTAGTGAAGTAACTCTCGAGTGTGGTACTCGGGGAATTGAGTAGGATGAAGAGGTGCTTCGTGCCGAACCACTATAAATCATTGTGTCCGGTTTGCGTTTTCTCTTCCTATCTCTTTACTTTCTTTACTTGCATTGCATTTAGGTTTGTGTGGATTGTATGTATGCTTGCGATATAAACTAGTCAACTTAGAAACGCAAAACACGAGAAAACTTAATCACACAAAATAAACTGCTCACTTGCGGCGGTCCCCAAACATTTAAGGGACCGTCAGTGTATATTAGGGACCGTCCACAGTATGATCAGAATTAGCTAAAATGTTTAAACCTCGTATCATGTTTATGTTAATGTCATTGCTTGCATACTTGTTATTAAGTGACATATATGTTTGTTATGAGTGACATAATCACTATTCATGTTTAGTCACACTTGATCAGGAATTTGATACGAAACATTTAAAAAGAAATGTATTCACCCTTCCCCTCTATGTTTCTACAATTGGTATCATAGCCATGTCACTCTAATTTTTAAAACAAATGGTTTTTAAAATAGAGTACGGTCCACGTATCAAATTTCTCATTAAGAGTAATTAAAATATGAAAAGTGTTTAGTTGCTAAACTTGTGTTTTGTTATTTAATTCGTACTAATTTTGTTGGTTAAATGCACTTCGTATACTAGCTTGAAGGAAATGAATTTTTACACGAAAAATGCTTTTTTGCTTACTGGGGCGGTCCTTTATCTCAGGGTGGTCCTTTATCACTAAGGGACCGTTGGGTATTTAAGGGATCTCCACCAGAATAGTGTCAAACTTTGAAAATTCATATAAAATCAACCGTAAGTCCGTAGGATTCGTGCTACCCACCATTTTAATGGTAATTGAATGTACTTTTACTTGCAAGGATTTATTCCAAACTTTATTAAGTCGTAAATGCAAAATACTACATAGTAATCAAAAATGTATGTCATGTTTTAATGTAAAACTTGCATTTTACTCTTACTTTCGAGTCGGACACTTCTAGTAAATGAATCTTAAAAAAATTGAGTCTTCATCCTTTCAAAATATCAATCTTAACTAATCTTTTAAATGGAGAGGAAACTATTTTGGTTTAAAACAAAATCAAGCTATGTATACATTATTGTATCTAACATACAAAATGATTACAAATATCTTTGTGTGTGTTATGCTAAATGATTATGTGTTTTTGATTGTTTGCTTATGTTAAAATATTTTAGTAAATCACTTAGATGAATAGACTAATTTGATTAATCATGTTTGTCGAAAACAATTGTCTTACACAATTATCTCTCCAAAGGTTCAAGTGTTAAAATATGACACCTTAAAATATTTAACACTTCTTCAACATGAGTTCTAAAACATTACATACACTTATCTTGGTTGATCATAGGTTGTCTAATCAAGAGAAAGATTTATAATAATACATTAGTATTTAAGTTAAAGAAAATGTATTTTTGAACCTTGCATATAATTGAACACACACTAATTGTTTCAAACATGTAGTCATAAACTATTTTTTCTTAAGTTGTGTATTGTATAAAAATGGTTAGGATAATTATTTTTATATTTATGAAATGTCAAAAACTACATATATTATACGTAATAATAAATAGTTTTGCACACAAAAATAAATGACAATCTTTAATCATTAAGTTAACATGTCATTATTATTAACCTCACAGATGCAAAAAGTATTAAATTTGATGGAGCACATTCCATAAATATTTACTTATTTTCTTCATTAAAAAGAGTGGTTGTGAGGTCAAGAAAGATTTGAACTTATATCTATTCATTATTCAAATTATCATTGATATAATTATCAAATCTAATTGATAAGATTTTGAGTGTGGACATGAAATTGGAGTCATTATTTTTCTAGCTTCAAGATATCACGAAACATGTCATCTTGAACCTACATACTCAATCATACTCGATTGGTATGGAAATAATGACATCCTTATCAAGACAAAAAGAATATGCATCGGATCATAACTCACACTTCTGTTGATGATGTCATATTGAGTCTTCTTGTCCAAAGGTTGTGTTCCGAATATTAAACTAATATGTTTAAACGATGTTTAAAATACACAACGAAGTAGGATTGACGACTTGGATGTTTCATCTAAAATGTTCAAGCAATTTACGTTGCAACGCAATTGGTAAATTTATCATTTCCGAAAGACCAAAGACGAGCAAACAAACAACATATGTGGACTTTGCTCATAAATGACTCAACACTCAAAATGACATGCCTTTCTCATATCAAATGATTGATAAAGGATAATTTATATCCTATGCACTTCATTCTCTTTGTAACATGAATGGTTATGTTATAATAAAATACATCATATCTTGTTTGAAAAATGTAGGATATTAGATTTTGAAAGAAACCTAATACAACGCTGTCACTACTTAAACAAGTAAAATTCGTTAATCACATTATTACTAAAATACTTGTTTTCATAAGCAATTCATAAGAGTGAAAAGTTTACTCTTTTAAATAATCGTATTTGTTGTAAAATAGAATATGTCTTATCTCAATGACATATCATAACACAATTACAAGATCTATTAAGGTAAGTAACCTTAATTAGACTCACATTCTCAAGATTTACTATGGAGTATTCTTGAAGCCAAAACATGTTAAAATGAGATCTCAACAAACAAAAATGTTATCATGTAATGCACCATCTAAACCAAACAACCTATAAATCTCAAACACATGATTTAAATACCACACCTGCCTTTATTAGGATGTTATGTAAGACATGTCATTTTCATTAACCGGCTTTTAAAATATTGATAGTTGAGTTATGTTAGGATATGTTCTAGCAGAATTGGCCAATATCATCTTTGGAAAATCTCGATGGGAAAGTATAGGAATTCCAATTTTTAGAAATTCAATTTGACCTAACGGTTGAATTGCTTCCAGGAGAGAAGTTGGGTTTGTGGTAAACCCGTAAAAATGGTTGTGTTTAGCCTTAATTGAGCACCGCTAGTAATAGTCTCATATCCATTCTCTAACATGAAAAATTTCTATTCCTACATTTGACTAAAGACATTTTACATCGATGATCTTTGTCTCCCGTTAAGATTGGACTTTAAACAAGTAGTAACTAGGATTTTCCTTGACAAACCTAGATTACTTGCATATATGTGATTAATAGTTGTAATCAACAACTTTCTCTTATGTGCTAAATGTCAACATGCTTTACTTTATGCTTGCATAGTAATCATGTTTTGTATGCATCTCGTTAAATAACTTACGTGTTATTTGTGCACCCAAACTGTATTGGACTATGTATGCCTATTATGATAACCTCTTAGATGTCATATAGTCTTACACGTTACTATCCTTGACTATTATGTGATGCATGCTTAAATGACTTACATGCTTAAATTTTTGATTCTTATGTAACTAGGCTTATTCCTCCTCACACTTGATCATAATCTTCCTTTAGGGTGTCTAGTGTCACAATCCCGCCTTATTATTGATTGGTGCTAAACCGTCAGATATTATTGACCAAGGTCAATAAGTCAAAAACAGCTTAGGCCAATTCTCCGTGGATAGTATAGGGTTTCCCCGGGTCGTTATGTCCCGACGAGGTGTGAATTGTTATCAAAGGGGTTTGTGATCGGGTGAATTTGGACAGAAAGGGGTTTGAGATTGGTTATACTAAGGAATCTACAAGGAAATAGCTTAAATAAGCTATGAACAAGACGGGAAATTTAGAAAAACCAGAAACGTTTTAAACCTAAAACGTGTACGTTCAATTTAAATTTACGCGAACGTACAAAATTAAAAGTGAAAACTGAAATCTGAAAACCCACAGGGGGTGAAAAGGACGTTTTTCAAACCTAAGGATAAAAGAAAATTTTTAGAAAATTAAAATTAATTTTTACACTAATACCTTATTTAATATTAATTAAATACTATTTAATACTTGTTAGGATCATATTTTTATTTATAAAAAGTGTCGATCATTAACGTGTAGTTATAGGTTGCTTTAGAATATCATTATGATGAAGTTTATGTGTATTATTCATGTTTTGTAAAAGTCTAAGGGCCATTAGTGTAATAATGTATAAGATAGATGATGCCCTAGACTTCAAGTATAAATACTCTTGTAAACCTCATTTGTGAGGTTGGTTCTCTTAGTGATTCATTTAGTGTTAACAAGGTTATTATTCCACACACTAGAGTTCCCATCCACTCTCTCTCTCTACTTACTTTCTCTCTCTAGATCTAGGCTTGAATCAATAGTGAAATAGGTTGTTCTACGGTCCTACAAGTGGTATCAATCGCCTAGGGATAATATAGGTTGTTTTAGGTTTGATTTGGTTGAAAAAACTTGGTTTAAAAGTGATTTTTTAGATTTCGGTTACTGTTCATCCCAAACATTTTCGAGTTAGAAAATCTGTTTATCGAGTTTGGGTGTCTTTTTATCGAGTTAGAAAATCTGTTTATCGAGTTTGGGTGTCTTTTTATCGAGTTAGAAAATCTATTTATCGAGTTTGGTGTTGATTGTTTATCGAGTTAGAGGTTTTATCGAGTTAGGGGTATTTGAGGTTCTATCGAGTTAGGTGTCACAAGACCTATCGAGTTACGTGTTTTTTTTTATCGAGTTTGGAGTTTTGATATCTTGGCGAGTTAGCCTTTCCATTCCTAATCGTTTATCGAGTTAGGATCAGCGTGGCAATCTTCTAAGGGGATACTCTGCTCAAACTTCCTAGACTTATCGAGTTAGGATCATTATTAAGACCTATCGAGTTAGCAACCTTAAAGATTTATCGACTTAGAAACCCTAAAGACCTATCGAGTTAGAAACCTTAAAGACTTATCGAGTTAGGAACCATACATGCACTTATCGAGTTAGATGACAAAGTGACCATATCGATTTTGAAAACAATCTTTCAAGTATTGGCGGGAAATTTTGAGTAAAATTTATTTTTCACACGAGATTAAACGTTCAATTTTTACGCGAGATTTAAATTTTGGTATAACGTTGAAAATTTCGGCCGAAAATTCAAATTTTTAGGCCAAAATTCAAATTTTTTTGGTAAAATTTGGCGTCAAAATTTTTAAAACTCAAATTTTTCTAGTAACCTTAGAATTGGATTTTATAGTGATTTTCAAATTTTGAGAAAGAAAATTTTCATACTCAAATTTTTGGCGGGAAATTACGAAATCAATCAGATCAACCGAAAACGCTTTTCATCTTCACCAAAACATCTAACCTACAACAACAACCTTTGTTATCTTTCAAAAGATCCTCAGAACAACGTTTCACTTTGAATTGAATCAATGGCATCTCACCATGACAGTATCACGAGTACTTTGTCCAATGGTTTTGCATCAGTCTTCAATGCATTAAACATCCAACGACACAACAACAATCAACAAGGATATGCTTCGAGTATACAGATGGGGAATCAGATGCAATATGCAGGGCAGTATGTAGGAAATCAGATGGATCAGATTGTGAATCAGAATGTGCTTAATCAAAATGGGATTGATTGTTTCATGACTTCGATTCAGAAACCGCCATCAGCAAGTCACAACAGAAACAATGTCAATGCAATGACGAGGGTTGAAAAGATCCAGTACTTGTTGATGCTAGCCAATAAAGAAGAATCGGGAATACCGTTGACTGCTGATGAACATGAGTTTAGAGCTACAACAAGAGTTAATGACAATTCAGCAGATCTCAATGAAACCTACAACTTCATGGCAAATCAGCAGGCAACAACATCAAGCAGTGATTCTGATCTTCCTCCTACGTACGATTCAGCTCCATTCCATGAGGTATCAAATTATGGTAATGATGCTAATCCGTTTGCTCATGAGAAGCCACATTATGTGCCATCTGAACCGCATTACGATACATATGTGGGGGAACAAGTTAATAGCAATGTTAACTATGAAACTCCAGATATGGATCCTAATGGAGTTCAAGTTGCACAAAATAATGCTAATGATGAGGAAACCCGTGCTTTCTTTGAATCTTTATTGAATAATTGCAGCATTGAAATCGAGAAAGTGAAAAAGGTCAATCGCGATGTTAAGGCCGCGAATGTCAAATTGACCGCTGAGCTTGAGAGTTACAAGGAAAACGCTAAAGCTTTTGAGTTTCATAACAAAAGATTGTCTGAATTAGAAACTGGTTATCAAAATTCCGTTTCAAGGGAAAAACAATTGCAACTCAAGTTTGATACACTTGATGTCAATTCTTTCAAGAAGATAAAAGCTTTAAACGCGGAAATTTCTGATTTACAAAACCAACTTTCTAAACAAAAAACAGCTTATACCAATCTTGAAAAAGAAAGGGATGAGTTGAAAAAGGATTTTGCAAAGAAAGAAGACAAACTTTTGGCCGAAATCGTAGAGTCAGAACACATGATTGCTCATTTAGAAGAATTAGTGGTTAAGTCGGGTCAGTCAAGTCAAACAATGAAAATGATTTCAAATCAAACTAATCCGATTTACCATACGAAACATAAAGTGGCTCTTGGTAACAACACCCCCAGTAATCTCAAGAAAGCTCAGCAAGAACAGAATGTTTTGTATAATGGTAATGTGATTTACACTAAACATGATCCTCCCGTCGTTCGGGATTCTGTGCAAACGATAGAACATGTCGAAGAGAGCATTTCTAAAATGAAACAAAAGGATTTGAAACCCATTGATTACAACAAATTGAACAAACTTTCGGGAATTACTTTTGTTCCACAAAAAGAACCTTCTGTGTTTTCCATAAAACGTCCATTCGCGAAATTCTTTTCTAAGAAAGTAATTGTTTCCAAATCTCTTTCAAAAATGGAACAAATGTCTTCTAACAACACTTTTAATACAAGTGAGGCTAGAAACATTCTGGATGACGTTAAAAAGAGAATTCAAGAACTTCAAAATATTGTTGCTTCTAAAACTACAATCGATATTAACAACTGGCATTCCAGTTTTCATATTGAGCAGAAAAAAGTTTTTGAAAATGAAATTACTATCCCACTGAATAACATCAGTGCGAGGGTAATTCATTTTGAACGAGCTTTCTTAAAAGAAACGGCCGACTTTGTCAAGGACCACAAATCCCTGGTAAACGAAGCTAATGATACTCGTGAAAACATGAATGTTTTGGAAAGGTTAAATGATTCTCTCTTTGAAGCTGTTATGACTACTGATATCGTGTCCATCATTTTACAAACATATTCTGTTCAAGACGATGAAAGACTGAGAGCTGAGACCTCCGCAATTATTTCAAAATATGAAAATGCTCTTATAAAGCTTGAAAAAGAAAATGTGTCATGTTTTAAACAATTTGATCGAAAAAATGAAGAATGCAAGTATGACAAATTGTCGTATGAGCGTGCCTTCAAGAACATGAAAGAGCAAAATGATCTTTTGAGGGCTCAGCTTGAACGTCTAAAAGGGAAGGGTGTGGAAACTAAGTTTGCAAAACCATCAACTTCGGAGAAACCAAATGTTTCAAACACGGTTCAAAAACCAAAAATGTCAATTTCACGGTTTGCTCCAAAAGTCGATTTGAAAAAGGATTTGACAAAACCAGTCACTCCAACACCCTTGCCCCAGCAATGTGAAAATGATAAGATTGTTGAAAAACAAAATTTGTTTGTTGAAAGAAACAAAAATGTGATTTCACCTGGCTCTTCTAAGTATAGTACACCAAATAAGACTACAAAAACTGTTAATGAGTCTGTTGGTTCTAATGACATGGTCCTCAATCATCATCTAGAAGAAGCTAGAAAAAAGGCACAACATCGAAAAAACGGAATTTTAGGTGCAAAACCTAGTGTGATGAATTCTACTAGATTCCAAAGCACTGCTAGTAGTAGTAAACCATTACCTAGGAACTTTCAACAAAATACTAGAGATTGGCTTGCATCTAAGAGTAGTGGCACAAATAAGAATGCTAGGAAAGTAGAATGCAACACAAAGAATTCCAAATCAAGTGTCAAGACACAATCCACTAAGACACCAAATCGAAACAAACCCGTTGATAAGAAGCAAGAGGTTAAGAAACCTAATAGGTGGATATCTAAACAATGTAGTTCTTCCAACACTGAGACTTCTGCTGCATCTGATAAGAAAACTACGTCTAGATCTTACCTTAGGTGGATTCCTACGGGGAAAGTTTTTAAAACAGTTGGTCTTAGGTGGATTCCCACAGGGAAGATTTTTGATAGTTGCACCAAGACAAATAATAGTGATAATCTTCAGGATAAGGAAGTAGAAACCACAACAACCGTTGATAGTCAACACCCTCAAAGTGATGATTCATGTACTTCTAACACTGTTATTTGTGAAACCCCTTCGTCTTTGGTTGCAGGTGCTTCAACTATCTCAGAACCCAGTTCTTCAGAGGGTTCAAATTCTGTAAATTCTATAAAATCATTCTTTCAATCTTCTATTTTTGATTTTCCATTTCTTTTATAAAAACAAAAACAAAATACAAAAATATAAAATTTCAAAAAATTCAACAACAATATAAAATCAAAAATCCAAAAATATTCCTCTCACGACATGTCTCTCGTATAAATCAATATTCTGTACGTGTCTAGAAATGTCTTTCAACAATGACACGGACATTTACAGATGCTTGAACGGGAGTTCTTTAAAATGTTTTTCTAAAACATGTCGTTTCTCAAAAGTTTCTTCATAATGGCTTCTGGACACATCAGTTCAGGACCCGTGCTTCAAAGAAAGGAAAGTGCTTAATCAAAACAAAGATTTCAAATATTTTTTTGAGCACTTATCCTAAAACGAAAACCACAAACCTATCTGGCTTGAGTTTTCTTTAGAAAAACTTTCAAAATCTTTAAGCTCAAGACCATGATTGTTAATCTAATGATAAATTAGATTTTCAAAATTCTCTTACATTTTGAGCACCACCTTTTCAAGATTTTTCAAAAAGATTTTCAAAATCTATCAAAATCGGTGCTCATCATCAAAATGACTTGTGTACACCTTACAGTGCACAACTCAAGTTTTCAAAGAAAGGAAAGTGCTGCGCAAAAATGATTTTCATCAACAAAGTGCACTTATCCTAAAAATGGACACTGTTGTACGCCTCAGTGCGACATTCCTATTCAAACAAAGAGAAGTCTTTGTTTTTCAAAAAACCTTGATGCAAAATTCAACAAATCTGAAACTTCTTTCTCTTTCAGAATTTTGCTTCAAGACGACTCCTTCCCTCTAAACTTTAAAAAGTTTAACATTTCTCAAAAACATATGCGAGTTTTGAGGGGGAGTATTTCATAAAAACAAAAATGTTCCGAGTTCATGCAATAACAAATCTGTCTTTCTCTCCAAAAAGCTTTTTCTTAATCATTTGATATCAAAAATATCACGATATGCTATTTTTGAGGGGGAGAAGACATGATTAAAATGTGATCAAAGATGTTTAAAGCTTGTGACTGAATCTCAAAAGAGCTAGACTCAGAATGTACCAATGAATTGACGAAGCTTAAAATGTCAGTAATCGAAAAGACTTGTCCTGGACGGGTAATAATTTCAAGCTAGTATAACTAGTGATGTAAGCGTGTCTCGAATAGGACTTGTCTGAGTAGAATGTACCGTATCGAGAGACTTTCTTTGGACTTGACCAGGACGGGTAATAACTTCAAGCTAGTCTAACTAGTGATGTAAGCGTGTCTCGAATCGGTCATGTTCAATGAAAGTGGATCAATTCAAAAAGTGCAAACTCCTCACGCATGTGCAAATTTCTTAAAAATTCATGAGCACATGTGAAGGGGGAGTCCTTCAAAAGAAACAAAAACTCTCAAAGTTTCAACAATAATGTGTTTATATTCATAAACACTTTGAGAGATTTTCAATCAAAGGTTTCATGGCAATTATAGGATTCATGGAGTTATAAGGTGACTAAGATTAGGGAAAACCGTCCTATGATCCGCCAGAGCCGGAGGGATCTACCCAAGGACAATTAAAATAGATTAGAATTAGAAGTCCTTAGGTATGATTGGAAAAAATGAGAAAATGAGAAAGGAGAAAGAAGGGGTTGAAGAATTAAAAAGAAAAGCAAATGAAAGGGTGAAAAGAAATAGCCCTCCATAAGTTCAACCTTAGGGCAGACACCGGGTTCAACTCATATGCTACTGGTTGTTACTAAGGTGACACGGGTATTGAAGACAAGACGTCATGACGCACTGCACTAAACCTTCTAGCCACTCAAGTTCTCTCAAAAGAGCTTGTTTCATTCTCACGGGGAACCAGCATAATCTATCGACCTGTCTCTTAGAGATGGTTGATATTGAAGCAGGAGACCTCTCCCTAATCTCCGCATAGGAAACCGAATGTGCACTTATCGAGTTTAGAGCCCCGAGATTCATCAAAAGATCTCATAGGAACACATGATATCTCTACACTGGTTGTTCATCATTAAGGACACCAGATGTAAACCTAAGAGTCCTTCGCAGATCTTAGCAATCTGCCGAGAACGTTTATGAGAGAATTTACAAATGTATTTCTCAATGATTGAACGGAAATTCCTGCCAGGGTCAACATCAAGCAGCCCTGACAGCAGGTCACTTCGGTAATTCTTTACGGGTTACGCTTAGTGTTCGCGGTGGTTTCAAACAGTCTACAGTCGTGGAGTGATCCCCAGCGACTCACCCAGTCATTGAGCTACTTAGTAGGTCTCGTAAGCTCTTTCGGGAGTATCTGATATGGGAACGGCCTTGATAAGGATTAGAAGGAGTCTTCACACTATGCTGTTGACGATCTCTAATTCCTTATCTGTAAGTACCGGTTGATTTATTGCTAACTGTTTACCTGCAGATATACATCATCTCCATGGCGAAAGATTCCACATGCTCATACAAGCATCACAAAGTCAAAGGAAAGTTCTCACTAAGATCAAAGGATAGCAACAATCAAAGAAAGATTCTACGCCAAAAAGAAGAATCTACAAAGTAAAGTGACAAAGATCTAAGTGAAAGAACGGAAACAACAAAGACTTAAGACGTATGAGCATGTTGGAATGGCAGACAACCACCACAAACACAGAAGTGACGAAAGGCAGATGACATCATCGGATCACTTCAACAACAATGAAGCATGATGAACTGGAACTATGACTCGTCTAATGATTCTTAAAGACGTCAAGAGCTATGAATGATAAAGTTTAAAGACAAAGATGATGACGTCGCGCAACCTCAATGACCAACACTTAGGGGGAGATTGTTAGGATCATATTTTTATTTATAAAAAGTGTCGGTCATTAACGTGTAGTTATAGGTTGCTTTAGAATATCATTATGATGAAGTTTATGTGTTATATTCATGTTTTGTAAAAGTCTAAGGGCCATTAGTGTAATAATGTATAAGATAGATGATGCCCTAGACTTCAAGTATAAATACTCTTGTAAACCTCATTTGTGAGGTTGGTTCTCTTAGTGATTCATTTAGTGTTAACAAGGTTATTATTCCACACACTAGAGTTCCCATCCACTCTCTCTCTCTACTTACTTTCTCTCTCTAGATCTAGGCTTGAATCAATAGTGAAATAGGTTGTTCTACGGTCCTACAATACTAATTATTAATATTTAAATAACTTAAATACAATATAATATTATTTTAACACTAGAAAAATGAAAATCAAATTTCTAAAATTATAAAATAACTAAAAAATAATTTTAAAATTAAAAATATGTCTTTTTGTCTTGTTGTGGATTTTTATATCAATTAATTACTAATTATATTTAATTACCTAATTAAACTAAACAAAGTTATTAAAAATAGTAAAAAGACTTAAAAAAACTAAGAAAAATTTTACAAATCTAATTAACCTTTACAGGAATCGTAAAAAATTGTAAAAAGTTTGTTTTACATATTTTTACACTATTTTACTAATTAATATTCTAAATATTAAATAATTACTAATTAAACTATTTAAATTATAAAAACTAGAAGATGAACAGTAGAAATTATAAGAAAATTCCTAAAATTATTTAATAACTTATAAAAGCTAGGAAAAATATAAAAACTAGGGTTTACTTTATAAAAACTAATTTTGCTATTTAATACTTAATTATTAATTAATAATTAATAATTAATAAAACTAATATTAAATCTAATAAATATCAAATGATAATATAAAAATCTGAGAAAATTACTAAAATTACTTTAACATAAAAGGAATTTAAGAAAAATATAAAAATGCAAGTTACTTAATGAAAATGAAAATTAAAAAGATAAATAAAATTAAATAGAAACTATCACTTAAAATTAAAATTTGTTTTTCTGGATTTTTCCTTTTGAAAACTATTTTACAACTAAAAATGGAAAACTTTTGTGAAGATGAACTTGCTAGTGCTTAATAATAAGCACTTTGGATTGCTTAACCCTTGACAGTTGACTTTGGTCAACTATGAGGGCAAAAAGCTTGGAAATAAGCTAAAAACTGAGACACAGGGGTAAATCAAGCTACAAGGTACTGAGATAACTAGAAACAAGCAGAAAAGAAGGGATTATGCTCAAGCAATAAGCTAGGAAAGGCCAATAAGCACTTGGCTTATACCACAGCCCACACAGAAATAGGACAAGGTTTTAAGCTTCCTAGGGGGCCCACAAGGGTGAATAAGCTCATAAGCTTTCTCAAACTTTGAAGATGGCCAGGAGGGGGGTTGAAAGGGCCAAAAGTGGGATTGTGGGACCCATTGTGGCGGCCAGGAGGAACCACCAAAGTGGTGGTGGTGATGGGGATCTGCTGATGTAGGGGAGAACACTCCCCCTGTAGGTGTGTTTGGATGGGTGTGGGACCCACAACAAAAATCACAAAAATGAAGTAACTATGTAGTTTTGTAGTTTAGCTAGGAGACATCAGTCTCAAGAAGTTTCAAAGCATGAAACCAAACAGAAAAATCATTAAAATTCATGCAATTTTTGGCATTTCTGAAAACTAAAGTATTTGACTTTTTGAGATTTTGATGAAAGTTGACTTTGATGAACTTCTACTGCTTCTAAATGATTAACACATGTTTATTAAACCTAATGGAAGCTAAATCAAGCAATCTAATCTAATTTTTCATTGAAATCAAGATTTGGGAATACCAAAACTCCAACAGATAGGTTGTTGGGGTGAGTGAGTGTTGATTTGGACTTTGGTTCAAAAGGGACCTAGTTTTTATGCTTTAACCCTGCTATCAAGACTTAGTGAGAGTTGCCTCAACCATAAATACCAACAAAATCACCCTACAACTCAGGGGAGTAACCTGAGCCAAACACCCCCTTATACTAACTGATATGAAGATTCATGGGGCCATTTGAGAAATTAAACCATGAAATGGAATCCAGAGACCATACTATGATATTCCAAGTATAAATGGACAGAAAACATCAATAAGAACAACAATTCCCTGGGATTATCACTAACCTAATTTTTGACTGTTTAATCCATTAAATGAGCAACTCAATGTTTTAATGAACACGCATATAATATTAAGCTCTAATATTACTTACATACATAAAATAAACACAAAGTCACAGATAATTAAGCTAAAGAGTCCAGCTACAGTAGAAGTGAAAAGTAGGGTAAGAATGCCTTACAATTGATTTTTAGTCAGAGAACATGAACCCAGGATCAAAAACTCTTCCTAAAACCTCACCTTGAGGCACTAATACCATGAGAATCAAAAATCCACCCTGCTTCTTGCTTCAAACTTCTTCCACTGATTTTTGAATTTCACTCTATTTTCCTTGGATTTTTTTTTGGTATTGTTTTTTTATTTTAAAGAGTAATATTGATTTTAGTTTTCAGGAAGCTTATAAAAGCTTAGTAATGACTTAAGTAAGCTTGAACAACCAACAAACAACAACATTTAATAACATTAAAGACAATATGAGATTTCAAGTAAAAGTGTAAATTCTGATTTGTAACTAAATAAACTGAGTCTTATATTAGAGAACACTAAAAATATACTGAGAATACTGAGTACAAATCTTTTAAACTAAAAATTACAACTGAGCTATTGAATTACTCTAAATCAACGTAATTAAATTAAACTACAACTACAATTAATTAACTAACTGCTCCATCATCTCTTTTCTTGATATATAAGGACCAGTGTGGGTCCCACACCTTTTCCCACTTCTCATAAGAACCTTTGGATGAGTCAATTTAATCCCTGCCGTTCAAATGATTTTTGGCGCGAAAATGGTCAAGGCCAGTTGGGGATTGCTTGGAGGATTTTGTGGGTAATAAATGGAGTTTGGAAGTTTGTGGTGAGCTGGGGGAAAAGGAGAGGTGGAAGTATGGAGGGAGGAGTGTTGTCTGAGTTTTACAGGCCAAGTGGGGAGGTGGAAGGGGTGAGTCAACTGGGGTGTTTGACCCTGGGGTTAATAAAAACGGGAGGGAGTATATATTTTGTTGTTGGGCTTGTGGTGATGGGCTGGTGATATAAGGTGGGCTGGTTGTGGTGTTTGGATTGGGTTGGTATTAAAAGGTTAAGTAAATTACAAATAAGGGTCCATTTGGTTGATAACTTATAAATCACAAGGACCAATGTTGTAATAATCTGAAACTGAGGGACCTGCTGTGAATTTTTGCAAAAGTTCTTACAAGGATTGTTTTTGCCAAGCTGAATAACCCAGGGACCACTTTTGTAATTTTCCATAACTCTAGGGACCAAAGCTGCCAAATTTGAAACCTCATGGACTAAACTGTAAATTCTCTAATTTTTTCACCCAAGGATCATTCCTGCCAAATATGAATAGAACAAGGACTAAAAATTATCTTTCTTCCAAAAATATCCCACCAAGGACCAAATCTGCCAATTTTTAAACTCCAGGGACTAAAATTGTAAATTTCCAAAACTTTTGAGATTTTTCACCAAATGACTAAATATGAAAACTTATGATTTTGAAAGGACCTTTGGTGACAATTTTTCATATTTTGAATGACCAGGGACTAGTTTTGACATTTTATGAAAGTTGGGGGACTGAAACTTTCAATTTTGCAAACTTTGTATGTTTTTCATCTGTTTTTATTCTTTTTGCATCTAAAACATATAAAACACAATTTTGAAATATTTTCAGTATTTTGATGCATTTCTGAGTGTTTTTTTTTTTTATGTTTTGCAGTTCAGATTTGACAAAAAATGATGAGTGTTTGAGCACTCATCAATCCCCCACACTAAAATATTGCTAGTCCCTTGCAATAAACTGTTTTGAAAATTTAATGGATTTTAATCTCTTTACCAAAAGCCATTACTTCTGGAGTAGCCAGATGTTTCAGTTCAAGTAAGAACTATGGTCGACCTGATAACCATGTGATTTTGAGCAAACCACCAGCTGTCAACGGATTTGATTTGTCTTTACCAAAAGCCGTTTGCTTGTAGACTAGCCAACTCTTGATGGACATAGTCAACATCTTGGTGAGCTGTTTAAGAATTATGGTTTTTCCACTGCCTTTACCACAAGCCATAATCTTGCGGGCTAGCCAACTCTTTCACTTTTTAAGATATGGCGAATTGAAATACCATACAATTTTGGGCAAATTGCAAGCCGTCAACGGATTTGATATATCTTTACTAAGAGTCGTTTGCTCCTGGATTAGCCAATCCTTTTGTCGTTTAGACATGGCGGACTGATAACCACAAAAAAGTTTGAAGCACAAGTGAAAAAATTTTTAAAATTTTTGAAATTTTGGCCAAAAACAGGGGTACTAGATAGTAAAATGTGATAAAATTCGCTAGAATACCCCCCCCCCCCCCACACTTAGAATGAATATTGTCCTCAATATTCAAAGTCCCGGCTATTATGCCGACTCTTAGAACGTAAAAGGGCAACATTACAAGCTAAATGTGGAAACACCATTTTCTTTTCACTGTATTTGTAACCACAACAGGGGTAACTCCCCCACACTTAGGGTGAAAACCCTAAGTACATGCTACTGTTTTTGTTTACCGAGTCGCTAGCTTGACTCGACCCCGAATTTATTTGTTCTTGGGGAAGCATGATGTGGAAGAGACAATCTCCATCGGACTTTTATTCAAGATGTTTGGACAAACATTTGAAGCACGTGAAAGTTCCACACCGATGAGATAAATACCCGGCTCAAGATAATGGTAATTGAAAATGCCGGGATCAAAGATGGTATCTTCATTCCCGAAGGAGTGAAGAAGAGAAGAAGTCACCCGGTAGGTGAAGAAAAGGAAGAAAACCATGATGAAAATCATGATAAGATCTTCTTCCTTGAGAGCAGGCTCATTAGCCTGAATTTGGATTTCAAGGGTTAAGCTCGTAAACATCCCGGGAGGGAGGGGAGGAATTTGCAAATCCTCATGATTGAGTGTATCTCCCCCCGGGCTATCATACTCCAGAGGAGTGATGATATGATGAGTGAGTTCACCGGATAACTCCTCATGAAGAGAATCATTCACAAGATTTGAATCTGTGAACTCATGTTCCGGAATAGACTCATCACAATCCTCATTCCGAATACCAAAGATTGGATTATCAGAAATCAAAGTGAATTCATATTCGAATTCAAATAGAGGATTGGTGAGAGTAGTATTGAATGCTTCAGGAACAAAGTGATTATTATTCTCTATTAGACTGCTGGGATAAGAACTGAGTGGTGGATCATGATATAGGAGACTTTCAATTTCTCCCAGATCGGCTTCAAAATCAAGGAGACCATCATCACTTTCCGTTGAAAGTGGATTGATGTGTGTAAGTTCATCGGCGAACTCCTCAAGAAGAGGATCAACATCAGACTGTGGGAGTGATGCCTCAATATACTCAATGTCTCCATGAGATGTACAATCATCATTAAAATCTGAGAAAGTCTCAAAATGATCGTTTGAACACTCAAGAGGGGAAGGAAGATCACACATATGCTCAAGAATTCCCTGTGACTCTCTTGGGATTGGGACAAGGTTCTCAACACTAGACTTTATGAATTCGTCCGATTCCTTTTTAGGAACAGTGTCGAGATGCTCGTCCCCCATGCTCAGAGAGTGAGTGGGAACCTCGGGTGTGATAGCAGTTGTTTGAGATGGAATCTCAACTGCTAGGAT
Organism: Artemisia argyi; assembly: GCA_030686995.1. Lineage (NCBI taxonomy): Eukaryota > Viridiplantae > Streptophyta > Magnoliopsida > Asterales > Asteraceae > Artemisia > Artemisia argyi. The sequence goes on from CM060676.1 coordinate 104,867,728, forward strand.
ATCAACTGATGAACTTGATGAAGTTTTATAAAATTGAAGAATATCAAGGGTATCTTCATCATCACTGTCATCAGGGATGAAACGGAACTGAGAGCTAGATTTGGCTGCTTTTTCTTTTGCAATTGATTCCCTAACAGTTTTTTCATAGGCATCTTGGGAATTTATTCTAGCAGCCTGCTCTTCAGCTAGCAATTCTTCCATGGATTTTTGATGAGTGTCTTTTTGGGCAAAGTCTTTAACTAAACCCTTAAGCTCATCAAGTATTTCCAGTACATTTTGAAGTTCTGCAAGAATTGCTTGATTCATTTGGTACTGTGGAGGTTGGTCATAATAAGGTGTGTCAAAATTGTCACAAGGATATGGATTCCCTGTTTGACAATCTAAGCTGAAGTGTGGACCTCCACAGTAATTGCAACAGTAAAACTGTTGAGTCTGGACTGGTGAATCATATGGGTATTGGTCATAACCAAAGTTCTGAGCATCACCGAAGAACTGTTCATAGACAAACGTATTTTCGGCTTGACACTCAAATCCTTGGTGAGGACCTCCACAAAACTCACACAGATATGTCAGTATCTCATGATGTGGTGGCTGGTAAGATGAATCAGATGTGTCATGGTAAGGATAGGGAGCTTGGTTATAGACAGACCCATCTCCTGACTCTACCATGCTACAGCCGGGACAATTCCCACCATTATGAGGACCACCACACCATTGGCAACCAAAATGGTGTGGATACGACATAGAAAGAATCAAAGGTTTAGAGAGGGGTAGGGACGAAGAATCAAAAGGGTGGGGGGGGGGGGGTGAAGAAGGATATTTTTGATGTTTTTGGAAACCATTTTATACAACGGATAAAGAAAATCTTTTTGGGTTTTTTGTGTTCGTTGAAAACTAAGTTTAAAATGTTTTCAGGAACAGTTTTGTTTTTATATGAAAATAAGAAGATAATATGAACAAGGGCGGTAAATATACAATGGATGTATATCCCGATTCACTAATCTGAAAACCGTTTTAGAATAACGCGCACAACCTCCCCGGTAGCGGCGCCAAATTTTGATTGGTGCTAAACCGTAAGATATTATTGACCAAGGTCAATAAGTCAAAAACAGCTTAGGCCAATTCTCCGTGGATAGTATAGGGTTTCCCCGGGACGTTATGTCCCGACGAGGTGTGAATTGTTATCAAACGGGTTTGTGATCGGGTGAATTTGGACAAAAAGGGGTTTGAGATTGGTTATACTAAGAAATCTACAAGGAAATAGCTTAAATAAGCTATATGAACAAGACGAGAAATTTAGAAAAACCAGAAACATTTTAAACCTAAAACGTGTACGTTCAATTTAAATTTACGCGAACGTACAAAATTAAAAGTGAAAACTGAAATCTGAAAACCCACAGGGGGTGAAAATGACTTTTTGACAAACCTAAGGATAAAAGAAAATTTTTAGAAAATTAAAATTAATTTTTACACTAATAATTATTTAATATTAATTAAATACTATTTAATACTAATTATTAATGTTTAAATAACTTAAATACAACATAATATTATTTTAACACTAGAAAAATGAAAATCAAATTTCTAAAATTATAAAATAACTAAAAATTAATTTTAAAATTAAAAATATGTCTTTTTGTCTTTTTGTGGATTTTTATATTAATTAATTACTAATTATATTTAATTACCTAATTAAAATAAACAAAATTATTAAAAATACTAAAAAGACTTAGGAAATTAAGAAATTTTTTATAAATCTAATTAACCATTACAGGAATCCTAAAAAATTATAAAAAGTTTGTTTTACGTATTTTTACACTATTTTACTAATTAATATTCTAAATATTAAATAATTACTAATTAAACTATTTAAATTATAAAAACTAGAAGATGAACATTAGAAATTATAAGAAAATTCCTTAAATTATTTTATAACTTATAAAATCTAGGAAAAATATAAAAACTAGGGTTTACATTAAAAAAACTAATTTTGCTATTTAATACTTAATTATTAATTAATAATAAATCTAATAAATACCAAATGATAATATAAAAATCTGAAAAAATTACTTTAACATAAAAGGAATTTAAGAAAAATATAAAAATGCAAGTTACTTAATGAAAATCTAAAAATAAAAATTAAGAAGATAAATAAAATTAAATAGAAACTATCACTTATAATTAAAATTTATTTTTTTGGAATTTTCTTTTTGAAAACTATTTTACAACTAAAAATGGAAAACTTTTGTGAAGATGAACTTGCTAGTGCTTAATAATAAGCACTTTGGATTGCTTAACCCTTGACAGTTGACTTTGGTCAACTGTGAGGGTAAAAACCTTGGAAATATGCTAAAAACTGAGACACAGGGGTAAATCAAGCTACAAGGTACTGAGATAACTAGAAACAAGCAGAAAAGAAAGGATTATGCACAAGCAATAAGCTGGGAAAGGCCAATAAGCACTTGGCTTATACCACATCCCACACAGAAATAGGACAAGGTTTTAAGCTTCCTAGGGGGCCCACAAGGGTGAATAAGCTCAGAAGCTTACTCAAACTTTGAAGATGGCCAGGAGGGGGGTTGAAAGGGCCAAAAGTGGGATTGTGGGACCCACTGTGATGGCCAGGAGGAACCACCAAAGTGGTAGTGGTGATGGGGATCTGCTGATGCAAGGGAGAACACTCCCCCTGCAGGTGTGTTTGGATGGGTGCGGGACCCACAACAAAAATCACAAAAATGAAGTGACTATGGAGTTTTGAAGTTTAGCTGGGAGACTTCAACCCCAAGAAGTTTTAAAGCATGAAACCAAACAGAAAAATCATTAAAATTCATGCCATTTTTGGCATTTTTGAAAACTAAAGTATTTGACTTTTTGAGATTTTGATGAAAGTTGACTTTGATGAACTTCTACTGCTTCTAAATGATTAACACATGTTTATTAAACCTAATGGAAGCTAAATCAAGCAATCTAATCTAATTTTTCATTGAAATCAAGATTTGGGAATACCAAAACTCCAACAGATAGGCTGTTGGGGTGAGTGAGTGTTGATTTGGACTTTGGTTCAAAAGGGACCTAGTTTTTATGCTTTAACCCTGCTATCAAGACTTAGTGAGAGTTGCCTCAACCATAAATACCAACAAAATCACCCTACAACTCAGGGGAGTAACCTGAGCCAAACACCCCCTTATACTAACTGATATGAAGATTCATGGGGCCATTTGAGAAATTAAACCATGAAATGGAATCCAGAGACCATAATATGATATTCCAAGTATAAATGGACAGAAAAACATCAATAAGAACAACAATTCCCTGGGATTATCACTAACCTAATTTTTGACTGTTTAATCCATTAAATGAGCAACTCAATGTTTTAATGAACAAGCATATAATATTAAGCTCTAATATTACTTACATACATAAAATAAACACAAAGTCATAGATAATTAAGCTAAAGAGTCCAGCTACAGTAGAAGTGAAAAGTAAGGTAAAAATGCCTTACAATTGATGTTTAGTCAGAGAACATGAACCCAGGATCAAAAACTCTTCCTAAAACCTCACCTTGAGGCACTAATACCATGAGAATCAAAAATCCACCCTGCTTCTTGCTTCAAACTTCTTCCACTGATTTTTGAATTTCACTCTATTTTCCTTGTATTTTTTATTTTATTTTAAAGAGTAATACTGATTTTAGTTTTCAGGAAGCTTATAAAAGCTTAGTAATGACATAAGTAAGCTTGAACAACCAACAAACAACAACATTTAATAACATTAAAGACAATATGAGATTTCAAGTAAAAGTGTAAATTCTGATTTGTAACTAAATAAACTGAGTCTTATATTAGAGAACACTAAAAATATAGTGAGAATACTGAGTACAAATCTTTTAAACTGAAAATTACAACTGAGCTATTGAATTACTCTAAATCGACATAATTAAATTAAACTACAACTACAATTAACTAACTAACTGCTCCATCATCTCTTTTCTTGATATATAAGAACCAGTGTGGGTCCCACACCTTTTCCCACTTCTCATAAGAACCTTTGGATGAGTCAATTTAATCCCTGCCGTTCAAATGGTTTTTGGCGCGAAAATGGTCAAGGCCAGTTGGGGATTGCTTGGAGGATTTTGTGGGTAATAAATGGAGTTTGGAGGTTTGTGGTGAGCTGGGGGAAAAAGGAGGGGTGGAAGTATGGAGGGTGGAGTGTTGTCTGAGTTTTACAGGCCAAGTGGGGAGGTGGAAGGGGTGAGTCAACTAGGGTGTTTGACCCTGGGGTTAATAAAAATGGGAGGGAGTATATATTTTGTTGTTGGGCTTGTGGTGATGGGCTGGTGATATAAGATGGGCTGGTTGTGGTGTTTGGATTGGGTTGGTATTAAAAGGTTAAGTAAATTACAAATAAGGGTCCATTTGGTTGATAACTTATAAATCACAAGGACCAATGTTGTAATAATCTAAAACTGAGGAACCTGCTGTGAATTTTTGCAAAAGTTCTTACAAGGATTGTTTTTGCCAAGCTGAATAACCCAGGGACCACTTTTGTAATTTTCCATAACTCCAAGGACCAAATCTGCCAAATTTGAAACCTCAGGGACTAAACAGTAAATTCTCCAATTTTTTCACCCAAGGACCATTCCTGCTAAATATGAATAGAACAAGGACCAAAAATTATTTTTCTTCCAAAAATATCCCACCAAGGACCAAATCTGCCAATTTTTAAACTCCAGGGACTAAAATTGTAAATTTCCAAAACTTTTGAGATTTTTCACCAAATGACTAAATATGACAACTTATGATTTTGAAAGGACCTTTGGTGATAATTTTCCATATTTTGAATGACCAGGGACTAGTTTTGACATTTTATGAAAGTTGGGGGACTGAAACTGCCAATTTTGCAAACTTTGTATGTTTTTCATCTGTTTTTACTCTTTTTGCATCTAAAACATGTAAAACACAATTTTGAAATATTTTCAGTATTTTGATGCATTTCTGAGTGTTTTTTTATGTTTTGCAGTTCAGATTTGACCAAAAATGATGAGTGTTTGAGCACTCATCAATTACCTAAACAATTCCTTAATCATTTGATTTCTCTTATCCTTTAATCTGGGAAAAACAAAAAACTAGAGAGACTCTACACCTCACTGACGGCGGTCCCTTATTATATTGGCGGTCCCTTATCTTTAAAGGAACGTCCAATAATTTAAAGGACCCTCCTCAGTAGAGGTGTCACGAACTGGTTCACTGTTTTTCCTCTTCTGCAATACTTTGAACCATCCTACACCATGCCTTGTCAAAAACTCACAAAGAGACATCTTCCTCATCCTTTTCCAGCGTTACTCCACAACCTCGAAATGAGTCTCCATCCATTCACAAAGAGTCTCCTAACCTCAATCCTCAGGATCATTCATCGTCACCAACATATGAACCTCCAATGACAAATCCAAATCTCTTACGTCTTCATCTACATGAAAAAACTAGGATAGCTTGTAGTCCGTCGATCTTTTCGACGATGCCCTATTAAGTATGATAGTATTCCGTCGATCTCTTTCCTCTCTCCAACATCGACGATGCCCTTTTAAGGATGCTTGTATTCTGTTGAATTCTTTCCTAACTCATTGTAAGTGCAAACGTCCCTTTCATTATTTCTCCACACACATCTTTTCTCATTCTCTTCAACAAAAACCTTAATTGAACCGCCAACTTCAAATATGAAGTCTCATATCTTCCTTCTCATCTTCACACCATCCTTGCCAAACTTTAGCTCAAAACATATTCTCTTCATTTCGGTCCATCCTTTCCCACTTCTCCACTATTAGAGAGTCATCTTCATCCCTATCTAGGAGCATATCATCCTCATCCCATATCACCTAGAGACTAGACACTTATCTTGGAAGAAGTTAGAAAATGGTGTGTTAATCTACAATTATATATGTTTAGTTTCAATCCCTCTCAAGCCATGCTTTAGAATAATCATATTTAAGTAATACATGTATTAATCTCTGATAATGTTTTCCTATATATATATCATTATTATATATGTGCACTTGTCTACTAACTTTGTTTTGTAGCATTACTTCATCGCTCGATTCTTTGGTAGTCAAAACTAGTTTTGAGCATACACCAAGGGGGAGCATTTGCAAGTGTCAAACTCAGATGCAAATGGTCGACGCATCTACATACTTTGTTGCTTGAAACTAACCCTTGATGTAGGTTATGCATTTGCAATATATTTGATTCATGGATATGCTAAAGTCAATAGGGATGCAATGAGCTAGGAGGAGCTCTGAAGTAGTTGGATACATGGTTCGGAGTTGGTTAAACCATGGCGGTAAGAGCAAGGCTTCACTAGGATGATGCACGCTGAACTATTTAAATGATGGGGGTCGGGATAGTCTAATATGTGGAAAACTAGAAGGGGGGTTGAATAGTTTTACGTCCTTTTTAAATTTATTACCAAAATATTTTGTAGCTTATTAAAAACTTTCGATTCGATCTCAAGTGAATTCAAGTGACAACCAATATAAGCAATTCTAATCTAATAATGAAAGTATTGAAATGTAATGAAGAAAAGATAGAGTTAGAATGATCAAACCACAACACGCGAATTTATAGTGGTTCGGCTACAAGGACACCTTCCTTGCCCTACTCCACTCCCCGAGTACCACACTCGAGAGTTTTCTTCACTATGTCAACAAACTCCTTATGGTGGAGAAACCTTACACACCTTGGCTTACACGAGTTAACGACACTAAGCTAAATGTCGAGTTCTAATCGTAGCTAGAACCAATCTCACAACTTCTTCAAGGCTTCACACCTTCTTCACACCTTCACAACTTCTTCAAGACTTCACACCTTCTTCACACCTTGTCAACTTTACACCTTCTTCTATGCACAACTAAGTCACAACTACTAAACTACTTTACAACACATCTAGTTTCTACAATCAACAAATTCACACAACACTTTTACAAATATCTAACACTACTACAATATGAAACTAGCTACTCACAACACTACTACAATTAGATGGATGTAGAGGAGTGTTCTTCTTCTTGTACTTGAGTGGATGAAGCTTTGGTTCACTTGGAAACAAAGACTTATGAATTATATGATCAAAGGATTTTAGATCTAGAAATGGAGGTTGGATCAGAAAGTTTATAGTGCAAAAAGGTGAGAAAAATATGTGAAATGATCCAATATTTATAGGGCCAGAAAATACTGTTCTGGAGCGTGCCGGTCCCCTTAATTAGGGGGCGGTCCCCTTAATGATTAAGGGGGCCTCCTAGTAAAATTAAGGGGGCCGCCCTCCTGAACGTTGGAAAAGTTTTTCTGGATAAAATTTGGCATTTTTGGTTGGAAATTTGAAATCATATCTTTGTGGTTTAATGTAACAATACCAAAATTGATTTACAAATATATATAAAATGTTTATATCATTTTATAAGATGTTATGTCTTAAGACAAAATTTCCTTTGATCATGTAATGCATAAGATGCTTAGTTTATGCATACCTTAAGTGATATTAGATATAGAGGTAAATATTTGTTAGCAAATACTTGTTTACGTCTTAATCTTGACTTAATTTGATTTGAGTTTTGTGATTATCAAAACATAGGTTTATTGAGAGATATTAATAACATTTTTAAACATTATTTATATCAACAATCTCCCCCTTTTTGATGATTACAAAACTTAAACTCAAAAGTTAGTTTTTAAACAAGTATTTTAGTGAGTTTATATTTACTTCTCCCCCTTTTTGTAGAATCAAAAAGGTTATGCCGACAATAGAGATTGCAAGCAAAAGGGTGGTAGAGGCTTTATTTATTAAGCATAGCAAATGCTTAATTTGGAGAGCATGATGGTGATGGTGGAGGAATGAGTGAGAATTGTGGTGGAGGAATGATTGGAGAGGATGGTGGAGTTGGTGGTGGTGGTGGGTTGGTAAGCAAATGTTCAATATATGAAAACATATATTAAATTTCATCTCTAAGGCCAAAGATGACGGTGCGGTTGTAGATGCAACAAAGACAAGTATCCCCATGGGATTCAAGTAGCCTCCAAGGCACGGGATTAGCAAAGAATGGTGGTGTAATTGGTCGAGATAAACCAAACGCTCCCTTAACTAGATAAAATTATCCTAAAATATCAATATATATATTGATTATATATCTTGATGACATCTATTTATTCTAGTAGTATTAACAAATTTTATGAGCTAGTTTTAAGTTTCAAATAACTACATATAGTTATAGTTTGTTCATGACCCAAACGCCCATGTTGTCTTCATGAACCATTTTATAACGAATTGAAAAGTATGTTTTGATTGTTTATAACATTAAAACAATGTAATGAAGTAAGTTTTAAATAGTTTTTAAGAGTTATATCAACAATGTGCCTTTTGAAAATCAAAATTCAACAAGGGTTTATGGGCGATTAATGATTTTGACAAAATGATATGTTATACTAAATTTGAGTTGCAATACATCATCCTAATCCTATGGGAAGTATTTGGTAGTACAATTCCTAGCTTCTATTTCACTAAAATTTGAATTAAAATAAATTTTAATAAAATGCCTAATTATTGATTAGACACCAAATTGAATGAAATGTGATGAAATGCATGTTGGAAAGCTTACAAAAGATGTTGTTATATGTTTGGTTAACGTTTGCCCCTTGCGAAACAACCCCGGATTGGTGATATGGTGGAGGATTTTGATGGTTTTGGGTGTTTTGGTTCGTACTCAGCAGTGGTGGGGAAGAAATATATGAGCAAATGGAGTGTTTGGGAATGAAAATAAGGTGGAAAACGGATTTGGGAGTGTCTGATGGCCGGTCCCCTTAAACATTAAGGGGACCGCCCCCGATAACAAGTCGGTCCTCTTAATCTTTAAGGGGGCCGCCCTTGAAATTTTTGAATTTTTGCGGAATTAGTTTCTGGAACAAATATATTTATACGTATATAATTAGATTTATAATATATCAAAAATACTTGAAGGTTTATTGGCACGATGATAAAATACTTAACAATTTTTAATTACCGTTTCGATAATTAAATGTACCTTTGACAATTTTGGATAAAATGATCAAAGTGTTAAGTTGATGTGGGGTTTGAGGTGTGTTCGGGAATATGTGAATAAATGTATACATGTATATATGTATATAAGTATAAATGTGAGTGAAAGATGGGTTGATGGGTGAGGTTTGAAAGATAATAGCGGAGAAAGAATATAGTCGGCGAAAGGAGTTTGTTTCATCCATAGTGTTCACGTGCGAAGGCGTTCTTGCATGATAAAAGTCCACTTGACTCATATCCCTTCATCATCATGAGTCTTCTAAAAGAGGACTTAATAGAATAACGCAAGAGGGAAGGAAAGGGTTCGATAATGAACAATTCCCTGGAGTTCTAGAAAGTCAACTAATGACGTATCTAGGTTATGTGCAAGTAAGTATATATATATATATATATATATATATATATATATATATATATATATATATATTTAATATAATGAGTATCAGAGTATATATATATATATATATATATATATATATATATATATATATATATATATATATATATATATATATATATATATATATATATATATATATATATATATATGATCGAACAAATAGAGGGAAATAGCAGGCTATATCTATGCAAACAACGTAATCAAATAAAGCATATTTATCTAAGCATGGGAATGAGTTGTGAAAGAATGGCGTACCCGGTGGTCTTCAAAAAATCTTCAAAATCATCAAGATGACATATAGACTTTGAAAAAGTCTATGCTGAGAGAAACTTCAAGATTGCCTCAAGGAATGTTCATCTAGCTATTTGATCCCCATTGTCTCTTTGGTCCAAAGTTTGGTCCAAACATGTTTAACATTTGACTAGGATGCATGAAAGGTGGTAGTATACCCCAAGGATTGTAGCTTTGTTGGTAGTTCCACATTTGCTTACTATTGTTATTATAGTTTTGCCTATTTTGGTTTCTTCTTTGTTGAGGTGTTTTAGACCTAGGATTAGGATTATTTGGTTTTCTAGGTGGTGGTGTTTTATATCTTGTCTTAGGTTTAGAAGATCCTACCTCGTTTTTTAAAGACGGTTTATAAAAAGCTTTTACTTCTTCATTGTTGGCAAGAGGTATTTTTCTATCATTAATAAGTATATACTTAGGATTAGATTTTGGAGGTTTTTGTTTATTAGGTTCATTTTCGAATTTGACATTTTTAATATCACTTGTTGAAGCTTCATTTGAATTAAATCCTAAACCGGTTTTATCTCCGGATGTTCTTTGAATACTTATTATTTTACTAAGTGAGTGACTACTATTTTCACATTTATCAAGTTTGCGAATTTCTTCCCTAAGTATTTCATTTTTACCTTTAAGCTCTTGACATGATTTACATTCTTCAAAAATTTCTTTACCTTTTTCAAGTTGATGTATTTTAATTTTTAGTTCTAGTACTTCATTTTCCAATTGATTGTTTTTGTATTTTAGTGATTTGTTTTTGGCCATTACTAGTTGTCCTAATTTGCATAGCCTATTATATTCATTATCTAGGTCTTTTTCATCTAATGATAAGCTATCATCACTAAAATATTCGGTTTCAGAACGTACCTCATTTGATGTATTCGCCATAAGACACTTCTCTTCTTTTGTCGTTTCTTTCTCATCTTCATCACTATCACTCCAAGCGCCTCCAACAAAAGATCTTTGATTTTGATCTCTTGTCATCATTGGAAATTTTCCAATGAGGTGATTTGGATCACCACACTTGAAACATTTCCTTTCAATCTTGTTGTTCTTGTCATCCTTACTCTTTTGAAATGTTTTCTTTTCATCATGCGGTTGTCTTACGAATCTTCCTCGCCTTTTGAAGAATTTCTTGAAATCTCTTACGGCCATGGCGTATTCTTCGTCATCACTTTCGGAAGATGAGCTATCTTCGATACTAGATTCCTTTCTAGCTTTCAAGGCGATTGACTTGCTTTGCTCTCGTTTTTCTTTGACCATTTCGGAATCCTTCTTAATAATAACTTCGTAAACTTTTAGATTTCCAATTAATTCATCAAGTTGCAATGTTGACAAATTCTTTGATTCTTCAATAGCCGTCACTTTAGCTCGCCATTTTGGATGAAGAGCCCTAAGAAACTCCCTGATAAAATTCTTACTAGAAAAATTCTCATCAAGTGCTTTTAAACTTGTGATGATAGTGTTAAATCTAGCAAAAGCATTATCAATTGATTCCTTTTCCGGAATCGTGAATTGCTCATATTGTGGAACAAGTAGATCTATCTTATTATCTTTGACTTGACTATTACTTTGGTGAGTTATTGGTAAAGAGTTCCAAATTTCTTTTGCGATTTCACACATAAAGATCCTTTCGTACTCTTTACGTGGTAGCGCATTATAAATAACAATTTTTGCTTCATTATATTTAGCAAGTTTTCTTTTTAAATCATCATTTTGTTTTTCAAAAGGTACGATTTCATCTTTCTTTGTTTCGGGGTTATTTTGAATAGGTAAAAAATCACCACTAGTAATAACATGCCAAAGATCTAGATCTTTGACTTCACATAAGTTTCGAATCGATTTTTCCAATATAAAAATCCATCACTTTCAAATAGTGGTGGTCTTTGCATAGATTGTCATTCTAAATATTTTTCAGATTCCATAGATCGTTACAAGTTTTAAAATACAATATATTTTAAAGATCTTGCTAAACCTGACTCTGATACCAATTGTGGAAAACTAGAAGGGGGTTGAATAGTTTTACGTCCTTTTTAAATTTATTACCAAAATATTTTGTAGCTTATTAAAAACTTTCGATTCGATCTCAAGTGAATTTAAGTGACAACCAATATAAGAAATTCTAATCTAATAATGAAAGTATTGAAATGTAATGAAAAAAAGATAGAGTTAGAAAGATCAAACCACAACACGCGAATTTATAGTGGTTCGGCTACAAGGACACCTTCATTGCCCTACTCCACTCCCCGAGTACCACACTCGAGAGTTTTCTTCACTATGTCAACAAATTCCTTATGGTGGAGAAACCTTACACACCTTGGCTTACACGAGTTAACGACACTAAGCTAAATGTCGAGTTCTAATCGTAGCTAGAACCAGTCTCACAACTTCTTCAAGGCTTCACACCTTCACAACTTCTTCAAGACTTCACACCTTGTCAACTTCACACCTTCTTCTATGCACAACTAAGTCACAACTACTAAACTACTTTACAACACACCTAGTTTCTACAATCAACAAATTCACACAACACTTTTACAAATATCTAACACTACTACAATATGAAACTAGCTAATCACAACACTACTACAATTAGATGGATGTAGAGGAGTGTTCTTCTTCTTGTACTTGAGTGGATGAAGCTTTGGATCACTTGTAAATAAAGACTTATGAATTATATGATCAAAGGATTTTAGATCTAGAAATGGAGGTTGGATCAGAAAGTTTATAGTGCAAAAAGGTGAGAAAAATATGTGAAATGATCCAATATTTATAGGCCAGAAAATACTGTTCTGGAGCGTGCCGGTCCCCATAATTAGGGGGCGATCCCCTTAATGATTAAGGGGGCCGCCTAGTAAAATTAAGGGGGCCGCCCTCCTGAACGTTGGAAAAGTTTTTCTGGATAAAATTTGCCCTTTTTGGTTGGAAATTTGAAATCATATCTTTGTGGTTTAATATAACAATACCAAAATTGATTTACAAACATATATAAAATGTTTATATCATTTTATAAGATGTTATGTCTTAAGACAAAATTTCCTTTGATCATGTAATGCATAAGATGCTTAGTTTATGCATACCTTAAGTGATATTAGATGTAGAGGTAAATATTTGTTACCAAATACTTGTTTACGTCTTAATCTTGACTTAATTTGATTTGAGTTTTGTGATTATCAAAAAATAGGTTTATTGAGAGATATTAATAACATATTTAAACATTATTTATATCAACATAATACATTCAGGGATCATCTTTCATTCTATATGTTCAAGATTGTCTTCTCAAGTCTTCTTCTCAGGTTGTCCTCTCAAGCTCATGCCGATCTTCTTTCTACCTCTACATTCGCGAAACCTTTTTGCTTCGACAAAAGGAGGAGAGAAGGAGTGTAAACTAGTAACTTCTACACTTTACTATGAGTTACGGTTTACATATTTGTCATCATCAAAAAGGGGGAGATTGTTAGTGCAAACGTTACAACGTTTAATCTATACAATATCTTCATGTTTTAATGATGATAAACAAGTAACTTGTAATACAAAACGTAAAGTGCACAAGTTACTCGTTCACACATCAACGTCTCTCGACATCACTTCAGGTATGAACAAACACTTTACAAACTTTGTTTAGTGATCAAAGAAAATCCTTTTTGTTCTTAAACCTTACATTTTATAAATGTGACAAAACATTTTTACAAAAGTAAACTAGATAAATTTTTTTTGTATTTATAAAGAAATTTTTTAATAAGAAAAATAGATTTGAAATTTGAACTTCAAAATGTCCAAACAGCCTTATTTCCCGCCCAAATAAGATAAAATTTCACTGGATAACATTTCACCACTAAAGGACAGAAATTGTCGGGGAGGTACCTTATCTATGTGATGGTCCCTTATTGATAAAGGCCCGTCCAAGGTTTAAGGGACCGTTCTACGCTCCTCCAGCAGGCTATAAATACTGACCCATTTTCATCAGAAAAACTGATCTTCCACACACAAAAATTTTCTGTTTTATTTTTCTTTCTTCTTTGATCACTATAACATGTCGGTATATATTTATAAGTGAATTCCTCGTCCGCAAAGTGCAAGAGAAGAACTCTCGACGTAGATGAAGATTCGAGATATTATAAGAGTCCACACACAAACGTAACAAGTGTTACGATTCTATTCATCCTTGTATTTTCTTATTGTAAATATTTTCGACTTGTGTGTGAGTCGAGGATGGAGTTGTTAGATTAGACTTGGACAAAGATGAAGATCCAAGAGGTGTTGTAACTAGATTATTTCTTGTATTTGTTGTGAGGAGAGTGGTGTCCTAGTGTGTAGGTTATGACTTAGTGAAGTCCGTGTGTGAAGGCTTGGATCGGGAAAGGATCCAAGTGTGTCTTGTGTGAAGGCTTGGATTGGGTGAAGATCCAAGTGTGTCTTGTGTGAAGGCTTGGATTGGGTGAAGATCCAAGTGTGTTATTTGTGTGAAGGCTTGGATTGGGTGATGATCCAAGTAGGACAAGAGTGCTTGTTCGTGTGGCCATGTGGGCCTTGGAATAGATTGGTTCTAGCTAGGATTAAGACTCGATATTCTGCTTTGTGTCGTTAAACTTGGTGTAGGCTTGTATACTATTTGTTCTGCTATAATGGAGCGTGTTGATTAGTGAAGTAACTCTCGAGTGTGGTACTCGGGGAGTGGAGTAGGACGAAGAGGTGCTGCAAGCCGAACCACTATAAATCATCGTGTCCGGTTTGCGTTTTCTCTTCCTATCTCTTTACTTTCTTTACTTGCATTGCATTTAGGTTTGTGTGGCTTGTTGTATGTATGCTTGTGATATAAACTAGTTAATTTAGAAACGCAAAACACTAGAAAACTTAATCACATGAAATAAACTGCCCACTGGCGGTGGTCCTTTATATAAGGATGGTCCCCAAACATTTAAGGGACCGTCAGTGTATATTAGGGACCGTCCACAGTATGATCAGAATTAGCTAAAACGTTTAAACCTCGTATCATGTTTATGTTTATGTGATTGCTTGCATACTTGTTATTAAGTGACTTATATGTTTGTTATGAGTGACCTAATCACTATTCCTATTTAGTCACACTTGATCGGGAATTTGATACGAAACATTTTTAAGTTTTAAAGAGAAACGTATTCACCCCTCCCCTCTACATTTCTACAGATCTTATAAAAGATAATCATGTTGAAATCAGATATGTTCGATCTAGCAACAACCTAGCGGATCTTTTTACCAAGGCACTCCCTTCTACAATTTTCAGAAAACACGTTCACAATATTAGAATGCGACATGTTCGAACGATGTGACAATTTACAGATTACAATATCAGGGGGAGCCAACTACACGCTGCACTCTTTTTCCCTTAGTTAAAGTTTTTTCCCACTGGGTTTTTCTTTAGCAAGGTTTTTAATGAGGCAACACTTCAAAGTTGACTCTATGCTAACAAATGGCATCCGAAGGGGAGTGTTATAAATAAATACAATAATTGAATGCCATAGTCAACGTTAGTGTGCCAATCATGTGTATAGTGGTCAATCACATCTATGGTGTTGATAAAGTATATATGCATTGTGCCGTCTTATCAATCTTTATATATATAAGAGGCTAACTATGAGTTGCACTTGAAGCTTTGAAGGTTGTACATAAAGCAGATAATGCTGACTCATCATGTCTATTGTCCAGTTAGCAGCATTTTAATCTTCAACTGTCTAGGTGGAATGCCCAGTCAGCACTCCAATTTCTGAAAATTTTCGGAAATGGTTTAAAAAAATTGACAGTTACAAGATTCGAACCCCGGTCTCCCATGTAAACAAGCATCACCCAAACCACTAGACCAAAGCTGGTTTTGTGATTATGTTTGAAAAAACAAAACAATAAAGGCAATCAAATAAACTCAATCAATATAAAACTCCTGTTATTTATGTTTCCAGCTATTCCCTCCCCCCCTCCCCTGATTTTTCTGCATTCTCTTAAAACCTAATATTCACTTTCCTTAATCCTCTCACAATTAATCACTAAAATCAGTTATACATTTTCAAATTACATCACAATAATTTCAGTTCCTGATTTCACTCTTTAATTTTGAATTGATTCAAATTTTACTTTTCAAATCAATTCAAATTTCTAAACCCTAATTGAAATATATAAATACCGAAGGTAGTTTTATGCATCATCACATTCTATGTTCTTTCCGATAGATTTGATGTATCATCTATGATTTTAATGAATGTTGAAGCACCTATTGGTATATTAACAGTTTAACACATACCCTGTCATTGAAAAAGTTTGTGGCATGAGTACATGCATATATACCGTTTGTAACTATGACCAGCTTCATATGCATAAGAAAAAACAATTTTTTAAGCTTACTAAACAAGGTGATATAAGAGTTTTTATTGTTGTTGTGTAATTTTTATTAATTCCAGTTGGTTTATTGTTGTTGCCGATGGACACATTCAGAGTTTTTGATTATTGATTAGGTACATTGAGATTTTTATTAATTTAAGTTGGTTTATTGTTGTTACTGATAGACACATTCAGGGTTTATGATTATTAGGTATATTAGCAATACGGTGTGTTTGTATATGTCGATAGGTAAACCATAAAAAGCACATTTATGTGAACAGCAATTAGCAAGAACATGTAATCTTTGAATTAGATGGTTTTAAATTATGTCAGCCAATCAAGTTAACTAAAGCTTCAGCTTACCATCGACTAACTTCATGTGCCAAGTAGTTGTTTATCTCCTTTATACATAGTATGGAAAAGTTATTAAAACACTCTCAAAGAAATCCGGATTTAACATTTTTTTTTCTTGGTTAGATATCAGATGCAAAATAGTTCAGAAAGAATGCCCACGGTAAACCTGAGGTTAGTTATAGAGATAAGGCATTTAAGTTGTCCATTTGGTTTGAAACTATGGTGAGATCTGACCAGGGTGCGGCTGCATATGTGGAGTACGTCAGGTTATTGGCAGATGAAGGAAATGGTTCTGGAGTTGTTTGGCATAAAGAAGGGCACATTGTGACGAATTACCATGGTGAGGAGATGTTATATTTATGTTTTATCTTGGTTAAAAATAATTGACTTAACCGGTGTTTATTTGCTGGATTTTATGAACTATGGCCTGAGAAATTTTAGTACAAGACAAATGGAGTAACTCAGGTAATGGTTTTCATTATTTTATATGTTGACATAAATCAAATGGCTATATTAGAATATGATAATGTTATTATGGCTCAACTTAAAAGGTATGCCATGAAAAGTACTTCAACATCAGCGTGGATTTTACTTTTGGTGTCCATCTATGATTCTGACACGTATCCATCTAGCATTTTATTATTCAACTTATTCATGATATTATTCATCTAGGATTTACATTTGGTGCCCATCTATGATTCTCACACCGTCTTTTATTTTGTTTGTGTTTAGCTAAAAGAACTTCAACATCAGCTTGGATGTAAACAGTCTGCTTATAGCCAAACAATAGGAGTTAAGAGGTTAGGTTGTTGCTATTTTTCCTTAATAGCAGACTTACTAAACATTTTTTATAAATTGCAAGCTTATCACTTGTGGTGAAAAAGGTTTGGTTAACATTTCAAACACATTTGATTTTGTTATGTTCTCTCAATATTCATACAAACGTATTTGTTTTTGACAACTGTAGGTTATATACGCCAGTACAATACGATGGATTCCAACCAGATGTTTTCAAGTCTTTGCATTCACCCCTTCAGCCATTAAGCTCACTAGAATGAGTTTGGTAATGACACTTAAATCATTTTATCCCATTAATCTTTAGTTAACTTGCTTCATGTTATCATATCTATAATAATGATGATTAACTTAAAAAGCTATAATTTTAGCCGAAGAGCACAAAACTGGAACTCTAAGACGAAAGTGATGACAATTAAATAAAGAAAGTATCTTACAAAACTGAAGTGTGTGAACTATAGGAGTAGCACATTTGTGATTTGTATGCTGCACTTTGTAGAAATAAGTGTTTAGGGGTGTTTGGCTAAACTAACTTGAAGTGCTTCTTAGCTTATGCTTTACTACAATAAGCTGAGCCAAACACTTACGGAAATGTGCATATGTGATAAATTGCTTCATCACATTATGAAAGTAGCTTAAACGAGGTTTTTTCTTACGGAATAGAGAGATCTTTTACGGCATTCAAAGATATGGAATATGTGCTCACGCACACAGTAACTTGAACTCCTCATTATACCAAGTCAATTACAAATCCGTATAGAATGTTTAAATTGCCTTCTCCAGCCCTATAATTGGCTATCTATCACTACTACAGTCGGGTTGAAGCAACAATTAAACCACATATATATATTCTCTCATTATTCCTTTGTGTTTGTCTATACTCTTCATCTTCTAATGAATTTTCAATTGGGGTTTTGTGTGCAGGATACCAGAATGCTAATGGCTCTGTAGACGTATCCAGCTGTGGCGGAAACGATACAAATACTAATGGGCAAGTGGTTGATGCGGCGTTTGTGGAACAAGCACTGTTAACCAAAATTCGGTCTCATTATATGCTAATAGGTCCGTCTACTTATTAATGGATCAAATCATGTTATGTTTTATCTTTAAATGCATAAAACATTCTTAAACATCTATAAAATAAGATATTAATTCTTAATAATATAATATAAATTAACAGATTTGATAAGCTATTCATTTCTAAAAAATTCAAAATAATTGGATTTTCAGAGCATTGAGGTTGAAGCAGACCATGTGGATGATCATTCAGTTGATGACCTCTTGTCATTTATTAATGGAGAAAATAGAGGTACCTCAGTCTAATTTGGTGACTTTTAGTTGCGAGTTACTGGAATTAATACTACAAGTAGTTACTATTACAATAATATTGTACTGGAATCTGGCACAACGCATCAGTAAGTATGTAACTTCAAAATTTTGAAGTTAAAAGTTTTTACTGATTCTAGTACACTTTTTCAGTTACATGTAGTTTGTGCGCTGACTTCGTGTATTGTTGACCCATATATTAATGTTTGGTTTATCAGTGGAAGTCATAGTCGACCATATATCAGGAGTTTTTATGCATATAGATTCACTTCAGATGGATTTTGACCTGTTGGCCATAAAATATGACCCAAATTGACCAACTTTTGGATCCCTTTTATTTTTAACATGTTCGTTTTGTGTCCTTAAAGTGGATTATTAGAGGCACTAAAATGGATGGGTCAAAACCATAATGTAAGTTTTATTTAATGATGAAGAGTATCGACTTGGTTATGAGATTATGAGTGTGCAGGAAAAAAAAGGTTATATGCATCTTTGTTTATTGGAAATTTGACTTGAATTTTACTCGATACCAAACCATTATAAATTTATATATAAATCTACTTAGAGGGTTACAAGACATACGATTTCGCATTGTTTGAGGAAGCTTGTGACTATGATTTCTGTGCTTAACTTCAGTTTTATTTTCATCTACAGAGCTATGGTTCTCTTAACTCTGTTGAACCCGCTTCTAAGGTCCATGTGGAGAAGGATCTTACTGTCCTAGATGTAGCTCTGATATCATAGATTGATAGAACAATGAAAATACATGTTAATAATTTGATGCATGAGCTGGAACTGGTCATTGCACAACTTTCACAAGTGGAGAGCAGATCTCGGAACCTAGAGAATTCTGTAGATGCTTTGAGAACATCTATGGGTAACAACCATGGAAATACCGATGGGAAATTGAAGCAGATTGAGAACATTGTTAGAGAGGTAAATATTCTTATCAGTCCCGATCATGTATATATATAGTTGTATACTTGATTGATACGAGTGGTCTATCTAGAAGACATATTACAGAATTGCCAAACACTTAAACAACTGATGTATCATCAGTTGAATATCAAGCAGTAGAAGCACATCCAAACACTTATTGCTGCAGAGTTATTTGATACTGATTATTTCGTAATACATAATCGATTTCTAAGTGCACATTGAAATGCCCCACGTCTCAGCATTTCTAATTTCCAACACTCTTATGCAGGTACAAGCTGGTGTACAGAATGTGAAGGATAAGCAAGAAATACTAGAGACTCAGCTGCAGCTTTCACAATTACAAATTTCAAAACCTCAGCAGCAACCGCAACCCCAACCCCAAACCCAAGCATCTGCTCATTCGCAATCTCACCAATAGTTTACTCTTGCCCCTGTTCCCCAGCTACCCCAGCCTACTCTTCCCAATGCTCCACCACCTCCTCCTCCAGTCCAGCATCCAAATCAATATCCCAGAGCATACCAATGTCGGCCTCCCATCATGATTCTTACTACCCACCACCTGGTCAAACTGCTGACCCACTAACACAGCAGTACCAGATGCCGCCACCTCAGCAACCTCAGCCCCCTAAAATGTTACCACTGTCACCACAGCCACAGTATCAGACAACTCATACCTAATATTCTCAACCACCTCCCATGTCTCTGCAACGACCTAATCCCCCTCAAAACCAACCACCATTGAGCCACCATTCGGAAGAACTGGCTTATTTATCATCCCAGAATTATCCACCGAGCATTCGGCAACCTGGTGGTGTTCCCCCACCTCCACAGAAGTTCCATGTTAACCCATCCCAGATGTACGAACCACCGCCTGGCAGGACTGTTTCAGGATTTTCTAGCCATTATGGGCCATCGTCTGGGTTTGGTGAACCTTTCAATTATGGTGATTCTCAGTATGGCTCACCTCAAAAGTCCCAGCAACATTCTCCCCCTAACATTGGTTCTGGTGGTCCAAGTGGCGACCCGCAGCTCCCCACCGCTAGGATGTTGCCTCAATCCCTTCCTACTGTTACGTGTAATTTCTGACCCTGAAGTTCAGTGACAGGAGTTCATTAAACCATGGATACTGAAGGTTGCATTCTGAGTGGCTATTTTGAAAGTGTATATGAAACAAACAAATATATTTTTATACTCTTTCAGATTTTGTGTCTCTAATTAATAACATAATTTCAGGAAGTGTATGTTAAGGCTTTAGAAAGTGGCTTTTTAGGAGCTTCATTCAACACCTTTACTCTCAGGTTCCGGCCTACAAATCCAAATCATGAGGTATTTTTAAATCATTTGATCAACTCATTTTATGGCGGTATTTTTAGAAGGTTTGTGAAGGTTCTATGGTGGGAAAGTATACAAAGAAACAAATTCCAGTAGAGAAATCAAAAAGAGCAGAAGGTGTTCTAGAACTCATCCATGTCGACTTGTGATTGTACTAAAAGTGTTTCAAAGCGAAAAGCAGATTGACCCATTAGTGTCTACGGAAGATGAACATAGTACAAAGAGAAGCGAAGGGTTGGGTTTCTTATGTTATGGTCAATTTGTTTTTTAAATTTACACATGAGTTATCTTTCAATCTTTACATTTCAGTGGTCAATGGTTTTGCATGATTTCGTAAAGACACAAACTTGAAGAAAAGTCTCAAAAATGTGTTTTTATTGGTTATTGTTCAATATCAAAGCTCCCTCCAATAGGGATCAAGGAAACAGAAGTGAACATCGCAACGTTCCTCAAAAGTCAAACTCAACCCCACCAGCAGATGAGTCATCAGATGAAGATTTAATTCAGCTATGTACAAGTGAGTGTGGTCACATTCCTTGACGTCACCGGATGAAGATTTAATTCAACCAGTTAAAATGAGTGTTGTCACATTCCTCGACGTCGGTTTGAGATTGAGGGAGGAGATACATCACCGTTGGTCGTTGATTCTCATATAAGAATTTGTTATATTGCCAAAAAATAAAAATAAATAAAAAAATCATACATGAATCGTTCTCATCTTCTATGCATTTCCTTTTTGTATTTGAGTTTATTTGGTACTATATGTTGTTCTTTTGGACCACTTTGTAAATTCATAGTGGTTTAATAATATCGATGTACTCACTTATTAGAAAATCAATAGCTCATATGTTATGGCTACACCAAGATTGAAATACCTTTGTCGATAGTCTGTTTAAGGTCATACAATATTAAAAATCTTTCTTCGAACATGTCTACTTTTCAAAAAAATAAAATAAAAATAACACACCTCTTTCATTAAACTAAAATAAGACAACGATATTTATAAGTTTATAAATTTATTTAAACTATTATGGAAAATTATAAAATAGGCCTACAATTATTTACCACCATTATTTCGTTATAGAAAAATATGCAAACGATATTCATAAGTCATGCCCGCCCATCGGACGGGCTTTGTAGTGGAGTTGGTGTATTCATATATGATGGTGAATTCATATACGGAATAATACTTCTTTGTACACAACATTTGTAGTGGTGAATTCACTTTATGATAATAGACAATTAACATTTGTAGTGGTGAATTCACTTTATAGCATGATAAACATTATTTCATTACATGATGGTGAATTCATATACGGAATAATACTTCTTTGTACACAACATTTGTAGTAGAGTTGGTGTATTCGCCGTCTTTGTCACAACAAAGAACCTTCAAACCTTTTTTCGTCATAAAGTGATTGTACGGAATACTCACTTTATTTTTCCATGTTTCTTAATTTTTGTTTCAAGTATTGTTGAACTTAACAAATATAAGTTAAAAACTCATGAAGTATTGTTTTTTTTATAAAATAACTAATGTGTGGAACAAAGTTACTACTATCTCAACTTTTTATTCATTTAGTATTATATTTTTCATATAATACATGTGTGCCGTTATTATTTATTTATGTACATCCATTTAGAATAAATCAAATAATATAATGAAGCTAACCCGCCGATCCGGCGGGTTATGAAGCTAGTATGTATATATATATATATATATATATATATATAGGGAAGGGATCAAGTAAGAAGAATAATTAAAATAGGAATGGTAAGAAGTAATTCTAGCCACACATTTCAAATTAGGAGGGAAAATTTGAAGGAAGATGCATCCACTTTTGTAGGTGCATCTAAGATATGTGGTTGTGGTTACTTCCTATCCTTCCTATTTTAATTATTCTTTCTATTTGATCATAACTCTCTCTCTCTCTCTCTCTCTCTCTCTCTCTCTCTCTCTCTCTATATATATATATATATATATATATATATATATATATATATATATATATATATATATATGTTTGCTCATATAATACGATAGTGAAACAAAATAAGTAATAGTTGTATATATATATATATTCCATTACAGATTCAATGAAAGATTATAAGATCATCTTCTTCTAAGTTATCTTTAATTTTCTTCTCTTGCAAATTCAATAATATAATTGTCATAGGCTTTGTTAATTACAACACTAACATTTATCTTTCACAATTTTCTTGAGAATAAAATACATCGTTGGTCCCTAAACTTGTCAAAAAACATCATCGGGGGGACAAAAGTTAGCAGTTTTTCGCCGGGAGTCCTATTTTCAAGTTTTTGGGGCAAAAGAGGTCCCTTGACCCGTAATGCTCAGGTCAATCCCGTTTCTTTCCGTTTCATTTTATTTTTAGTTAAGGGAATTATTGTCATTTCCCAATTTTGCTATACCAAGTATGTATTATTTCCACATGTCCTATCCCTCTTCCCGCCCCATAAACACCTAGACTACCTCTTTTTTCATCACTAAACTTTCTTTACAAGAATTATCACAATTCACAAACCCTAATTGCATGTCACAAAACCAGTTCCATATTATTCAGGATTCCAAAACATGGATTTTACTTTATGGAAAGTAAGAAGAGGTCCAGGTTTTTTAGTTGATGATACCATTTTGTACAACTCTGCTAAGAACAAATACGATATGTATTTTTTGTTATAATCGTTGGAATTTCTAATAGGGGTATATTTTTAACTAAATATGATTGCGTATGCATATTCCAAGGCATTACGGCACAACCAAATTTCCCCGATCATATATATATATATATATATATATATATATATATATATATATATATATATATAAAATGTGATCTACGAATTTTTATCAAAACATTGTAGTTGATACAACTTTCATTCTTATTTCTCAGACATCGTGAAATACACAACTGGCTTATATATTTCTCAGACATGAAGTAATACCCCAATGACACTATCTTCCGCTGTGATAATTTTGGGGTCACACCCCGCCTAATAGACCACAATATTATCTGCTTTGCCTGTAAGTTCACGGCTTTGCTTTTGTGGCTTTCATGTAAAGACTTTCCGGCAAGTCACCCAAGCCAGTACTACTCTCACACTAGAACGCTTAACCGTATGGGCGATTAACTATTAGACCACAAAACACGTTGTTCTTATATAAGACGAATGTTAACTTATGTCCTAGCATCACAAGTTACGGCTGATGTAGGATTTGCCTAAGGTGTTACATTCACCCCCACCCCTTAGGAGAATCCTGTCCCGGGATTCAAGTTGGGTAACAACCTTGTATAATGGACTCATCGTTCTCGAACGACGATTAGGTTTGACCCACATCCCGAACGGCTTAGAGTGGCTTGATACCACCTATTTGAAATATTAACATCATTTACATCTAAACTACTAATATTTAAATATTTTTTTATCCTTAAACTTTTATAATTTTTTGTTTCGAACACATGAACTTTTTTCAATGACTACAAATTTAACCAGTAAGTTTTACATCAAAGGTCAAACGAGAATCATGATTTCACAAGTCTAATTATTTGCCGCTATACACTATTGATTTGCGCAAATATTTGTCTAGTTTTATAAACGGAAAAATATAAATACTTGAGCAAAAATAAACATTTTTAACACCCCACTTGTACACATACAAACAGTTTTTACGAATTAAAAAATTTAACAAATCATTCATCACACACACACACACAACTTTTTCATGTAAATACCAACGGTACAATAACCTCTTTTTTTGTATATATAATCAAACCATTTGTTAAACTCAAATTCCATAAATATAGGAATCAAGCTTTCTTATATTCACACATGCCATACGTTGTGTAAAAAATTGTTGCAATAAATATTTTCTTTAAATAATACTATAGTGATGAAATATATATATATATATATATATATATATATATATATATATATATGTGTGTGTGTGTGTGTGTGTGTGTGTGTGTGTGTGTGTGTGTGTGTGTGTGTGTGTGTGTGGATAGATTTTTGTAACGAAATATTTTATTTCAATTGAATAAGTTCATGTTCTTGCAAGGGAATAGATCTAGTGAGGAGAGTTATTAAAATGAGAAGAGTGTGATAAAACTCTAGCCACAAAATTCAAATTAAAAAAAAAAAAAAAAAAAATTGGGAGAGACATATATTTTTATTGATGCATCTAAGATTAGTGGTTGTGGTTCCTTCTCATACTTCTTATCTTATTTATATTTTTTATTTGATCCTTACTCGTCCTAGCAATAATAAATTATGACCACATCACACGCACACCATTTTGCGCAACACTAATAAAAGGTTTTAAATTATTTTATTTTTGCAATAAACAAATACAAAGAATTTATACATGGTTATCAACAAGAATCCCATCCGTACAACATGCTCAGCTTTTGATCCAATATTTCATGTGCACTTGCATTTTTGATTATTATATGAATGTCAATGCACTACTACTGAAAAGTATATTATTGAAGTGTAAGATCCAATATTTGAGTATCCACATGATAAAAACTAAGAATCTATGTTGCTACTGAAAAGTTGTATTGTTCAGAATCAGAAAATGAGAAAGTATTCATTTCTTTTGGGATGTGCTCGGCCAAATGAGGAAGGTGTTTTTAATAATTTATCATTTTCAATCATAAAGTGTTAGAGATTAAATAACTAGATTGCACTACTACCATTTTGTGTACTTTTTTCACAAAATAAACCCACAATTAGAAATTAGACTTCATTGTTTATTTATAAGTTTAAATTAGACTTTGACGTAATGATTTACATAATAGGTAAATCATTAGATGTAACATAAACCCGACCCTAGGATGCTTTATCAATAGGGTTTGTTACTATTTTTAATAAAAACTAAACTTACATACTTTGTAAACTTACAAAAATATGTACAATGTCAAAAGTATATAAAATACTTTTATAAAAGTTATTTTGTACTTTTTTATTAAATATTTAAGACGCGACTGTTATATATTTAGGTCATCGTTAGAAGCTCGCGACTTCTTGATACACGTTATCAGGGCCGTCCCATGGATTTTGGAGGCCCTATGCCAAAATTACGTAGTATACCCTTAATCGCCTAACTTTAAGTACCATAAAAATGATTGAACTTGTTTTGATTATGTATTATATATAAGATATATGTTACGACAACAATAGAAAATTGTGCATTTCTTTCTCAACGTTTAATACTATCGTATATCTTTTACATTATCTAGGATAATCCACTTATTTATCAAAATATATGGCCAAACTACGTAGACTCCAAACTATTTGTCTTAGTATGTAATATGTTTCATTTTTCTATATAAAGTAAAAAATAATTGATAAACTTCATATCAGTAAAATGTTTAATTTGTAGGATTTTGAACTACATATTTACTAATTTGGGTTGGGTTTGTCAAACACAAAAGTTGAAGGGACTAAAATAAAACATTGCATATTACTATGGCTATAACATGTAAAGAAAAGAGTTTTATTCTGCCCCACCAATAAAATAGTACTAGATCATCTTCCTCGATCAAATGTAAAACCCCATTAAAGCTCTAGTTTTTTCATCTTCAACAAGTAATTCTTGAGCACACAAAAAACATATTATTCCTTATACACACGATTTAGTATAGGTAAATCTTCCCAAACTTAGTCTATTTAATCTCTAATTTTCAGAAATTGGAGGTCCTCAAAATGCGGGGGCCCTGTGCGGTTGAGCACCCTGCACATGCTTAAATCCGGCCATGTACGTTATATCGTTGTAATTCGCTACTTATCACTACGGTGAGTTTCATAGCCCCCATTTTTACTTGTTTTGAATTATTTTTGGGGTGAGAATACATACTCATTTTTACTTAACTCATTATTTGCTTTACATACGGAAATAAGTACATTAAATAGTTGTTCATTGCTTAAGTTACCACTATTATTGCTACAAATCTTTACACTCTAGACTATATTATGTGCTAATGTACTTGGTAAAACCTCGATCTAATGGACTTGGTATAACCATGATCTAACGGACTTGGTATAAATACGATCAAATGGACTTGGTATTTGTAACACCCCAACTCCGCAAGAGTAGAAACATCACATTATGGTGGTATATCAAAGCATACATAAATAACGCAAACAGGAGTCTTATCATAAATATGAAAGGAAATTAAGTCAACATGACTTAAACAATACATCAGTTCCAAAAGAAATCCAAATGAAGGAAACATCATAATCTGAGTCTCATAACAATGAAATGACATGGTATCCAAACTAAGATGTCTAGGGTAAGTCTGCACTCAGTTCCTATTCTCATCCCAAAAGATAGCCCCAACTCCTAGTTTAATAACCAGCCGCGGAGAAAAGAAAATGCGGCTGAGCTTAAAAAGCTCAGTGAACAGATATACAAATGTGGAAAACTAGAAGGGGGTTGAATAGTTTTACGTCCTTTTTAAATTTATTACCAAAATATTTTGTAGCATATTAAAAACTTTCGATTCGATCTCAAGTGAATTCAAGTGACAACCAATATAAGCAATTCTAATCTAATAATGAAAGTATTGAAATGTAATGAAGAAAAGATAGAGTTAGAAAGATCAAACCACAACACGCGAATTTATAGTGGTTCGGCTACAAGGACACCTTCCTTGCCCTACTCCACTCCCCAAGTACCACACTCGAGAGTTTTCTTCACTATGTCAACAAACTCCTTATGGTGGAGAAACCTTACACACCTTGGCTTACACGAGTTAACGACACTAAGCTAAATGTCGAGTTCTAATAGTAGTTAGAACCAATCTCACAACTTCTTCAAGGCTTCACACCTTCTTCACACCTTCACAACTTCTTCAAGACTTCACACCTTGTCAACTTCACACCTTCTTCTATGCACAACTAAGTCACAACTACTAAACTACTTTACAACACACCTAGTTTCTACAATCAACAAATTCACACAACACTTTTACAAATATCTAACACTACTACAATATGAAACTAGCTAATCACAACACTTCTACAATTAGATGGATGTAGAGGAGTGTTCTTCTTCTTGCACTTGAGTGGATGAAGCTTTGGATCACTTGGAAACAAAGACTTATGAATTATATGATCAAAGGATTTTAGATCTAGAAATGGAGGTTGGATCAGAAAGTTTATAGTGGAAAAAGGTAAGAAAAATATGTGAAATGATCCAATAGTTATAGGGCCAGAAAATACTGTTCTGGAGCGTGCCGGTCCCCTTAATTAGGGGGCGGTCCCCTTAATGATTAAGGGGGCCGCCTAGTAAAATTAAGGGGGCCGCCCTCCTGAACGTTGGAAAAGTTTTTCTGGATAAAATTTGCCCTTTTTGGTTGGAAATTTGAAATCATATCTTTGTGGTTTAATATAACAATACCAAAATTGATTTACAAATATATATAAAATGTTTATATCATTTTATAAGATGTTATGTCTTAAGACAAAATTTCCTTTGATCATGTAATGCATAAGATGCTTAGTTTATGCCTACTTTAAGTGATATTAGATGTAGAGGTAAATATTTGTTACCAAATACTTGTTTACGTCTTAATCTTGACTTAATTTGATTTGAGTTTTGTGATTATCAAAACATAGATTTATTGAGAGATATTAATAACATTTTTAAACATTATTTATATCAACAATCTCCCCCTTTTTGATGATTACAAAACTTAAACTCATTAACTCAAAAATTAGTTTTTAAATAAGTATTTTAGTGAGTTTATATTTACTTCTCCCCCTTTTTGTAGAATCAAAAAGGTTATACCGACAATTTTCAAACGTGAAAATTTGACGGGAAGTTATCTCCCCCTTGATGTGTACTCCCCCTCGTTTGGGGGCACCAAGAGAACGAGCTATGGAATGCTTTGCAAAACAAAAATATTAGAAGCACAAGTATATTCATGCAAACATATATTAGGTGATAAGAAAAAAAATAAGCATGATTGAAAGAAAGCATTCATATTAAAGAAATGGTTGTGTTAAGACACAACATACAAGTAGCAATAAGGATTACAAGTAGAAAAACTAGTACACAAATTAACAACTAGGAAAATACATCATCATGCAAAGAGTACATGGTCTTTATAGAGCTTGCAAGCAAAAGGGTGGTAGAGGCTTTATTTATTAAGCATAGCAAATGCTTAATTTGGAGAGCATGATGGTGATGGTGGAGGAATGGGTGAGAATTGTGGTGGAGGAATGATTGGAGAGGATGGTGGAGTTGGTGGTGGTGGTGGGTTGGTAAGCAAATGTTCAATATATGAAAACATATATTGAATTTCATCTCTAAGGCCAAAGATGATGGTGCGGTTGTGGATGCAACAAAGAGAAGTATCCCCATGGGATTCAAGTAGCCTCCAAGGCACGGGATTAGCAAAGAATGGTGGTGTAATTGGTGGAGATGAAAGATGAGTATCAAGAGGTGTTATTTGTGAAAGTGAGATGGTAAGATGGTTGGAGATAGGTTCTTGTGTAGGAAGTGGTGATGATACTTGTGGTCACAAGTGTGAGTTGATGTAGTCATTGATTGATGAGGTTGAGGGTATGGAGGATGAGGAAGTTCCATGAGTGGAAGGTGTTTTAGATGGTGCATTGGGTGCACTTGGGGATGAGCATTTGGGTGGAGGTGATGGGGTTTTGTTGTCTTCATTTGTTAAGTCAATGAAGAGTTGTTTTGGGGGGATGACCACAAGCTTTTGTTTCTTGGAGGCTTTGGAGTGTGAGGTGCTTGGTGGAGTCATGATAATTTAGATGATGAATGATGAGATGAAGAATGGTGATTATGGAGGGAATTTATAGTATGGAAATGGTTGTTTTAGGTATGTATTTGAAATGGTTGAATGAGATTCTAAAATCAGTTGGGTTAAAATGGGAAATGGTAGCTGATACTAGAGAAAGGGTTCACTAGATGCAAAAGAAAACAGTGAACCCAGTTCCAGATGGCCGGTCCCCTTAATTGTATGTCGGCCCCCTTAATGATTAAGGGGACCGCCTAGGGATTTAAGGGGGCCGCCCATCTGGTGTTTTCCCAGACGACCAGAAACCCAAAATTTGCAGAATTTGGTGATTTTTCAAGTGTGTTTTTCCAGCAAGCTCTATTAGAAGTATATACTCTAGGAATGATGATATATAAACATATATATATAACCAAATTTTGCATGTAAATTAACATATTATAATCCACATTGAAAAGAAGCATAACATAACATTAAGATAGTAGCATGATAATAGCTAAAGTCTAAATATCATTCAAGAGATAAACAAGAAATAACACAAGTATTTCCGAATAAATCGGACAAATAGCAAACCATACAAATGTCTAATAGAAACAAATAATAACAAGTAGCAATACGTCAATATCTTCTACTTCTTCTTCTTTCCAAGCATCTTCCTAAACATCTTCCCAACGGATTTGAATCCTCCTCAAAGTTCTTCATGTATTTGTTGTTGACGGTTGATGATGGATGTTTGACGAGTGAAGAGAAGCTCATCGGTACGTTCATGAGGAAGAGGAACTTGATACTCGGTATCGACAATATCAGAAAGATTTTCAACAAAGGTCGTGGGGAATGGAGTACTAACATGTGAGGTGTTTTCCTCCTCATCATCATCATCCTCACGATGAGATGTAGAACCACGAGGCCTAGAATACAAAGGAACACGAGATTTTCCTTTGTCACTTCGAGAACGACGAGTACGAACACGATTAAGTTGGTTCAAAGTAGGAAGGATATGAACGTAGTAATCTCTTTGAAGATGTGGGTAATGTTCCATCACATAACGATAAAGTCGTGTGAGGAACATACCATAAGGAAGATTTGCATTTGCGGTGTTTTTGGTGGACATGATTCGATGAATAAAACGATAAGCCAAGTTGTATTGCTCTTCAGCAACTACACAATACAACATGTGGGCAATGCTCGCCGTGACATGATCACGGTGACTGATGAGGCGAAAAATGAACCACTTTTAGGGGGTCATTTAAGCCCGGAATTGAATTTATTTGATCAAATATTGCCCTAAATCGTTCCTTTTGTGATTTTAGGTACTTTGGGAGAGAAATCTGGAAAATGAAGCAATTCGGACGTTTTTGGAGCATAAAAGTGAAGAAAACGCCAAAGACTTAATTTTCCAAGCTGGGAACAGTAGGTGACGGCGTCAAGAGCAACATTTTGATGGCGTCAAGAGTAAATTGCATGACGGCCCAGTACTGAAATGAAGGCGTCACAAGGAAGAGCGTCAAGAGTAAAATACGTGACGGCCTGGAAAAAGTTATAACGTGACGGCGTCAGAAGTAGATCAAGGCAGTCCGAGAATTTTTTTAGCGGCGAGAAAACGGCGTCACCTATTTGATCTTGACACCGTCAGCCTCAATTTCCTATATATAGTTTTCTAATTTTCATTCAAAAAAAAGAGAGAAGTTTTGGAGAAACCCTAAGGCCGAACTTAGTATGAATTTTACAGGTTCTTCAAGGGTTTTCAGCCCTTGAACCCTTTCATGTGTAATTGAGATAAGTGTTCTTCTAATTCAATCAATATGTCTATGTGTTGGTTGTCTATATCTTGTTCTTGTCTTAATTCCATCATGCTAGGCTAGATCTATCTTGTGTTTGCTTAGATCTAATGAAACCTAGATGTTGATTATGTGTTGATTACTTGTTTATGGTTTTATTGGATGAATGATTTCGATGTTAGGCTTAAGAAAACTGGCAGATCTCCAATTGGTAACATGCTTGAACGTCTTAGGAAACATGAACTGACGTGCACTAGGTTTTATTGGTTGTATTTAATGCATGAGTAAATTCTAATGATCCCATGTTAGGAGCTTCTTAGCCGGCTCGACATAGGAGTGAAGTAGGCACTCATAGGATTGGGGAATTAAGTGCGCCACCCCATGAATGGTATTAAGGAATACAATCCGTCATCCACGCAACTATAACAAGTTATTAACGTGTAAAAGATATCTAGGGAGTAGTGAAATATAAGTAAACACAATTTCTCCACTTATTGCTCACAACCTTAGTTAATTTAGTTTATTTTCATTTTTTGTATTTTATTTTGATTGCATCTTTAGTATTGGGTTAGTTGACTAGCAACTAATTCCGCCCAAATCCTTCAAACCCGAGATTTTTACTTGCTTTCTAAAAAATATAAAAAAAATACAAAAATAATCATCCCTCACCTTTAGAACTAGTATTTAGGTTTTCTAATCCTAGCGACACTATTCCTAGCTGAACGATCAATCCCCCGGTACTTGTCACTATACTATACTACAACGATCAGGTACACTGCCTGGTGGGGGTTGTAAGCTTCTCAAGATCTCTTGAGAGGTAAAGCCTGGTGCAATCCCCACGCATCAAGTTTTTGGCGCCGCAGCCCGGGGAATAGTTATTGTCTAGTTTAGAATCTCTTTTTATTAGGTCTACTTGCTAGATTCCTTTCTAGTGAGATTTTATTTTTATTTTTAGGTTTTCTTTAGTCTATCTTATTTCTTTGTGTTTTTGTTCGTAACTTTTCACCACCCGACATCATGGACGATGGGAACATCTTTGAACTCGTCATCCCACCACAACAAAACCCACCACTAGAACCTCTTAGGCCCCGAACCTTAGGAGAGTATTCCCGACCTAGCCACTAAGGCTAACGAAACACCATTAAGCTCACCGGAGCCAATGTGACCCCCTTGCGATCCGACACCATCCGGTTGGTGCAAAGCGGATGTGCATTCCATGGACTTCGCTCCGAAGATCCAAA
The DNA here is from genome assembly GCA_030686995.1 of Artemisia argyi. Lineage (NCBI taxonomy): Eukaryota > Viridiplantae > Streptophyta > Magnoliopsida > Asterales > Asteraceae > Artemisia > Artemisia argyi. The sequence goes on from CM060676.1 coordinate 104,900,391, forward strand.
CCAACATCTTAAGGACTTCCTTAAAATCGTAGATTCCATAGACCTAGATGTTGAAACTAGAGAGACAACCCGATTACGCCTATTCCAATTCTCTCTACGGGATCAAGCTAGTCAATGGCTTGAGCGTTTACCCACGGGTTCCATCACCACATGTGATAATCTCCCCAATCGCTTCCTTACTCAATTCTTCCCACCGGGGAAGACTGCAATGCTTAGAAATGACATTTTGATGTTTGAACAACATCAGGGTGAAACTTTCTACGAAGCATGGGCCCGTTTTAAGGATCTCCATAAGGTCCCTCATCATGGTATAAACCTTTGGTTATTAGTCCAGAATTTCTACGACCATGTTGACTATCACACTAAACGCATAATCGATAGGGCCGCGGGAGGTAAACTGCGTGATAAGAACGCCGAGGAGTCCTGGACAATTATTGAGGAGCTCGCCGCCGATAATCAAGAGATGTGGGAGTTTAATCATACAATAAAAGCGGCCATCAATGCAGTCTCAACATCGGGAGGAACCACCGAAATCCCCGATGAACTCCTATGCAAACTCGAGGCAAAAGTTGACTATTTTGAGGAAAGGCAAAGGAGACCTTTAAGTCCTAGGCGGGCTACTGTCAGTTCTGTCTCGAAACCGACTTCAACACATTATCAGAGTCACCCTTTAGAGAAAATATCGGGACTTTTCAAAACTATGCCCCACCTTGTTCCCCTTCCGAGGAGCTTAGCTCGGGGTTTGAAGCTAGGATGAGAGAATATATGGCAACTCACTCAGATCGGCTTGCTAGATTCGAGGAAGCAGTTTATAAGCAAAAAGAGGATATGCAAGAGAAAATGAATGAGATGATGAGTCTATTGGAGGAGTATGCCAACCAGAAAACCCCCGAAAGAATGCTACTAAGGAAAGAAAGCGTCACCCCCACTACCCAATTTGTTAATTCCATCACAATTGTCCACAAGGATGACGAGAAGGTAGAAGCCCCTACTAAACAGACCTTAGAAAAGCCACCAAAATCCCAACCCTTGAGTCACTACCTGAAACATGATATAAACGAAAACACCATAACAAATTGGATTAAGGGTGACGGGCGTAACAACCTTCCAAACTGGGTTCTGAGAAAGAAGAAAAGGTAAAAGATGAGTATGATACGTTACCTGGGGGATCAATATTCGAGAAGCTATTGGTACAAAAATTGGCTACTAAGCATATTGCGTGTGGGAACTTTGTACCAACTAGCATCGGGGATTTGAAATATCTTAGTGCTTTCGCCGACCAAGGATCAGAGGTAAACCTTATGCCCCTAACTATTTACATTCAACTAACATCAAAAATGCCAGCCCCTACTCGTGTTAGGTTGTCCCTCGCTGGACACTCGTACGTATACCCCTTGGGAATCGCAGAAGATGTATTAGTTAATGTCACAGGATTCATGTACCCCGTTGATTTTATGATCCTCGATGATAAGGGAGATGGATGCATGCCAATAATCCTTGGGGCACCATTCCTCGCCACCGCTAGGGCTGTCATTAAGTATGAAGGCAGAAAAATTGAGCTTAAATCTGGAAAAAGAAAGATTAGCTTCCCCATGACTCCGCGAAGTGGGCATGAGAATTCGAGTTGGAGAAAGCTCAAAAACAACATTGACACGACACCCATTCGTGTTCAGAATAAAATTCTTGCATGGGAGGCAAGAATCAAAAGCTACAAGGAGGCCAAATATGAAAGAAGCAAAAGCAATAAGGTTCAGGTCGAATTCGAACACACTCAACCCGCAGAAAATCATGTACCATTTGAGGAAGGGAATTTGGTACTCTTGAGACACTTGGAAACAACAATACCACCCGATAAACCAAGCCCTTGGTGGTATGGGCCTTTCACACTTGAGAGCATGAACCAAGATGGGATGGCTAACCTGAGAAGTGAGGTAGGTTGAGAGGTGATTGCAAGTATCGACAGGTTGAGGCACTACCATCACAATAGTAATGATCACAATTACATGGGGTACATCATCTCAAGGGATGAGGTCACGTAGTAACTCATGACCTTGAGTCTAGCTACAAGACTCGTAAATAAAGAAAAGCGCTTCTTGGGAGGCAACCCATGCTTTGTGTGATTTTATTTTGTTTGTTTGTTTGTTATCTGCTTCCGTATGCATGCTTTATTTTTATTGTTGGTAGATCATGTTTCTCAATTAAATAGTGGAAATACTTTACTTTGTTGTTTTGGCCTAGTCTTAACTCCACCTAAAAGTATTCTTGCAAAAGATAAGTGTAAGGGGAAACCCCAAATATGTTTTTAAGAAACAAACCGATCATGATTCTCCACAATATTAAGTGAACATGTATATTCGTATTTGTTAGAGTCAAATGCTTGTATTGAATCATAATGAAGTTTTGCAGGATTTTCCAGGAAGTAGGACCAAGTTTTTCCAGAAATTTTCCGGAAACTTAACATAAGAATTTCTGCAGATCACTTCCGACGGCGTCACGAGATTACTCTTGACGGCGTCACGTGTAAAAATCTGGAAATTTTACTGGTTTTGTTTTTCTAACGGAGTCTTAAAGTTTTTGTGAATTATTAAGTTTTATAATCTCCAGGAAATCTGCAAACTTCATTCCACAAGCATTATATCTTATTTTGTTTTCTAGGATTTAGTAACTTATATAGATTGTCGCTGATTTTATGCGAGGTTTCCTTGTTTGTTTTCTCAGGATTTACAAGTTATGTATGACAAGAAGATGATTTATATTCTGGAAGGGAAGCTTTGATTGTTCATTTTCTTGGAGGAAGATTTAACCTGGCCACCTTATTATCCATACCGAGCGAATTAGGGGAGTATCTGTAACACCCCCAAAATATCGCAACAGAACGATAGTGTCATTGGGATACTACTTCAGGGCACAAAGTACAAGATATAGAAAACGACCTCTAAATAAGACGTTTTGAAAAGTTACCATTCGAATAGATAAAAGTCATAGTTTACAAAACAAAGATCCCAAAGTAGAATAATACATAAGTTTTTAAAGTGTATCGAATGGTAAACGATAAAAGCGAAAGTCTCCAAAAGCATGCCCTAAGACTCTCAGCTCCACACACCTGCTATCGCCTTACAAACCTGAGATAAACAAGCTTAAAAGTGTCAACACAAAGGTTGGTGAGTTCATACAGTTTGTTTTAAAACAGTTAAGCAATTAGTCATGAGTCTACACTTCATCTCCGAAGACCTCACGTGTATGATGTATCAAAGCTAATGGGCATCCAACAACTTAATTTAGAGCCACTAGAGAGTCTCAATGGTTATCCAACAACTTAATTTAGAGCCACTGGCAGTCTCAATGGTCACCCAACAACTTAATTTGGGGCCAATGGAAGTATCACGATTTAGTATAACGCAGTTAAGTATAACACAATCATGTATGTATGAAATCAAGTATAATGCAATCAAGTATAAGTGTTGTAAAAAACCAATGAAATCAAGTATAGATGTTTTGAGTATTTGTACAAGTAAGCAAGTAGTTTAGCATGTATCTCCCCTAAAGCGTTAAAACAAGTATAAAAGAGTAGGGGCTATGATTCACCTCGAAGTGATAGTACAATGCAATGGAATGATAAGGACAACAAGGACTGAATCAACCGCAACCTATGATGAATGAATATGATCTAATTTAGATCATGAAATGATGTAGAGAATATGCATGCACATGTTAACTATACCACTCATAACTTGAAAATATACTAGTTATAGGCTTATGAAAATACATTCCATACTTGAGAAAAATAATAAGTCTTAACTAGACTTGTGTAAACTTGTCGTAATATATATGTATAGAAAGTTAGTGTTATATACTTCGTCTTGAAAACCTTGAGGTAACATCTAATGGTCGTAAAAATAAGCTCATAAGTATAAGTACTTCGTTAGTTATAAATTTCGGCAATTTAGTAGTATTTCTAGGAAATCTAGAATTTAGTACGTAGAAGTAGTATTATTATTATTTCTAATAAAAGCTGCCAACTATAGAGGATTTTTGCCGATATTGAAATGTGAATATCTTTGTCGTTATAAGTCCGTTTTACTTGTTCTTTATATCCACGGTTACGTATTAGCATGTAGTAATATATTTTGGAAAGCTTGGCTCCTCCGGGTTACGTCTAAAGCCTCTTTTTGACCGACGAAAAACGTCCAACGGCATGTATTTTCAGAAAATATACTTTTCGTCAACAAACTTGCAAAAATCATAACTTCTTCGTTATAAACTCTTTTTAATCCGTTCTTTCGCCTACGGATTCGTTTTTGAAAGTATTTTCTAAAATTTTTGCCAAAGTTTACTTTATGTTTACTGATTTTCCTGGATTTACAAAAATGGGACAGAATGTATATATACTTGTTACAAATCCATTTCTCATGTCAAAAACTAGTTTTTACTTCAACCAAATCTCTTGCAAACACCACAAAGTTATACTAATCCTACCATACACCTTCTTAGGGTGCCATGGGTTCCTAATCACTACTAATCATGTTAATTTAACAAAGGAACACCTAAATCAAAATCTAGGGTTTGTATGTTCAAAAAGTTAACAAAAATAATGTGGTATAGCTAACTTGTACATGAAATTAAGCATGAAAACCATAAGATATAAGTATTAACTTGATGAAATCATGAAAATATATTTGATAACTCACTTTGAAATAATAGGTGATTAGATGATGAGAAATCTTGTGTTACTTGTGTTTATGTTGCAAGAATCTTGATTAGGATGATAAAATGAACAACTTTTATGCTTTGATCTTTGAAAAATAATGGATTTTGGTCTTGGTATGAATTTGGGTCGTGGGTTTTGAGATGAGGAAGAGAAAGATGAGTTTTTGATTTTATGATCCAAGTATATATGTGTAAAAGGTGTTTTTGCTAGATATTTAAGTAAAAATATAAGGTATTATATTATCACATTAAGGCATAAGGTCAAGGGGGGTTCATGGCTGATTTTCAAAGGGTTCAAAAGCAATAATATGGACTTTGATTTATTTAGGATAGTTAGTGGATGATTTGTAGTATAAGTATAGGTTTTTAGGTGTTAAATTTAGGTAATCGTAGTTAGTTTTTAGTTATAATTAAGTACCGGGTTTACGAGAAATAAATTTTAACAAGTTAACCGGGACATAATAAAATCATAAAAATGTTAAAAATATATTGGGTACAAAATTTGAGCGTTTGGATAATTATTATTTTGTTTTCACGAAAACCGTCGTAATTATATTAAACTTACGTTATAAATTAAACAAATTCCCAAAATACCGGGTAAATGTATTTTATAATTTTTATGATGTTGTAAGGAGTTTAAAAATATATCGGAACCATCGTGGGGATTTTTAGATATGTTGGTTATATTTATTTATCGCGGGTTAACATTTAATTAAAAGAAATAAACGTAAAACGTTAAACGTACTAAAAATAATAATATGAATATTCTACGAGTGGTATAGTATGCACATGCTATTATGATGATATGTAGACTATTTCTAGTCCGTATGAAGTGTCCCTAATGATAATGTATGAATTCGCACCTGAACCAATACGGTTACGCGAATTTAAGTACTCGTAAACAAAATTTACGATGAAATAAATAATGCATGTGAATAGTGAAAACTTTTCCGGCAATGAATAGTGTTCAGTGAATAGTAAAATTTTTGAATGCTTATCAGAATATCAAATTAACCTCGAAAATGATGAATAGTAAAACGATGAATAGTGTTTTTGATGAATAGTGATTTTGAAAACTTCGAGAAACGACCAGAATATTACGAGTTGTGACAGTCTCCCACCCTAAAAGAAACTTCGTCCCGAAGTTCAGCTCATTTGTTCCACATATGTGCCTAGTGGTCTGATTCGATAATGCTAAAGGTCTTTTGAAAGATTGACTCGATTTTGGAATTGCTTACACTAATCAAATCAACTACTATCAATATAACTAATTTGATGATGCTAGGTCTCAGATTAGTCGATGTTGTGTATAAGTCCTATACTAAGACTTAAGTGCTACGAAAATAAGATAGTTGTTCAAGAGAATGTACCCGTTATGCTATCGCGGACATGTTGGGTGATAGGATTTCCTAAGAAGTAAGCTCTGCCAAGTGCGGGTGGAATCTCATTGGCCTCATCTCATGGCCCTTCAATTGCTACTGCTAGGTTTGGACGATTGCCTCCTTGGTTAAGATTCCTTTTCAACATAGGACAGTTGTTCCGAAAGTGATCCGAGCTGTTACACTCATAGCATGTCCTTTGGTTGTTCGTCATATTGCCCACATTTACTGGTTCTCTACACTGGTTTGTAAAATGACTAGACTGTCTGCAATTTGCACACATACGGCAGGGCGCGGTCTTTTGGTGATGAAAATTACATTTCGTACATTTAGGATGCGGGCCTAAATACTCTTTCTGACCAGAACTAGTCGCCGCAAAGGTCCTTGCCCTTTTGTTGTCAGATATTGTGCCCATATGCTTGTTCGACTCGCTTGTTCCCTTCCTTTTATCACTGTTCCTCAAGCTTCCATTTCTAACCATCTCATCTGTCAGAGTCTCTGCTCTCAATATTGCACTCTGAATTGTAGAAGGCTCAGTTGTTTTTACAGTCCCACAAATTTCTGGGATAAAGGCCATATATGTACCTCTCGATCCTCTTGGACTCAGGGGTAACTAGATGTGGAACTAGTCTGGCTAATTCATGGAATCGATCTGTGTAGGCTGCATGACCAGCCCCTATCATAGAGTGATGATAAAGTTCATCCTCCAGCTTCTGCATCTCGTTGTCCAGGCAGTATTCCTCCTTCAGTAATGCCTTAAAATCGTCCCATGTCATACCTACAGCTGCCACTCTACCCCTAGCTTGAATCTGCGTATTCCACCATGTCAATGCCTTTCCTGACAGCAAGCATGCGGAATACTTCACCATTTGATGCGTCGCATAGTTACTAATTTCGATCACCGACTCCATCTTTTCAACCCATCGAGTATACACCAATGCGCCTCCTACACCATTGAAATCAATTGGCTTGCATGACGTAAATTCCTTATACGTACATCCAGTCCTACTGTTGTTGTTGCCATTACCATTCTGGCCTATACCATTGGTGTTGTTAATTCCGCTTTCGTGGTTTGCCAAGTTATTCATATGATCGCCAACTTGAGTGACAATAGTGGGGAGAAAGTTTTGAAGTTGTCGAGCGATGATGGCTTCAAAATCAGTATTTCCACCGTCGTTGTTATCATTGTTTTCAACGCTGCGACCACCTCCTCTACCTCCACGTCCACCAGTTCTTCCACCATCGTTACTAGGGTTACTAGTGTCATGAGCAGCTCCTCTACCTCCACGTCCACCAGTCCTTCCACCCCTTGGTGTTGCGCCTCCTCGACCAGAGCTACGAGGCACTCTCTTTGGTGCCATGATTTCCTGAGAGGAAGGACATTTAGTGAACGTCAGAGATGAGGGAAAACCGTTGATTATCCAAAGTCAATACTTAACATCCTCATACATAATACCACGCCACCAGTTGTTTCCTAAGTTGTGCCAACACCGATCTACATAAGCATAGTCATATGTCCACGTGGGTCGTGAAGCACTTATAACTATGTTGGCCACCACAATTATAAATGTTTCCTTTCACAGGTGTACATATCACCAGGCACACATATCTCAGTGGTAGACGTTGCTTAAATGGAAATCTAGGGAATGTCACGCTCAGTACGAAGGAACAAAGGATTCTCTCTTAAGTGCTAAAGTCACTGGGAAGTCTAGTTTCTAACGGTTTCTCAAGAGTATCCTCAAGAGAACCCCCATCCTCGGGCAAATCATCAAATCTCTATAGCTAAGTAATAATCTTTATTTAACTCAGTCTCATGTCTCATCAAACAAGAACTGTCACAAGATTAAGTTAAATAATCAGTTATTACCGAGCTCCATATTTCTGATGACTTGTCTAGATTTTGGGACTTCCCCATCGGTACCACAAAATATCTAATAGCGTAGGTCAAAAAAAATTACCAGCAAGCGTATGTGTATGAAAAGTGCAAGGCGATAGGGAGGAGAGTCTAAATGTATGTAGTTATAGTCTAGGCTCTAAAAACAACCTAGTTCTCTATAACCAAGTCTCTGATACCAATCTGTAACACCCCCAAAATATCGCAGCGAAACGATAGTGTCATTGGGATGCTACTTCAGGGCACAAAGTACAAGATATAGAAAACGACCTCTAAATGAGACGTTTTGAAAAGTTACCATTCGAATAGATAAAAGTCATAGTTTACAAAACAAAGATCCCAAAGTAGAATAATACATAAGTTTTTAAAGTGTATCGAATGGTAAACGATAAAAGCGAAAGTCTCCAAAAGCATGCCCTAAGACTCTCAGCTCCACACACCTGCTATCGCCTTACAAACCTGAGATAAACATGCTTAAAAGTGTCAACACAAAGGTTTGTGAGTTCATAGAGTTTGTTTTAAAACAGTTAAGCAATTAGTCATGAGTCTACACTTCATCTCCGAAGACCTCACGTGTATGATGTATCAAAGCTAATGGACATCCAACAACTTAATTTGGAGCCACTAGAGAGTCTCAATGGTCATCCAACAACTTAATTTAGAGCCACTGGCAGTCTCAATGGTCACCTAACAACTTAATTTGGGGCCACTGGAAGTATTACGATTTAGTATAGCGCAGTTAAGTATAACACAATCATGTATGTATGAAATCAAGTATAATGCAATCAAGTATAAGTGTTGTCAAAAACCAATGAAATCAAGTATAGATGTTTTGAGTATTTGTACAAGTAAGCAAGTAGTTTAGCATGTATCTCCCCTAAAGCGTTAAAATAAGTATAAAAGAGTAGGGGCTATGACTCACCTCGAAGTGATAGTACAATGCAATGGAATGATAAGGATAACAAGGACTGAATCAACCGCAACCTATGATGAATGAATATGATCTAATTTAGATCATGAAATGATGTAGAGAATATGCATGCACATGTTAACTATACCACTCATAACTTGAAAATATACTAGTTATAGGCTTATGAAAATACATTCCATACTTGAGAAAAATAATAAGTCTTAACTAGACTTGTGTAAACTTGTCGTAATATATATGTATAGAAAGTTAGTGTTATATACTTCGTCTTGAAAACCTTGAAGTAACATCTAATGGTCGTAAAAATAAGCTCATAAGTATAAGTACTTCGTTAGTTATAAATTTCGGCAATTTAGTAGTATTTCTAGGAAATACAGAATTTAGTACGTAGAAGTATTATTATTATTATTATTTCTAATAAAAGCTGCCAATTATAGAGGATTTTTGCCGATATTGAAACATGAATATCTTTGTCGTTATAAGTCCGTTTTACTTGTTCTTTATATCCACGGTTACGTCTTAGTATGTAGTAATATATTTTAGAAAGCTTGGCTCCTCCAGGTTACGTCTAAAGCCTCTTTTTGTCCGACGAAAAACGTCCAACAGCATGTATTTTCAGAAAATATACTTTTCGTCAATAAACTTGCAAAAATCATAACTTTTTCGTTATAAACTCTCTTTAATCCGTTCTTTCGCCTATGGATTCGTTTTTAAAAGTATTTTCTAAAAATTTTGCCAAAGTTTACTTTATGTTTACTGATTTTCCTGGATTTACAAAAATGGGACAGAATGTATATATACTTGTTACAAATCCATTTTTCATGTCCAAAACTAGTTTCTACTTCAACCAAATCTCTTGCAAACACCACAAAGCTATACTAATCCTACCATACACCTTCTTAGGGTGCCATGGGTTCCTAATCACTACTAATCATGTTAATTTAACAAAGGAACACCTAAATCAAAATCTAGGGTTTGTATGTTCAAAAAGTTAACAAAAATAATGTGGTATAGCTAACTTGTACAGGAAATTAAGCATGAAAACCATAAGATACAAGTATTAATTTGATGAAATCATGAAAATAAATTTGATAACTCACTTTGAAATAATAGGTGATTAGATGATGAGAAATCTTGTGTTACTTGTGTTTATGTTGCAAGAATCTTGATTAGGATGATAAAATGAACAACTTTTATGCTTTGATCTTTGAAAAATAATGGATTTTGGTCTTGGTATGAATTTGGGTCGTGGGTTTTGAGATGAGGAAGAGAAAGATGAGTTTTTGATTTTATGACCCAAGTATATATGTGTAAAAGGTGTTTTTGCTAGATATTTAAGTAAAAATATAAGGTATTATATTAACACATTAAGGCATAAGGTCAAGGGGGTTCATGGATGATTTTCAAAGGGTTCAAAAGCAATAATATGGACTTTGATTTATTTAGGATAGTTAGTGGATGATTTGTAGTATAAGTATAGGTTTTTAGGTGTTAAATTTAGGTAATCGTAGTTAGTTTTTAGTTATAATTAAGTACCGGGTTTGCGAGAAATAAATTTTAACAAGTTAACTGGGACATAATAAAGTCATAAAAATGTTAAAAATATATTGGGTACAAAATTTAAGCGTTTGGATAATTATTATTTAGTTTTCACGAAAACCGTCGTAATTATATTAAACTTACGTTATAAATTAAATAAATTCCCAAAATATCGGGTAAATGTATTTTATAATTTTTATGATGTTGTAAGGAGTTTAAAAATATATCGGAACCATCGTGGGGATTTTTAGATATGTTGGTTATATTTATTTATCGCGGGTTAACGTTTAATTAAAAGAAATAAACGTAAAACGTTAAACGTACTAAAAATAATAATATGAATATTCTACGAGTGGTATAGTATGCACATGCTATTATGATGATATGTAGACTATTTCTAGTCCGTATGAAGTGTCCCTAATGATAATGTATGAATTCGCACCTGAACCAATACGGTTAGAATTTAAGTACACGTAAACAAAATTTACGATGAAATAAGTAATGCATGTGAATAGTGAAAACTTTTCAGGCAATGAATAGTGTTCAGTGAATAGTAAAATTTTTGAATGCATCTCAAAATATCAAATTGATCTCGAAAATGATGAATAGTAAAACGATGAATAGTGTTTTTGATGAATAGTGATTTTGAAAACTTCGAGAAATGACCAGAATTTTATGAGTTGTGACAGTATTTGAGTTCATTCTTTTTACTTTTTCACTTTTACATTCTTTACTTGAACATTGGGGACAATGTTCATCTTAAGTGTAAGGGGAGGGTAAAAAGATGATACCTTATATATGCACTTTCGCTTGAGTTTGTTTTGTTTGATGGTAGATGTGTAATAAAACTATGAGAAATACTTGTTAGTGCAATTTTAGCGCCAAATTTAAATTTTTTTACAACATTTAGGAGTGAAACTTTAGCCATAGCAAGCGTCTCATGGATAGGAGATTGTATGACTAGCACAAAACCGTATATTCAGAAAAAAAATTTCACCCAAATATGTGAGGTTCGCCTTTAGATTTGATAGGAAAAGCGTTTACTATTAGTGCTTATGAGTGTACGGGTAGCATTTAGATTCTAGAACTTGCGTTAGTGATGCATCCCGAGACCGCTAGTGAGACTACATTCGTGTAGTAGGATTACTACATGATAAGAGGCATTAGGATCACCCTTGTGTTAAACCCGTATTATAATTACTTGACCATTTAAGTCATATTACTTGGCTAGTTAAGTCAACTAATTTTTCCTACACCTTAGCGTTGTACTCATTTTTAGTACACGAAACCCCTAGTACACCCCTCCGAGCCTATCTTTTCGTTTCTAACTTTAAGCATTTTACTTAAAGGAAGAATTTGTTACACACCACTTAAATGTACAACCAAATCGCCTTAGCATTCCGTGTATGCGCTCATTTTTAGTGCATTATTGTTATTTGTTAAACCCTAAGTTAACTATCTAATTGATTACATGGTTGCTAAGTCGAGTCATATCTTTGTACATATTGTTTTGGGACGATTGGGACTCATGGGTAAAGTACTTATTTTATGGAGTAATGGGGAAGAACATCATATATTACCCCCATATGTACGTTAATCTTAAAAGTGTTACAAGTGTTTTGATTTTCTTAATTCGAGTCAATAGATTAGTTCATTGTAAAGTATGTAAAGATTCAAGTGTAAGGGGAATTTACATTCCCTATGATGTATTATTTTGGATGGTAGGGTACGAGTGTATGCAAAAAAAAAAAAAAAAAAAAAAAAAAAAATCGAAAAATCAATAAAAAGAAAAAAAAAATAGAAAAAGAAAAAGAGAAAAAACATACGGACTACCATCCCTTTTCATTCTATGTTTATTTTATGTTTTTGTTATTTTTCATTTATTAGCTTAAGTCGAGTCTAGTCTTGGCTTAGCAACGCCATATTGTACATGTAATTAATCAAGATTGTTAACTCGCCACCAGTAAAAACTTCCTTTATCCAACAAAACCGTGTATTTCATATCCCTACACCTAACGTTACAACCTTTAAAAGAACTCTTTGATAGTTTATCCTAGGTGCTTATGCCATGTGGTGGAGGTTTGATCCTTTCCCAAGCCTATGGTAATCTATTTTGCTATGACAGGTAGTGAGATATATCTTCCGTTTCCATATTGTAATTTATACTTTATTACACCCAAGAGATGTGAGTATCTAAACACTATTTGTGAGGTGCTAGTGTATGACCTCCGTGCTTGTCTTTGGTCTTTAGTGGAATGATTATTTGTTGTAATTACTTTTATATTAGTGTTAAATGACCCCTAACTTGTATTTTGATTAGAATAAAAGCGCATTTGCTTGAGGACAAGCAAATCTCAAGTGTAAGGGTATATGATTAGGCAAAAAATGAACCACTTTTAGGGGGTCATTTAAGCCCGGAATTGAATTTATTTGATCAAATATTGCCCTAAATCGTTCCTTTTGTGATTTTAGGTACTTTGGGAGAGAAATCTGGAAAATGAAGCAATTCGAACGTTTTTGGAGCATAAAAGTGAAGAAAACGCCAAAGCTTAATTTTCCAAGCTGGGAACAGTAGGTGACGGCGTCAAGAGCAACATTTTGATGGCGTCAAGAGTAAATTGCATGACGGCCTAGTACTGAAATGAAGGCGTCACAAGGAAGAGCGTCAAGAGTAAAATACGTGACGGCCTGGAAAAAGTTATAACATGACGGCGTCAGAAGTAGATCAAGGCAGTCCGAGAATTCTTTTGGCGGCGAGATGACGGCGTCACCTATTTGGTCTTGACGCCGTCAGCCTCAATTTCCTATATATAGTTTTCTAATTTTCATTCAAAAAAAAAGAGAGAAGTTTTGGAGAAACCCAAAGGCCGAACTTAGTACGAATTTTACAGGTTCTTCAAGGGTTTTCAGCCCTTGAACCCTTTCATGTGTAATTGAGATAAGTGTTCTTCTAATTCAATCAATATGTCTATGTGTTGGTTGTCTATATCTTGTTCTTGTCTTAATTCCATCATGCTAGGCTAGATCTATCTTGTGTTTGCTTAGATCTAATGAAACCTAGATGTTGATTATGTGTTGATTACTTGTTTATGGTTGTATTGGATGAATGATTTCGATGTTAGGCTTAAGAAAACTGGCAGATCTCCAATTGGTAACATGCTTGAACGTCTTAGGAAACATGAACTGACGTGCACTAGGTTTTATTGGTTGTATTTAATGCATGAGTAAATTCTAATGATCCCATGTTAGGAGCTTCTTAGCCGGCTCGATATAGGAGTGAAGTAGGCACTCATAGGATTGGGGAATTAAGTGCGCCACCCCATGAATGGTATTAAGGAATACAATCCGTCATCCACGCAACTATAACAAGTTATTAACGTGTAAAAGATATCTAAGGAGTAGTGAAATCTAAGTAAACACAATTTCTCCACTTATTGATCACAACCTTAGTTAATTTAGTTAATTTTCATTTTTTGTATTTTATTTTGATTGCATCTTTAGTATTGGGTTAGTTGACTAGCAACTAATTCCACCCAAATCCTTCAAACCCGAGATTTTTACTTGCTTTCTAAAAAATATAAAAAAATACAAAAATAATTATCCCTCACCTTTAGAACTAGTATTTAGGTTTTCTAATCCTAGCGACACTATTCCTAGCTGAACGATCAATCCCCCGGTACTTGTCACTATACTATACTACAACGATCAGGTACACTGCCTGGTGGGGGTTGTAAGCTTCTCAAGATCTCTTGAGAGGTAAAGCCTGGTGCAATCCCCATGCATCAGTGACCACCAGTACCGAACACATTCTCGCGAATGAGTTCTTCCCACTTTTTCATATCTTGGCTTAGCTCTTTGAGGAGGATTTGATTTGCATAAATATCGACATTCTTCGACTTGATTACTCGACTAGTCGTACGACGTTCTAGTTCAAGCATTCGACGAATGTCTTCAGGACTAGGAATCTCAGAATAGTAGGGTCCATCCTGAGGACGATTTCTTTCAAGAGAGGAAAGATCCCATTTATTTGAGAAAACGGCTTGGCCGTTGTGTGGGATTCGAAGAATTTGTCTAAATTGAGCAAGAGTGAGAGTGATAAATTGATTTTGAATCATGAAGGAAATGAGGAGATGACCATAGGGATCGGTTTGCACCGTCACTTGGCTATAGAAGTCGAGGATAAAACGAGGAATGATTGGTTCGTTGATTTGGAAAAGACATTCAAAACGAATATTAGAGAACATTCGTTCGGTTTGATCAGATTTATAGAAAGATGGATCGACAATTCTTCCTTCGTGAATGTTTCTATTTTCAATGGGTCGATAGAAACATGCAACTGAAGGAGACATGCCGGGAGTAGAAGAGACATTTGGAATGTATTGTTTGGTTTTGGAGACATCACCAACCGTGGTATTAGGCATTTTCACCTAAACAATATAACAACAAAAATTAAATTAATATAGAAACAACTATCATGCATATGTTATATATATATATATATATATATATATATATATATATATATATATATATATATATATATATATATATATATATATATGCAATATTTGTGGAACGAAATTCTACTTCGACACAAAAAAAATATTCTATGAAGTAGTTTCACAATGTTCCTTGTAATTTTTGATTTTAAACTCGTTTAGAATATATGACGTCAAAGAGTATGATATCATAATTCATTTCGAAGTAAGGCTAGATATATATTAGATTATATATCTTCCTTTTCATAAGAGTTTGACACAACATAAGCTTGTTTAAAAGATTAAAATGCGAATTTTAGTTTTCAAAAATATCTTTTTCGAGATAAACCAAACGCTCCCTTAACTAGATAAAATTATCCTAAAACATCAATATATATATTGATTATATATCTTGATGACATCTATTTATTCTAGTAGTATTAGCAAATTTTATGAGCTAGTTTTTAACTACATATAGTTATAGTTTGTTCATGACCCAAACGCCCATGTTGTCTTCATGAACCATTTTATAACGAATTGAAAAGTATGTTTTTAAGAGTTATATCAACAATGTGCCTTTTGAAAATCAAAATTCAACAAGGGTTTATGAGCGATTAATGATTTTGACAAAATGATATGTTATACTAAATTTGAGTTGCAACTTGCAATACATCATCCTAATCCTATGGGAAGCATTTGGTAGTACAATTCCTAGCTTCTATTTCACTAAAATTTGAATTAAAATAAATTTTAATAAAATGCATAATTATTGATTAGACACCAAATTGAATGAAATGTGATGAAATGCATGTTGGAAAACTTACAAAAGATGTTATATGTTTGGTTAACGTTTCCCCTTGCGAAACAACCCCGGATTGGTGATATGGTGGAGGATTTTGATGGTTTTGGGTGTTTTGGTTCGTACTCAGCAGTGGTGGGGAAGAAATATATGAGCAAATGGAGTGTTTGGGAATGGAAATAAGGTGGAAAACGGATTTGAGAGTGTCAGATGGCCGGTCCCCTTAAACATTATGGGGACCGCCCCTGATAACAAGCCTGTCCCCTTCATCTTTAAGGGGGCCGCCCTTGAAATTTTTGAATTTTCGCGGAATTAGTTTCTGGAACAAATATATTTATACGTATATAATTAGATTTATAATATATCAAAAATACGTGAAAGTTTATTGGCACGATGATAAAATACTTAACAATTTTTAATTACCGTTTCGATAATTAAAATGTACCTTTGACAATTTTGGATAAAATGATCAAAGTGTTAAGTTGATGTGGGGTTTGAGGTGTGTTCGGGAATATGTGAATAAGTGTATATATGTATATATGTATATAAGTATAAATGTGAGTGAAAGATGGGTTGATGGGTGAGGTTTGAAAGATAATAGCGGAGATAGAATATAGTCGGCGAAAGGAGTTTGTTTCATCCATAGTGTTCACGTGCGAAGGCGTTCTTGCATGATAAAAGTCCACTTGACTCATATCCCTTCATCATCATGAGTCTTCTAAAAGAGGACTTAATAGAATAACGCGAGGGGGAAGGAAAGGGTTCGATAATGAATAATTCCCTGGAGTTCTAGAAAGTCAACTAATGACGTATCTAGGTTATGTGCAAGTAAGTATATATATATATATATATATATATATATATATATATATATATATATATATATATATATATATATATATATATATATATGATCGAACAAATAGAGGGAAATAGCAGGCTATATCTATGCAAACAACGTAATCAAATAAAGCATATTTATCTAAGCATGGCAATGAGTTGTGAAAGAATGGCGTACCCGGTGGTCTTCAAAAAATCTTCAAAATCATCAAGATGACATATAGACTTTGAAAAAGTCTATGTTGAGAGAAACTTCAAGATTGCCTCAAGGAATGTTCATCTAGCTATTTGATCCCCATTGTCTCTTTGGTCCAAAGTTGTTTGGTCCAAACATGTTTAACATTTGACTAGGATGCATGAAAGGTGGTAGTATACCCCAAGGATTGTAGCTTTGTTGGTAGTTCCACATTTGATTACTATTGTTATTATAGTTTGCCTATTTTGGTTTCTTCTTGGTTGAGGTGTTTTAGACCTAGGATTAGGATTATTTGGTTTTCTAAGTGGTGGTGTTTTAGATCTTGTCTTAGGTTTAGAAGATCCTACCTCGTTTTTTAAAGACGGTTTATAAAAAGCTTTTACTTCTTCATTGTTGGCAAGAGGTATTTTTCTATTATTAATAAGTATATACTTAGGATTAGATTTTGGAGGTTTTTAGTCATTAGGTTCATTTTCGAATTTGACATTTTTAATATCACCTGTTGAAGCTTCATTTGAATTAAATCCTAAACCGGTTTTATCTCCGGATGTTCTTTGAATACTTATTATTTTACTAAGTGAGTGACTACTATTTTCAAATTTATCAAGTTTGCGAATTTCTTTCCTAAGTATTTCGTTTTCACCTTTAAGCTCTTGACATGATTTACATTCTTCAAAAATTTCTTTACCTTTTTCAAGTTGATGTATTTTAATTTTTAGTTCTAGTACTTCATTTTCCAATTGATTGTATATGTATTTTAGTGATTTGTTTTTGGCCATTACTAGTTGTCCTAATTTGCATAGCCTATTATATTCATTATCTAGGTCTTTTTCATCTAATGATAAGCCATCATCACTAAAATATTCGGTTTCGGAACGTACCTCATTTGATGTATTCGCCATAAGACACTTCTCTTCTTTTGTCGTTTCTTTCTCATCTTCATCACTATCACTCCAAGCGCCTTCAACAAAAGCTCTTTGATTTTGATCTCTTGTCATCATTGGACATTTTCCAATGAGGTGATTTAAATCACCACACTTGAAACATTTCCTTTCAATCTTGTTGTTCTTGTCATCCTTACTCTTTTGAAATGTTTTCTTTTCATCATGCGGTTGTCTTATGAATCTTCCTCGCCTTTTGAAGAATTTCTTGAAATCTCTTACGGCCATGGCGTATTCTTCGTCATCACTTTCGGAAGATGAGCTATCTTCGATACTAGATTCCTTTCTAGCTTTCAAGGCGATTGACTTTCTTTGCTCTCGTTTTTCTTTGACCATTTCGGAATCCTTCTTAATAATAACTTCGTAAACTTTTAGATTTCCAATTAATTCATCAAGTTGCAATGTTGACAAATTCTTTGATTCTTCAATAGCCGTCACTTTAACTAGCCATTTTGGATGAAGAGCCCTAAGAAACTTCCTAACAAAATTCTTACTAGAAAAATTCTCATCAAGTGCTTTTAAACTTGTGATGATAGTGTTAAATCTAGCAAAAGCATTATCAATTGATTCCTCTTCCGGAATCGTGAATTGCTCATATTGTTGAACAAGTAGATCTATCTTATTATCTTTGACTTGACTATTACCTTGGTGAGTTATTAGTAAAGAGTTCCAAATTTCTTTTGCGGTTTCACACATAAAGATCCTTTCGTACTCTTTACGTGGTAGCGCATTATAAATAACCGTTTTTGCTTCATTATTTTTAGCAAGTTTTCTTTTTAAATCATCATTTTGTTTTTCAAAAGGTACGATTTCATCTTTCTTTGTTTCGGGGTTATTTTGAATAGGTAAAAAATCACCATTAGTAATAACATGCCAAAGATCTAGATCTTTTAACTTCACATAAGTTTCGAATCGATTTTTCCAATATAAAAATCCATCACTTTCAAATAGTGGTGGTCTTTGCATAGATTGCCCTTCTAAATATTTTTCAGATTCCATAGATCGTTACAAGTTTTAA
Organism: Artemisia argyi; assembly: GCA_030686995.1. NCBI lineage: Eukaryota > Viridiplantae > Streptophyta > Magnoliopsida > Asterales > Asteraceae > Artemisia > Artemisia argyi. Next base: position 104,919,110 of record CM060676.1, read on the forward strand.
AATACAATATATTTTAAAGATCTTGCTAGACGTGACTCCTAATACCAATTGTGGAAAACTAGAAGGGGGTTGAATAGTTTTACGTCCTTTTTAAATTTATTACCAAAATATTTTGTAGCTTATTAAAAACTTTCGATTCGATCTCAAGTGAATTCAAGTGACAACCAATATAAGCAATTCTAATGTAATAATGAAAGTATTGAAATGTAATGAAGAAAAGATAGAGTTAGAAAGATCAAACCACAACACGCGAATTTATAGTGGTTCGGCTACAAGGACACCTTCCTTGCCCTACTCTACTCCCCGAGTACCACACTCGAGAGTTTTCTTCACTATGTCAACAAACTCCTTATGGTGGAGAAACCTTACACACCTTGTCTTACACGAGTTAACGACACTAAGCTAAATGTCGATTTCTAATCGTAGCTAGAACCAATCTCACAACTTCTTCAAGGCTTCACACCTTCTTCACACCTTCACAACTTCTTCAAGACTTCACACCTTCTTCACACCTTGTCAACTTCACACCTTCTTCTATGCACAACTAAGTCACAACTACTAAACTACTTTACAACACACCTAGTTTCTACAATCAACAAATTCACACAACACTTTTACAAATATCTAACACTACTACAATATGAAACTAGCTAATCACAACACTACTACAATTAGATGGATGTAGAGGAGTGTTCTTCTTCTTGCACTTGAGTGGATGAAGCTTTGGATCACTTGGAAACAAAGACTTATGAATTATATGATCAAAGGATTTTAGATCTAGAAATGGAGGTTGGATCAGAAAGTTTATAGTGCAAAAAGGTGAGAAAAATATGTGAAATGATCCAATATTTATAGGGCCAGAAAATACTGTTCTGGAGCGTGCCGGTCCCCTTAATTAGGGGGCGGTCCCCATATTGATTAAAGGGGCCTCCTAGTAAAATTAAGGGGGCCGCCCTCCTGAACGTTGGAAAAGTTTTTCTAGATAAAATTTGTCCTTTTTGGTTGGAAATTTGAAATCATATCTTTGTGGTTTAATATAACAATACCAAAATTGATTTACAAATATATATAAAATGTTTATATCATTTTATAAGATGTTATGTCTTAAGACAAAATTTCCTTTGATCATGTAATGCATAAGATGCTTAGTTTATGCATACCTTGAGTGATATTAGATGTAGAGGTAAATATTTGTTACCAAATACTTGTTTACGTCTTAATCTTGACTTAATTTGATTTGAGTTTTGTGATTATCAAAACATAGGTTTATTGAGAGATATTAATAACATTTTTAAACATTATTTATATCAACAACAAAGTAAAATAATGAAACTGAAATGAGAGTACAGAATATGGTGCATTGGGGAATAACATAAGGTATATCATAAGTGGATCAATGTGTAAAGGTTGGCAGAAATCTACCACAAGCCCAAAAACATATCATATCATAATATCATAATTATAATCTTCACAAGTAACATAAGTAACATAATTGAGTAGCTAGCTCCCAGAGTTGTGGTGACGTGTATAGCATACAACATCAATCCACCAGAAATATATAATAACATAACATATGAGATCTAGGATTCATCCATACGCCCCTACAGAAATCATAGTGGCCAAACATATATCCTTAAGCTCATAAACATATAACAGAAAAGGGACGGGATGGAACATATATCCTTAAGCTCATACCATTGGTGCATCAATGACACGGACATGGAACCCCCATGACTAGTAATAGCTCGAGTATCAAACTGAAGGGTTAAACAGAATGTCATAAAAATGGCATAGAATCTAAGGTCATCGGAAATATCATCATCATAGGTTCATATCAAAGGGATCATTGAAAAGGCTCAAATCAAAGGCTTATATCATAGTGACATATCAAAAGTGTCATAATAGAAGGCTCATAATCAGAAATAGCTAAATATCAAAAGATGTGTGAGAGTCATGAGAAACCTTAAGAGAAAGGTCAGAATATCTGTACCTTATGCAAAGCAAACAAATGAAATCACCAGAACAGAACATAGAACAGAAGCTACTCCCTCTTCACGGAACCTATACGAAGTAATAATCACATATTACTAATAAGTTCATTTTGAATCATATTTCCCTTTTCAAGTTTCTTTCTATTTTTAGTAACTTTCTATTTTTAGCAAGTTTCCATATTTAGTAAGTTTACCAAAATGGTAAGTTAATACTTTAAGGTTATAGTTGACAATTAATAATATTTAAGGGTTAAAATGACAATTATAATAGTTTAGGGTTAATCATGTCAATTTAGTAAAGTTTAGGGTCAAAATGTAAATTATCAAAATTAAATATTAAGAATGTCAATTAAAATTATTTTAAAGTCTATACTATAATTTTATATTAAAATGATAATTTTAGACCCCGTCGCTCATAATTTATTAACGTACCCTCGACATTATTTTAGACCGCGACGACCAAAATACAATTTCATTTGTTTATAATTTCATACGCATGCAAACTTACTACATACACCCACTTACGCCTAGCTCACATACAATCACTAGTAAAATCGAGGCCTTCGCCGGCGACATTTTTACGACGTTCCCGTCGACATGTCCACGGCATTATCTGTTGCCGTCGACATGTTGACGGGAACATATCGACGGCTGTGCCTCGTCGGGAACAACGTTCCCGTCGACAATCGCCGTCGACATCGTGGGTCCCACTTCGTTTTTCAGTCAAACGAATTCTTTGTCCGTCAAATTGTTTCCGTCGACATGTCGACGGGAAAATAATACTAATTAACATTTTAATTAACAAATAATAATTACGTTTTATCTAATGCCGGCGACATGTCCACGGCATTTTAAAATTAAAAATTTTGATTATTTAATTATGCCGTTGACGTCGACGGCATAATTAAAAAAACAATATTTTTTTGTTAATGTTGCCGTCGACATGTCGACGGCATCACTGAGGTATCCTACTAACAGCAGGCTGCAAAACCAGCATTTTTCCAGATTTTTTTCCGGATTTTTCGGAAAAAATCTACCAAAACCTGTAACAACCAGAACTTATAATAGCATCTATAACCACTCAATATCAACATGTCCTAAACGTATAACTCGCCATCGGCTAAAACACTTGCAAATTATCGCTAAACAACCTCGAAATGCATTACTAGTAAAACATATAAAGTCTACAAAACGGGGTGTGGTAATATCTAAACCTAGCTGCCATATCAACAAATGTTTCAATATCCGCGATTTTCAAGTCGCCAAAAGGTTAAACTACAAAATACTAAGATAAGGGTCACGAAAATATTGTTTCAACCATAAGTACAACACAAAATAATCCAAGTATATGATTGTAAAGCTTCTATAAAGACCTCTGTGGTTCTTGTCTCCAGTTTATAGGATTTTTCCACTTCCGCAAGTGCTACGATTCCATCCTGAAAATATAATAACATATACATTTATCAAGAAGATAAATCTCAATATATACACAGTGATAACAATTGCTTGAAAAACAAATAGTATTACTACCTCAACTATATCCAAGGCTATCAAGTATGCTGTTTGCTTCAAGGAACTAAGTAGAGGAGTAGCTGCCGTGATACAGGAAATAGATATAGATCTAACCGTTCGCCTGTAGCTCTTGGATTCCTTTAGTTTAAAAAAGACAGCCTCCAATTGCTCCTTATACTTATCAGCATCTTCTTCAAGACTCGAGTGATCACCATCGTCAACTTTGTTCACTATTTTCCTTTCCAAGTTAGACAATTCAGACTTCACGTGTTTATGGTAGGCCTCTGCTTGAGCGGGGACTGAACAAGCTTCACGATTTGAAGCCTTTGCAATTTCTGCCACTGCCTAAGAAAAAAGGTAAGCCACAACATAATCGAGAATAACTACACAAAATCAAATAGTCGTAAACATTTACCTTCAAAAAGGAAATGGTTAGCTCAGGGTGTTGATGCCGACCAATAATCTACTTCTATATATAACGCAAAAATTCTAATTCTAATTCTACTCCTACATACTCAACTAATTTTTTCAACTAATCGATTCGCAAACTAACATTTTATCAATATATCTACTTCTATCTAACTAGAATTGTAAACAATATATCTACTTCTATCTAACCAATTTTTCAAAACCTTACAATTAACCAATATATTAGAACTAGTATACCATATATACTAACCAAACGCAAACTAACATTTAACCAATATATCTACTTCTATATATAACGCAAAAATTCTAATTCTAATTCTACTCCTACGTACTCAACTAATTTTTTCAACTAATCGATTCGCAAACTAACTAAACGCAACATATTTACTACGCTGGAAAACTAATTTTTTCAACTAATCAATCCACAACTAACTAACTAACTAACTAACTAATAACATATTTGCATATATTAACTAATTTAACAAATTGTCTTGGCTAAAACGATCAAACAGTTAGCCGAAACATAACTAACTAACTAAACTAATTTAACTAGTTTAACATATATCTTGGGCTGTACACAAACAGTTGTCGTCGACATGTCGTCGGGATACCAAAAGTTAAAAAAAAGGGACCACATTACCTCTGTCTCGGCTTCACCCTCGGCTTCACAGGCTGTTAACAAAAAAATAAAAATAAATAAATAAATAAAAAATAAAAAAAATTAACAATTATACATTAACAATTAACATTTAATAACTAATAATATCAAAAAATTAACACATGCAAATCAAAATTTTAAAAATACCTTCGCTAAACAAGAAATAACGGGAAAGAAGAAAAGAAAGAATTAAACATGAGATGGGTTGAGGAAAGAATTAAACGGGAGAAAAGGAGGAAGAAAAGTGCACAGTGGTGCTCGTGCGGTGGTGGTCGTGCTGTTGTGGTGACGGAGGGGGTGTAGTAGTGGTGGTTGTGGTGTCGGAGGTGCTCGTGTGGTGGTGGTGCTCCCCGGCGATGATGGTTATTGAGAGAGAGACAGTGCAGTGGTGGATCTGGTTTTTTTTTTTTTGTTATAACTCGTTTTTATTTCTAAGTGTTGACGAGAGAGGGTTTTGTTTAATATTTTTAACTATCCCGTCGACATGTCCACGGGACAGTAAAATAAATTAGTCGGCATTTTTGGCGCTATAATTTGATTTTTTCGTCAAATAATTAAATTTTTTCTTGAAATTTTTGGCGGTTTCATTCCCGTCGACATGTCCACGCCATTTATAAAATTAAAAATTAAATACTTCAATTTAAAATTAATTACTTTTATTTAATTAAATACTTTTATAAACTTGAAAAACAATTTAAAAAATTGTTTTATAAAATTAAAACTTAAATACATTAATTTAAAAATAATTACTTTTATTTAAATAAATACTTTTATAAAATTGAAAAACTATTAAAAATAGTTTTATAACATTAAAAATTAAATACTTTAATTTAAAATTAATCACTTTTATTTAATAAAATACTTTTCTAAAAATGAAAAACTACGGTTTTATTAAATTAAAAATTAAATTCTTTAATTTAAAATTAATTACTTTTATGGTTATACACGAGATGTTAAACGAACGAGCCGAGATGCTATGGTTATACATGAGTTGTTAAACGAACAAGCCGGGATGATATCGTTATACATGAGATGTTAAAAGGATGAGTCGAGATGCTACGGTTATACACGAGATGTTAAAAGAACGAGCCGAGATGATATGGTTGTACATGAGATGTTAAACCAATGAGCCAAGATGCTACGGTTATACACGAGATGTTAAACGAATGAGTCGAGATGCTACGGTTATACACGAGATGTTAAACGAACGAGTCGAGATGATATGGTCATAGACAAAATGTTAAACGGATGAGCCGAGATGATATGGTTATGCACGAGATGTTAAACGAATGAGCCGAGATGATATGGTTATACAGGAGATGTTAAACGGACGAGCCGAGATGCTATGGTTATACATGAGATGTTAAACATATGAGTCGAGATGCTACGGTTATACACGAGATGTTAAACGAACGAGCGGAGATGATATGGTTGTACACGAGATGTTAAACCAACAAGCCGAGATGCTATGGTTATACATGAGATGTTAAACATATGAGTCGAGATGCTACGGTTATACACGAGATGTTAAACGAACAAACCGAGATGATATGGTTGTACATAAGATGTTAAACCAATGAGCCGAGATGCTGTGATTATACACGAGATGTTAAACGAACGAGCCGAGATGCTACGGTTATACATAAGATGTTAAACGAATGAGCCGAGATGATATCGTTATACATGAGATGTTAAACGAATGAGTCGAGATGCTACGGTTATACATGAGATGTTAAACGAACGAGCCGAGATGCTATGGTTATACTCGAGAATTTAAACGACCGAGACAAGATGATATGGTTGTACACGAGATGTTAAACAGATGATTCGAGATGCTACGTTTATACACGAGATGTTAAACGAACGAGCCGAGATGATATGGTTGTGCATGAGATGTTAAACCAACAAGCCGAGATGCTATGGTTATACACGAGATGTTAAACGAACGAGCCGAGATGCTACGGTTATACATGAGATGTTAAACGAACGAGCCGAGATGATATCGTTATACATGAGATGTTAAACGGATGAGTCGAGATGCTACGGTTATACATGAGATGCTAAACCAACGAGCCGAGATGCTATGGTTATACACGAGATGTTAAACGAACGAGCCAAGATGATATGGTTGTACACGAGATGTTAAACCAACAAGCCGAGATGCTATGGTTATACACGAGATGTTAAAAGAACAAGCGGAGATGATATGGTTGTACACGAGATGTTAAACCAACAAGCCGAGATGCTATGGTTATACACGAGATGTTAAACGAACAAGCCGAGATGATATGGTTGTACACGAGATGTTAAACGAACGAGCCGAGATAATACGGTTATACATGAGATGTTAAACGAACGAGCCAAGATGATATCGTTATACATGAGATGTTAAACGGATGAGTCGAGATACTACGGTTATACGTGAGATGTTAAACGAACGAGCCGAGATACTATGGTTATACACGAGATGTTAAACGAACGAGCCGAGATGCTATGGTTATACATGAGATGTTAAATGAACGATTCGAGATGATATCGTTATACATGAGATGTTAAAAGGATGAGTCGAGATGCCACGGTTATACATGAGATGTTAAATGAACGAGCCGAGATGCTATGGTTATACACGAGATATTAAACGAATGAGCCCAAAATGATATGGTTGTACAAGAGATGTTAAACCAACAAGCCGAGATGCTATGGTTATACACGAGATGTTAAACGAACAAGCCGAGATGATATGGTTGTACACGAGATGTTAAACGAATGAGCCGAGATAATACGGTTATACATGAGATGTTAAACGAACGAGTCGAGATGATATCGTTATACATGAGATGTTAAACGGATGAGTCGAGATTCTACGGTTATACGTGAGATGTTAAACGAACGAGCCGAGATGCTATGGTTATACACGAGATGTTAAATGAACGAGCCGAGATGCTACATGAGATGTTAAATGAACGATCCGAGATGATATCGTTATACATGAGATGTTAAACGGATGAGTCGAGATGCTACGGTTATACATGAGATGTTAAACGAACGAGCCGAGATACTATGGTTATACATGAGATGTTAAACGAACGAGCCGAGATGCTATGGTTATAAACGAGATGTTAAACGAACGAGCCGAGATGATATGGTTATACGCGAGATGTTAAACGAACGAGCCGAGATGCTATGATTATACACGATTTTGTGAGAATATATATATATATATATATATATATATATATATATATATATATATATATATATATATATATATATATATATATATATAAGTAAATAAAATAAAAATAAAAAAGAAATAAAAAAAAATTGGGGAGATAATCCCGTGGACATGTCGCCGGGAAAAAACAAGCGGGAAAAAATCCCGCCATTCTATTGGCCATATTTATATTTATTATTAATTTCCTGTCGACATGTCGACGGGATTGTAAAACCAAAAATTGATTAACTTTAATCACAAGTTAATTAAGCAAAAAAATCATGATTATATTTTCCCGTTGACATGTCGACGGGAAAATATGAGCGGGTAAAATTCGCGCCTAAAATTAGTGAATTATTGAGGCTGAAAAGCTATACTGATATGTTCCCGTCGACATGTCGACGGGAAAATATGTATAGGAAAAATTCAACGTAGCGGGGCTTGGTCAAGCGTTTTTTTTGTCGTTTTCTGGATTATGCCGTCGACATTGTGTCCACGGGAAAATACTCGTCGTCTGTTATCCTGATTCTTGTAGTGAATCACATATACTACGTATTACTCATTCTTTGTTTAAACTCCGCACATGCATTTTGCCAAAACAGATTCTATTAGTCTACACGAACACCATATATTACTCAAGTTTTCATTATTTAATAACATCATGCATGCAAGACTATATGCAACATACCACGAAGCCCTTATATCCACGCATAACATGTATATTAATTTTTGTTCCCCATTTAAAACAATTCTTAACGCATGGCCTGTAATTGTCACACCCATTCTCAAAATTATCTCATGCACTCACACGACCCAAACCTCCATTTGAAAAGGGATATAGTATCATGCATGATTCATCATATTCATATGTACACTTATAACCTTTCAATATACACATGCTACACTACATACACATGAACCAGAGATAAAAGTTACAAAAAAATTTACCCACTTTTATAAACATACGACACCATGAAAACTCTTCTAAAACCGATTTCGAAACATGCTAACGTGACATATGCTCATACGAATTATAAAGAATATCAAAACAAGTTTTAGACAAGATTCGCCACAAGACACACGCTCCGCGAGACATGATCGATTACTCTAGCGATAACACTTATAAGCCATATTTTTGTTAGAGTTTTTGTGCTTCATTCTCGTTAATTTAGTGACATCTTTTTTAAGGTTTCATTACAGATTATATGAGGTACAAAAAGAGGTCGAAACATCAGAATAAGAGTCAGCATAAATATTTCCTTCGTATTCTTATAATAAACGATCAAGGTTTAGTTTCAGGTTACATGTTATGTTATTTCATGCAACAATATACATTTCATAAATATTCTTATTCAAATGAACAAAGATTAGTTTTATATGCCTGATTTCAGAACTTATATCATAGATCGAAACAATTGTTGAAAAGATGGATTAAAGACGTATATAACAACATACTCGGAGAACAAAAACGGAACAGAAATTGACGCAGGTGTTTTGTATATTCATGATTTTATGTTGCGTATAGATTTCATTAGGCGTTAACATATTTAACTCATACACTATATATGTTTTCATGTTTTATATGTATAAGTACATAAATACAAGGACGATAAGGTGATACCTTTGAGTCGGATATAGGAACGAAGCAACGAATATGATAACCAAAACCTAACCCTTATTCGAAACTAAACCACCCGATCAAACTGGTACACACCAACGATCACCACCCTTCAACCTTCTTCGTACGTTCTATGATTTCTTGAAGGAAAAGAAAACTATAGCCACTATTTGTTTGTAAGGTTTATTATGTGAGAGAAAAAAATGTGATGATCGGTTTGAATAAAAAGGGGAAAATAGGGATGTCAAAATGGCGAGTAAAGGGGAAATAAAAGAGGATCATATCCTTTCCAAAATTTGAATGTATCTAGTCATATATCACTAAGAAGTTGTGTACAAAACTTATCTTAGAAATCAGACCCTCCATGTGACTTGTTACACGTATGACATAAATTGTATACAAAGTTTAAAATGAAAATCTAATATATATCTAGACTTAGAATACTTGTGATATTCACTATAAACGTAAGTTTGTATCATTTTTATTTGTAGCTTAGGTTTATGATTCATCATACTTGTGGTTTAGTATATTCATATTATATATTTTAATTATAAGGTAAAGTTTTAAATGATACAAACTTATAATTCATACTTAGGTTAAAATACAAAATAGAGCAAAATATATGGTTCAAATATTTTGGGTTTTACTGTATAAATACGATCTAATGGACTTGGTATAAATATGATCTAATGGAGTTGGTATAATCACGATTTAATGGACTTGGTACAATCTAGAACTATCGGACTTGGCACGATCTCAAACAAACAATAAAACCTTGTGGTCCATAATTGGCAGTTATTTACTTAAAGATTTTCATCTTATTTGCAGTAAACCTATGAACTCACTAACCTTTGTGTTGACGCTTTTTAGTATGAATTTCTCAAGTTTGTAAGGTATAGCATTGACTTGGAGCTTTTGAGTCACATGGCATGACTTGAAGACGGGAATGCAATATATTCACCATTCGACAATATTTTTGGAAAACGTTTATGTAATAGTAGACTTTGGGACCTCTTATTATAACTCTGATATTATTTATTGAATGGTAATTTTCAAAACGTCTCACTTAGAGTTTGTTTTCTATAACTTGTACTTTGTGCTATGAAGTAATATCCAGTGACATTATCTTCTGATGTGATATTTTAGGGGTGTTATAGATTGGTGTCACCTAAATATCGCAGTGGAAAATAATGTCACTGGGGTGCTACTTCATAGTACAAACTTCAAGTTATAGAAAACAACCTCTAAATGAGACGTTTTGAAAAATTACCATTCGAATAATAAAATCAGAGTTACAAGCAAGAGGTCTCAAGTGTTAAGTACATAAACATTTTCAAAACGTTGTTGAATGGTAAATAAAGATGACATGTGAAGACTTCATTATGCAAATATCTTCATGAAATATGTTTACTAACGATCACTTGAAATGCATGAGAAAAAACATGAATGTTCTTTGTTCTTTTTATATGTTTCAGGTGGTAGATCTAATATGTTAAACATGAGGGTTTATCACAATGGTGTTTTTAAATACTGTCCTGGTAGAATATACAACGGAGGTATGAAAAATTTAGTTGATTTGGTTGATGTTGATAGTGTGTCAGTTGAAGAGTTGGATGTTGTTATGTATGAAATGGGTTATGAGCTAGGTAAAAAAAATTACTATTACTTTCTTAAGCCTGGTAGTAATTTAGATGATGGGTTGTATAGCTTAAGTGAGACTGAGAATTTATATTGAAAGATGTTGTTGATGACCATAAGATGATATAAGTTTATGTATAAAACGGTAAGACAAGATTGGATCTAATGAAATGTTGCTAAAGTCAATTAGGACAGTTAGTGTTGACGTGAATGCAACAAACAGGAAGTCAAATCTTGCTATTGTTCCATATCGCTCAAAAAATTGTTCTTTGAAAACATTGTTAATAAGCATGTGGTAGAGGATTTAAGTCAAGTTACACAACCACGTTTGGAAGTCAATACTTTGGGACAATCTAGTCAGTTGCCAGAAATGAACCCTTGTTTTCATCTGTAGAGGTCTGTCAAACTGAAGATGTTTTAGGTGATGATAATGAGCAAATAGATAAACTTGTTGGCCATATCCAAATAGATAGTCCTGTAGAGGTATGTGAAACTGAACAAGAGTTAGATCATCAAGACGAGGAAATAGATACACCTGTTGAGCATATGTAATAAGGTAAATCTGTAGAGTTCTGTGAAATTCATGAAGAGTTAGGTGGTAACAATGTGAGTGAAACACATAGTTATGAGAGCGATGTCGATGTTATTGAGAACATTCAAGACCAAAACATAGTTGTTGATGAGGATAATACTTTTGAGGAGCCTGGTGTTGATGTTACTCTGTTCAAGTTGATTGAGACTACAAAGTTACCCAATATAGGTAGCTCTAGCCAGATACCAGATGAACCTTTTTTTTATTTTTATTTATTTATTTATTTATTTTGAAAAATGAGTTAGATCTCTTAGATGATAATGAGTTTCTAAGTGGTTCTGAGAATGAGGATGAATATCTAATTAGGAAGGAAAAAATGAGGGCGTACAAGAAACAAAATTTAAGTGAGGCAGAACAAGTAGACGATAAAGTATTCTTTTTCCGTGGTCAAACTTTTGTAACCGCAAAAGAAGTGAAAGATAAGATCAACATGCATTCACTACAGACTAAGAGGAAATTGCAACTCATTAAGAATGACAAACAAAGAATTAGCGCTAGGTGTGTCGGAACAATACCAGTTTGTGGTACAAGCAAAGGTGTTGGGCTGGGAACAACCCCAAAGAGAAAATCTGGTCCGTTAACTAGAGGCCTTAGAAGGGATGTATACTTGTGATCACTCAAAGAGAAAGAAAAAGATTTCCCATGGTTGTTGTATTTAGCAAAAGATACATCTAAAGATTTATGGAGTGTTAGAACTTTAAGGATGAACACAAATGTTTGCAATTAAGAGAGATCAAAGCTTGTGACTACAAGTTTCTCTTAAAGCAAATACTTTACCAAGTTCAAGTCAATCCAGATATTCCAATCAAGGCTGTTCAAGTTCAACTTACTAAACATTTTGAAGTTCAAGTTTCTATGGAAAAGCCATTAAGGGCGAATAAACAAGGCAAAAATTGAGATTAGGGATGATCATAAGCTGCAATTCACCATTCTGAAAGACTATGTTGTAGAGTTGCAGAAAACAAACCCTAATACAATAGTTAGGATAAGTGTACAAACTGCAATAGATCCAACAAGTCCAACCAAAGTTTTCAAGAGAATGTATGTATGCTTAGGTGCTTTAATGGAAGGATATAAAGCTTGTCAAAGAGAGTTATTGGGTTGTAGGACCAAGAAACACGTTCGGGAGGTCGCGGTTGATCGAAATACACCATGTTTCTAGAGAGAGAAAGTAGAGAGAGAAAGGTGAAGAAAAGGTGGTTTATTAAAATGACAAAGGTTTGGTTACACACACAATTTTCCCACACCCCTCATGGAGAGTCATAAGGGGTATTTATAGGCTCATTACAACATTACTTTGCCTACTTGACAATAGTAGTCCCTGTAGTATCTAATCTAGTCCATTTCACATGTGTGACGTTATCTTTATAAAAAAACGAAGCTAACAATCTCCCTCCAAGATATCGTCACACATGAATGGATACAATGAGACCTATAAACACATAAACATGTAAATTACAACAATAGTAAACTATGTTGTCGTTGTTGGAGCGCAGAGTCTCTGTAGTCTAGATACTGAGGCAGACTTGAAGTTCTCTCTTCCGACGATCTCGGCGTCTGATCCTTGACACTGACGGCAAAGGTCTTTGTAGTTCTGAACTTCAACTGTAATGGTCTAGTTAGGTTATTACTCCCTCCTAACTAGTGAGCCTTTATTCTTTTTTATCTGCTCCCTCCTGAACTGACAACTCTCTTCTCATCTCGCAGCAGATAAGGTAGATACTAATGAGTTTGCACCGTGGTTGTCGTTCTGGGAGCATCATAGCATAACTCACATAGTATTGCACAGAAGGTTGGTAATATGCTCCGATGTACACATCATTAGTACTTCTTCGGTTCTAGTGTAAGCACAATTCCCTCGATCAACCAACATACTAGAGATGAAACACTACTTCTTTTGGCATGTTCTTCTCCCTCCTGATGGTTGCGATGTATCGAAATCATCATACTATTGTGTGTACATGCCAAAATTACCCGTACTTTACACTTCTGATGCAGTATAGATAGACCATGAAAGCATAATTTGTGAGAATATGCTGATAGGATATGACTCTCTTTATTCTACAATCTTTTCTCTTCTCTTCAACCTTTAAGCAACCTCTTTAAATTCCAACTAGCTAGTAAATGACCACTGTATGGAGAGAAACCAATATAACCAATTTGAGAATGAAGTAAACATCTCATAGATATGTGACTTAATCTTGTGCGAAGGCGTGACTAAGAACCTATACTGAGCACTACAACATAACTCCTTTAAGCATAGGTTGATCCATATACTCAAACCCACAAACAGTATATGAAATCTCTGCCTCTTGAACTATCCACAACTTCGTGCGACACTGAGTACTACAATGTAACTCCTTAAAGTAATAGCTATAACCCGTGAGCACTACAATTAACTCCTTACATCGGGTATAACTAGATAATCCAAGTCTTAATCACTATCTCTACCAGTGTTTGACCAAACAAGTATCTCCGAAAGTCATGCATCCATCCACCCCTAGACTTTGAGATAAATAAGTACACATGCCCGTGAAATGAACTTTAAACCCAAATAAGCAATATCGTACAAAAACTCCGTAGTCACAAAAATCTGATACTAGCCGTTGTCATTTGAATGTGATTCTTGATCAGGATCGTTTAAGCAATTCGTGGTGTGTTTTGGTGAAGCTTGAAATTCTATTTCGGGTGATTCATAGTCATTTCGTATTTTCCCTCCAAAAATAAAATTGGAAAATTTTCTCGGCCATAATATGAAAATCACTATGAAATGCAATTCTAAGGTTACCAGAAAAATTTGAGTTTTGAAAATTTTTACGCAAAATTTCACCGAAAAAATTTGAATTTTGGCCTAAAAATTTGAATTTCGGGCCAAAATTTTCAACCTTATACCAAAATTTAAATCTTGCGTAAAAATTGAACGTTTAGTCTCCTCTCAAAAATAAATTTTACTCAAATTTTCCCGCCAAAAAACTCGATAATCCCATCAAACTCGGTAACCTTTCAAACTCGATAACCATTCAAACTCGGTAAGGCTGTCAAACTCAAAACCTGCTCTAACACGATATTGTTCCTAACTCGATAAGCTATATGAATTTGAGCAGAGTTTCGGCTTAGGAGAACCCAAATGAGACCTTACTCGACATGCGATAAGGTTGAGCCATGCCTAACTCGGCAACCATATGAAGCATACGCAAAACATGACCAAACTCGGTATCAACCCAAACTCGGTATCACCCCAAACTCGGTACAAAAAAAATTTCTCCAAACTCGGTAAACGTGTATCCAAACTCGGTAAGGATATTTCCAAACTCGGTAAACACGTATCCAAACTCGATAAGAAGTATCCAAACTCGATAAGAAACATGCTAACTCGATAACATTTTTCTAACTCGAAAAATTTTTCAAACTCGACAAAATTTTGATGAACAGTACCAGATCCATTTTTTCACCCAAAAACACCACGATTCGCCCCCGGTTAGCTCTGATGCCACTTGTTATGACCAAGAAACACGTTCCGGAGGTCGCGGTTGATCGAAATACATGATTATTCTAGAGAGAGAAAGTAGAGAGAGAAAGGTGAAGAAAATGTGGTTTATTAAAATGACAAAGGTTTGGTTACACACACAATTTTCCCACACCCCTCATGGAGAGTCATGAGGGGTATTTATAGGCTCATTACAACATTACTTTGCCTACTTGACAATAGTAGTCCCTGTAGTATCTAATCTAGTCCATTTCACATGTATGACGTTATCTTTATAAAAAAGCGAAGCTAACATTGGGATTAGATGGTGCTTTTATGAGGGGTCCTTTTCCTGGTCAGCTTCTTACAACTGTTAGTATTGATAGCAACAATGGAATATACCCTTTAGCCTATGTTGTTGCACAAGCTGAAAACAAAGATTCATGGACTTTGTTTCTTGAATGTCTAGCAGATGATCTTGACTTGCAGCCAAATTCAAACTACACTTTTATCAGCAACAAACAAAAGGTGATGTTAATTTATACTTGATTATATTCACTTATATTATTGATAAATGATACTTTATTAGTAATGAATTGATGTTCCTTTGTGCTGGATATCATTCCAGCTTTAGCAGCAATATTCCCTAGTGCATAAAACATATTCTATTTGAGGCACATCCATGAGAATGAAATTGCAATGGAATGCTAGAGCCTACAAGGAACATTTGTGGGGATGTGCAGCAGCAAAAACTATCCAACAATTTGAGGCAGCCATGTTTGCATTCAAGAGTTTTAGCGAACCTGCCCATGCTTGGTTAAGTAAGATACCACCAACCCATTGGTCAAGGTCGCATTTTTCAGGTACTAACCAAACCTATGTCTAAGTGTATGTTGTGTGTTAATTTACACACCTTTTATTTGACCAAAAAGACCAAAAACATATTAAAAATGTCAAATATTTGCTTGTTTTTGTGTTTTGTGCATGTGCGGGTACTGGATATGAAAAATGGACAAAAGAAAGTCAAAACGGACAAAACGAGCACGAGATTGGAAAGAGCACGTAATTATGGGATCAATGATGATTTTATCTGGAGCATTGAAAAGAAAATTATTGGAGCTTATTTATGGATATATCAAACTTTAGTGTGGCCCAATGAAATATAAAGAGGATCAAGCCCAAGTGATAAAGTCCAGTCCATCGTCATTTATTTAGAGGCATTATTCAAGTGAAAGTCCATTATATGGAAATACAGGTTGCATTCATTATATGGCACATGAAGATATTTTAATGAAAGTTCACATGGAGCAGTCTCTCTTGGATGTGGAGTACACGTTCCAAAATAAATTCATGACAGGCCCATCGTGTTACAGATCCGGTTATGGCCAAAGAGAGCAGCTAAACGAGGCCCAGCAATGAAATACAGATCAAGCCCGAGTAAAAAAATTGATGCGTGGCCCATTTAATAATATGGTGGACTCCTTAGTTTGATATTTGTTTTTATGATGGTACGTGATCTTTGAGTAGCAACAAAGAAGTAAAAGCAAAGAAATGAAATGATGCACGTGATCCTTGTGGCTGGTCTATAATTCGCAAATGACAAAACAGAAAATGAAATGAAAATGCAAGATGTGGACCTGCTCTTCACAATTGAACACGACAAAAAGATAAGAAGAAATAAAATGAAGTGGCACATAGGACTACTATGGTTACGAATTGTTTTGCAATGAAAGTACTATTTTTGAAAGAGCACATGAAGTTGGGATTCAGTCTTGCATGCGACACAAAGAAAAAATAAATAAATGAGCAACTCCTTTTGGTTCTTGCAAGCGACAAAATGAGAAAGAATGATGCAATTGCAAAGTTGATGAAAATAAGTCAAAGAGTCCACATGCAATAAAATGAAGAATTGCAAAGTAGCAATTGAGGGACCACGACTGCTCCTTCCCGGTGATGTCACAACAAGAAGAAAGAAAGAAATAAAATAGAGAGTAGTCATGAAAGGGGGACCAACGAATGAAGAACAAAGTGCACTAATCACAATTTGGAATATTATTGTTGTGGCTTTCATAGGAGAGCGTGGTCCTCACCTTCTCAAATAAATACCAAGGGCACGTGAGCTTTTGCCCACTCAACTCTCACACGCATTAGCAATTTTTGTAACCAATAAAATGCCTCCACAAGTACTTGATGATGCATCTCCAGCCAATCTGCGCATGCCAAGTGTCCTTGATAATGTGTTAATTTTTGAAGGATCTAGAGAAGGCTAGAAGGGAGCCAATCATATGCTATAAATACCATCGATCTAAGCAGCTTTTCCTTGACATTAATTCACAAACAAATTTTTTATTTTTTAGTAGTAGTTTTTTAATAGAGTAGCTTTTTAGCTTTAGATTATTTTTAAGTTGTATTGTAATAGCTTAATTTTCTTAATAGCTTTTTAAAGTGATCATTGTATTAATACTTTTTTCAAGTTTATTAATGAAGATTATGGAGGTTATTTAGTTTATTTCTTTTTCTCATCTCTTTTATTTTTATCTCATCTAAAAATCTCTTTTAGCTTAATAGCTTTTTATAGCTTATTAGAATAGATTATTCATTAAGCATTTTTTTTATTTCTTAATCTCTTTTCATAACTTCTTTAGTATTATTAAATTTATTAATTTAATAATTTATATCTTTTAATCTCTTTTTATTTTAAAAGTTTTTTCTTAAATAAATCAAATTAGCTTAATACTTTTCATCTCTTTAGTTTATCTCTTAGTTTCTTCTAATCAATCTAGCTTTTTAGCTTTGGTTGATTCATAACTAGTATAGATCTATTAGCTTCCTAGCTTTTTTGTTCTATTACTAGTTTGTCTATATTTGATTAGCTTTTCTATAGCTTATTGAATCTAGATCTAGTTTATTCAAGAGCTTAATTGAACTAATATTGTATAAAGTTTTGACTTTCTTAGTTTCTCATCATCCTACGTCTAAGGCGTGGAGCTTAAGGGTTTTATAATCTAGCTTATTAATAAATCTTATAGCTTTTCTAGTTTTTATAAAGCTAATTAGTGATTAAAGTGAAAAACATTATTTACTATTTGGTGATATTAAAACTATTAAAGAAATAGACTTTATAATTTGTCAAGTTTATAAAATCGGGTGGTTTATTATTCTCGTTGCGTTAGATCGGGTTCTACTTTCTATTCCTTTTCACTTTTATATAATTAGTTTATCAATCATGTTTGATGGAATATTTGTTTTTATTAGTTTAATTGATATGAGTAGCAAGTAGTCTCTTAGTGTTTGTTAAGTGATATGGATTTGTGATTTAAGTGTGGATTAATAAAAAGGGATTGTGATTAATAATTAGTCAAATTATTTAGATTTGTAGTTTTATTATTTGAAGGGCAAAAGCTGGAGAATAATCAAATTACACATCTAGTAATTATTTTCTTTTTAAAGGATTGTTTTCAAAATAAACCAACGTTGTGAGAAAATAGTCTTGTTTAAGGAATATAATTCGTCATCAAACCTTAGTCCACACTTAATGAACTTTTCACGTCACTTAGCAAACATATTTCACATTTATCTCTTTTAGATCATTTTAGATCATTTTATATGCTTGATTGTTGCCTTTTAGTTTATGTTTGATATTCGTAGTTTCAATTTCACAAAATCACTATTATATCTCACATTTCACCTCACAAATTATGAACCGAACCACGAATTCAATTCACACTTCGTTGGGACACGACGCGGGGAAATACTTTCACGAGTGTTTCTTCGGAATACACTTAACCTCTAATCCTACACAAATCAAATGGCGCCGCTGCCGGGGAGGTGTGTTAAGAGTTTTTTTTATTTGAGTTTATTGATTTGTGTTTTGAAAACCTTTCCCGTAAATATATCATTTTAATTTTGTGAATATTTCTTAAAAAAAAATCAACTTTTTATTTTCTTTTTAAAAATTTATTTAATTTTTATTTTCTATTTTTCTAAAATACAAAAACCCAAAAATATTTTCTTTTTCAAATTTGTTTTTCTTTTAAAATTTTGCTATTAGTTTGTTTTTCCAATTATAAAAATCAAAAAATATTTTTTCCATCCTATTTTTTATTTCTTTTATATTTAAAACCAAAAATATTCTTCTTTATCTTCTTTACCGTTTAATTCTTATCTTCTTATCCTCTTTACCGTTTAATTCTTGACTTCTTATCCCTCTATATCGTTTAATTCTTATGGCGGACACACTGAGTATGGAGGAATTACTACGTATTCCCGTACGTATTGAAAAGGCAATCGTTATTCTACCAATTCTTGCGGATGAATATCAAATTAACGTCGAGATTCATAATTTCATAGATCCTTTCTTTGGTTTTGGAAACGATGATCCTTATTCCCACATCAGCAGATTTTACTTAATAACTTGAACTTTCAAAATAAATCAAGTGCCTAATGATGTGGTGAAGTTAATCTTGTTTCCGTTGACACTTAAAGGAGCAGCCAAAAGATGGCTAATTATGAACCTCCTAATTCAATCACCACTTGGGATGATTTAGCGTCAAAATTTGTGAATCGATTTTATCCTCATTCCAAAAAAATTGAGCTCAGAAAAGAAATCATTAATTTTCAACAGC
The DNA here is from genome assembly GCA_030686995.1 of Artemisia argyi. Classification (NCBI taxonomy): domain Eukaryota; kingdom Viridiplantae; phylum Streptophyta; class Magnoliopsida; order Asterales; family Asteraceae; genus Artemisia; species Artemisia argyi. The sequence continues at coordinate 104,938,853 of CM060676.1, forward strand.
GTTTTGATGAGACTTTCGCCGAGGCTTGGGAGAGATTCAAAGATTTAATGAGAAAATGCCCACATCACGGTTTTTCGGAAGTACACCTAGTCGACACGTTCTATAATGCTCTGACACCATTCGATCAAGATTCACTTAATACTGCCGCCGGTGGCAATATTATGACTCGTACGCCAAAAGATGTGTTGACTATCATCGAAAACAAATCGAGAGTTCCTATTTCCCGAAACAAACCGTGGCTACGGGAGCTCGTGCAAGCCGTAAACCCAAGTTGCGACTTATGGTGATTCATACTCTTATTTCGAGTGTTTAGCCACCGGTGGCTACACTCAAGAGAACGTTTTTGCCAATACTTACCAACCGCAAAGGAATCCAAATCTTCTTAGCTATCGTTCTCCACCACCCGGTTTTAACATTAAATCTATCCCTAACCGTGGTGGTGTTGCTTATACTCGACCTACGATTCCTAATACGTCTTCTTCTCTTCCTAAAGTAGTGGAACGTGAGACCAAGGTGACAAAGGACATGGTGTTTCCTACTGATAAGGGAAGTACCGAAAGCGTCCAACCTCTGGTTGTCCAAGTTTCTAAACTCGAAGTTGCTCCTCTTGAGGAATCTTTAGAGACCTTGTCAATGGGGGACAAATAAGTCAAAGTCAATCCTCTTGAGGACACTGATGACTTTATTCCAATCCAAAAGGTATCTAAGAAACCTTTCGATTCGATTCAAGAAACATTCAATATGACTATCATGAATCCTTTGTTTGATTTCGAATCTGAGCTTACTCTTAACTCAGATAATCTTATCTTTGATATTCATAACGAGGAGAGTGATGAGTCCAATATGGATGAGGTGCAAATTTATAGCTCACAAAGTACCGCAAAAGTCCCCCATGTATCCATCCTGAGCCCGAGCTCATAGACGTACTTTATAAGAGTGATTATCTTTTCGAGGAGTTCTTTAGTGAACTCTCTCATGTCATAGTTCCTCCTGAGTATGATTACATCCATTTTGATCTTGACAAAGATTTTAGTCTGGGGGGAGACGTACTTATTGACGACATAATCCCGACCCTCCCTCCCAAGATTTTTGAAAACAACCATATGAGCTTTAATGTTGATAATCAGAATGTGAAATTTGCTTTTGAAGATAAAGATCTTATCCTAATTATTATCAAGATATTTCTTCCCTTCTTCACATATGATGTGACTTCTCCTATCCTTCACTCCATCGGGAGTGAGGATATCGTCTTTGACCCTGGCATCTCCGTTTTTCATGCCGGGTGTCCGTTCCGTTTACTCCCCCATGATTAATTAAATTCGGGGCGAGTCTAAGCTATACGACTCGATTAAAAAACAAGCGCTTCGTGGGAGGCACCCCATGCTTATCCTTTCCATCTTCTTAAATTTCTTATTTTTAACAAATAACGTGAGGAGGGCTACCTCTTCCATTATCTTGTGTTTCATTGTTGTTTGTAAATGTCCAGGATTTGCCCGAATAATGAAGACTCTCGTGCTCGTGGTTTTGTCTTTACTCCACTCGAGTTTCATCATTCGTTGCTCATCCAATATCCTAATCTTATCGACTAACGTTTATCTTTGGTATAATTAATAAATGGCCATAGATTTTTGTTAGGATTACCTATACCCGTAAAACATTGAGGACAATGTTTCATTTTAGTCTGGGGGGTGATCTTTCGATTTGATTTTTGCCTTGCACTTTGCTGTGAACTCTCGCAACCCCATTTTTCCTCAAAAATTGAAAAAATTGAAAAAAATTATGATGAAAATGTCATGAAAAAGTTCAAAGAGAGAGAGAGAGAGAGAGAAATTAAAAAAATTGTGCAAAAATATAATAAGTTTTGAATAAGTTTTGACACCTTGTTGACTTTCTTGCTGGAGAGAGTAGGAATAAATATTTTGACTTAACCGGGCGTGTTGAGTCTTGTACACTAAGAGCTATAAAATGTGAATTCTTTTTCAAGAATCTGCGAGTTCCCGTACTTGACTTTATACATGCACAACTTAAAAGCTTTCGCTAGTCTTTTATATAAGGAGCTAGAAAACGCGAATTCTTTTTCTAGAATTTGCAAGTTTCCGTATCTGAATTTATATATGCGTGGCTGATTATCGGCTAAGTATTCGCTGGTTTCATTATTTGAGATCTTAAATTGCGAAGAGCGAGAAATGATAGAGTTTATTTAGAAGTTAGATGCTAAACGTGGAGTAGTTGGTTCTCTTTAGAGCTCATGAAAGGTACTTGTGGCTTTTTGCTCCCGCAAAATTGTTTCACCAATAATAAATAGATGTTCTAGGTTAATTAGTGGTATTTAGGTTTTGGCAATATTTAGTTTCTTATTTTCTTAAAAGAATCTTTGCTTTAAAAGTTGGGTACATATCAAGGAACATAAAAAATAAAAGCAAAAATGAAAAGTCAAAAGTCAAAAGTAATAAGTTGATATGTATGTGGTTTTGGAGCTACCCGATAAGCTTCCATTATTATTGAAAAAGAAAAGTATGAAGAAAAAAAATGAAAAAAAAAAAAAAAAAAAAAAAAAAAAAAAAAAAAAAGAAGTGAAAAGTGAAAGTTTGAATGAATAAGAGATTAAGTTTTATAAAAGTTATTGGCGCGTAAGGTGCATGTGGATTATTCTGAATTAGTCACATGAGGTGCACGTGTAGTACTCCGCAACTTATATATGAGATTGTATGTACCTAATTCTTTGATGTAGACCGAATTTCTAAATCAGTGGTTCTTGAGAGAAAATGAAAAACTACTTAGCGTTTAAACTTGGTATCTCTATCGGTTAAAATCATAGTGAAATGAGAAAATATGAAGAAATTCATTTCTCAACAAAAATAAAAAAATCTAGATACATTAAGAAAATGGGAGCAAGAGGTTTTCACAAGTAACTTTTGTGGGTAGTGTTAGCATCTAACTTGTAAATAAGCTGTGATCTCCTTTTTAAGCTTAGTTTTTCTCCATGAGAAGTGTTTCTACTCTTTAACCCTAAAAATTATTGCAAAATAATGAAAGTTCAACAAATCGTCACAATAATGAAGTGAAAAATACAAAAATAGTAGAATAATTAGTATATGGAATAAATTGGAAAAACGGGGCGTTTTCGGGAATAAATGATTTTGAAATCTTTTTTGAACATCCTTGCTACATTACAAAGTCAGTAAAAAGATGTTTTAAAATTATTATTTATCTCAAAAGCGTGAATTGATCACATTGCGTGAGGACACGACAATACTTTAGCCGGGGGGATTTTGGTGTGTGTTAATTTACACACCTTTTATTTAACCAAAACCGGACAAAAAAGACCAAAAACATATTAAAAATGCTAAATATTTGCTTGTTTTTGTGTTTTGTGCATGTGCAGGTACCGGATACGAAAAATGGACAAAAGAAAGTCAAAACGGACAAAACGGGCACGAGATTGGAAAGAGAACGTAATTACGGGATCAATGATGATTTTATTTGGAGCATCGAAAAGAAAATTATTGGAGCTTATTTATGGACTAGCCCTATGGTCATTATCATGGTCAGACTCCTCCATCTCAGAATTATTGTCAAAGTGATGGTCAGGCGAGAGGTTAGGTGGGTTCTCATTTTCCACTAAAAGGATTGGGGCGGGTAGTTGGAAAATCCTATGACGAAAAACACGAACAACAGGAATCAAACGATCAATGCTATTGTTATCCATCGAGATAGTTTACGAACAAATTAACAAAGAAGTGAGATAGACTAAAGAAAACCTAAAAATAAAAATAAAAATCTTACTAGAAAGGAATCTAGCAAGTAGACCTAATAAAAAGAAATTCTAACCTAGACAATAACTATTCCCCGGGCTGCGGCGCCAAAAACTTGATACGCGGGATTACGCCCTCACAACAGGTTTTACCTCTCAAGGGATCTTGAGAAGCTTGCAATCCCCGCCAGGCAGTGTACCTGATCGTTGTAGTATAGTATAGTGACAAGTACCGGGGGATTGGTCGTTCAACTCAGGAATAGTGTCGCTAGGATTGGAAAGCCTACTAAACTAGGTCTAGAGGTGAGGGATGATTCTTTTTGTATTTTTATATTTTATGAAAGCAAGTAAAATCTCGGGTTTTGAAAGAGTGGGCGGAATTAGTTGCTAGTCAACTAACCCAAATAACTAAAGCTGCAATCAAAATAAAATAAAAAGAAACGAAAATAAACTAATTTAATTATGTGGTGGGATCACTAGAATTCACTTATGCATTAAATAAAACCAAAAATTGTATTACACCTCCGATCATGTTTCTTAAGACGTTCAAGCAAGTTACCAATGGAAGTCTACCAGTTTTCTTAAGCCTAACATCGAATACAATCATCCACAACAATTACAAATAAACCATCAACCAATAATCAACATCTAGGTTTCACTACATCTAAGCAAACACAATAAAAACCTAGCCTAGCATGTTAAAAGAAAGACAAGCATAAGATAGAATCACACAACACATAGACATATCGTATGATTATTGGAAAACTTATCTTCAATTAAGCATGGATGGAACAAGGGTTGAAACCCTTATTTTTATAGAAAATTCATCTAGGGTTTAAGATCTCCAAAGTTCTCCTAATGTTCCACACATTTTGAATGAAAAATTGAAAAAATATATATAGATAATATATCATGACGGCGTCATGTTATAGCTTGTGACGTCATCAACTTGCCGCCAAATTAAGGGTCGTATTGCCTAGATCCAGTCTTAACGCTGTCATGTAGAAAGTGAGCTCTGGGCCGTCACTTGCAAAATGACCCTGACGGCCTTGGTGACGCCGTCAGGTCAATTACACTAAAAATGTTCTGGACCGTCATGTGTATTCTTCATATCCACCTCTTTTGCCAAGCTTGACGCCGTCATGTGTGAAGTCTTGACGTCGTCAGGTACTGTTCTTCTTCACTTTTATGCTCCAAAAATGTCCTAAATGCTTCCTTTTCCAGATTCCATCTCAAAAGTACCTAAAATGACAAAAGGAACGATTTAGGGCAGTAATTGATCAAATAATCACGAATTTGGACTTAAATGACCCCTTAAAAGCAGTACACTTTTCGTCTTATCAAGGCCTATCGTGTTACAGATCCGGTTATGGCCAAAGAGAGCAGCTAAACGAGGCCCAGCAATAAAATATAGATCAAGCCCAAGTAAAAAAATTGATGCATGGCCCATTTAATAATATGGTGGATTGCTTAGTTCGATATTTGTTTTTATGATGGTACGTGATCTTTGAGTAGCAACAAAGAAGTAAAAGCAAAGAAATGAAATGATGCACGTGATCCTTGTGGCTGGTCTATAATTCGCAAACGACAAAACAGAAAATGAAATGAAAATGCAAGATGTGGACCTGCTCTTCACAATTGAACACAACAAAATGATAAGAAGAAATAAAATGAAGTGGCACGTGGGACTACTATGGTTACGAATTGTTTTGCAATGAAAGTAATATTTTTGAAAGAGCACGTGAAGTTGGGATTCAGTCTTGCATGCGACACAAAGAAAAAATAAATAAATGAGCAACTCCTTTTGGTTCTTGCAAGCGAGAAAATGAGAAAGAATGATGCAATTGCAAAGTTGATGAAAATAAGTCAAAGAGTCCGCATGCAATAAAATGAAGAATTGCAAAGTAGCAATTGAGGGACCACGGCTGCTCCTTCCTGGTGATGTCACGACAAGAAGAAAGAGAGAAATAAAATAGAGAGTAGTCATGAAAGGGGGACCAACGAATGAAGAACAAAGTGCACTAATCACAATTTGGAATATTATTGTTGTGGCTTTCATGGGAGAGCGTGGTCCTCACCTTCTCAAATAAATACTAAGGGCACGTGAGCTTTTGCCCACTCAACTCTCACACGCATTAACAATTTTTGTAACGAATAAAATGCCTCCGCAAGTACTTGATGATGCATCTCGAGCCAATCTGCGCATGCCAAGTGTCCTTGATGATGTGTTACTTTTGGAAGGATCTAGAGAAGGCTAGAAGAGAGCCAATCATATGCTATAAATACCATCGATCTAAGCAGCTTTTCCTTGACATTAATTCACACACACATTTTTTATTTTTTAGTAGTAGTTTTTTTATAGAGTAGTTTTTCATAGAGTAGCTTTTTAGTTTTAGATTATTTTTAAGTTGTATTGTAATAGCTTAATTTTCTTAATAGCTTTTTCAAGTGCTCATTGTATTAATACTTTTTTCAAGTTTATTACTGAAGATTATGGAGGTTATTTAGTTTATTTCTTTTTCTCATCTCTTTTATTTTTATCTTATCTAAAAATCTCTTTTAGCTTAATAGCTTTTTATAGCTTATTAGATTAGATTATTCATTAAGCATTTTTTTTTAATTTCTTAATCTCTTTTCATAACTTCTTTAGTATTATTAGATTTAATAATTTAATAATTTATATCTTTTAATCTCTTTTTATTTTAAAAGTTTTTTCTTAAATAAATCAAATTAGCTTAATACTTTTCATCTCTTTAGTTTATCTCTTAATTTCTTCTAATCAATCTAGCTTTTTAGCTTTGGTTGATTAATAACTAGTATAGATCTATTAGCTTCCTAGCTTTTTGGTTCTATTTAGTAGTTTGTCTAGATTTGATTAGCTTTTCTATAGCTTATTGAATCTAGATCTAGTTTATTCAAGAGCTTAATTGAACTAATATTGCATAAAGTTTTGACTTTCTTAGTTTCTCATCATCCTACATCTAAGGCGTGGAGCTTAAGGGTTTTATGCTAGCTTATTAATAAAGCTTATAGCTTTTCTAGTTTTTATAAAACTAATTAGTGATTAAAGTGAAAAACTTTATTTACTATTTGGTGATATGAAAACTATTAAAGAAATAAACTTTATAATTTGTCAAGTTTATAAAATCGGGTGGTTTATTATTCTCGTCGAATTAGATCGTGTTCTACTTTCTATTCCCTTTCACTTTTATATAATTAGTTTATTAATCATGTTTGATGAAATATTTGTTTTTATTAGTTTAATTGATATGAGTAGCAAGTAGTCTCTTAGTGTTTGTTAAGTGATATGGATTTGTGATTTAAGTGTTGATTAATAAAAAGAGATTGTGATTAATAATTAGTCAAATTATTTAGATTTGTAGTTTTATTATTTGAAGGGCAAAAGCCGGAGAATAATCAAATTACACATCTAGTAATTATTTTCTTTTTAAAGGATTGTTTTCAAAATAAACCAACGTTGTAAGAAAATAGTCTTGTTTAAGGAATATAATTCGTCATCAAACCTTAGTCCACACTTAATGAACTTTTCACGTCACTTAGCAAACATTTTTCACATTTATCTCTTTTAGATCATTTTATATGCTTGATTGTTGCCTTTTAGTCTATGTTTGATATTCGTAATTTTAATTTCACAAAATCACTATTATATCTCACTTTTCACCTCACAAATCACGAACCGAACCACAAATTCAATTCACACTTCGTTGGGACACGACCCGGGGAAATACTTTCACTAGTATTTCTTCGGAAATACACTTAACCTTTAAAACTTACAACAAATCAGTGTACATCTTTTGTTGTTCAACATTGTTGTCTGTATTACTAAAACATGTTCTATACATGTGTATGGAGAGCTTATTCGAACGTGTTACTTAATAACATGTGTGAAGTGTTTAATGAGAAACTAGTGGGAGGTAGGCACCAACCTATCATCATTGCTTTAGAATATATTAGAGAATACTGTATGAATAGAATAGTGAATGTTGTGCATGTAATTGACAAGTGTGCCGGACCATTAACACCAAAGGCAATACACATGTTAGACTTGGTCAAGAAAGAGGCTTATAAGTACAGTGTTTTACGGATTGAAGGAGATAACTATAAGTAGTGGATGGGGAGATAAGTGTTTTGTGAATGTTGAAGCTAGGGCTTATACTTGTAGAAGATAGGAGCTTACAGGTATGCCATGTAAACATGTTGTTGCTGCCAATCGGTATATGAGCTTTAATGGAATGCAAGTAGGATCTGTAGAATCATGGGTTCATCCATGTTACTTGCTTAAGACTTGGTAAGAAACTTACAAACACACCATCGAACCCATAAATGGTTATCAACATTAGGAAAAGTCAAATGTACCCACAAGCATTCTTACACCTAACATCATAAACCATTAGGTAGGCCACGAAAGAAAAGAACTAGGGCTTTTACTGATAATGATGATAATGATAAAGATAGTACATTGCCACAGTCTAGTAGGAGTGTAGTTTGTGGTATTTGTGGCAATGTTGGACACAACAAGAAAGCATGTCTTGGGCAAGGAGGTGTAACAGGAAGTCAAGGCAGTACCCATCGGTCTTAAAAAAATAGGTTCATCCCAGCCAAATGTTCCATCAAAGAAGAAGACAAAGGTTAAAGGTAACAACTTTGAAGAAAATGAACAAGCTCAATGTCAAACTGATGCTGAATCTGAAAATCATGCGCATGAAACTTGTGGTCAGTCTGAACGTCATTTTCAGCCAAGAAGTATGGTTCAGTATGGTTCAGTCTCAATCTGTAAGTCAAGTTGATGCTGCTTCTGATGTGACTCCAAAATAGTTGTGGACTAGGAAGAAGATTATAGCATCAAAGATGGCTTCACCAAAAAAAAAAATGTATGTTATGTATTTCAAAGACAATGTTTTTCATCGAATATGTAATTCCTAGACAATATTTGCTCTTTAAACAATGTGTGTTTCTGAACTTTGTAGACTACAAAATTTATGCATTTGGAAATATATCCATTTGCATTATGTAAGAAATCATCTCATGTTAGTCTATGGAATAATTGAGTTTTAAATATATCCATTTGCCACTTTACCCATTTCTACATATTGTTGCAAGTTCATACTCATATTAATTGATGACTTTTACAAAGTCAATTACTGTCATTACACATGTAAGTAAATGAATTTTTTTGGCAAGGACCTATTAGTGAACCAATAAAGGTAGCACAGTACAACAAAACCATAAAAGGAAAACAGTATTAATACTGTTAGCCAAGTACCAAAGTAGATGAAGTTAAGATTTTGTAGTAGTCAACCAACATTGATGCTTCCTAAACACACCTTACAAATTACTGAACATAACATTTGCTTTCTAAAACACAAAATCCAGTGAGTTTCTAAACCCACTAAATAAAACATAGACAAACGAAAATGATGACTATCCACGAGAAAACACAGAAGTTCCTCAAACGGAAAACTTTCTCCTTCTCAAGAAGGAGATCAACTAGGGATGCTTAGTGAGCAGCCTTTAGCTAGTTTGCCCTGGCGATCGAGTTGACAACCTCCATTGTCTCAGCAATGAGGCCGGCTTGGCGTTCTTGTAATGCTGCCTCATTCCGGTGAATGTGTCTCTTCAAGTAGAGTATCACCTCCTTTGCTCTCGTTTCCATGGGTGGATCGTACCACCCATTGATTGGACATCTTGATCCATAAAAAGCAAAAATCAAAAATTGGGGATCACTTTGAAGCTTAAACTCATAACTTGAAAATAAACTTTTAAGCTAAAACAACACTTAAACCATGATTAAACTATAAACATAACATTTTAACTAAAAAAAATACAACACTTAAACTTTATATTAGAAATAATTTAAAGTCTCCAAACCTCTACTCGACATGCATAGTAACGCCTTCCGGCGTTGACATTGTCCCAACATGTCCTGACCACCGCCCGCCTACCATAACCACAACACACCATTATTAAGATTTGATCGAAAATATTAAATATAAGATTTTATGAGAGAGAGGAGAGTTTAGGGATGAGTTGTGAAAACGTTTAGATATTAATAGCCTAAAATTGCTGTAGCAACCACAGAAGTTGTGTTGTACTCACACGGTTTAATAAATTAGCAAAAATTATGAAATGACGATTATGTCTTTGGGCTAAAGACAAAATGAAACGGAAAGAAACGGGTTTGACCAGAGCATTACGGGTCATCAAGTATATTTGTGCCGACGCTACCAACAATCTCATTAACATTGCGGTAATTTACTTCTTCTTCTTTTTTAAGTCTCTATGTGTATGTTTTCATAAACGTTATATTTTGATTATTTTACATCTTTTATATAATAAAATAAAACCCCTATTAGGAATTTTCCATTTCAAAAAAATTAATTCATACCTTATTTAGTAATAATTGTATTTTGAAAAAGAAAGATTATTAACATTTTATGTTTATCCATAACACAAGTAGAAGATAAATACAAAAAATATAGATAAGATACAATTAATACAAGTAGAAGATAAATACAAAAAATATAGATAAGATGGAATTAATAGTAGGATTAAAATTTTTAAATAATTATCTTTAATAATAAAAAAAAACTATAATTAAAAATCATAAATCAAACAAAACAAAGATTAAATTATTTGTTTTTTAATAAATAAAAATATATGATTAATAAATTTAAAAAAACTCGCGCGTACGCGGGCATTATAACTAGTTCAATATATAAATGTTATGCGATATACTAAATTAAAATATCACAACTACAATTATTTGTTGATATATCTTTTATATAATAAAACAAAACCCTATTGGGAATTTTCCATTTCAAAAAAATCAATTCATACCTTATTTAGTAATAATTGTATTTAAAAAAAATATTTTCTTATTAGTTAACATTTTATATTTATCCATAACACAAGTAGAAGATAAATACAAAAAATATAAATAAGATACAATTAACACAAGTAGAAGATAAATACAAAAAATATAGATAAGATACAATTAATAATAAGATTAAAAATTTTAAATAATTATCTTTAATAATATAAAACTATAATTAAATATCATAAATTTGTTTTTTAATAAATAAAAATATATGATTCAAAAAAATTTAAAAAACCCGCGCACGCGCGGGTATTACAAGTAATACTACTTATACAAGACTTAGCAAAATCAGTCTCGTTCAAAAAAAACACTTTAATAAACACCTTCCCTCTCCTCGAAAAACCCCAAACCAAACACCATTTCCCGCCAAATAAAATGCGAATCGCCGAGATCTCATCACAAGACCACCACGAACTACCATCACCGTCACCATCACCATCACAATCACAGTCATCCGATCTCCTCACTAAACTAGAATCCATAACTACCGATATCGAACATCACTCACCTGAATCACCCCTACCTCAAACCCTAACCACCACTCTCCGTCACATTATATCTCAATTATCGCCACTCGCACCGTTCCACAACGCTTTCAACCTCCAAATCTGGAAATTAAGTTACCGATTATGGAACACTTGTGTCGATTTGTCCAATTTTGTCCGGTCGGCGACTTCTGAAGTTACCGAAGAACACGCCAAATTACGACAGGTATACAAATCATTTTTATCATTATAATGATAATAATACTAGTACTTAACGCGCTATATTATTGCAGGTATCGGCTGATTTACTGTTAATAGCTGTTGATGTGACTGGTGTACGGTCTCCGTATTTCAAATGTGCGTCGTTTTATTATAAGACTGGGATGATTTGGTATGAGCTATGTAGGTATGATTTAGCTAGTACTTGTTTTGAGAAAGCAACGGATTTGACGGCGAAAGTTGAGGTAACGAGTGTGACGGATCGTGAAGAGCGTAGGTTGCTTCTGGATTTGAATATAGCAAGAGCGAGGACTGCGTGGGAGGTTATGGATAGGAATCTGGCGATTAATTTGTTGAATAGGTGTAAGAAGGTGTTGTTTGGGATTGGTGAGAATTATATTGCTTTAGCGAATCAGTATATGTGTTTTGGTAAATCAGTGTTGTCGAAAAATGATGTGGCAGGTGTAAATGAGGCGTTGAAGTTAATGAGTGAGGCTTTGGAGCTGTGTGAGAAAGGGTTAGGGAGTGTGAAGAAGGTTGAGGAGACGGTTGCGTTGAAGGAATTGAGGTTGAAGACGTTGAGGTTTATGGCGGCGTCTCATTTGCAGAGGGATGAGTTTGAGAGTGTTTTGAAGTGTGTGAAAGTTTTGAGAGATGGTGAGAAAGGGGAGAATCATCCGAGTTCGAGTGTTTTAACAATGAAGGCTTGGTTGGGGTTAGGAAGGTATGGTGAGGCGGAGAAGGAGTTGAAGGGTATGGTCGTGAATAAAGGGATTCCGGAGGGTGTTTGGGTATCGGCGATGGATTCGTATTTACAGGCGGTGGGGACGTCTGGGGCTGAGACAGCAATGGGGGTGTTTTTGGGACTTTTAGGGAGGTGTAACGTCAGTGGTGGTGCGGCGATTAGGGTGGTTCAGAGAGTAGTTGGTGATTGTGTAAATGGTGAGGGAGCTAGAGTTAGGGTTAAAGTGGTTGGTGAGTTTGTGTCGAATGATAAGGTTGTTGCTCTTTTTTCTGGAGAGCAGGCTGCAAAGGAGCGGTCTGGCATGCACGCTCTTCTCTGGAATTGGTATGATGCTTTTCTTTACTGTTTCACATAGAGATTAAATGTGATTTTACTTTCGAATTACACAGGACAGAGAGCGTTAATGAACCTTTATTTCATTATAAGCTTTTGACTGATGCAATATTATGCTTTCTAGATAGCGTACACCATTTTTTAGCTGTATTTGCTGCAACTTGTCACACCATCGTACAAAAAGGGGCAAAGTATAGAACATGAATTTACTAAGTGGGTATATTGGTGCCATTTCTATGTTGGGATTAATGTAAATCTAGATATCTTTAATATTTGCAAAAATTATCATATCACCAAGTCTGAAGAATGCTGTGGGCTTGTAAATTGATAAATTTTCTGTGCAAAGGAATTTGTTATTGTTAATGGAAAATTAAATTTGCAAGGATACTGAGATATGTAGTAATTGTGCTGCAGTGCGGCAGATCATTTCCGATCAAAGGATTATGAGGTCAGTGCAGAAATGTTTGAGAAGTCTCTTCTATATGTCCCTCACGACTTAGAGAATAGATCTCTTCGGGCAAAGGGCTTTAGAGTATTGTGCCTATGTTATTTAGGCCTGTCTCAGCTGGATAGAGCTCAAGAATACATTGATGAGGCTGCTAAGGTACACCGAATTCCTGCAACAACTTCCGGCTGTGATAAAATTAAGATTTTGTCAATTTTTCTAGATAAGAAAGAAAAGAGCATGATATTATGATAGCCTTATTATGTTTCCATGTTCATTCCTTAACTTTTTGTATTTCACAACTGCAGCTGGAACCTAACATTGCTTGTGCTTTCCTGAAGGTATGCCCCCTTTATGTGCTTTGTTTTAATGAAAGGCGTACTGATTTTGATATGATTGAATTTTGATTCAGTCAAGCACCATTACTACTGTCAGTGATATTTTTCTCAATTGCAACAATTTCTTGTTTGGAAAGTTTCTTAGATAATAATCACATTTTCGCCTATTATTATGATTGCAAACAAATTATTGGTACTAATTCTGGCCATAACATGTCTTTCTCTTATGCTTACTGAATGAAAATTCAATATACTTTAAAAAAGTGAAACAATTATTATTGAATCATGTGTTAACGCAAAAGTTGCAGTTTTCATTGACCCGGGAGTAAATCTAATTTTGTTATCTGTTACATCAATATCTCTTTCTCAGGGATGGTTGATCAATATCTGACCTTCTTATTAACATGTTTGAACTTCTGCAGTTCAAGATCTATCTGCAAAACAACGATCATAATGGAGCTATTACTCAAGTGCAAGCAATGCCAACCTGCACTGATTTCACCCCTGAGTTCCTCTCACTATCTGCCCATGAAGCTATTGCTTGTCGTGCTCTTCCTGTTGCAGTCGATTGTTTATCCCGTCTTTTAACCTTCTTTTCCATGGGAAAACCAATGCCAACAACAGAAGTCATAGTTTTCCGAACCCTTATAACAATTCTTATTCAAGAACCTAAAAACGAGTCTGAAGTCCTCAAATACATGAAAAGAGCCCACACTCGTTTTTCTGATCTTGGACCTGAGCGGTTTTTTGGGACAGGTGAGGTTGGAAGAAGGGAACGTAACTGGTTTGCTTTAAACCTGTGGAATATTGGATTGAAAAGTGGCCAGGAAAAGAATTACAAACTCTGTGGTGAGCTTTTCAGTATCTGTGCAGAATATTATGGTATCACAGTTGATGGAGAAATAGAGGGAAACAACTTGATGGTATGCAAGTCACTGATATTAGCAGTTTCTGCCATGTTAGCTGGTGAAAAGCTAAGCATGAACCCATTGCTGGACAATGAAGTCAAAGAAGCCAATGAATTGCTGGAAAGAGCTGGAAAGGTACTAGTTTCTAGTTAGATTTCTTAAAACAGAAACTTAGAGTTGGTAACTTCAACCCCTTTCCCTATATATGGGTCAGTTTTGGTATTATCTGATATTTAACGGGTCAAACAGGTAATTTAAAAAAAAAAAAACCCTAACGGAAATGGGTCGAAAGTCAGATGTAAAACTTTAAATTATGCTTTTTATGGTATAGTTTTTGTATCAGATTACTCATTTATATGATTTTGGAAAAGTCTATAAATTTGTGTTTGTTGCCAGCATGGCCTAACATGTTTTGACTTGTACCAATATAGGGGCCCTTTTGATCCGTTGCACCTGTAACCCCTGCCCATTCTGCTACTTCTATGGAAACTCGGTTAATCGATTTATTTACTTTGATGCAGATATTAATGTCTGGCTCTGCTAAATCCCATCTAGTTGATGATCAAACCACCACGATTGAACCCCAATTCTACTTTATATACACATTAAGCACATACGCTCTATACACAAGACTTGATGACACAGAATCAAAGCAACTTCTCTTGATAAAGAATTATGCCAACTCAAAATATTGCAACCCGAATCACCTCCTTCAGATTGGTCTTAACGCATCAGAAGGACCAAGACCAAACATTGAAGTAGTCACGTTTTGTCTCAACACTTGCATATCTTCACTCCTTTCATCTTCATCTCCAAATTATCAGACGGTCGCTCTCATTCTCAGGAAACTCATTACCATCACTGGTTTTCATAAAAGCAATGCAGATCATGATGGTGATGATGAAGATGGGGTGTATGGGATGTACAAAAAAGCATACAGGATCATGGTAGGGTTGAAGGCAGGGGAGTACCCTATTGAGGAAGGGAAATGGCTTGCCATGACAGCATGGAACCGGGCAGCTTTGCCACTGAGGTTGGGGCAGGTGGTGGAGGCAAAGAAGTGGATGGATATGGGGTTTCAACTGGCAGGCAGGGTTTCGGGCATGGATACATATAAGTCTTGTATGGAGGACTTTGTTTCCGGAGTTGAAAAGAAAGTTCAGCCTCAGGGCCATCTCATTGTTGGAAGCTAGAGGTACTTCTTTAAGTCAAGTTTTCTAAAGATAGATCATTTTGAGTGTTATAATGGTACAGCGTTTACGGTATGAAATATAAGAGATGATCATATGGATTTGATTCATTTTGTGACAACCAGACCCACTTTAGTTTTAGTTGTGAATGTGATTTTTTTTCTTGATGCAACTCTTTATTAGTATGTTTATAATACCATCGTAATACGCCTTTAGATGATATGAACTTATGAAGGTTATCAGACTATTGAGGAATGTTGGGTTGGACTTGTATATATTCCATGAATCATGGTTTTGTGTTTTTTTTTTGGGTTGTTGTTGTTGTTGTTGTTGTCAACTTGTCTTTTGAAACGGTAAATTTAACTCATACCCTCCAAAAATCCGAAGTGACCAAATTCGACAACCTAAAAGATGTAAAATTGACTTGGTAGTGTCAGCTGTCTATGGGGTAAAGAAGTGGGAATTTTTGGGTTCATCCTTAGGACTGGCAAGTACATCAAAGTTCTATTGTAGTTAAATAGAATGAAATAACTAATTTCTTTACGTGCATTGGGTGGACTTGTGTAATGTTTTGAATATGTAAGGCCGAGAATCCATAAGTTTCTATGTATCTGAGGCGAGGAATACATGCTTGTAAGGTGGAGCTAATAAGTTAAGTATAATAAGTGTTTTTGACACGGCATTGTGTTCAGTTTATTTTTATGGCATTGAAGTTAGGACTTTGTTTTTCAAATTCAAAATGCTAATCAGATTGTGATGTCTCAATGTAATTATTGCCTTCACAGTCATTACAAGTAAATGCGTTTTGACATAGCCTTTTCAATTTTAGTTTTTCCAAGAAGACACTTTGGGCAAGATACTTATTTGGAATTTTACTATTGCCTTCAGTCATTACAAGTAATTAGTGATACTGATTTTGGGTGCAAATATTCTCAATCACATAATAGACCTTTTCGATATTTATATTATTTCATTATACTTTGCATTTCAAAATGGGTACAAAATGAATTAAAGACAATTATCCAAAACCAAATATATGGATAAGGAGAAAATCTATCCAAAAAACATGTGACCCAATAGCAAGTGTACATGTGTATGGAAATATCTTTTTTAGAACCACTAATTAACGACCAAAAGATATCCAGTTTGCCAAGTCACAGTGTCTTTCCCCTACTATAACACATTTGATTTGGCCATAGTTGTAGAGCAAATTGAGCTTCAGAAACTAAAAAAAAAAAAAAAAAAAAAAAAGATACAAGTGAATTGACCAAAATGGCGACAGCAGCCTCAACCATGGCCAGCCAACTCAAAGGCAGTTTTGCAACTTCATTTACAAGAGGGCTTGTTACTCCCAAGGGCATTTCTGGTTCACCTTTTAGAGTCTTGCCTTCTTCTCGTAGATCCACCTTCACCGTCAAAGCCGTCCAAAGCGAAAAGGTTTTTCTTCATTTTCATTTATATCTATAAACTTGTATGTGTTAAATAAACTTTAGACTACTTTTAGCCTATCTGACTAGTTTGAAAACTAAAGTTTTGAATCTGCCCATCTGTGCCAACCCAGAACGACCAATCCATAAGCAAGTCATTGCTAATGATGCACAAGTTTTATGAATTCATTTAATATATGTTGTTCTTTCTCGTCTAATTGAATATATTTCTATGTCTAGCTATTAGTAAACTGTCCTAAACAGTAAACACCCTTTAAGGTTTTAATGGTTGATTCAACGCAAACTAAGACTGAAAAACATTAATAAATGGTAACAATGACAATGTTTAAACAAGTGATTAATGATTTTGATATACTCTGCAGCCCACTTACCAAGTGGTTCAACCCATCAACGGTGACCCATTTATTGGAAGTCTTGAAACTCCAGTGACATCTAGCCCATTGATCGCGTGGTACCTTTCGAACCTCCCTGGATACCGGACTGCGGTCAACCCATTGCTACGTGGTGTTGAAGTCGGTCTAGCTCATGGGTTCTTTCTAGTTGGCCCATTTGTGAAAGCAGGCCCTTTGAGGAACACAGAGTATGCTGGCGCAGCTGGATCGCTAGCTGCTGGTGGATTAGTGGTGATTTTAAGCATTTGCTTGACAATGTACGGGATTGCATCATTTAAAGAGGGTGAGCCATCAATCGCACCATCGTTGACATTGACCGGGAGGAAGAAGGAACCCGACCAGCTACAAACAGCCGATGGTTGGGCCAAGTTCACTGGAGGGTTCTTCTTTGGTGGGATTTCTGGGGTCATTTGGGCTTATTACCTACTCTATGTACTTGACCTTCCTTACTATGTTAAGTAAGTGAGATTTTAAAGTTTAGGCCTCTTTCAATGAGGTTGGATTGTGAATTATGGAAAGTTGTATATTAAGGGGATGAGGATCTTTTGAAAGATATTTTTCATGTTGTTTCAGATGTTTAAATCTAATGCTCGTATATAGTTGTATTATGCTTATTGCTTCTAATTCAACACTTGAAATGATAAGAAACCACTCGCATACTAGAGGTTCTTTGCCATTTGATTACCCTTCTATGGGGTAAATTTCACTTGCTCATATGATCACGAATCCCACAAGCTGTTAGGATTCCTACGGCCCAGAATCTTGCCAAGTAACATAGAGTTTCATTCTAAACCAATTGGTAATATAAGTAGTCAACCAAGCTTATATGTTAACTTTGAAACTTTATTTTCCACTAATGTGGGATCAGGTTTGCACACCCAACATAAAACACTCACGAACGTGACTAGAGAATTTAGATTTCCAAATAAGCTGGGGCTATAATACTAATTCTTGTTCTTACGGTTTACCTGTACATAATCGTTTGGACGGTCCATGGGATGTTTAAACCATTCGTCTACTTGCTCCGCAAAGGCTGTTGGTCCCTTTCACTTGGTTAACTATAACTACAAAGCTAAAGTAACCAAGTTATATGACTTTAAACAAAGATGTATAAAATGATTAACAATAAAGTAACGTAGATATAAGAGACAATATTTTTCAACGTTTAATTCTTTATTAGAAGTTAATAAAAAAGAATCGTACCCAAGTGTTTGCGGAATAACACTTGGGATTGAAAACGACAAGTATGGTATTGACTCCTCACTAAACTCAAAAAATGTTGAGTGACAACTTTCAGGACCCACTGAGCTATCTCAGGGGTTATGTTGTTCTTTGGAGAAGTAAAAGTGGTTTGTGAATGCTTTGCATTAATTGCACAAACTTGTCAACTTTTACTCCTCTCTTATGCTACCTATTTATACACAAATGTGAACAACCCTATTATACAATGGACCTAAGTGTTCCTCAATAAAATCTTGATAGATTTTATTCTCTGGCAAGGGAAACTTCTTTGAGTTAAGTCCAAAAGGCACTTTCTGATGACAGCCTGGTTTTAACCATTTAAGGAAAGTTTGACCTTAAAGTGATAAAGCACTTTAGTGAAACAGATCAAACTTTCCCGCCCAGTCCCGCCAAAACTTCAGTCTTCTAGTCATCAGTCTTCAGTACCATGAAGTTGTTGAGGAGTCTTGGGGTTTAGTGAGTTATTGTCATCCTCACTGAACCCATCACCTTCTTCTTGGCTTAGATCACACTTCACTGAGTTCCGCCTCACTGAATGGAGAACCTTTCTTCTTAGGCTCGGTCTAAGCATCCTAAAGATGACTCACTGAGTTACTGTTCACTCAGTGACTTGTTTACACTTATGTTATTTTACGTTCAAATCCTTGTTAGAAGAAGATTGGGGAATTCAGTGACCCAACAATCTCCCCCTATTTGAACATACAAATAGCCTAAGTGTTTCTTGATTCAGTGTGAGTTGGCAGGGGTCTTCATCTCTTACTGAATGTTGTTGTAATTATAAGTAGGACACATAATTTAAACAAAACATCAAAGTTTATTCATATTTATTACAAGTCCTACAAATTACAAAAAAAAAAAGAAAAAGATAGTTGTTGCAGATCAGATGTTCAGGTGGTATCCAAGGTTTTCAAGCTTTGCTTTCTTTGATCTGAGTAGGTGTCTTTCAGGATGTTCATTGATCATTGCTTCCAAGTCCTGGCAGAATCTTTTGTTCTCATCACTCTTGATGGGGGACGCCAACATGAGGTACATGAGCATAACTTTAATTCCTGCCTTATCCATATCAGACCACCTTTGGAACGCCAAGCTTCCATACTCATCAGTGAAGCATAAGCCTCTTTCAGAAGCTTCAAAGACCGCATTGTTTACGAATGTGATCCCTTCAGGAAGCGACCTGTCACACACTAACCCTGGTACTTTGATCTCAGGCTCCATCTCAATTTGCTTCCTTTTCCTCTTGGAAGCCTTAGATGGAGCAGTCTCTTTTGCTAAGTCAGAAAAAAGTGAGGGAATGTTAAGAGCTTCAGGCATTGCTCTCAGTCTGTCGTACCTTTCCTTCAGTGATTCGAGAAGTTTAGGAACCACAACATTGTTCTTTTTGGCAATGATAGAACGAAGCTCATCAAGCTCAGTGATGCCAAAGTCAGCAAACTTGAAAGGCTTGTGGACGTCAAGTATTCTTTTATCACGTCCCCTGAAGACGGTGACCATTGCAGGATCGGTGTTTCTATGAATTTGAATGTCAGTGATGGTTTCAGGCCTTAACCTTTCTTTCATTACCCAAGTATACTTTTTGATCCTGTGTTTTCTGATTTGAGCGTCCTTCCTGAGCTTGTTTTCCTGTTAGGAATACAAATATTCATGTAAAAGTCTCGGTCACCTAATGATTGTAATAGCATTAAGTTAGCTCGTAGGTAGTTTGTTTATTAGTTAATTAGTATTAGTTTAAGTAACATCGTGGAAGAAGGACGGGTCTTCACCCACTATATGCCTGATCCACAGCCCGGGAGTGGGCGTTATATTGTAAGTATAAATACCCCTCTCCACATGTGGAGAGGGTTGGACCTTCCACTTAATCTCAATCTAATATTTCTCTTTTTCTCTCAAGGTTCCTTTCTTTCTTTCTTTTCTCTCCTCCTCCTCATTTCAACGATTCACAAATCACCTCAAAAACATGTTTCATACATAGTTAGTATTCTACAATTGGTATCAAGAGCCAAGGTTTCATCTTAGGGCCTTGTAGAATCAAATTTGATGATGTTTTGAGTGGTTTTGTGAGTTTGGAGTCACTTTCTTGGAAAACATCTTGGTTTAATCTCTCTAGTGTTGTTATACATGTTTGTGATGTACTTTTATGTTCATTAGTGTTTGTAGAACATTGTAGTTTAGTTTGTGTTACCATATCATTAAGCTATTTGAAGTTTGGAGTTGATTATGGGCGGATTTCTTTGTTGCGTTTAAGTCCACTGTTTCATTGCTTGGTTGCGGTTAAGTTCTGATATCTGCGGTTAACTTGCTGCGTTTACTATTTCGGGAATACAAACAAAACGCAACGATAGTGACAGTTTTGGACCATTGTCACTGCGATTAGTTATCTGCCTGCGATTAGTTATCTGCGGTTAACTATTCTGCGGTTGGGTGCTTTCTGCGGTTTGTGTCCTGCGGTTATTATCTTTGGTTTGCGGTTGACTTGGATTGCGGTTAGATCATTCTGCGATTGGATTTCTTTTCTGCGGTTTGGTATTTTCTAAGGTTAGTGTTCTGCGGTTAGGTCAAGTTGTGGTTAAATTGTCCTGCGACTAGTACCTTACATTGTGAGTATCTCCCACTTTTGGTTTGGTAATTTCTAATTTGTGATGTCGACAGCTTCCGATGACATTCAAGCTGCGGGGTCTGACACCCGACCTCCGATGTTGGATAGAACTGACTATGAATCATGGGCTAAAAGGATACGTCTGTACTGTCTGGGTAAAGATAACGGGGTTAGCATCTTGAAATCCATCGATGAGGGACCCTTTCAAGTGGGTACTACTAGAGACACGGTTACAGAAGCAACTGATCAACTACCGGCCGTATTTGGTCCTGATAGACCTCTCACTTACAATGAGTTGTCTGAAGAAGAAAAGAAACGCTATGATGCAGACATCAGAGCATCAAATATCATCATTCAAGGCCTTCCCAAAGATGTCTACAAACTTATCAACTACAACACTGAAGCAAAGGCGGTCTGGGATAATGTCAAAATGCTTCTTGCAGGGTCTGAGTTAACTAAAGAAGATCGTGAGTCACGGCTATACGATGAATTTGAGCATTTCAAAATGAATCCAAGTGAAAGCATCACTGACTATTACGTCAGATTTCACAAGCTGGTCAATGATATGAGAGCCATCAAGATGACAACGCCCAACATACAGCTTAATTCCAAATTCGTGAATAACATGGCACCTGAATGGGATAGGTTTGTCACAGCTGTTAAGCTCAACAAAGGTCTCAGGCATACCAATCATGAACAGCTTTATGCATATCTCCAACAACATGAGAAACATGCTGCTTATGATCGGCTAATGCGAGAAAAACTCAATCCGTCTGCAACAAGTGAATCTCTTGCTTTTGTCTCCAATGTTCAACAACCTAATCAAACCTCAAATGATCAACCTCAACCATCACAATCATCCTCCAGGACTACTCTAACCAATAGTCAATCATCAACTCCCTCACTATCTGCTTTGAACACACAACTTGATTCTGGGTATTCTCACACTGACATGATGATTGATAATCTCTCCTACCAAGTTTCTCTACTAGTTCAACAGTTCAGGGCTGCACTTCCATCTACTAACAACCAACTCAGAATCTCATCTAATCCACGTAATCAGGCAGTCATTGAAGATGGTCGGGTGGTGGTGCAGAATGTGCAGGGAAGACAGAATTTCAACCAAAGAAATGCTGGTAGAGAGAATGGGCAATACAGAGTTGGGAATGCTCTTCAAGCACAAGCTAAGCAGCCGAAATGCTATAACTGCGGAGGGTTGGGCCATATTGCTAGGAATTGCACTCTCCCAAAACGTCCCCAAAACTCTGAGTACTTCAAAGACAAGATGTTGCTGATGCATGCACAAGAAAATGGGACTGTGTTGGATGAAGAAGCTTTGCTCTTTCTGGCTGGTAATGATGGGAACACCTTTGATGCTGATGTGGATGATCAACCTGTTCAGGACATGGCTCTTAATGACCCAAATATCTTTCAAGTTGAAGAGTGTGATGCATTTGACTCAGACGTGGATGATGAACCAACTGCTCAAACAATTTTCATGGCTAATCTGTCTGCAGCAGCATCCTCTTCACAGCATCCTAATTTATCCATCACGTCTGCTATATCTGAGGTACCAACATCTCCTAATCACGATCTGAATGATCCTACACCTGTACAGGGGGCATGTGACTCTGTACAACTCAAGAATATTGTCAACACAAACGTCACTGATATGGGTAATACCAATAATATCCCATATGAAATGTATGTGAATGACAATGGACCCCCAGTTGTACCAAGTGACATGCCGTCTATTGATTCTAGTAAACATGAGGTATATGAGCACTCGATATACAACCCTGATGACTCCCTGATCACTAGAATTAACACCCTTAAGGACCAAGTAAACATTTATGAGCAGCGTGCTAAGTTTGAGCTGAATGAACGTGAGCAGAAAATGGAATGGCAACTGCGTACTTACATATCTGAAAACAATTCCAAACAAGAATCATTAAAAAGGGAACTAGTTTCTTTAAAGAACCAATTGGATCAAACCATCAAACAAAAACTAGAGGTTCAAAAAGGTTTGACTACAATCAAACTAGAATTCAAAGATAAAGAAACTAAACTTCTAAGTGATTTCTCAAAATTAAAAATGTTGAAAAATAAATTGGAAGATAAGTTGTACACACAGGGCCAAACCATTCAATCTGCTCAAATGATGGAAAACCACAGGAAGCTAAGTGATGAATTTAGTGAACAAGATACCTCCAAACCCAAAGCAAGATTCCTTAGAATAGGTCTAGGTGCACAACCTGCATTATATGATGCAAACACTATGCTTGAACCTAACCATGCCCCTCCTGATACACGATCCTATGACCACATCAATGAGGCAGAGGATAGAACTAGGGCAAAACTTGCTGAACGTTTAAAGGATCCTAAATGCATTGCTAAGAATACTGTGTTTCACTATGATTATGCAAATGACAATCATACTGCAATTTTTGTTCCTCAAAAGAGAATTCTTCCTGAAAAAGTGTTTTGGAATATTGACATTGAGAAAATGCAAGCTGAAAAAGTTGTAGGTAACACACGCACTATGTTTAGAATTGCTCACCCAACTGCCTATCCCCTGAACACACCTAGGCACCTTGTACCTTTCACTCTTCCCACACAATGTAATACTCTAATTGGGCTGTATGTGCTAGGTCAATTGTTCAATGACTTTGAGAAAACCTGTAAAATAAGAATTACACCTACAGGGATTACAGAAGGGGAAAGGGGTTTTGAGCAAACAAAACAGTGTTACCTAACTGAAGTTATGCCATTTTTTAAACTTCTCAAAGAACATTTTGAGGGACTTAAAAACACCATTAATGATGATGTGACTCAAATGAAAAAGGCTTTTGATGAAGTGGAAAGTGAGCGTAACCAACTAGCTATTGATCTCAAACACAGTGAAATTGACAGGAAAAACATTCTCATCATGAATGAAAATTTGATTGCTAACTGCATTGCTAAAGATGTGTTTTATACTGTTACCGACTCTGCGCTATCTGCTCGACAATTTCATGAAATGTCGGTTACTTTGAATGTCTTCCAAAATCGTGTGATTGAGCTTGAGGGGGAGAATTACAAACTTACTGAAAAAAATTCAAAACGATGATCATGATAACATGGTCAGGAATTTCTCAAAACTAGAAGTTGATAATCTGAACCTACAATTAAAATATCAACATCTAGAAGAAAGCATAAAAATATCAAATGCCAAGATATCTTCGGATGCTCCTGAGTTTGATACATGTTTTGAATTAGCCAAAAAGGATGAAGTAATTCAAGCTCACTCAACACACGATTCGGAAGTTGAAGGTCCAAATTGCACAAATAAAATCGAACATAAGCGATGTGACCAATACCAATTACCAGAAGTCGATAGATTCTCAAAACTTTCAAAAACAGGGCATTATCAATGAACTACAACATGAAAATGAGTGGCTTTGTGCTGAAATGTCTAACGCTAAACAACGTTATAAAGAATTGTTTGAGTCTATTAAAACAACACGTGACCAAAACAATGAAAGAGTCACTTCTTTGTTAAATGAAATTGAGAATCTAAAGACCATGGTGAAGGGTAAAATGCCCGCTGTTTCATGTGATCATGCAATTTCCAATGTACATGCTTGTAATAAATATGCGTGCGATGCTGTGAATGTTTCTCTTCCCCTTAGGAACAATAAGTTAGTTCATAACAACTATCTTAGAAATCTTAAGGAGTGTCTGGCCATACTTAGAGAAACCATTGAAGATGAGAGGATTTCTAAACCACTTGATGATGTTATTATTGGTGCATGCTTCCTCACTAATAGGGCCCAGGAATTATTAGAATATGCCATAGGATCATGCCCCAAGAATGATACCAGGTCGGATAGGACAATTGCATTGCACCCTCTAAGTGGCAACAAGCATGTCACAGTTGACTTTCCCCAAACCATGTCACAATCCTCCATCTTGATCACCAGTAAACAAGTAGCAACTAATCAGACTAATGTTCCAATCATTGCTTCTACAGGAGTAAAAGGTGTATCTAATGCTAGCAAGTCACAGCCTAAGTGCAATACAAAGAATGATAGGACTTTGCCGGCTAAGAGCTCACTTATGAAGGAAGTACAAGAATCATCTAGGAACAATAAAGTGTTGCTTAGTGAAAGGAATCGAGTTGATTCAAACATTTGTGTTAACAATGATGTAATTAATTCGAATTCTGATGCTATTTGTAAGACGTGTAACAAATGCTTATTTTATGGTAATCATGATGCATGTGTTGTGTCCTTTCTTAAATCCACTATGAAATCTCCAGTTATGAATGTTTCTAGTGTTAAACGGGCAAAACAAGTATGGAATAAAACAGAAAAAGTTTTCACTAATGTTGGTTATCAATGGAGACCTACTGGAAGGAAATTCACTCTGAGGGAAAAGTGCCCAGTGACTAGGATTACTAACTCTAGAGTTGTGCCTATTAGGAAGTGGAGACCTACCGGTAGACTATTTCCAATAGAAGTAATGAATACCACTCCTAGTTCTAGTGCATCAAAATGTGAATACTCTAGTGAGATATCTGTTACTTATGATAATCCAATATTTGTGTGTTCTAACCAAACGGACCCCAAGTGTGTGTGGGGCTCCAGCTTTTTCAGTTATCCACGATTGTCTGGTTTCAAATGCAGGTCGTACAAATCGTCCTTTGGTATTTGGACTCAGGCTGCTCAAAACATATGACTGGAGATCGCTCACGGCTCAAGAATTTCGTGGAAAAGTTTATTGGTACGGTTAGATTTGGGAATGACCATTTTGGATCTATAATGGGTTATGGTGATTACGTCTTTGGAGACAGTGTTATCTCCAGAGTTTACTACGTGGAAGGACTTGGGCACAATCTATTTTCTGTTGGTCAATTCTGTGACTCAGATCTCGAAGTCGCCTTCAGAAAGCACACCTGTTTTGTTAGAGAATTAGATGGTGTTGATCTTCTTAAGGGGAGTCGGGGCACTAATCTTTACACCATCTCCATCGAAGATATGCTACGGTCCTCCCCAATTTGTCTGCTCTCTAAGGCATCCAAGAACAAGTCATGGTTGTGGCATCGTCGTTCAAACCATTTGAACTTCGGTACCATCAATGAACTTACACGTAAGGATCTTGTTCGAGGCTTGCCCAGACTTAAGTATGAAAAAGACCATCTGTGTTCCGCCTGTCAAATGGGCAAGAGCAAAAAGCATACCCATAAACCCAAAACTGTCAATTCAATCATGGAAGTTCTTCTTACTCTTCACATGGATCTTTGTGGACCAATGAGGATTCAAAGTATCAATGGAAAGAAATATGTGCTGGTTATTGTTGATGATTACTCTCGATTCACATGGGTGAAATTTCTACGATCAAAAGATGAAACTCCGGAAACCATCATCAAACTCATCAAGATGTTGCAAGTCCGCCTCAACAAAACAGTTAGAGTCATTCATACTGATAATGGAACATAATTTTTGAACAGACAACTTACTCTTTTTTATGAAGGTGTCGGGATTAGTCATCAAAAGAGCATTCCACAAACTCCTCAACAAAATGGAGTTGTTGAAAGACGCAATCGCACCTTAGTTGAAGCTGCAAGGACTATGCTCATCTTTTCCAAAGCTCCTCTATTTCTTTGGGCTGAGGCAATTGCCAACGCATGTTACACACAGAACCGATCCTTGATACATCCTCTCCACTGCAAGACTCCCTATGAACTGGTTCATGGCAGAAAACCTGATCTTTCGTTTCCTCGAGTTTTTGGTGCACTTTGCTATCCAACTAATGACAGTGAAGACCTTGGGAAACTCAAGGCCAAGGCCGACATTGGTTTCTTCGTTGGCTATGCTCCAGAGCGAAAGGGGTACCGAATCTACAACAAACGTACCAGAGATATAATGGAAACAATCCACGTTACTTTCGACGAGCTGACTGAGCAACCGGTTCCTGGACAATCAAGTTCTGGACCCGTACCTAACCTTTTGTCTCCTGGACCAATTAGTTCCAGGCTTGTACAGAATCCCATCCCTGCTGCTCCTTTTGTACCTCCTACAAGTGAAGATTGGAAGAAACTGTTTGACCCAATGTTTGATGAATACTTTGAACCTCAACAGATGAATGCTCCTGAAGCTACAATGGTTCAACCACCAGATGGGGTGGTGAATGATCAAGATGAAAATAACGGTCCATCCACTTCATTGTCATGGGATTCTGAAGCTCCTGCCATCAGTCAATCGGTTAGCACATCTAATGTCCAACCTTCACCTGCACAGCGAGCGGCAAATGTAGATAATACATCTGAAGTTAATCCTTTTGCTCCACCTGATAATGAGCCGTTTGTTAACATCTTTGCCCCTAAATTATCAAATGATGTAACATCCTCTGACGAATCCAACACGGCTACCTCAGTTCCACATTCTCAACCCCATGAATACCTTCGAAAATGGACCAATGATCATCCTATTGACAACATTATTGGAAACCCTTCACGTCCAGTATCGACCCGCAAGCAACTTGCAACCGACGCATTGTGGTGCTTCTTCAATTCTGTTCTTTCTAAAGCTGAACCAAAAAGCGTCAAGGATGCAATGTCCAAACACTCATGGTTCACTGCAATGGTGGACGAAATTCATGAATTTGACCGACTGGATGTCTGGGAACTAGTACCACCTCCCGAGTGTGCAATGATCATTGCTCTCAAATGGATATTCAAGGTTAAGCTTGATGAGCATGGAGACGTATTGAAAAACAAAGCTAGGCTTGTGGCAAAAGGATATCGACAAGAAGAAGGTATTGACTTTAAAGAATCCTTCGCCCCGGTTGTAGAATAGAAGCCATAAGGATCTTTCTCGCAAATGCTGCAAGTCAAAACATGGTGGTTTATCAAATGGATGTCAAGACCGCATTCTTAAATGGGGATCTGAAAGAGGTGGTGTACGTATCTCAACTCGAAGGTTTTGTGGATCCAGAACGCCCTAATCACGTGTATCAATTAAAGAAGGCTCTCTATGGGCTTAAACAAGCACCCAGGGCGTGGTACGATACCTTGTCTAAATTTCTTCTGGCCAACAAATTCTCCAAAGGCGTTGTTGATCCTACACTCTTTACCAGAAAAACGGGCAAAAACCTCCTACATGTACAAATCTATGTTGATGACATCATCTTTGCCTCATCTGATCCCACAGAATGTGATCGTTTCTCCCAAGAGATGAGTTCCGAATTCCAAATGTCTATGGGTCAAATGTCATTCTTTCTAGGACTGCAAATTTCTCAAAACCCCAATGGCATATTCATCAATCAATCCAAATACGCCAATGAAATTTTGAAGAAATTTGGATTCGACCCCAGTGATTCAGTTGATACTCCTATGATTGAACGATCAAAACTTGACAAAGATGATGTGGGAATTCCGGTCGACCAAAACATGTATCGAAGCATGATTGGCTCCTTAATGTACCTTACTATAAGCAGACCCGACCTTCTCTTTGCAGTTTGCATTTGTGCTCGGTATCAATCCAAACCCACCAAGAAACATCTGGAAGCTGTCAAGAGAGTCTTTCGATACCTTAAAGGAACAATCCACATGGGCCTTTGGTACCCTAAAGAAACTTCTATGGCTCTCACAGCATATTCGGATGCTGATCATGCGGGATGTCAAGACACTCGTCGTAGTACATCTGGGGGTGCACAGTTTTTAGGAAATAAGCTAGTCAGTTGGTCTTCAAAGAAACAAATGAGTACATCTATCTCCTCCACTGAAGCTGAATACATTGCTATGTCATCATGCTGTGCTCAGATCCTCTGGATGCGATCTCAACTTTCTGACTATGGCTTCATATGCAATAAGATTCCCATGTACTGTGACAACAAAAGTGCAATTGCACTCTGCTGCAACAATGTCCAGCATTCAAGAACTAAGCATATTGACATTCGACATCACTTCATCAGGGAGCAAGTTGAGAAAGGAATTGTGGAACTTTAATTTGTGAGGACTGAGTTCCAACTAGCCGATATCTTCACCAAAGCACTTTCTAGGGAACGGTTTCACTTCATCCTCCCACGCCTTAGTATGAAGAGTCTCACACCTGAGGATCTCAGTTGTCTTCAGGAAGATCAAAAGGAGTAAAGGGCTTGCTTCACATATCCTTGTATAGTATCAAATCAAAAAGAAAACAGAAAAATATAAAACCTATAAAAACCATAAAAAGTCTGAAAAATCACAAAAATTCAAAAAATATTCTTCTCTCGACATGTCTCTTGTATAATCGATATTATGTACGTTTCTAGAAATATCATTCAATAATGACACGGAATCATACATAAGCTTGAGCAAGAGTTTTTCGGTTTCAAATAAAGTTGTTTTAAAAAACATGTCGTATCTCAAACCCTTCTTAAATATGGCTTGTAGTCATTTCAGGCTACAACCCGCCTTTCAAAAATATGGTTTGCTATTACTTCAGATAGCAACCCGCTTTTCAAAATGGGGAAAACACGTCGCCAAAAAGATGGTTGTTCCTTTTACCGGGTGAAGTTCACCTGGGCATGGATTACTTTACATCCATGTTTCCTCGATCTAATGTATGTTTCAGTGCATTATTTCTTGATAAAGAAGAGAAGTCTTCTTTTTATCGCCAAATACTTTCCCTTCTATGATTTTTCCGGAGAGTATTTGTGCAAAACTTGGTGGTACCATGAGATTTTAAATGAAAATCAAATTGAATCTATATCTTTGATAAAATTTTTCACTCAATCAATGACGTAACATATTTATGTTTTAAACATCTGTCATTGATTGAGGGGGAGAATGATTTTCAAAAATTTTTATGTATCATCAAAACTCACCACTTTGTACAATACAAAAGCAAGATTTGTGATGGTTATGTGTCATAATGAGTAAATTTTCAAAGAGTTTTCGTTAAAACTTCGAATCTTTTGCAAACTCTTCAAATCTGACACATAACAACCTCCCTCACAGTTTGAGGGATGCAAGTAAAAGTTCCTTTTATCAGAAAACATTAAAAAAATTAACCGCATCTCTCTCCCAAAAGTTTTCTAAAATTATTTAAATCAATTGAGATCAAAAATCTCGAATGATTTGAAATTTTTGATCGGAGGAGAGAATGTGATTTAAATATGAAATCTGATAATCAAAAGTGATCTTTTGTACTCAATAATAGGCTCCCATATATGTGCTAAACTCTTTCGTATATCGATGCACATATTGAGGGGGAGCAAAGGCGTTTGCGGAAGTTATACCAAAGACCGACCATTTATCTTTATGCATGGAGTTATAAGGATGGTTAAGGTTAGGTATGAGTTCCCATGATCCACCAGAACCGGAAGGATCTTCCCAGGGACAATCCATAGATAGATTAGAAGTCCTTAGGAATGAGTGAAAAAAAGGAGAAAAGTGAGAAAGGGAAGAGTGCGGACTGAGATAGAGCTAGGACTGGAACAAACCCAACAAGGTTCTAGTGGTGAAGTCTCAGCAAGCACTGAAGGGGTTGAAGAATTAAAAAGAAATGAAATAAGAAAGGGTGAAAAGAAATAGCCCTCCAATTATTCAACCTTAGGGCAGAAACCGGGTTCAATTCATAATCTACTGGCGGTTACTAAGGTAACACCGGTTGAAGACAAGACGTCATGGACCCAGTGACGCACTGCACCAAACTTCCCAACCACTCAAGTTCTCTTAAAAGAGCTTGTTTCAATCTCACGGGGAACCCTGTGCAATGTATCAACCGCTTAGTGCGAGCTATGTTGATACCTAAAACAGGAGACACCTCCCCAGTCTCCAGGAGCGGATCAAAACGTACTATTGAGTCTAGAGCCATGAGATCATCCATAAATCTCGTTAGGACACATTCCAAATATGCTTATTGTTTCACACAATATGGAAAATAAGATAAAATATTTAGAGTCCTACGCTTTATCCTTGTGGTACTGCCAGAACATCCGAGTGATATGAAAATATTCACAATGAAGATGGAAATCCTTCTAGAGCGAACATCACTCAAGCTCTTGGTAGGTGACATGTGAGATCCATCTTGGATCAATGATCAAGTGACAACCGGAAAGTAACAATGGTGCGATTCATAATTGAATCAAACTTGTTCCAGGATATGGATTGACGGATACTTTTGCTAAAACCTCTCAATGTGCTCACCAACTAATCTTTCGAGCACATTGATTGTGCAAATTCTTTCAAACAAAAGTATTTTTGATGGAAATCTGATTCAAAGCTTAAAACTCTCGTCGTGTCTCAAAATGTTTATCATATGACACGCGAGTGATTTCTATAAATCAATTTCTCATCAATCCGTGAATATCAATTCACCGATTCACTCTATCGTGCTGTCTGCTTTGAGACGTTTCGGTATGAGAACATGCTTAATATGAAGATTCCAAAGTAGATTCTTTGGAAAATTCATTACTACAAGCTGGAAATTCCTGTCAAGGAGAGTCTTCTTTAAAAGAGACTCTACCTGATCATAGGTCGATTTTCACAAAACCGAAGGGTAGTATGTCCTCGCAGAACGAATGACAAAGCCATGTTTGTTCTCTATCTTTATTGCTAACTATTTTATTTCAGGGACACATATAAAGATGGCGTTGATGGCTCCAGTTTCCAGCTGAATCGGGTCAATCCATACCTCATGCTCACACATCCTCCACACTATCAATGAAGATGAGAGTCTTGCTATGACAAATGTTGAGAGACTACCAACAACGTTTTCGCAACTCTGATGAAAAAGTCTCCTGATTCACAAACTCTAATGCAACATCTCCAGATACAGAAGAGTGTGAGCATGATGGTCCTTAGTCACTACATCACATGAAGGCAATACAACTGTGGATGAGCATGGAGATTTACTTTGGCTGATGATCTCAAAGAAGCTCAAAGATCACATATTTCAAAGGAATTCAAATCACAAGTTCGCTTGCTTGAAGTACGAAGTGTGTTGAAAAGTGAGGAATCAGATCCTACGAGCTACAAAGACTAAAGAATGCTTAAAGACCAAAGATCTTAATTTCAAAGGTGACCTCGCTTAGGGGGAGATTGTTAGGAATACAAATATTCCTGTAAAAGTCTCGGTCACCTAATGATTGTAATAGCATTAAGTTAGCTCGTAGTTAGTTTGTTTATTAGTTAATTAGTATTAGTTTAAGTAACATCGTGGAAGAAGGACGGGTCTTCACCCACTATATGCCTGATCCACAGCCCGGGAGTGGGCGTTATATTGTAAGTATAAATACCCCTCTCCACATGTGGAAAGGGTTGGACCTTCCACTTAATCTCAATCTAATATTTCTCTTTTTCTCTCAAGGTTCCTTTCTTTCTTTCTTTTCTCTCCTCCTCCTCATTTCAACGATTCACAAATCACCTCATAAACATGTTTCATACATAGTTAGTATTCTACATTTCCCTTTCCTTTTTGAGAGCATTTAGCTCTTCTTCCTGAGCCTTTTTAAAGGCTGCACCAGCTTGCTCAGTTGCTAGTGCCTCAGTATTCAAACCAATCTTTTCAGCTTCCTCATGAACAACCTGAATGAGAACAGGCTTGCTCATTCTCTCTTCTCCAGCCACCTTTAGTAGTGTCTCAGTCCTTTCCATGTGAGCTTGAATTTCGTCATGAGTGAGATGATGTACTACTCCATTGATTTCAAATGGGACACTAATAGGTGCATCAGGGTCAAATCTGACCAAGGTTGAGGCTGGCTTGAGCACAATTTCAGGACTAGAGGTGGTAGCAATACTTTTGCCTCTGTCCTGTCCGAGAGAAGAGGAGACTGGTTCCTCCAGTGGTGGAACTTCAGTGATTGGTGTGGCTTCAGTGACATGCTCCCCTCAGTGTGAGAGGGCTGTCCAGCTTCTTGTTCAACAGTATTAGGGGCTTCAGTAGCATTCTCCCCCTCAACATTTGCCTGACTGTCAGTGATGGCAAGTGTTGGCTGTACTGAAAAAGAAGTAGATGATCCCTTGAAGGCTTGAAAAATTTTAGTCATCATAGACTTGATATCCTGAGTATCCTGCTGAATGATGGACACCCTGGAGTCAAGTGTAGCATGTGCTTGTTCAAGAGCTGTCATCCTGGATCCCAAGGTCCATGCCAGAGAAGTAGACCTTTGGGACTGAGCTGTCAGTGATTCTTCCATTTTGATGAAGGAAGATTTGAGAGACTCCACAGTAGTGGTGAGACCCTGAAGATTAGAACCCTTTAGCAAGTCAAGTAACTCAGTAAGGGCCACTGAGTTTACCTGATACGTCTCAGATGCCTGAAGTAGCTTCCTGGTGAGTTCAGGATCATCCTTGACCGATTCTTGAACCGACTGAACCCCTACATTCAGCTGGTTGAGGGTTATCAAAAACTGATTCAGGCGAGTGATCATCTGCGTCAGGGAGTGGTTAACTGAGGCATGTTGTTCCCTGACATCTTCATCGAAGTCTTCGACAGCATCTTTGAGATTATGATAGTGAACCGCCTATTCAGTGTGCATGTCAAAGACCTCATCAGTGATCCCCCTGTACAAAATGTGAGTAATCTTTTTGATGAATTTGGTGAAGGTTTTCACAGTGAGAGGAGCCTGATCATCTCCTGAGGACTCTGGCTCGGAATGTGTGTCAGCATCGTCATGGTTAGAAGATTGAGGAGACTGAGGAATTGGTTCAGGGACTGTCTCCTCAAACTCCATGTCATCTCCGGCCTTAAAAACTTCCTCATCACTATTGAATTCATCATCAGAGTACAAAACTGCCTGAGCTTCAGCTAGGGACTGAATCTGCAAAGTAAGGTTATCCGGCTCCTCTTCATAAGAAGACTTGCCTTCATTTTGGCCAGGTCCTGACCCCTCAAATACGGTAGATTGGGTTTTATCTACCTGGTCCTCAGGGTCAGTTCCCGAGTTATGCGCACCTTCGGGGGTGGTTGTGAGTTCCATATCAGCGGGTGGTATGTGTCCCTCTGAATCTTTGTCCCTCGTGACCCCTTCAGGCACTGATGGGTGTTTCTCAGTACCATCACTAGGAGCCGTGATTGTTGTGTCCCTATCAGCGGGTTGTATGTTTCCCTCTGAGTCTTTGGGATGAGTTTTTGTGCCCTCAAACAAAAGCTTTGATTGGTGAATGTCCTCATCAGGTACCTGAGTGGTTATGCCCCCCTTTCCAACAGGCTTGTGCTGGCCTGTCGAAGATTTAGGGGCGAGAACTCCCTGTTACTTGGGTTGTGATTTACCCGAGCCTTTGGCAGGATGTGAATGTTTGTGGGTCCCCATCTCAGTGGGGTAGTGCTGCCCCACCGAGGGTATAGGACCCCTTACTCCCTAATACTCTGGTTGTGATTTGCCAGAGTCTTTAGTAGGATGTGAAGGTTTAGTTGGTTCCGACCCCACTGACTTGTTTATGCCAGCAGGGCCTTTGGGAACGGGTTCGCCCGAGGACACTGAGTGTGATGTCTCAGTGCCCTCCGTTGGCCTTTGTTTTGTGGCCAAAGATTGGCTAATGATCCTAATGGTGTCAGCAGTCAGGGTCTGTTGTTGTTGCCCACTATTGTCAGGCTTAGGGGCAGAGGTCTCAGTGGCGAGTGGCTTGGGTTGAGCCACCTTCCTGGACCCCTGTCCCTTCTTCCTCTTCACCTTTTTGGTGGGAGAGGGAATTGGTGAAACAATGTTGTCACCCTGGATAGCAGTCAGCATGTATGTGGTCAGGGCAACAGGTGTTACCTCATTAGGTCACGTGAGTAGTTTGCCTTATGTAAAACATCAGGTTCAAAGCCGACACTGTCAGGCTTGATATACTCAGACCCTAGTAGGTCATTCAGGGCACAAGAAATGAATCTATGGTAAGACATGTGTTTTTGCCTAGAATTCCCACCCAATTTGCCTATGAGGTCCCTGAAGATAATTTCTCCAAGGTCAATCTTTTTACCCTCAATGAAACAGTACACTATCATTGATTGAGTAGTGTTTAGTTGCTCAGTTGAGGATTTATTCCCCCCAAGGACCTGAATTACAAATGTCATCAGGATCCTCCAAGGAGCAGGGAACCATGTTTTGATGATGGGGGCTTTGTTCAGTAGGGCCCCTGGAGTAACATCAGGATGATGTTTATCATAGGGCCCTAGTTCTAAGAGGAGTTGTTTAACTTCCTCTTCAATGGGTGGGGCTACAAAAGTCTCAGTGTACTCAAGGTCAGTGGCTTTGACAAAGGTTTTGTAGTCAAGAATAAGGGACTTAGTCCCATTCTTCACTGAGAACTTGATTTTGGCCTCCTTTGGCGCATCAGGGTTTTCAACCACCGCTGAGCACCAAAATTCCCTCAAGTAGTCATGATAGATGACTGAGGGGGTTTTTGTGAATGTGGTGGTGAGAAAATAGTTTTGTAGGAACTTCACCACATCCCTGTATTCAGGGAACCCTTCAGGGTAGGCAAAGTTCCCCACCACATTATTTTTGGTGAGGTCTATGCTTTCCATTTGGAATTCCACATTGGGTGCATATTTTATGACCTTTGAAGATGCCATTTTAGTTTGATAAAAAGGTCTGGTTTTGAATAAAGAAGAAGCACACACAGATTTTGAAAGCAAAAAAGGATTCTTGAAATAATTTTGCAAGAGTTTTGTTAAGATTTTTTAAAGCGTCTGTGTGTTCCTCTTTGTAGGGGTATTTATAGGGTGGGAATTAGGGTAGTGATGTTGCGGATACCAAAGGTTTAAATTATTCAACCAAAACGGCATAATAATGTTGGTTTGATATCCGCATTAAATATCACGATTCCCATTACCCCTATTTTCTCTCACATCATGGGTGAATAGTTGTGAGGCTCTGCAAATAATGCACTTTTGCAGAGAAAAAATCATCACAACTTTTGTGTGTGAGGAAGCATTTAATGCTCAGTGGTGTTTGGTGAGAGAGATGTGGGGGCCCAAGGAGTGGATGCCAGTTGTGTAAGTGACATATATTCCTATATTTAATAGGATTCAGTTACCTACCTGGGACATTAACTAACTAAGCACTTAGAGCATTTAGTTAGGGTATTCAATGCCATTTTTTCATCCTGAGCCCCCTGAATGAATTTTCATTCGAAAAAAAAATGAGTTTTCAGGAAGAGTGTGATCAGGGACCTAGAGAATTTACATCAGGTTGGAACACTTTTGATCAGTTTCCTGATTCTATGTCCAACATGCCCAATTCAGCTTTCAATCTTGTGAAAGTGGGTTCATCCAAAGGTTTTGTGAATATATCAGCTAGCTGATATTCAGTGGGGATGAAATGTAGTTCAATTTCTCCATTAATGATGTGGTCCCTGATGAAGTGGTATCTGATGTCAATGTTTTTGGTTCTTTGATGAAGTACTGGATTGTTTGAGATGGCTATGGCACTTGTATTATCACAAAAGATAGGTACCATCTTATACTGAATGCCATAGTCACTCAGTTGGCTCTTCATCCATAGTACATTTGCACAACATCCTGCAGCAGCCATATATTCATCTTCAGCTGAGGACATGGCTACTGACTGTTGTTTCTTTGTACTCCAACACACAAGTTTACCACCAAGAAATTGGCAGGATCCTGAAGTACTTTTCCTATCCATATTACATCCTGCATAGTCAGAGTCAGTGTACCCTTTGAGATCAAATCCTGAACATTTTGGGTAATACAAACCAAGGTTTGGAGTACCCTTCAGGTACCTGATGATTCTCTTGACAGCAGTGAGATGTGATTCTTTAGGGTCAGCCTGGTATCTTGCACACAGGCAGACTGAGAATTGGATATCAGGCCTTGAGGCAAGTAAGTACATCAGGGAGCCAATCATTCCTCTGTATTGGGTTTGATTCACTGATTTTCCAGTGAGATCAGGGCCAAGGTTGTTTGGAGGAACCATAGGAGTCTTTACTGAGGAGCAGTCAGTGAGCTCATACTTCTTCAGTAGGTTCCTAAGGTATTTTTCTTGACAAATGGATATTCCTTTTTCAGTTTGTTTAATTTGGAGTCCAAGAAAGTATGTGAGTTCACCCATCATGCTCATTTCAAACTTTGTGGTCATTAGTTTCTCAAACTGTTTGCAAAGTTTGTAACTTGTTGAGCCAAAGATGATGTCATCAACATATACTTGGATAAGAATGACATCACTCTTTGTTCTGTAGATGAACAGTGTGTTGTCAATCTTTCCTCTGACAAACTTGTTTTGGATCAGGAAGGCTGAAAGAGTTTCATACCATGCCCTGGGTGCTTGTTTCAGTCCATAAAGGGCTTTGTTAAGCTTGTAGACATGATTGGGGTATTCACTACTTTCGAAACCAGGAGGCTGTTGCACATAAACATCTTCTTTGATGTTACCATTCAGGAATGCACTTTTAACATCCATTTGGTAAACTTTAAAGTTCATGTAAGTTGCATAGGCAAGGAAGATCCTGATGGCTTCCATTCTAGCAACAGGTGCAAAGGTTTCCTCATAGTCTATACCTTCCTGTTGATTATATCCTTTGGCAACCAGTCTTGCTTTGTTTTTGATGACTGTGTCATTCTCATCGGTCTTATTTTTAAAGACCCATTTCATACCAATGATTAAAACACCCTGGGGGCATTCAAAAAGGGTCATGACATCATTTCTGTCAAATTGTTCCAATTCATCTCTCATGGCCTGAACCCAACTTTCATAAGTCAAGGCTTCCTTGACATTTTTAGGCTCAATCTCTGAGAGATAGACAGCATAAAGACATATATTGGCTGTGGCGGCCTTGAGTTTAGCAGCCTTGCTTCTTGTGAGCATGCCTTCAGTGGGTTCACCAATGATGTTCACAAGCTCAATGATTTTGGATCTAGTCCAGCTATCCTGAGGTTTGGGATAGGAATTTAAGCTTGAAGGAGTCTGATTAGGTTCAGACTCAGGAACATGAGGTGACTCATCACTATGTACTTCAGTGACATTTGTAGGAACAATTTGCTCTGAGGGTTCCTGAACATTTTGTTCAGTGGTTTCAGTCTCATTTGAGACATGCTGAGTTTCAATGAACTCACTAATAGGTGGTTGGGGTAGGTTGTGAGGGATGATGTAATAGGAGACGTCAGCATCAGCTTGGTATTGGGTTGAGGGATTGTTCTCAGGATGATACTCATCAGGAGGATACCTTGATGAGTCATCAATACCAATTTCTTCTACTGAGGAATTTGAGAACCTGATGGATTCAGTGCTCTCATCAACAGTAATGTGATAAGTTTCCTCAGTTTGTTGTCTCCTTGTATTGAACACCCTGAAGGCTTTAGAAACCAGGGAATATCCCAGGAAGTATCCATCATCAGCTTTGGCATCAAATTTACCCAAGTGATCCTTGTGATTATGTATAAACACAGGACACCCAAATACATGAAAGTAGCTGATGTCAGGAATCCTTCCTTTGAATATCTCATAAGGAGTCTTATTGTGCCTTTTCACAATGAGAGGACTGAGCCATTTAACATTGTTCTTGCTGCCTCAATGAGTGTTCTATTTCTCCTTTCGGCTACTCCATTTTGTTCAGGAGTATAAGGAGAAGTGAAATTTTGAGAAATTCCTTTCTCATCACAAACACATTCAAGGTCTTTGTTTTTGAATTCAGTGCCATTGTCAGTCCTGATCTGTTTAACTTTGACATCATTTTGATTTTCAATGTTTCTGACAAATGACATGATGATTTCAGCTGCCTGACTCTTTTTGGTCAGGAAGTAAACCCAAGTATATCTTGAGTATTCATCCACTATGACCAGAGCATACTTCTCATGGTGAATGTACATTGGACTGACAGGTCCAAAAAGGTCCATATGAAGAAGATGTAGGCAGCTTTTGATGGAAAATGTTTGTTTGGTTTAGAATGATGCCCTGTGGTGTTTTCCTTTTTCACAAGTAGAACAAGGCTTGTCTTTGGTATACACCAGGGATGGAAGGCTCAGAACTTTGTTCTGTTTGGCCATGTTGTTGATGCTCTTGAAGTTTAGGTGAGAGAGTCTCCTATGCCATAGCCAGTTGATTGTCTCATTTGCCTTTGAGAATAGACAAGTCACATTCTGAGTCAGGGATGACATGTCAAGGACATATACATCATCCCTCCTAGGGGCAATCAACACAACTTCCTTATTGGCATTAAAGATGGTCCCTCTCTTGTCATCAAACTGAACTATGTATTTGGCATCACATAGTTGGGAAA
Organism: Artemisia argyi; assembly: GCA_030686995.1. Taxonomy (NCBI): domain Eukaryota; kingdom Viridiplantae; phylum Streptophyta; class Magnoliopsida; order Asterales; family Asteraceae; genus Artemisia; species Artemisia argyi. Next base: position 104,978,033 of record CM060676.1, read on the forward strand.
TACTTATTAGGTTGTACTTGAGACCATTAACATAAGCTATTCTTGTAAAAACTATACCATTGTAGTTTACTGAACCATAACCTTCACTGGGAGCTGATGAGTTATCACCAAATACTACTTTGGGTCCTGGTTCTTCCACATATTTGTCCAGAAAACTTTTCACACCAGTCATACTTCTGGAGCATCCACTGTCTAGATGCCAAGTAGGATCCTTAATGTGTGATGCGTAGGGATTGCACCAGGCTTTACCTCTCAAGGGATCTCGAGAAGCTTACAACCCCCACCAGGCAGTGTACCTGATCGTTGTAGTATAGTATAGTGACAAGTACCGGGGGATTGATCGTTCAGCTAGGAATAGTGTCATTAGGATTGAAATTAATCTAACTAGGTCTAAAGGTGAAGGATGATTCTTTTTATGTTTTTATATTTTATGAAAAGCAAGTAAAAATCTCGGGTATTAGGAGAGTGGGCGGAATTAGTTGCTAATCAACTAACCCAAAAGCTACTAATTAAACTAATAAACAAGAAAATAAACTAAGGTTCTACAAGATAAGTGAAGCATGTCTACCTATGATATGTTACTCCTTGCTAGCTATCCAATTCTACCTATTGAATTGTTACACCTTGTTTTAATTGACGAGTTGTATTCCTTAATACCATTCACGGGGTGGCGTACTTACTTCCCCAATCCTATAAGCTCCTACTTCACTCCTATGTCGAGTCGGCTAAGAAGCTCCTAACATGGGATCACTAGAATTCGCTCATGCATTAAATATAACCATAAAAACCTAGTACACATCGGTTCATGTTTCTTAAGACGTTCAAGCACGTTACCCTATGGAAGTCTGTCAGTTTTCTTAAGCCTAACATCGAATTCATTCAATCAAAACAAGAATCAATAGGAAACAAGAATTATAAACTAAACCAACTAGATCTATTGAAGTTGTCACGCCTTAATTGATGGAGATAGACACATACATCAACAAGCCCCTCATTGATGGAGATAGACACAACATCAACAAGAAATCAATGAGATCTAATCAATTATATACAAGTTTCACATAATCACAAGTAGACACAAGGTGAATTAGCAAATCATCCTCAAAGAAGAGCAAACAACAATGATAATGGAAAACATAATTAAGATAGAATCATCAAACCAATACATGATGTTTATGGAGTGATTGAAACCTTCTAAGTTGCTGGAAAAACACCTACCTAAACCCAGGAATTGACCTTAGGGTTTAGGGCTTACAAAAAGTGAAGTTATGATGTTATATTTATAGGCATGTTTTCTGTCGGCACATCTTGACGGCGTCAGCCCGTTACTCTTGACGCCGTCATGACCATTTTTTCACCAAATTGTAGATCTCTTCGTCCTCTTCGCGTGGGCTTTTGAATCACCTAAATCCGAGTTCGTATGCAAAAGTTATGACCAAAACAATATCAGCTACTCCGCGCGCAAGTTTTGACAAGTTAACACGTGACGGCCTTAGGTGACGCCTTCATGTTTCTTCTGGGCCGTCACCACTTTTACTCTTGACGCCGTCATGAAAAGCCTCTTGACGCCGTCACCTACTGTTTCCAGCAAGGAAAATTAAGACTTTGGCGTTTTCTTCACTTTTATGCTCCAAAAACGTCCGAATTGCTTCCTTTTCCAGATTTCTCTCCCAAAGTACCTAAAATCACAAAAGGAACTATTTAGGACAATATTTGATCAAATAAATTCAATTCCGGGCTTAAATGACCCCTTAAAAGTGGTTCATTTTTCGCCTCATCATATACCCTTACACTTGAGATTTGCTTGTCCTCAAGCAAATGCGCTTTTATTCTAATCAAAATACAAGTTAGGGGTCATTTAACACTAATATAAAAGTAATTACAACAAATAATCGTTCCACTAAAGTATAAATTACAATATGGAAACGGAAGATATCTCTCACTACCTGTCATAGCAAAATAGATTACCATAGGATTGGGAAATGATCAAACCTCCACCACATGGTGTAAGCACCTAGGATAAACTATTAAAGAGGTCTTTTAAAGGGTTGTAACGTTAGGTTTAGGGATATGAAACACACGGTTTTGTTGGATAAAGGAAGTTTTTACTGGTGGCGAGTTAACAATCTTGGTTAATTACATGTACAATATGGCATTGCTAAGCCAAGATTAGACTCGACTTAAGCTAATAAATGAAAAATAACAAAAACATAAAATGAACATAGAATAAAAAGGGATGGTAGTCCGTATGTTTTTTCTCTTTTCCTTTTTCTATTATTTTTTTTTTCTTTTTCTTACTTTTTTTCGATTTTATTATTATTATTATTATTATTTTTTTTTTTGCATACACTCTTACCCTACCATCCAAAATAATACATCATAGGGAATGTAAATTCCCCTTACACTTGAATCTTTACATACTTTACAATAAACTAATCTTATGACTCGAATTAAGAAAATCAAAACACTTGAAGTACTTTTAAGATTAACGTACATACGGGGGTAATAAAATGATGTTCTTCCCCATTACTCCATAAAATAAGTACTTTACCTATGAGTCTCAATCGTCCCAAAACAATATGTACAAGGATATGACTCGACTTAGCAACCATGTAATCAATTAGATAATTAACTTAGGGTTTAACAAATAACAATAATGCACTAAAAATGAGTGCATACACGGAAGGCTAAGGTGATTTGGTTGTACATTTAAGTGGGGTATAACAAATTCTTCCTTTAAGTAAAATGCTTAAAGTTAGAAACGAAAAGATAGGCTCGGAGGGGTGTACTAGGGGTTTCGTGTACTAAAAATGAGTACAACGCTAAGGTGTGGGAAAAATTAATTGACTTAACTAGCCAAGTAATATGACTTAAATGGTTAAGTAATTATGATACGGGTTTAACACAAGGGTGATCCTAATGCCTCCTATCATGTAGTAAATCCTACCACACGAATATAGTCTTACTAGCGGTCTCGGGATGCATCACTAACACAAGTTCTAGAATCTAAATGCTACCGGTACACTCATAAGCACTAATAGTAAATGCTTTTCCTATCAAATCTAAAGGCGAACCTCACATATTTGGGTGGAAAATTTTTCTGAATAGTACGGTTTTGTGCTAGTCATACAATCTCCTATCCATGAGACGCTTGCTATGGCTAAAGTTTCACTCCTAAATGTTGTAAAAAAATTTAAATTTGGCGCTAAAATTGCACTAACAAGTATTTCTCATAGTTTTATTACACATCTACCATCAAACAAACAAACCCAAGCGAAAGTGTATCTGTAAGGTATCATCATTTTACTCTCCCCTTACACTTAAGATGAACATTGTCCCCAATGTTCAAGTAAAGAATGTAAAAGTGAAATAAGTAAAACGAATGAAATCAAATACTCCCCTGATTCGCTCGGTATGGATAATAAGGTGGCCAGGTTAGATCTTCCTCCAAGAAAATGAACAATCAAAGCTTCCCTTCCAGAATATAAATCATCTTCTTGTCATAAATAACCTGTAAAACCTGAGAAAACAAACACAAAAACCCAAAGCATCAATCCGAACAAAGAAAACTCACAACTAGATGTAATTCCAGACTTAGGAATAGAAACAAAACAATTAAAGATATAATGCTTGTGGAATGAATGTTTGCAGATTTCCTGGAGTTTATAAAACTAAAGAATTAACAAAAACTTTAAGACTCTGGTATAAACAAAACTAGCAAAATTTCCAGAATTTTACACATGACGCCGTCAAGAGTAAACTCATGACGGCGTCAGAAGTGACCTGCAGAAATCTTTACGTTAAGTTTCCGGAAAATTTCTGAAAAAACTTATGTCCTACTTCCTGGAAAATCCTGCAAAACATAATTATGACTCGATACAAGCATTTGACTCTAACAAGTACTAATACACATGTCCATTTAATATTGTTGCGGTTCATGCTCAATTTCGTTCTTATAAACAAATTTGGGTCTCCCCTTACACTTAGCTTTTGCAAAATACATTTATATGTAATTAAGACGAAGTTAAAAACAAAATAAAGCATTTTCACAATTTACTTTGAAACATGAGCCACAAACAATAAAAATAAAACATGCATACGGAAACAAATAAAATCAAACAAACAAACAAACAAACAAATAAAAACACACAAAACATGGGTTGCCTCCCAAGAAGCGCTTGTTTTTGTTCGAGTCACGAGCCTGACTCTACCCTTATTTAACGGAAATAGGGGAGGTTTTTCCTACACTTAGGATTAACTGTGGGTGAAAGTAGCGATACACACCCTTAGGGTGTGAATATGCCACGTGAGGTGAATGGGGTGAGTGAATGGCTTCCTTCATCCTAAAACTACCCGAATAATATTGGTTGATGGGTGGGTCGGTTCCTCTTTTGTCTCTGTGACACCCCCAAAATTTTACAACGCAGTGGAATACCAATTTGGGTGTCACTTCATAGTTCATAAAAACAAGTTACATAAAACGACCTCAAAAGAGACGTTTAATAAAATGTCACATTCGATTTGATAAATCAGAGTACAAAGGTCCCAACAATTTTTATTCAAAACTTTAAGTTTCAAGAGTTCAAACATGACTCATTTGCATATTAAAAAAATAATAATAATCGAATGTGAAGAAAACAAGTCCTTCAATATTTGATATCCACGCGACTCCGATTGCTCCCAATGCTCAGCTAGCAAAATAATACCTGAGAAAATACATGCTAAAAAGTCAACATAAAGTTGAGTGAATTCATAGAGTTTAATAAGTAATCAGTTGAATACAAGATAATTCAGTTTAAATACGATGGGCTACGTTGTTATACGCCCATAATTAAGTTGACATGTAACAAATACAAGCCGGGAAATAAGATTTATAGCATTGAACTCATGAAACCGAACCTTGACCTAGTTTAATAGTGCCCCGAAAAGGGTAAGATTTGTCATTTACCACAACCTCTCAATATTATGTGACCGTTGAAAGGTGAGCGCTACTCACTCGGCCAAGCCCGCCAAGCCTAATATGCATATTCATAATACTAGCGTTTCCCTACGGAATTAACGGTTCATGATGGGGACTTAATTGGCAAGAAATATACTCAATGACTATAATCATGTAATCGGGTCAAGCATACCAAAAAAAATAAATACTTGTATTCGGTTTGTAAAACTAGCATGTATCCCCCTCGCGAGGTTTATAAAACAATTGAAGTAAGTAAAAGCGAGGCTATGAACTCACCAAGAGCAAAGAAAATAGCAATGAACAAGCAAGTGAAGGAATAGCCGCAAAAGCTCTACGATGAACCTAAATAATATACGTTGTCTTAGTTTATGAAAATAGATATCGATGTACTTTTGGTTATATACAGATTATAATCTTACTTAAGCTTGGTACAATACCCCTAGATACATCACAAGGTTTTAGTTAATTACTTACAAATTATCCAAAAATGTACCCTTGCATTTATATAAGTATGAAACTTACATTTGACCTCAAGTTCAATTATGATGTAAAAGTTCAAATTAATTCTAAGGTTCAAATTTAGTCCATGGGTCAAGTTTTTGGTCAAAAAGGTTCACTTTAAGCCTAAGAGTTCAAAAATATATTAGGGGGTTCAAAATGTTTTAAAGGTCCAACATTATAAAGTGTAAAACACTTTATACTCATTTTATACCTAGTGCTGTTAGAAATTTAAATAACTTGTCTATGTTTAGAAAATCACCATTTGCAAACCGTAAGTCCACAAGTCTCGTTCTTTATATCCCCGGAAAGGTCTACTTCTGTACTAACGAGATTTGTGGGTCCCACTTGGCCAAAAATTACATAACCTTAGTAAAACAGTCCATTTACCCAAACAATCAATCCATTCAGCTTTCAAATTTTCAATGGTCTCACGAAAAGTGCGATATCTAGAGTTTTACTAACCCGATTTGTTCCCCGTTTTCGGCCACGTTTAAGTTAAGATGTCCTATAAAACTTTTATTCTTTGAGTAACAGAGGGTTCTATATAAAAAAAATGACTTTTTCATGTTTCAAATCTGTTACTCAGATTGTGACTAGTTTCACCAAAATAATTCTAGTTTAATCATCGTAAGGAGTTATTCGACGAAATACCCGTAAAAATGACCACAAGACATAGGGCTACAAGTAAATATTTTTAGTTTATGTACATTGTCTACTAATTAGAGCAGTTTAATACGTTTTTACACGGATCCAAAAATCATAGTTTCATGTTTAGCCTTTCTATGGTTTTAAGGTTTTCTAACTTAAGTACCAAGCTTAACTAAGCATTATAACTTATATAATGTTCAAATACATCAAGATAATGAATAAATGGAAGTATGAAAAGATGAAAAATATAACTTGAAGCTTACAAGTGGAGTGATGAGGTTTAATGGTAACAAGGTTTCCTAATACTTCCTAGTTTTTATTTCAAAACTAGAACAAGAAGTAAACTAGGTTTTATATACTTGATAAAACTTGATCTCCTCCTTCTTCTATGGTTGTAGCTGCCTAATGATAGGGAGAGAGAGCAAAAGATATGATAAATTTGCTAGTGTGTGAGATGAATGAATGAGTGAAGTAAAAAGAAATATTAGACAAGGCATTATTGAGTTAGTAGGACTTTTGTCAAAGGTGTAAGAGTTTAGGTAGGGGGGGGGGGGCGGCAAAATGATGGAGAAGTGAGGAGAAAATGGGTTTTGTAAGACTTGTGTAAGAGTTTAGATGATATAGTGTAGATATTATTAGTTTTAGGGGGTACCGGGTACCGAGTTTGCTAGAAATAAAATTTAACTGTACTAAATAAAGTGTAAAACTTGTGAAAATATTAAAACTTGTTTTCATGATGAATTTTTGAAATATAGATGAGTGATGAGATTATCGGAGGATTTATTTGAGGTTAAAACGTGAAACACGAATTTAAACCGCGTGATAAAAATGAAAAGTGGACGTAAAAATGAAATAAAATGGATTGTGACTTTAAAATAAGATTGAAATAAAACAATGGTGCATAGAAAACGTAGACTGAGCATAGTCTAGTCACGATAGAATTTATTTAAACGTACGCGGATATCTTCCGACGAAGTAAATAAATTAAAATAGATTATTTAAATAATAAACCATTAAAATAATTGACATGAAATTTTTAGAAATGTCACAGTCTCCTAGAAATATATCTAAGGATGGAAAGGTGTGTAAAGATTGAGGTTCCGGTTCATCAACACTAGGAAATTCCCTAGAACTAGGAGTAAGGTTATCACTACAAGTATTCAAACCTATATCCTCTAATGGTACCTGGTCCAAGGGTTCTACCTCCATCGGAATTCCTAAAGTTTCTTCTACTTCTTCCGGGTAAGTCACGGGCGGTGTGTGTGCCTTAAATGATGGTTGAGTATTTTGTGGGCTTATGTTATTGACCTCATCATTCCATGTGTCAAGATCACCTATATCCTCATCATGTGTTTTATTATAATCTAGCCCTAACATTTTCTCAAGTATCTCACGTGCTTCTCTAGGCATCTCAACTTCTATGTCCGAATCATAAGGATCATCCTAAATATTCTGACTGCTATATACAAATTGCCCAAGAGATTCATCATCTGTTTCTTGAGATTCATCATCATCAATCATAAAACCTAGGTCTTTTTGATCAATGTGATCATGTTCGGCTAAATCCTCCTCAATTGTTTTCTTAGGTAGTGATAATAGCAAACCTAGTGCTTCATCCAACTTATGATTTGTTGCAATGGCTCTCTCCATAATTCCATGGCAAACTAGGTCGCATTTCCTATTGGCCTCACTAAAACTAGATCTTAAACATGGAGATTGTTCATAAGAATCTATCCTAGGTGAAGGCTCATACGATTCATAGGTGTCTCTAAATGAGGTATTTTGAACTCTTTGGTGTGTTAGCCGCTCAACCCTATCTTGTAATCTTAGAAGTCTAAGTGTAAAGTCCATTTGAAGCAAATTACAAACAAAATCACAAAGAAAAGATAGACTACGAGAAAGCTACAAAATAAAAAGAAAAAATCTCACTTGATAGGAATCTAATGAGTAGACCTAATAAAAATCAAATTCATCCTAAACAATAACTATTCCCCGGGCTGCGCCGCCAAAAACTTGATGCGTAGGGATTGCACCAGGCTTTACCTCTCAAGGGATCTCGAGAAGCTTACAACCCCCACCAGGCAGTGTACCTGATCGTTGTAGTATAGTATAGTGACAAGTACCGGGGGAATGATCGTTCAGCTAGGAATAGTGTCGTTAGGATTGAAATTAATCTAACTAGGTCTAAAGGTGAAGGAGGATTCTTTTTATGTTTTTATATTTTATGAAAAGCAAGTAAAAATCTCGGGTATTGGGAGAGTGGGCGGAATTAGTTGCTAATCAACTAACCCAAAAGCTACTAATTAAACTAATAAACAAGAAAATAAACTAAGGTTCTACAAGATAAGTGAAGCATGTCTACCTATGATATGTTACTCCTTGCTAGCTATCCAATTCTACCTATTGAATTGTTACACCTTGTTTTAATTGGCGGGTTGTATTCCTTAATACCATTCAGGGGGTGGCGTACTTACTTCCCCAATCCTATAAGCTCCTACTTCACTCCTATGTCGAGCCGGCTAAGAAGCTCCTAACATGGGATCACTAAAATTCGCTCATGCATTAAATAAAACCATAAAAACCTAGTACACATCGGTTCATGTTTCTTAAGACGTTCAAGCATGTTACCCTATGGAAGTCTGCCAGTTTTCTTAAGCCTAACATCGAATTCATTCAATCAAAACAAGAATCAATAGGAAACAAGAATTATAAACTAAACCAACTAGATCTATTGAACTTGTCACACCTTAATTGATGGAGATAGACACACACATCAACAAGCCCCTCATTGATGGAGATAGACACAACATCAACAAGAAACCAATGAGATCTAATCAATTATATACAAGTTTCACATAATCACAAGTAGACACAAGGTGAATTAGCAAATCATCATCAAAGAAGAGCAAACAACAATGATAATGGAAAACATAATTAAGATAGAATCATCAAACCAATACATGATGTTTATGGAGTGATTGAAACCTTCTAAGTTGCTGGAAAAACACCTACCTAAACCCAGGAATCGACCTTAGGGTTTAGGGCTTACAAAAAGTGAAGTTATGATGTTATATTTATAGGCATGTTTTCTGTCGGCCCATCTTGACGGCGTCAGCCCGTTACTCTTGACGCCATCTTGACCATTTTTTCATCAAATTGTAGATCTCTTCGTCCTCTTCGCGTGGGCTTTTGAATCACCTAAATCCGAGTTCGTATGCAAAAGTTATGACCAAAACAATATCAGCTACTCCGCGCGCAAGTTTTGACAAGTTAACACGTGACGGCCTTGGGTGACGCCTTCACGTTTCTTCTGGGTCGTCACCACTTTTACTCTTGACGCTGTCATGAAAAGCCTCTTGATGCCGTCACCTACTGTTCCCAGCAAGGAAAATTAAGACTTTGGCGTTTTCTTCACTTTTATGCTCTAAAAACGTCCGAATTGCTTCCTTTTCCAGATTTCTCTCCCAAAGTACCTAAAATCACAAAAGGAACAATTTAGGGCAATATTTGATCAAATAAATTCAATTCTGGGCTTAAATGACCCCTTAAAAGTGGTTCATTTTTCGCCTCATCAATGTGTTTCTGCACACACAGTAAACTGGGTTAGTTTTTCTTGTTGACCCACTTTCTAGTGGGCTTAGTCCTCAGGGACTTTTTGAACTCATTTAATGAATCATGGTCTGAAATTGTGTGACCTGAGCTTCCACAAGTTTTACATTTTGTGGAGGTTGATGCCTCAGGTGCCTGAGAAGTGTTGGTCTGGTTTTTCCTTCTGGACTAAATAAATTTGTCATGTCCTCTGGTTTCATGGGAGGGATCTCCACAGATGTCACAGCAATTTTTCATCATACAATCATCAGGAAGATGATCATTGAAACCACAGTGAGGACATGGCGAGAAAGGCTTAGCCTTCAGTCTTTGTTTGGAAGGTGTGGCATACTGATAGCCTTGGTTTTTATATAGACCTCTTGCTTTTAGAGAAGCAGTGTGGGGGATGTGATCACAAGTTTTGTGGTCCTCTTGTTTGCATATCATACAAAACAGGACTCTGTAGCATTTATCAGTGCTGTGATTTGGATAATTGCACAGTTCACATCTCCCTGAGGGTCTGGGTGTGGTTTTTGGTTTGGAAGAACTTGAGGATACTGAGGGCTTAGTAGATTTTGAGTCAGAGTTTTTCTCAGTAGACTCAATTTTCTCACTCAGCATCCTGACAAGTTCAGCAAGCTGATCAACCTTTGAATCAGTGCTTTCATGCTTCACTTCAGTGGGTACTGAAGGTTTTTGGTGTTCAGTGGGTGCAGTAGTAGGTCTTTTCAGTATAGTCTTTCCTAAACCTGATTTCTCTTTGGGAGAATGTGGTTGATAGACTAATGGTGCAAGGTCAGAATTGGGTTCAGCTCCCTGAAGATGTTTCAGTGGAGGGAGTGGAGAATCAAACTTAGACTCAGTGATGGACTTAGTAGGACTAAGTTCATTAGTGACTCCTAGCAGCTCCTTGATAACCTGACTTTTAGGCTCCAGGATTCTTCCAATATTAAAATTTGGCATTTTACTGTCAGAATTGTTTCTTTCAATCCAATCACTGGGTTTAGGAGCAAGTTCTTTGCTAGAGAGTATGTTAGTTGACAGAAAAGTTGTTGAATGACTACTCTCCCCAGAAACTTCAGTGAGTTGATCATCACCCAAACCAGCCTTTTTGGAGCTGGGTATGAGACTCAGTGTTTCATAAAGTTTGGGGTTTTTCTGAGTCCATTTCCAAATAGTTTCCTTTTCTTTCTTAAGTTCTTCCTGAAGAGCTTGATTTTGTTTTACTAGTTCAGAGTTTTGAATTTGAAGTGTAACACTTTCAAGTTTGGCTTGTTTTAAAGCAAGTAGTTCATCTCTACTATGATTTAATTCAAAACTCAGTTTGTTAAATTTTGAAAACAAGTTAAGTCTTTGCTCTTCAACATACTTAAGATCAACATTAATATAATCTAAGTAAGATTTCCAATCATCATCATCATCCATAGAAAGTAAAAGGTTTACCTTCCTCATAGTGATGTTAACCCATTCACCATTTCTTGCATGACTCTTCCCCACAGCCAGCTTGTTGTCATCTGATAGGGCCATCAGGGCACTGATGTGAACTTCATCATCATCAGAGGACACTTCAACCTCATCCCAGTCATATGTTTAAGCAACAAGCCCTTTGTTCTTGGCTTGAGAAGGCTTTGGAGCCTGAGGAGGCTGAGAGACTGTTGAGGATGATTCAAGAAGGGCAAGTTTAGCTTTTGCCTTTCTGTACTTGGCTTCAAAGTCAATTTGAGGGACTTTTTCAAATCTTTGACTAGACTGAAGCATTTTTGGTTGAAATTTGCTGTGGCCTGAAAAAGAGTTATTTCTTGAAGGTTATGAGGTTGTTTTTGAAAAACAATCTTTAGCAAAATGGCCCATTTTGCCACATTTAAAGCATTCAGTGTTATCATTTGCTTTTGAAGGGAATTTGTTTTTCTTAAAAAACCTTTTTGAATTAGCAAGGACTGCTCTTTCATGAAATTCAATTTGAAGATCATTTAGGTACTCCTCACTGGTTCTTTGGTCAACCTCATCATCAGATCCATCCTGAAAATCCTGCACAACACCTTTTGAATAGAAAGCAGTTGATATGGGTGAAATTGTCAAGGCCTTTTTGGTCTCCTGAGCTTTACCAGGGTATCTCCTGGTGATAAGATTGTCTTCATAGACAAACTTCCCATAGATGGCAGGGAGCTCAAGGTTCTGAATGTGGTTTGCATTTCTCAATCCCTGAGAGAAGTTTAACCACTTCTCAGGGAGACTGTTGACAAAACCAACATTGATCTCATGTTTTGACAGTATAACACCATCATTTGTCAGCTCATTCAGGAGGGTCTTATACCGAGTATAAGTTTCAGAGAGACTTTCAGAATCCTTGGCCCTGAAGGTATTGAATTCAAGCTTCAGGTCCATGATTCTATTCTCTTTGGTATCAGAAGGCCCTTCATAGCTATGAACCAGGTCAGTCCATGTCTGCTGGGCAGTGGGACAGTTGATCACTGATTCCATTATATCATCAGGAAGGCATGATATAATGATGTTTTTCAAGCGCTGGTCTTGATTGACCACCCTCCTTTCATCTGGGGTCCACTGAGCTTCAGGTTTAATTAAACCTTGGGCAGTTGTTGGGACATATGGACCATCATTAATCAACTTAATGTAATATGGTTCCATCCCAGTTAAGTAGCAAAGCATTCACTTTTTTTACTTATTAAATTTGCCAACTTCTAGTCGAGGGGCAGTTGCTGAATAACTTCCACCCTTTTGTCGACAAGTTGGGGAACATCTATGTCAGTCATAGTGGGATCTTGATTTTAAAAACTTGAGCACTCTTAAGTTTTGAAAACAGGTTTAAGTTTTAAAAAATACAGGCTCTGATACCACTTGTTGGTCCCTTTCACTTGGTTAACTATAACTACAAAGCTAAAGTAACCAAGTTATATGACTTTAAACAAAGATGTATAAAATGATTAACAATAAAGTAACGTAGATATAAGAGACAATATTTTTCAATGTTTAATTCTTTATTAGAAGTTAATCAAAAAGGATCGTACCCAAGTGTTTGCAGAATAACACTTGGGATTGAAAACGACAAGTATGGTATTGACTCCTCACTAAACTCAAACAATGTTGAGTGACAACTTTCAGGACCCACTGAGCTATCTCAGGGGTTATGTTGTTCTTTGGAGGAGTAAAAGTGGTTTGTGAATGCTTTGCATTAATTGCACAAACTTGTCAACTTTTACTCATCTCTTATGCTACCTATTTATACACAAATGTGAACAACCCTATTATACAATGGACCTAAGTGTTCCTCAATAAAATCTTGATAGATTTTATTCTCTGGCAAGAGAAACTTCTTTGAGTTAAGTCCAAAAGGCACTTTCTGATGACAGCCTGGTTTTAACCATTTGAGGAAAGTTTGACCTTAAAGTGATAAAACACTTTAGTGAAACAGATCAAACTTTCCCGCCCAGTCCCGCCAAAACTTCAGTCTTCTAGTCATCAGTCTTCAGTACCATGAAGTTGTTGAGGAGTCTTGGGGTTCAGTGAGTTATTGTCATCCTCACTGAACCCATCACCTTCTTCTTGACTTAGATCACACTTCACTGAGTTCCGCCTCACTGAATGAAGAACCTTACTTCTTAGGCTCGGTTTAAGCATCCTGAAGATGACTCACTGAGTTACTATTCACTCAGTGACTTGTTTACACTTAGGTTATTTTACGTTCAAATCTTTGTTAGAAGAAGATTGGGCAGTGACCCAACAAAGGCAACATGTGTGTCATAGTAATATATGATGCAACGAGCCACTTTTACCGAATTGTTTTATATACAAACATTTTCTATATAAGCTTTGTAGCAAGTGTTTGGACTAACGTCTGCTCTTTATAAAGGGTATTTTTAAATGAATGAAAATATAAATTTTATCACTATAGTGACTCTTGTCAAAATTTATGGACTTTCCTTATACATAATTTGCAGCCATTGTTATGTGGATAATCATCTCACAATATATCTGACTTGTCACAAAATGTATTATGTGTATCTTACTATTATTTTCTCCTATTAATTATACTAAAATTGTTAATCCATTTATTTAGAGGGTTGATTTGCACACCAATTTTTTTAATAAAAACATCATTGTGTACAAGTTGTATAGCACACCGTATAACACTGTAATGTATAAGGTGTAGTGAAAGTATAAATAAATGTGGTGTGCAAATCAACCCCATTTATTTATTGTAACACATTTTAATTAGTGACACATCATCATCATTATCTAAGATTTGGTTAGTTTTTTACTCACAATTGATTAGTAGGTTTGGTATAATCAATAACGAAAAAAAGTAAGATACACGCTACACATTCATGTGTACAAGGTGCACCTGCTTTTTAGCCTCATATTCAAGATTTTCGTTGATTAAATTATCTAGTTATTCTCATTTTAGAAAGTTTTTCGATTATTTTACTTTATGTTTAGCAACATCTATTCACATTGATATCTCCATACAACAAACACTTTCTAGTTTCTTTACGATTGAGATATTTTCAGGTTGAGATTAGGATGACTAATCATGAGCCAGTCAGGTCTCGTTTAATGGTAAAAAAGTTTGTGACTATTACATTAAAATATGTGAAGTGTCAAGTTCAATTCATGCTAGATGCAAAAATCTGTGAAATGATACGCCTATCTTTGAAAAAGGAGGGTTTTATTAGATTTGCAATTTGTGTGACTTATTATTAATCAATCATAACAATACAATAGAAGATACTAGAATGCGAGCTAGGCCTATTAACACTAATAAAGCCCGCATGGCCTAACAAAATAATCGACTAACATGTTTTACATGGTTTGAGTCTGTGTATCAGTGTATTCAAAACCCGTGAATTAATCAGTCAAAAAGATCAAAAACCATAGCTAAAAAAATAAAAAATAGACAATTAATGTTGTCTTACAAATAAAGTGCCTCTTATCACAAACCCTAAGCTTTTTTTCTTTTATATACGAGCCTTACCCTGCATGTTCACCAGCGAAGTTATTTTCTTTTTCTTTTTTTACACACCCACGACATTTTGATCATAAATTGACCATAAGATTTTATCAAACAAAAATATCTTATATTTATTATTAAAACAAGAGGGTGAGAATGTGCATGAATAAGAACCAAAGAGGCCCTATCTTTATTTAATGATTCAAAAACAAACAACAAACCACTCCCATTGGACACTCTTCTCTCCCGCCAAATCCCCAAATGACCACCATGCTCCTCCACTCTCTCACACCGTCTCCACCGTCACTCCGCCATCGTCGTAACTTCGTTAAAACCAACCATCACATCCTCCTCAAAACAAGAACCAGTTTTACTTGCAAAGCACTCTATGATGATTCAGATGATGTATACTTTACTATAATACTATACTATCAGTTATATTAAGGGTGTGTTTCTTTCGGCTTATATAGCCGGCTTATGGCTTATTTGGTTTTCGCCTTATGTTTCATAAGTTCACTTTCTGTGGCTTATTTTGAGATTTTTTTGGCTTGTATAAGCTTATCATTTCATGATAAGTTTATATAATCTCACAAGTTTCAAAATAAGCCACAAAAAAAGTGAGCTTATGAAACATAAGCCGTAAGGCGAAAACCACATAAACCGTAAGCCATAAGCCCGCTATATTAAGCCAAAACAAACACCTCATAACTAAGCCTTATTTTAAATATATACTTTTGTTTTAGATTTGATGAGTTGTTTTTTTTTTTTTTTTTTTTTTTTTTTTTTTTTTTTTTTTTTTTTTTTTTTGAATTATTAGTACTTGTTGGATGCTCCTGTTCAAGCTGGAGATGGATTTTCTTTTAGTGGAGGTTTTTTAGTTTACTTATTATTCTTTTCCTTAATTTGGTTAATTTGTGTGTTTGATTTGAATAGTGTTTGTTTTTTTTAAACAGGGAAGTATTCGGATGGACCGAATCCGGCTGATGATTGGTTTCAGCAAGGAAAATATGTATGTTTCGCTTTATTGCAATTGTTTACTTTCATCAAGTTAGGACATGTCATCAAACATTAAAAAGACAGAGATTCACACACCTACAATACCACCCTCACGTATTTCTTGACTGAGACTAGTTGAGTAGAATCCACAACTATTCGTTTGTTGATGAGCCAATCACATACTGCTAGCCCAAACGACATTTTGCCACATATGATCCCATATTATTATTCTTGATATCAAAAGATATTACAATTACCTATTTTTAAATGGGTTTTTGCATATATATCTTTTCGAAAATACATAATTGCATATATATCCAAAGCATGCATAAAAACCATTGTACTATGTGCATCAAAAACTTGTAAAAAGGATATATATGCAATTATTCACTTTAGGAGGGATATATATGCAATTCTGCCTTTTAAATGCTAATATCATTATGGTGGAGGACACTAAATCAAACTAATAAAGATAAATATTGTCTAAAAATTATTACAAACCATAGTGTTAAAACCTTAATTTCTTAGTGCTAAAACCTTAATTTCATAAGTTGTCAATGTAACCCGTCTTCATGTTAGTGTGGTATGCCATATATAAAACATATCTGCCATCAATCTTTTCATCTCTCCAACATACTTCTATAGGATTATGAAACTATACTCAATATTTATGGCTTTATGCGGCTACGATATGGACTTATTGACTAAACAATATGAAATTCAAGTGTTGACTACTTTTCTAGGTTTATTTAAGCAAAATCTTATTATCTTCAGATGAAAGCATATCTTGCTTATGGCAATGGTGAAAAGGCCAAGGATCCATTTTTTGGTCTTACAATGGGCGGCAGTTCTCAAGTCTCATCAGAAGTGTTCAGGTACTCTCTAAAGTATTAGTCTTTATGAGTATTCCCTCCATCCAAAGAAAATTGCAACAATAACCGTTTGTGATGTAAATGAAAGCTGCAACATTTTCTTCATGGAAAAAAATTTCCATGTTATTTTTTCGGTTACTTAACGGTATGAACATTTCCAGCATTTGGTTGAAGTGTACATTTTAGTGAACTTCATCCCGAGTTACACATTAACAATTTGTCTTGGGATGGAGGTCTGAAAGGGAAAATGGGTTAGGTGATTGTAAAGCAGTAATTGAAGGTGGACTATTTGCAGGGCTTTTCAATTGAAACATGATCTCTATATATAAATTGTGCACTAGATGGTTTTGCGTTGAAAGTGGAAATGCTGATAAACCGACAGTTATTCTAATTCATGGATTTCCTTCACAGGTGAGCTTCTATTTGTGGATTTTAGATAGCATAAAGGGACTACGAGTCTTTTAAGTTTATCTAAAAAAATATTTTTGTGCAGTTTGATCTAATTTTACATAGATTATATATATTTTATTTGGTGTTTCTTAGGCTTATTCCTACCGCAAGGTACTGCCTCTGCTATCAAAGGATTATCATACTATCGCATTTGATTGGTTAGGTGAGCCATTACATCGTATAAGAACATTGTTTTCATATATGATCTTGATTATTTGTTTGACGATACACAATGTAAAAAGTTAAATCCAGGCTGGCATAAGCAAGATGAATTCAGTATCAACTATAACATTTTGCTTTATGAAAGGATGAATTCACTGGCAATACCAAAATTTACTGTCTTTCTTTGCGATATTTTGTGTGAAAACTGCAACATTTAGTTTTTTGAGCAAATGTTAATGCTATAATTACATTGATATCCGTGGTCTTGAATCCATATTTTTTTTGCTCTGACAGGCTTTGGATATTCAGATAAGCCTCAACCCAAATATGGATTTGATTACACCTTTGATGGTAATTGCCCTCAAGGCCACACGAACTGATGGCTCTATTTATGTACCTTTTGGCAATCTAAATTCAGAGGTATATAAGAGCATACAGTGGTTCTTACAATGATTTATATGTTGGTATGCAGAATTTGTGTCGGCTCTGGAATCTGTTATTAATGAACTTGGTGTCAAAAAGGTTTCACTCGTTGTTCAGGTACATCGTTGTATTCATTATAACTTATTGATCTATCTGAAACAACAATCTAGTAGGTGGCAATTGATATAAATGGCATGCAGGGATATTTTGCACCCATTGTTGTTAAATATGCAAGCAAGAATCAGGACAAGTTGAATGATCTAATACTGCTTAATCCTCCGGTACACACTTCCCAACTTGCCAGATTTCATTTTCTTTTCCCTGTGTAGATTCTAATGAAGCAATTCTAAGAAATGAAAAACTCAATTCTACTGATATAAAAACTTCAGTTAAGATACAATATTTTTTTATATGATTGTTGGTTAAAGACTCAAAGTGATCACTCACATAACTTTGCTTGTGATATTTGGTTTCATGACTAAAGCTAACAGCGAAGCATGCAAACCTGCCTTCAACATTGTCTATATTCAGCAACTTTTTGTTGGGTGAAATATTCTCACAGGTACATTACGCAGTTATACATGTAAACTACAGTTAACTTAGTGTAACAAAGATTAAAAGAATTTATTTGTTGAATGACCAACCAGGATCCTCTTAGGGCAAGCGATAAAGCCTTGACGAGCTGTGGTCCTTATAAAATGAAAGAAGACGATGCTATGGTGTATAGGAGACCTTATCTAACATCTGGCTCCTCTGGCTTTGCTCTAAATGCAATTAGTCGCTCAATGAAAAAGGAACTTAAGGTGCTGTATCATTTGTTCTTTTATTGTAAAGGTTTTAGAAAGGGATTGAGTTAAAACTGGTCATGATAAAGTATGGGCGGGCTGGTGCGGGTCAGATTGACCCTTCAACAATTTTTCATTCATTTTATAGTTTTATACTTGAAGAATGTGTCGATTTTTATTTTAAAACATTACTATAAATAATAATAATAATAATCTTTGAAGAAAACACTAGGAGGTTACTTTAGACTTTGGGTGACTTTTAACCAATTTGACCCATTTCCTTTTAGCTAATATTTTTATTTGACCCGTCTGAGATAAAACACAACCCAAATTGACCCATATGTTAGTAACGGATCAAAACTGCTACCTCTAGTTGGTAATATCTTACTTTTGGGTCGCATAATCTGTTTCATTTCTAAACAAGGAAATCAGCACTTTTTTTGTGTATAATACATTATCTTTTTGTAAGTGCTTCAAGATTTTCTTCATATCTTTGGCATTCTGATCATGCAGGATTACGTTGAAGAAATGAGAAAAATTCTGATGGATGATGATTGGAAAGTTAAAACTTCAATATGTTGGGGGCAAAGAGACCGTTGGTTAGACTATGATGGTGTTGAAGATTTCTGCAAGGCTGCTAAACATCGACTAGTTGAACTTCCTATGGTACCAACATTTATATTTCTTAGTATGATCACTCTGAAACCAAATAATTATTGGCCAAAATTTGTTTTGCAGGCAGGGCATCATGTACAAGAGGACTCAGGGGAAGAACTTGGAAACATTATTGCTGGACTCGTTAGCAGAAAGGTTCGGATTTGATGTCTTGGTCACATTTCTTTTTTCAAAATTTGTCGATGAATCTATATGCTTTTTTTTTTGGTCATGTGAGCATAGTTGGAAACAAAAATGGTATATATGTGATTAATTATTGTTATTTGTAAAATACATATGAATATGAGAAGTACATGTATATTTGTTCAAGATTATAACTTAAGAAAAAGAGAAGAAACAAAGTAATTTTGTGTGGTCATTCTATGAGTGTATTTGACTAATGGCTATATGGATCAACCCAACAGTAATCTTCTTGAACTGCCTTTCGCCATCTTCTCTTGAATGTTTCTAGTTCGTTGAAAGACTGTTTTCGAACCTGCCAAATCAAAGATAAAATGTATTATTTAATCTATTAATACTTGCTTGAAGTATTTGTAAGTCCGTACTAACTCTACAAAAAATCCTTCGACTTTTTGCACAGCTCACATCAACTTCTAAGTTGAAAGGTAAGTTTATTTTACTTGAAAGTCGTCTAATGTTATCAAAAACTTGTCATAAAAGATAGACATGTGTTAACTTGTTGTCATAAGAATCAGTCATGTTATAAACTTAACAATATCGAAAACATTTGTTGTTGACTTGTTGTATAAATAGACACATAAACATTTTGTTCTCATAAATATTGTCGAATCTAACATTTTATTGACATTCAAGTTGGTCAGATATCAAAACATTTGTCTTTATAAACTGTCAGTTCTTTAGAAATCAATCGTCAAAATCTAGGCAACTTAAGGGTGATGAAAGATCAGTAACATTTTAAAATCTGTTAAAAGTATTGGTTGCATGTTAAATTATTGTGTTACAGTAATAAATAATATGCAGATTTTATTTTAAAGGAAGTTACAGTATTGTAAGAAATATTTTTATGCATTTATCACATGACTGTAAATAAACCATAGTAAACACAACTTCTAGACGAAGTACATTGAGCTGAAGTCCCTAATCATTTTAAATTATGTCATGTAAGATGCTATCTAACATGTCGAGTCAACACAAATTATTAGTTTATGTATTCAATTATTATTAGTGTCAATGTCTTTATAATATCAAGAGAAGATGCAGAACTTACCTCAGTTCTTATATCAATGTGGTTCGGTTCCTTAGAAACTGCCTCTTGTGAAGTCTCTTTTGATGATGGTTCACTATTTGTCTGCATAAACAATTCATAACCATTAATAAAATCCACATGATCACCATGTGCAATCATTCGTTTTTTCATACTCATGCTACGAAATCAACCCATGTGCATTAGTCAACTATCATCTTACAAACGTGAAATAGACTTCTCAAACTATCTTGCGTATGCAAACACATACGGATTTCAACATAAATAATTTCCTAATAAGACGGTTCATTTGCATTTACATTTCCATAAGTTAATCCCAATTCGCTCATTCATAGCAAAAATTTGCATCCTTTTTTAGCATTATTCTTAAGATACTGAAGTATAATGGTTCAAAAGGTCAATAATTAGAGTAATCTGTTGATAAACGAACCTTATTTTGTGAACCCCCGAGTGTAGGAAGACCATAGTGAACAACGTACTCAGAGTCAACAATCCCAATATACTGAGTTCGATTACCCTGCGCACAATACCCCAGTTGCATGTCCAAACCCCACGCATGAATCAAGTCGTTCTGTAACAAATTCAAAAGTCATATCTACTCAAAGCCATAGTGGAAATGGAACTCATGTTCAAAATGGTCTTTGAAAGAACAGTACAATTTTACTAAAATAATTATGTTTTTGTGTATGTGTGGTTACCTGAATCATATACCACACACACCGCCATGCTTCTTTTGAGAACACAGGAGCCATCATCTCAACCCACCTAAGGTAAAATTATCATAGAGCTGAAAAATTGATGGAACTTATATTTGATGCTAAAGATAACTGGATGAATCTTCTACTGTCTTACCCTGTACATGGAGGATCCGTACTGTTTCTATAGCAGTGCTTTTTGGAACGACTCATTCTTTCGATCCTTCTGTTACCACAATATTTGAAACACTTATAACGTAGCTAACTCAACAGGTTTGACTATTGATGTCAAAAATAGAATTTTTGAATTTCGCAAATCCATACAGGCTATTTAAGTTTCCCCCAAAAAACTGAATTTATTTAAAGGAACAAAACAGAAGCCAGTAATCAAAGAAGGTTGGTACAAAACTTGCGATACATCTAAATATCTTTTAACTTCAAAAGTACAACATCTGACCTCTAAAGTCAAATGAACTTACCTGTGAACTGTTGACCCTTTTTCTCTTGTTGTCATTTCATGATGCACCTCTGATTTCTCAGGATCGAGCGCAGGCTGTGATATATGAAGTCCTTCTTTTCTCATTATCGATACATATCTGCATTATTAAGATCCCAAATCAAATTCACTTTCTCTTGCTATATGTATTTGACTTTCAAGTAAAAAAAAGTCACATAAATGAATAACCTTCCAGCATCAAAATTTTGGACTCCGAGATCTTCATCCCATAAGAAAATGTAAGCATACTCTGAGACGACATCTGGGTGCAAGAACCTTTTAGCAAACCACCTGAACCATGCTTTATTAAAAACCAATCTCTAGATATGTATATGTTACCAAAGACACAAAATTTACCACTTTGTTTGACTAACAGCCGAAAGATGTATGGCACGACTACTCCATTCGAGATCCTTCCAATCATCCACAATCCCATCATAATGAAATAGCATGATCACAAAATCATCCAATGGGAACTGCATTTTGGCACAAAATGGATAAAAGAAACAATATAAGATGAATCTGCTTATATATCATGGGGCATGCTATAAAAAATTCAAATATGATGAATCACCTT
Organism: Artemisia argyi; assembly: GCA_030686995.1. Classification (NCBI taxonomy): domain Eukaryota; kingdom Viridiplantae; phylum Streptophyta; class Magnoliopsida; order Asterales; family Asteraceae; genus Artemisia; species Artemisia argyi. Next base: position 105,000,052 of record CM060676.1, read on the forward strand.
CTTAATCATTTCATTCACATTTGCTTTTTGCTTCTTTCCTACAGCCATAGCCAATAAGCTCATTGGTGATTTTGGGTTCTTCTGTTAAACAATATAAACTAGTTATACATCAAAATACTTAGGGGTAACATTCTTATTTTAGGAGAATAAGGGGCACGCACCCTTTTCTCACGGGGTCCCCATAATGGCCGCATCTCTAGATCAGATGTTTTAACTACAATACCTTTAGGCAACGCTTCACTTCCATCAGGACTGCATTGATTCTTTATAAAACCATTGTAAAAGATCAACCTTTCATCTTTATGGATCAAGAAACTTAAAGATAATTCGAACAGAAATGCCAAACCTCGCATATGTTTGCCGTTGTAACCTGCATAGAATCGAGTCTTCGTAGTCCTGGAAACCTCTGAACCAATATGCCCCGTAAGTGTTGGGACTTATCAAATCAAGGATATCGAATAAGTAATATGAATGCAATTTTGATAATCAAATCGAGGTTGTTTATGTGGTTAAACCTCATGATGATGTTAGCTTAGAATATTTGCATAGCGAGTTACCTGCTTATGATCTACAACGATGATTGCAGTTGCTATAAAGAAAGCAGAAGAGACTATTACAGCGCCAAAAAGAAGGCTGCAAAGTAATGATTTTTGCCTCTTTGTAGGCAAACTGGCCTGATACATAAAAGACCCGAGCATATCGTTATGTTTAACTAGAACAGTAGCAACAACAATTAATCATTCTTTTCCCAAAACAGTAAAAAAAGAAAAGTTTTTCTGCATTTCAAATTCCCTTACTAGTAGTTTTAACTATTTAATTTAAGCCACATGACTAACGAGTTCTTCTGTTTATTCTTTGCAAACTAACAATGGCTTATTTGAAAATGCAAAAAGACACTACTGTTCGCAAGCATGATTAAATTTAAGCAAACTATGAAACAAAATAACAAGTAGGGTTGGATCAGTTGGAAAACCCCTTGCCTCTTAACCTAGAGGTCAAGGGTTCGATCCTCACTCCCTACAAAAGGCCGGAGGTCCTTTCTACCTTAGGTAGAACCGGAAGCAGCCTCTCTACCTTAGGTAGGGGTATGGTTGTCTACATCTCAACCTCCCCCATACACCGTGGAAGACGGTATTGGGAGTTACTTTACTTTACTTTACTTTCTAAACTATGAAACAAAATATGTACGCAAATTTTAAAAAGTCTGCTGATGCATCTTAAAACGCGTTTGTTAATATTTACACACGGATGTCAATGCTTTTGAGGATCAAACAGTCAATATTTAATGGTATTAACTAACAAAAAAACATCAATATATCTCAAATCCTAATGAAATAGTTAATCCAAGATGAGCAACTTACAGAATTGTTCTTCATATGATATGATCAACTTTGAAGAGGTCCAAAGAAGATGAATCACTTTGAGTTGAAATGTATTCAAAGATCAACAAATAATATGACGATGAATATATTTTTAAAATATATATACATACAGAAAGAGAGAATGAATAAAAAGAAAGTTGACTTTAGAAGTGAATAAAGGGAAAGTGGAAGCTGAATACAAGAAGATTTTAAGTGCACCTTTACTTGCATAATAAGTGCGATTTTACCGGCAAAATTTGAATAAAATATAATGAGTTCGAATCCCACCTTACCCGCAGCTTGCGTCTCTGTCTGAGTCACTGAGTGTTTTCATTACACGACATTCAGTTATAAAATATTTTTTATGTGGAATAGTCAAATTTATATATATTGATATTCTTATTGCTAGAAAGGTTAACAAACACCCTAAACAAATATCACACGATCTAATCCCAACTTATATAATTGATGGTTTTTAATGATAACACGAATGATGACACGTAATGTGACATGGCAAAAAGAAATGTGACCTGACATTGACGATAAATAAATGTAAACATAATTTGATAAACAACTTAATTACCTTCCTAAAGTAGTGCACAAATTTTTTACTCCGTATGTCACAATCTTTAAATATTAAACTTTCAATGTTATTTATATGTAAAAATATAATAACAATCGATATAAAACACATGAGTAAAAATCAAATGAGAAATGTAATTAAGATGAGAAAAATGAGAAGAAATCACAACCACAAATATTATATGCACCCATAAAATTATATGCATCTCCCTATTATTTCTCTTTTCTTATTTAAAATATGTGACTACAATTTTTTTTTTTACTTTTCTCATTTCAACAATTCTTCTCACTAGATCCATACTCTAAAACACATACTAATCCATATTTTTAATATGCAAAATTATATCTATTATTTTTGTCTTTTCGTCACGATTAATACAAATATAAATATATGAATTTTTTTACATACCTACAATATTCATTATTTAGGTAAAACAATGTAGGAGGTGTATAGTTGAATATTCATAACGTGATTGATTATCTATACTACTATATAATGCATTTGGGACTATTCTATAATTAGAAAGGCTTAAAATTCAGACTTTTACTTGCTTATTATAGAAGGATTTCAAAATTAATTTGTTAGGAAGCAGGTTGGTTAGAAAGTTGGTTAGAAAGCGTTAGTTGTTCAAACTAAAATTATTTGGCTTAACAATCTCTACCATCTCTACTTATAAAGCATAAAGACAACTAAATGTGTAACTGAATGACGCAAAATATAGTCACAGGTACCCGCCGCTGCATTGCGCGAGTACCGTTCTAGTCATTATATAATGTACAAATTATTAAATATGACAATCATATACTTGTTCTTATAATAACTTCGTTTGTTTTTCTTTAAAAAGTTTAGCCACTTATCTCTTCAGGCGGGAAAAGAAAGTGGTTGAAGACCGTTTGTTTTCTTGCAGATATAAGAGGAAGTAATCACTTCTTTCCCCTTCAATTTTGGAGACATATAAAACCTCTTATCTCCTCTTCAAAACACCAAACCCTACTTCTTCTCTTTGTATCCTCTCTTCTCAGCCACCACTCCACCCTCCCACCCATCTGATCCGGCAGCCTCCTGCCTCCCTATCAGCCACCACCGCCGTCCACCCTCTCAGCTGCCGTCTCTTTCATTTTCTTATTTGCTTGTTGCTGTTAATTTAAGCTTACGGGTTTGCTAAAAACTGCGATTTTGACCTTTAACCCATAATTTTTAAGTACTCATTAAACTTTGTGTGTACGCTTTAGGTTTGTAGTTGTAGTTTTGACCATCAAATGGGGTGTTTGAATGCTTATGTATTTTTTGTCATCTTGCGAGTTTATATTCGTATCAAGATTCAAGAGTTGATTTGTTGTGATTTTTTATTGAAATATTTTGTTTTATTAAGTCAACTGGATATAGGGTACTTTTATAGAATTTTATGTAATCAGCTGTTACGTATTCCGATCATTTATGTGCTTTAGCATATTTACTCGTAACATTTATGAGCTTGGTATTTTGAACCATTATGTATTTGGTATGCAAAGTAATTGTATGTTTTTTTAGTTTAAAGATTTTAGTGATATTTGACAAAAGAATTATATTTTCAAATTCATAAAAAACTTTAGCGCAAAAAATTAAAAAAAAAAAAGAAAGAAAGAAATAAATACATACATAAATAAATAAAATAAAATAAAAGAAAGAAGAAGAAGTACTTCAAAATCTCAAAAACAAACGATCTTCTTCTTGCAGATGAAGACTTCAGATGCACCTCTTCTTCTGCAGACATGGTTTGCAGATAAAGATGTAAAAGTTCTGAAAAAACAAATGACACCAGATCATTTAAATATTACATAGCCTTTTTGTCTTAAAATAATATCAAATTTATCACCTTCTACTTATTATCTCATATATAATAAGAGAATGTACAAGATAGACAATACAACTTTGAAAAGTTTCCAATTAAACCAATGAGAGAACTCGATTTTGTCACGTAGGCAAAATTTAGCATTCTTATTGGCCAATTGAAAGTTATAATTGAAAAAAAAAGTGATGAATCTTTGATATAATTCATAAAGAATTTAGTTGTTAAATATAGGTGTCAAATTTGTAAAAAAAAAATGGTAATTAAAAAAAAATTAGTTGTTAAATTTTAAATAAATTATATAGATTTGATTTAACTTATCAATTTTTATAAATTTTTTAATTTGTAAATTTAACAAATACGCCCCAGACTTTATATTTAAAAAAAAACAATAATATATATGTTGTTTGTTATTTATAAATATTATTATCGTAATAGATTAAATTTGTATATTCACAAAATTATAATATCAAACTGAAAGAACGAGTTACTGTGATATTTATATGAATACATGAGATTGTACAAATAGTAGCAAATTATGTCATTATTATTTTGACTTTAATAAAAATATCCATAAAGGTATTTTTTTTACTATTCGTGTTCAATAATAACTCATGTTGTTTTTCTTTAATTAGTTTTAGTCGTGCATACAGGTTTAAATATTAAATACTACTGGTATCATTATTAACAGGAATATCAATGAAATCACGTGTTACTATGATATAAAGATAAATACAAGAGACTTACATATAACAACGACTTGTACAATTCTTCTTTAAAGTTTAAATAAAATTATCCGGAAAAACATTATTTTAAAGTTTGTCATTAAGTTCATCAAATGTCATTCTGTGCTATTAAATACATGCATAATATCTACAACATGATCAATAGTTAATATTAACAATAATATCAACATTAACACAGTGTCAAATAAACAAAGTTAAATCCTTCGTGCAACAATAATCTATACAAATAGTAATCGATATAAAAAGTTATAGACAAAAACAAACTAAACGATGTATAGAAATAACTATTGATGAAGATGATCATTATAAATTATTATATGTATTTTTAAATAAAAATACACAAATGTTCACTAAATTAGACTTATGTTAAAACTCCGATAGTGCTACATATGTCGAAATCCCGTGCGCTCACAGGGTCTAAAACTAGTATGTATATATGTATATAATTATCGTACCTAATTTTTAAATACGATATTTTATTTTACCGTAAATTGTTTTTGGTATGAATTTTATCTTTGTATACTTTTATATGTGAGGAAAATTCAAATGCATACCTATTTTTTTGTGCATACCAATGGACAAATCCTCACCCTCCATCCTTTTTGATCTAATGGCCTAGATTAATCTAAGATTTAATATGCTTAACCTTAATACTCCCAACTATATAAAACCTTTTCTCTTCTTTCTTTTTTTTTTTCATTCGCTTCATTTTTTACACACACGTCGTGTGTGTGTTTCCTCTGCTCTCATTCCTTCCATTCATAAATCAATTATATTACCATTCCGATCATCATCACCATCACTATTTTGATCACCATCACTATTCCGATCATCATCTCACCGTGTCTTTCATCATCACCGTTCCGATCACCATCACTAGCACCAGCACCACTCCGATCACCATCACCGTTCTGATCATTATCATCATTTTTTATGGCTTCTTTTGATCTGAAATAAGTGTTTGTTTCAAAAGCAGATTTGATTGATATTGTTGTGGTTGATAATGTTGTTGAATTAGTTGATAATTATGTGAATCAAGTTGTTAACATTTCTTCTTATCAAGTTGCACACCAAGTGTTTGATGAAATGTGTAAGTAAAAATATTTGATAATTTTGTTATCTGCTTTTGTAATTTTGCTTATTAATTAAGTTGTTAGTTGAATTTATATTTTTAACTGCATTTGAATGCTTTTTTTGTGTCTAATTGTGGTTTTGAATCTGCTCTGTATCATGCGTTTAGTATCACCAATGATATTTGAAGTTGATGATTATAAGCTGGTTTAGTATCACCATTGATATACATTTAGTATCACCAGTGATAATTGTTAGTCTGTTTATTTATAAGTTGTTTATGTTAAGATGTTTAATTTTCTTATATAATATTTTTAACATTTTGATGAGGATTAAAATATAAGTTTGTGGGATAAGCTGTGAGTATAAGTTACTGATAAGTTATTAATTATAGTGTAATATTGCTTATTATTTATTAATTAAGGTGTAACTTACAGTGTTTTGAAGTCTTTTTTGTGGTGCTCTATTTAAATGCTTGCACGGCTACCAAAAAGTTTAATGTTGAGTATGTAATGAAGATCATTATTGGATTTTACACCAAGGTATTAATTACGTACTTGTTATGTACAAGATGGTTTTTGTGCCTTTCACTGAAATAGACAAACACAATAAATGTTTTTGCTGATGGTATATGTGTAGTATCACCAGTGATATGTTTGATATATGTGTAGTATCACCAGTGATATGCTTGATATATGTGTAGCATCACCAGTGATATGTTTGATATATGTGTAGTATCACCAGTGATATGCTTGATATATATGTAGTATCACCAGTGATATATTTGATATATGTGTAGTATCACCAGTGATATGTTTGATAGACAAAAGTTCAATGCAGAACATATTTTATCTAAAAATCAAAACCTCTTGATCTCAACCATCCATTATCTTTCATTTAATGGTCTAGATTTAATTATTTATTTAAATTAATTAACTAGAAAAGGGGCAATTTTGTAATTACACACTCAAAAATAATTCACCCTGTTAGGGGTTAGCTGCATCTCAGTCATTTCATTTCTTACATTTCAAAACACACACTCATTCATTTATTCCTCTTTCTCCAATAGCTTTCCCCATTTCCCAAATCAAACCCTAACATTTTTTTTAATCAAAATCAAATGCAAAATTAATCAAATATAATGGACCTACGAGAAGAAGAAGCACTATCTAAAGGTGAATTGTGCATGTATCGTCTTCATTGTAAGTCGCCGATCAAAATGAGCATCAAAATGTTTATATTGGTAAATTTTTTGAACATAATAAGTTTATTGGTCATGGTATTCGATTAATTGCTATTTTGATTCTTATAGTGTTAGTAGTTGAATTTGAATGATTTAATTGATGTATTTAAGTTGATTATTGTGTTTTGATTGATGCGTTTTTTTTATTATGATACGTTAATTGACGTGTTAGGTTGATTATTGTGTTAGTTATTGATTTTGTGATTTTGTTGAATTAGTTGATGTTTTAGGCGCATTGCGCTATTTGATGTTTTAGGTTAGTTGTTGCGTTAGTTGATGTTTTAGGCACACTTTGATTTTTTTGATTGATATTTAAAGGATCTTGAATGTTCAGGTGCTTTTACTTTATGATAAGTATCCTATGAGTATTTTATTTTGTTGTACTGACATACATTTTGGTTTGTAGATGTTGTGGATGTCTTAATTGACGCAACATTAGTGTTATGAGGTGAAATGAGACGACACTTAAAATTTTGTACATGAAGCTTGTTGAGGTACAATGTTACCTTATTTTATTATTGGCTGAATAACACAACTCTTTTTTTTTCATTGTTCTTTAGTGGAACTGAAATTTACAATACAAGTATTTAAATTGAGTCGTATGTAGTTGTGATTTTGGGATTATTTGATTTTCAGGCTCTAAGTGGCCACCAAAATGGTAATATGATGGATTGCGACCTTCAGAGGCCCAACTGTATTGCATCCGGGCCATATCATATGTTGTTCCCTTCACCGAGGCAGAAGTTATGCCGCAGGTAGAGTTTGACCTATAATGTGATCACTTCTTTGAACTTTTCAATAGAGTGTGTATGTCTAACTCCTGAATATATGTTCTACTTGTTAAACAGATTATGTCGTTGCTTCCAAAACTCTGATCATCTACTACTACTTCAGACAAGTTATATATATTCTTTGTTTCATAAAGTAACATCCTTTGCCACCTTTAAAAGAACTACATAACATAGCTTCGCTACTTTTTATTTGGGTTTTCCAGTATACTTGACTGTTGGAGCTTATTCTAAATGGATTGATGGCGCGCCAAATGGACTCCCTTTTTTGCTATCGGTTATTGATATTCTTGTGAGTGGCATGAATATGTCTGAAGTAACTGCTGCTGCTGCTGCCCTGGCTTTCAGAAACATTTGTGATGGTATTCTACTCTCTTCAGTGGTGTATCTATTATTTAGAGTTGGCAAAATGGGCAGGTGAGGTGGGTCGGCGATGGGTCCTAATAGGTTTGGGGTCAAAACAGGTTTGAGCTGCGCCAAAAGACTTTGTCCATCTGAATATATTCGTATTTGATTAATTTGTGAAATACTTAGCACGAATTTTTTTTAATCATATGTACTGTTACAGAATGTGGGAAAAAGCTATGTGCATCGGTGGACGGTCTTTTCAAATATACCAAAGAGCAATGACTGGAGAAGGTTATTTTAATTTTGCAGCTCAAGATTTTTTGCATCTGTGTTGGACCCTTTTACTTAGTTAAGGTTAACTACAAAGTTAATCTAACCAAGTTCCATGGTATAGCAAAGTATTGATTAATTGAAAAGTAAATAAACGTAAAAGATAAGACACAAAGTTTTTCAACGTTTAATTCTTTATTAGAAATTAATCAAAAAGAACTATACCCAAGTGTTTGCAGAACAACACTTGGGATTGAAATGACAAATATGGTGTACTCCTCACTAAACCCAAACTGAGTTTGAGTGACAACTAAGATCCTGCTGAGCTAACTTAGGGATTGTGTTGTTCTTTGGAGAGAGTAAAGATTTGGTTTGTGAATGTCTAAGCATTAAGTGCACAAACGTAATCTTTACCTCTCTCACTTATTCTCTATTTATACACAAGTAATTTCTAACACTTACCTAATGGACAAAGACTACAAGACAATATTACATCATCCTACATTGGACAAAATACATAGGTATTTTGTACCTGTTACAATTGGCTATAAGTAGTAAAGGACAAGGATGCTTTCTGGTCTTCAGTGTTGACACAGTTCTTGGTATTATACTCATTCAAGGAAAGTTGACCTTTGCATGATAAGGACCATCCCTTATCCATTAAAATTTATCCCTCCTAATCCCGCCTTTACTTCAGTCTTCTTATCTTCAGTCTTTGTTTACTCAGCGATCTTAATTGGTGAGGAGTCATGGAACTCAATGAGTTATTGTCATCCCTCACTGAGTCCATCATCCTCTTCTTTGGCTCAGGTATCATTTATTGAGAACCGCCTCACTGAATGGTGAACCTTTCTTCATAGATTCGCCCTGAGCGTCTTGAGGATGACTCACTGAACAACTATGCATTCAGTGACTTGTTTGGTGTTCTCAGTTATGAAACACTTAGAATATTTTATGTTCAAATCCTGGATTAAGGAGTTTGGGTTTTAACAGACCCATAGTCTCCCCCTATTTGGATATACAAATAGCCCGAGTGTTTTCAAGGTTTTGTGAGAGATAGCAAAGGTATTATCTCTACAATCCTGAATTACTACGTATTGTTTAGGACACTGAATGTTAAACAAAACATCAATATTATTCATGATTATTACAATCCTAAACAAAACAAAGTAAATAAAGATAGTTGGTGTTGCAGACATGCTCAGGCTTTAGAACTTCAGACCCATGGCTTCAAGTTTGGCTTTCTTAGTATTCAGTAGGTGTTTATCAGGATGCTCTTTGATTTTGTTCTTCAGGTCATGACAGAATCTTGCATTAGCCTCATTCTTGATGGGATTGGCCATGAAAAAGTATCCTGCCATTGCCTTGACTCCAGCATGATCAATGTCAGCCCATCTTTGGAAGGCTGGATCTCCAAACTCATCTGTGAAGAAGAGGCCTCTCTCAGGTTGCTCGATGACTAAATTGTTCACATATGTAACTCCTTTTAGAAGACTGAGTAGGAGGAGCCTGAACAGCAGGTACTGATGCTGGTAGCAATGAAGGTATCCCAAGTTCCTCATGCTTTTTGGCCAACAGATCATACCTGATCCTGAGGGATTTCATTAGGTTCTTGACAACGACATTGTTCTTCTTTGCAATGATTGGACCTAGCTCATCAAGCTCAGTGATCCCAAAGTCAGCAAATCTGAAAGGATCATGAACTTCAAAGTGTCATTTGTCCTGACCTCTGTAGACACTGAGAACAGCAGGTTTAGAGTTCTGGTGGATCTTGACATCAGTGATAGTTTCTGGGTTCAGTCTCTGTGTCATGATCCAGGTATACTTCTCAATGTTTTGTTGCCTGATTTTAGCAGATATCTTCAGTTTGGCCTCCCTCTTTTCTTTTAGAGCCATAAGGGCAGCATCCTGAGCCTTTTTGAACTTTTCACCACCTTCTCTATGTGCAAGGTCTTGAGGCTTCAGTCCAATAGTTGTGGCTTCCTCATTAACCATCTCAATGAGAGTAGCCTTGCTTGCCTGTTCCTCCAAAGCTACTTTCCTCAGTCTTTCCACTTTATCCATGTGAGCTTGGATTTCATCTTCAGTCATCATGTATGTAATGCCATTCATTTGAAAAGGAATCCTGACAGGTGCATCAGGGTCTGGTCTAATGACTGAATAAGCAACAACCAATGTAGTTGTAGGCTCAGACACAATAGTGAGAATGCCTTTTCCCTCATCCGTCTGGATTGATGGTTGAGTGGTTGTTTCAGGAGACTGGAAAGGTGAGATTGGAGTGGCTTCAACTATGCGCTCCCCCTCAGCCTGAGAGGAAGGTTGACTGGTGGAAGTATCAGGGACACCTGTTTGTGGTACTTCAGTGGATCTCTCCCCCTCAACTGTTGCCGCAGCATCAGTGAGAGCAAGAGTTGGTGCCACTGGAGGACCCTTGAAGGCCTGGTAAAGTTCTGAGAGCATGTTCTTGATGTCAGCAGTGTCCTTCTAAATTGTAGACACTTTGGCATCCAAGGAAGCCTGAGATGATTCAATGGCAGACATCCTTGGCCCAAGATTCCAGGCCAATGAGTTTGAAGACTTAGCCCAAGCAGCCAAGTTTTTCTCCATGAGGCTGAGTGATGAGCAGATGGACACCACTGTAGAATTGAGACCCTAAAGATTTGCAGCCTTTAGCATATCCACCAACTCAGTGAATTGAGCAGAATTCTGTTGGTAGGTTTGAGCAGCCTGGAGGATTTTTTGGTTTAGTTCAGGATCATCTTTGACAGACTCTTGAATGGTAGAAACACTCTTGGTAATGTGGCTGAGCTTTTCGTTGAACTTGCTGAGGTGTCCATTAAGAGTAGTCAGTTTGAATGCAACATCAGCTTGCTGTTCCAGAGTGTTGTCATGAAAGGCTTCAACTGAGTCCCTGAGGTTGAAGTAGTGAACAGCTTGCTCAGTGTGCATATCAAACACATCTCCAGTGATATCATCGTAGATGACTTTGCAGGCCTTTTTTAGAAACTTCATCAGCTTTCTTTCAGTGAGGGGCCTGGAGTCATCATACTTAGCCAATTTTTCAGGAGAGGAAGGTTCTGGTACATTTTCTTATTGAGCAACAGGAGACAGAGGGGATTGTTCAGTGGCTGTTGCTTCAGTCTCCATGTCATCACCAGCTTCATAGAACTCTTCCTCACTGACTTTGCTATCATCATCATCAGAGTCAAGAACAGCCTGAAACGTAGCCATTGAGTCTATCTACAAAAATGGGTTAGCCGGCTTCTCTTCATAAGAAGACTTTCCTTGGTTATGGTCACTCCCTGACCCCTCAAATCCAACAGACTGGGTTTTGTCTGTCTGGTCCTCAGGGTCAGTTTGCGAAGTATGGGCAGCTCCGTGAGGGGGTGTAGGTTCCATATTAGCGGGTGGTTCCAATCCCTCTGAGTCTTTGTCCCCTGTGACTCCTTCAGACACTGACAGGTGTGTTTCAGTGTCGTCATTAGAAATCAATGAAATGTTAAGGCCCCCCGTTCCAACAGGCTGGTGCTGGCCTGTCGAAGATTTAGGGGCCGCCACTCCCTGAGACTCTAGTTGTGATGTACCAGAGACGTTAGTGGGATAAGTGGAAGGCGCTCACCTACCAGCGAGTTGTATGTTTCCCTCTGGATCTTTGGGAGTAGTCGTGTGGACCAAGAGCACTGACTGTGATTTGTTAGTGACCTTCGTTGTCCCTGGGGGTGGTGGAGCCTGGTCAAGGGTGACATTTTTGGGCTTAGGTCTTCTTTTTGGCTTAGAAGCCTGTGTCCCTGAAGCATCAGGGCCCTGTGCCTTGGGTTTGGTTTTTGGCACAGTCTGAGACTTCCCTGTCCTCTTAGGAGGGGAAGGTGGGTACACTAAGTCCCTCCGGTTGTTTATGGCAACCATATGGGCCGTCAATTCAATGTTTGAGACTGAGGATGTGTCTTTTGAAAAATTTGAAGAACTCAGGATGGCTGGTAAAGAACTTAAGTGTTCATCCTGAGTGTAGTCACAACCCAGTAACCTTTAAAGAGCACATGAGATAAACCTAGGGTACGACACATAGTGTAACCTAGTTTTATTCAGTAGCTTGGTTACAAGATCACCATAAATGATCTCTCCAATGTCGACAGTGACCCCATTCATTAGGCAATAGGCCATCATCATTTGAACAGAATTAATTTGTTCAGTGGATAAATGGTTCCCACCGAGAACCTGAATCAAAAAAGTGAACAGAATCTTCCAAGTCATGGGAAAAGAGCTCTTGGTGACAGGGGACTTGTCCAACTATTTTGGATCCAAAGCAATTTTTTCTAACCCTGAATTGACATTACTTGGGTCAGGGTGTGCAACATATTTTCCATTGTTATAATCAAGTCCTGTTGCTGAGCAAAAAGTTTTGAAATCCAGGACAAATTTTCTTTTTTCATTTAAAACAGAGAAGCTGATGAGAAATTCCTTGAGGGGCCTGAGTTCATTCTCATTAGCACTGGGTGTCGGGTCAATGGCCTGAGCAGTACACCAGAACTCCCTGAGGAGGTGATGATACTGAAAGTAGGGTGTTGATGTGAAGGCATTTTTCAAAGGACAGTTGCATAAAAATTTCATTATTTCCTTGTAGGCAGGAACATTGGTTGGGTGATTAAAGTTGCCTACAATATTGTTTGTTTTAAATTATACATCAGCCAGAGTCACTTTTGCCCATTGAGGTGCAAGCATGATTCCTTGGTCTTCTGCCATTTTTAGGTCAAGAAAAGTTTTTGAAAGTTTATGGCAGAATATCACACACCAGATGATTCTCAAGTTAAATCTAACTTGTTTCTTGTTGTGAGATGTGTGATATTGTTAATAAGATATTTGCCAACAGGAAGGATTTCTTGTTGCAAATTTCTTAACGAAGAAAGAATGTTTTGAAAATACCCTTTTTTTTTTAAAGATTACACACAACTTTGCAATGGAGAAATTTTTGCAGAGTTTCTTTAAGAAATTTTGTGTGTGTGTTTTGTGATTTTGGAAAAGGGTATTTATAGAGGGTGAGGAATACCATTGGTCAGAAATTTTGAAAATCAAAATGAAGAACCGTTTTGGGATCCGCATTAAATGCCACCACTCCACATACCCAAGTTTTTCTCAACTGTCAAGGTGAACAGTGCAAAGAGCCTGCACAAAATGCACTTTTGCAGACATTATGTCACAAAAATATCAAGGGATATTATTTGTGAGGGAAGGCATTAAATGCCAAGTGGGATGTTGATGTGTAAGTGTGGGCTCAGGTATGGATGCCAGTAAGGCAGAGACATATATTCCTATATTAAATAGAAAATTCAGTTACCAACCTAGGACATTTACTAACTAGATACTTGAAGCATTTAGTTATGCATTGAATTGCATTAGTATAATGTCCTAAGCCCCTGAATGAGAATTCATTCAGTGTGAATTATGTTGGGTAAGGAGTCCAATGAGTTACAATCTCAAGGTGAGAAGCTCCCTGTGAGTGATTTTTGGTGATGTTGAAGGGTTTTACTGAGGAAGGTTGATTATCAGGGGATAAGAATATACACCATGTAAGATATCTCAATCAGTGATCTGATTATCAATATCTAACATGCCTAGTTCTGCTTTCAGCCTGGTGAAAGTAGGTTCATCCAAAGGTTTAGTGAAGATATCAGCTAGCTGATACTCAGTGGGAATGAAGTGTAATTCAATATCACCTTTCATGATGTGATCCCTGATAAAATGATATCTGATATCAATGTGTTTTGTTCTTTGATGAAGCACTGGGTTGTTTGATATGGCAATTGCACTTGTGTTATCACAAAAGATGGGTACCATTTTGTAATGAATCCCATAGTTACTGAGCTGACTTTTCATCCATAACACATTTGCACAACAGCCAGTAGCAGCAACATAGTCAGCTTCTGCTGAGGACATTGCAACAGATTGTTGCTTTTTAGCACTCCAACAGACTAGCTTTCCTCCAAGAAATTGGCAAGAGCCTGAAGTACTCTTCCTATCCATGTTGCATCCAGCATAATCAGAGTCTGAGTATCCTTTGAGATCAAACCCTGAACATTTGGGATAGTAGAGTCCAAGACTGGAAGTGCTCTTAAGATATCTCAGTATCCTTTTGACAGCAGTGAGATGAGATTCCTTTGGTTCAGACTGATATCTTGCACATAAGCACACTGAAAAATGAGTATCCGGTCTTGAGGCAAGAAGATACATCAGTGACCCAATCATACCTCTGTACAGAGTAGGATTAACTGATTTTCCAGCAAGGTCAGGCCCTAAATTATTGGGAGGTACCATTGGGGTTTTCACTGAGGCACAGTAACTGAGGGTCATACTTTTTGAGTAGGTTCCTAGTATACTTTTGTTGACTGATGGAAGTTCCTTTCTCAGTTTGTTTGATTTGTAGTCCAAGAAAATAAGTGAGTTCTCCCATCATACTCATTTCAAATTTCTTTGTCATCAGCTTTCCAAACTGTTTACAAAGTTTGTAACTTGTTGAGCCAAATATGATGTCATCCACATATACTTGGACTAAAATCACATCCTCTTTTGTTCTATAGGTGAACAATGTATTGTCAATTTTTCCTCTGAAAAACTTGTTTTGTATCAGGAAGGCTGAAAGAGTTTCATACCATGCCCTGGGAGCTTGTTTTAGTCCATAAAGGGCTTTGTTAAGCTTGTCGACATGGTTGGGAAACTCACTGCTTTCAAAGCCAGGTGGTTGTTGCACATATACATCTTCTTTAATGGTACCATTTAGGAATGCACTTTTTACATCCATTTGGTAGACTTTAAAGTTCCTGTATGTTGCATATGCAAGAAAGATCCTGATGGCTTCCATTCTTGTAACAGGTGCGAAGGTTTCCTCATAGTTAATACCCTCTTGTTGATTATATCCTTTTGCAAAAAGTCTTGCTTTGTTTTTGACTACTGTTCCTGACTCATCTGTTTTGATTTTGAAGACCCATTTCATTCCTATGATAAACACTCCCTGAGGACATTCAACTAAGGTCATGACATCATTTCTATCAAATTGTTCTAACTCATCTCTCATGGCCTGAACCCAACTCTCATATTTAAAGGCTTCTTTGACATTTTTAGGCTCTATTTCTGAGATAAAGTCAACATAGAGGCATACATTGGCTGAAGCCGCCTTGAGTTTGGCAGCCATGCTCCTTGTAAGCATGCCTTCTGAAGGTTCACCAATGATGTTAACAAGTTCAATTGTTTTGGACTTGGTCCAGCTATCCTGAGGTCTAGGATAGGAATTGGAACTTGTAGAGGCCTGATGTATACTTGGAGTGGGGTCTGATATGGGTGCCTGAAGTGCTTCAAGATCAAGATTTTCAACATCCTCAGTATGGTTAACTTGTGTTGTGGTATCCTGAACAATAGGTTCATTGGTGGTGGTCTCATTGGGGACTGGTTGAGTTTCTATGAACTCACTGATGGTGGGTTGAGGTAGGTTGTGTGGATTGATGTAGTAAGAGACATCAGCATCAGCTTGATACTGTGTGGAGAGATTACTCTCAGGATGAAACATATCAGGAGGATATCTTGATGAGTTATCAATACCAATTTCTTCCACAATGGAATTTGAAAATCTAACAGCTTCAGTACTCTCATCAAAAGTGACATGGAAGGTTTCCTCAGTTTGTTGTCTCCTGGTGTTGAATACCCTAAAGGATTTTGAGACAAGGGAGTACCCTAGAAAGTATCCATCATCAGCTTTTGCATCAAACTTTTCAAGATGGTCCTTATGATTATGGATAAACACAGGACATCCAAACACATGGAAGTAGCTGATATCTGGAATCCTTCCTTTAAACAACGCATAGGGAGTTTTGCTATGTCTCTTCACAATAATGGACCTGTTTTGTGTATAGCAGGCTGTTTTTACTGCCTCAGTCCAAAAATGTTTGGAGAGAGCAGATCCATTAAGCATTGTTCTGGCAGCCTCAATGAGAGTTCTGTTTTTTCTTTCAGCAACTCCATTTTGTTCAGGGGTGTAAGGAGAGGTAAAGTTTTGAGAGATACCCTTCTCATCACAGAAACATTGATGAGTGTGTAAATACTCATCATTTTTAGTCAAATCTGAACTGCAAAACGTTTAAAAACACTCAAAAACGCACCCAAATATGAAGAAAATCCCAAAGATCGTGTTTTATATGTTTCAGATGGAAAACGAGTGAAAACAAATGAAAAACGAACAAATTCGATTAATCACGGCCCTCAAGAATGAGATCATGAAATTCACACAGAAATTCGATGAATCATTCCGTGAGGCATGGGATCGTTACTAGGACATGCTCTGTAAATGTCCTCATCACGGTTTCTCCAAGTTAATGCAACTCGACACTTTCTATAATGGTGTGAGCCAAGTCAATCAAGACTCTCTCAATGCCTCCGCGGGAGGTAATTTCTTGAATCGAACCACCAAAGATGCTTTGATGATCATTGAAAATAAGTCTAAGGTCCGTATTCCACGAAACAAATCGGTTGTTTCCCAAGTTAATGTTGGTCCTTCTACCTCATCACCCGTGGCTCAATTGAGCACCGATGCTAGACTTGACAAGCTCACGGAAGCTATTCATGCTTTGGTTCTCACCAAAACAAAGAAAGTTTCTTTTCAACCTGCTGAAGTCAAAAAGGTTGATGTTTGTGTTACTTGTGGTGGTCCACACGCTTACTACAATTGTACTACCACCGATGGCAATCCATTTGAAGTTAATGCGATAGCCGGTAGTTCTAATCAAGGAGGTAACCAATACCGCCCTCAAATGGAATCAAATTACCATGCTAACAATCAAAGTGGTCCACCCGGTTTTTCTCAACCCAATAATCCAAATCGATTCAATCAAAATCAACAACAAAGAAATCCGAATGTTCAAAACCAATTTCAGGCCCCTATGAATCAATTTCCAAATCTAGGGGGAAATTACAATCAAGGTTCTTAAAATCAAGGAAACTTGAATAGAAACCAAGGTTATGGTAATTTCAATCAAGGAAACAATTTTCATGGTAACCAAAACCATGGAAATTTTCAAAATCAAGGTTTCAATCAAAATAACCGAGCTCAAAATTTATCATCAAAACCAAGCCGTTGTTCAAACTCCGTCATCCACCGATGAGTTATTGAAACAATTTATGAAAGCTCAAGAAGAAACAAACAGGTTGTTGATCGGTCAGATTTCTGAACTAAAGAAGTCTTTAAATGATCGACCTTCGGGATCGGGAACGCTACCAAGCAACACGATCGCCAACCCGAAGGGCGATGTAAAGGCGATCACAACCCGTAGTGGTGTTTCTTATGATGGACCCGCGATTCCTACTACATCATCTTCTTCTCCTCTTGAGGTAGTGGAACACGAACCTGAGGCTACAAAGGACAAAGTGCAAATTACTAGCCCACGAAGCACCGCACACGTCCAACCTCATGTTGTCCCAAAAACCAAGTCCAAACCGGGAATTGTTTTTGAACCTCCGGAAAATCCCGTTCAACCAAAAGCTTCAATACCTTATCCTTCGCGTTTAAATGATCAAAGACTCCGTGAGCAAACTAATGATCAAATGAAAAAGTTTATTAAAATATTTCAAAAATTACACTTCGACATTAGTTTCACGGATGCTCTTCTCTATATGCCCAAGTTTGCTTCGACTTTCAAGAGTCTTTTAAGTAACAAAGAGAAATTGTTTGAACTCACTAAAACTCATTTGAATGAAAATTGTTCGGCGGTGCTTCTAAAGAAACTTCCCAAAAAATTAGGAGACCCCGGAAAATTTCTCATTCCGTGTGTTTTCCAAAAGCTGGAAGAGTGCTTCGCCTTGGCCGATCTTGGCGCTAGCATAAATCTTATGCCTTTCTCTATTTGGCAAAAACTTTCACTTCCCGAACTTACACCAACACGAATGACTCTAGAATTAGCAACCCGATCAGTTGGCAAGTTCCATTTTCCTGCCGACTTCGTAGTCATTGATTTTGATGCCGATCCTCGTGTCCCCCTTATTTTGGGAAGACCATTCTTGAAAACGGCTCGTGCATTAATCAACGTCTTCGAAGGTGAAATGACTCTAAGAGTTGGCGATGAAAAGTTGGTCATTAACATTGAAAACACTTCAAAAGATCTTCTCGACCTTGAACGAGAAGAAATTAACCGACTTGATGTCATCGATTTTGCATGCGATGACCATTTTGAAGAAGTGTTAAATGTGCAAGGATCAATCAATCTACCATTGATGTCTCTTCCCCCTCTCTCACTTCATTTTTGGGAGGTGACTTCATTTTGGAAGAAATTGAAGCTTGTTTGTCATGTGATTCTCATGTTGATCATGATTCTATCAATCCCGAGGAAGACATACTTGTACTTGAGAAGTTGCTTAATGATGACCCATCATCTCTTCCTCCAAAAGAACTTCATAACTTGGAAGTCAAAGATGTTGAAAAAATTGATGACTTTCCTGAGGTCGAACTCAAGGAACTTCCGCCTCATCTCGAGTACGCATTTTTGGAGGGTGACGATAAGTTTCCCTTCATAATTGCTAAAGACTTGAATGAGGAAAGCAAAGCCGCTCTTCTCAAGGTTTTAAAATCACACAAGCGAGCCATTGCTTGGAGACTTTCCGACATCAAGGGTATCAACCCAGAATTTTGTATGCACAAGATTTTGATGGAAGATGACTTTAAACCAGCGGTTCAACAACAAAGAAGGATAAATCCTAAAATTCATGAGGTTATCAAGCAAGAGGTCATAAAACTTCTTGATGCCGGTTTGATTTACCCTATCTCGGATAGTCCTTGGGTGAGTCCCGTTCATTGTGTGCCCAAGAAAGGTGGGATTACGGTTGTTAAAAGCGATGATAATGAGTTGATTCCTACTCGATTGGTAACGGGTTGACGCGTTTGCATTGATTATCAAAAATTAAACGATGCCACCCGTAAAGACCACTTCCCTCTACCTTTCATGGATCAAATGCTCGAAAGATTGGCGGGAAACGAATACTATTGTTTCCTTGGCGGTTTTTCGGGTTATTTCCAAATTCCCATCGATCCTCAAGATCAAGAAAAAACGACGTTCACGTGTCCATATGGAACATTTGCTTATCGACGCATGCCTTTTGGCTTGTGCAATGCTCCGGGCACGTTTCAAAGATGCATGATGGCCATTTTTCACGACATGATCGAGAAATAATGGAGGTCTTCATGGATGATTTTTCGGTCATTGGGAATTCATTCGAATCGTGTCTCACCAATTTAGACAAAATGCTTCAAAGATGTGAAGATACAAATCTTAGTCTAAATTAGGAGAAAAGTCATTTCATGGTCAAGGAAGGAATTTTTCTTGGCCATAAGATTTCTAAGAGTGGGATTGAGGTTGATAAAGCTAAAATCGATGTCATTTCTAAGCTTCCTCCTCCCACTACTGTTAAAGGTGTTCGGAGTTTTCTGGGTCATGCTGGCTTCTATCATAGATTCATTCAAGATTTCTCGAAGATAGCTAGGCCTATGACCCGACTTCTTGAAAAAGAGACTCCGTTTATCTTTTCCGATGAGTGCATCGAAGCTTTTCAAACTCTCAAGAAAAAGCTTACCGAGGCACCAATTCTAGTTACCCCCGATTGGGACCTACCTTTCGAACTTATGTGTGATGCAAGTGACTTTGCCATAGGTGCGGTCTTGGGGTAACGAAAAACCAAACACTTTCAGCTGATTCATTATGCAAGCAAAACCTTGACCGAAGCTCAAGCTCATTACACCACAACGGAAAAAGAATTACTAGCCGTGGTGTGTGCGTTTGAGAAGTTTCGGCCATACTTGATCTTGACTAAATGCATAGTGTACACAGATCACTCGGCTCTCAAATATCTCTTTGCCAAGCAAGATGCTAAGCCGAGATTGCTCCGTTGGGTTCTCCTCCTACAAGAGTTTGATATCATCATTCGTGATAAAAAGGGAGCCGAGAACCTCGTTGCTGATCATCTTTCCCGATTGGAAAATCCTCATCAAGGTGTTCTTGAGAAAAAGGAAATAAATGAAACGTTTCATCTCGAGACACTTAATGTGATTTCCTCTCGTGGTGATTCTAGTACCCCATGGTTTGCCGACTTTGCAAACTATCATGCGGGGAACTTCGTTGTTAAAGGGATGTCGTCCCACCAAAAGAGCAAATTTTTCAAAGATGTGAATCATTACTTTTGGGACGATCCCTATCTGTTTAAGATCTGTGCGGATCAGGTTATTCGAAGGTGTGTTCATGGTCAAGAAGCCATGGAAATCCTTAAGGCTTGTCATAATGGACCCACCGGGGGACATCATGGCCCGAACTACACCGCTCGAAAAGTATTTGAGTCCGGTTTTTATTGGCCCACCATTTACAAAGACGCCCATGACCTAGTCAAATCTTGCGACTCGTGTCAACGTCAAGGAAAGATAACACAACGGGATGAAATGCCACAAAATGTCACCCAAGTTTGTGAAATCTTTGATGTTTGGGGCATAGACTTTATGGGGCCGTTCCCGTCTTCACGAGGGAACAAGTACATACTCGTGGCCATTGACTACTTATCAAAATGGGTCGAAGCGAAAGCTTTCCCAACCAACGATGCCCGAGTAGTTGTAAAGTTTTTGAAATCTCTCTTCTCTAGGTTTGGAACTCCCCGCGCTATCATTAGTGATCGCGGTACTCACTTTTGCAACGAACAATTTGCAAAAGTCATGCTCAAGTATGGTGTCACTCACCGACTTGCTACCGCTTATCACCCACAAACAAGTGGGCAAGTGGAGGTTTCAAACTGTGGTTTGAAAAGAATTCTTGAAAGAACTGTAGGCGAAAACCGTGCCTCTTGGTCGGACAAGTTAGATGACGCTCTATGGGCTTTTCGCACGGCCTATAAAACACCCATCGGGTGTACTCCTTATAAGCTCGTGTATGGAAAAGCGTGTCATCTACCGATTGAGCTCGAGCACAAGGCTTATTGGGCTTTGAAGAATGCCAATTTTGATCTCAAGTCTGCGGGTGATCATAGGAAAGTTCAACTCAATGAACTAAATGAACTTCGTGATCAAGCTTACGAAAATTCTTTAATCTATAAAGAGAAAACAAAGAAGATCCACGACTCCAAAATCAAGAACCGCGTTTTCAACGTTGGTGACCGAGTCCTTCTTTTTAACTCTCAATTAAAGATATTTTTGGGTAAGCTTAAAACCCGTTGGACTGGACCTTTCACCGTGGCCAAAGTTTTTCTTTATGGTACCGTCGAGTTATCTCAAGACGACGGTCCAAATTTCAAAGTAAATGGGCATCGGTTGAAACATTATTTTGGAGGGGACATACCACCCATTGTCCCGGAGTCCAAATTTTCCCCATGGACCAATAAATTCGGGGATCGAGTCAAGCTAACGACTCGATAAACAAAAACAGTAGCAACAACATGGGTTTTCACCTGTGTCTCTGATTTCTTTCTACTTTCTAACACCATAGTGTGGGGGAGTGGCCACCCCTGCAGCTATTTGCAATGGATATATCTTCAAAAAAAAAAAAGTGTGTTTGTATAAATAAAGTGAAAAATGAAAAATGACGTTCCCACAGTTAGCTTCTAATATTATCTTCTTTCGTTCAAGGATTCGGTATAATAGCCGGGACTTTGAACATTGAGGACAATATTCAATTCTAAGTGTAGGGGAGGGGAAAATTCTAGCGAATTTTATCAAATTATACCGTCTAGTACCCCCGTTTTTGGCCAAAAATTAAAAAAAAAAATTTCACTTTAGTTCAAAAATTTTTGTGGTTATCAGTCCGCCGTGTCTAAACGACAAAAGGATTGGCTAATCCAAGAGCAAACGGCTCTTGGTAAAGATAGCTCAAACCCGTTGATGGCTTACAATTTGCCCAAAATTTTATGGTACCTCAACTCGCCATATCCTCAAAAGTAAATGAGTTGGCTAGCCCGCAAGATTATGGCTTGTGGTAAAGGCAGTGGAAAAACCATAATTGGTAATCAACTCACCAAGATGTTGACTGTTCCATCAAGAGTTGGCTAGTCCAGAAGCAAACGGCTTCTGGTAAAGACAAATCAAAACCGTTGAAAGCTGGTGGTTTGCTAAAAATCATATGGTTATCGGATGAACCATAGTTCTTACTGGAATCAAAACATTCGGCTACTCCAGAAGTGATGGCTTTTGGTAAAGAGACTTCAAATCCATTAATTTTTCTCAAAAAGATTGCTAGGGACTAGCAATAGTTTAGTGTGAAGGATTGATGAGTGTGTAAATAGTCATCATTTTTAGTCAAATCTGAGCTGTAAAACGTTTAAAAACACTCAAAAACGCACCAAAATACGAAGAAAATCCCAAAGATCATGTTTTATATGTTTCAGATGCAAAACGAGTGAAAACAAATGAAAAATGAACAAAATTTTCCTAATTGGCAGTTTCAGTCCCCCAACTTTAAAAATTTGACAAAACTAGTCCCTAAGCATTTACTTCAAAGAAAAGTCAATCCAAACTCTTTAAAAAGTTAAAATAAATCACAAATGATCTTTGGGTAAAAACTTTTGGAAAGTTACACATTTGGTCCCTATACTTTGGCAAATTGGCAATTTTGGTCCCTAGTGTTTCAAATATGGAAAAATTGTATTTTTGGCCAACTTGACAGGATTGATCCTTGGTTAAAGTTTTGAAGCTTGGCAAATTCAGTCCTTGAGGAATTAAAAAGTTACAAAAATTATCCTTGGGCTTCATAAGTTATAAAACCAAACGGATCCTTAACCTAACCATACACCAATACCCCTTAGCCCACTACACCCCTTTAAAACAATCCTTGGCCCAAAACCAATACCCCTTAGCCCACACACCCTTTTTACATTTTAATATTAAAAACGTATACATTTACCGGTCAACCATCCCCATCTCTGTCTCATCTCCTTCCCCAAAACCATACTCGTGAACCCCACTTCCCACCATAGCGTCCCATCACCGTCTTCCCATCACCATCATAACTTGTCTTCCACCCCATATCCCAATCCCACTATCTTCGTGATATACTCACAAAATGGTACCTACCTCTGCCACGTTGGCAATCCACATCCTTCAATTGGGCGCCAAAAATGGATTTAAGGGATGAGATGATGCCTGAGCATTTCAATGGTTAAGATTGGTTCAAGAAAGCACAAGGGACGAAATTGCACTGCCCTCTCTCACAGAACAAGCACAACAAAGGAGGAAGACCAAGTTGTACCTACTTCTTCATTTTAGTATAAATAGGGCTTGAATGGCATCCCATTTTCTCTTGTATCTTTCTGTTTTTAAAATTCAGTTCACAATTGTAATTTCAAATTCCAAGTTTAATGAAAGTTTATTTTGAGTAATTTCAAAGTCGAATTTCTTTTAAGTTCTAAGTTTATTTGTTATTTAGTTTAAATGCTCTTTCATTGGTTTCAGAAATTTGTCTAAACATTGTTTAAGTATTTAGAAATCAAGAAAGTGAAACTCAGAAAAGAAAAAAAATTGTTACAAAGAAAATCCAGAAAGAAAAAAAAAAAAAAAAAAAAAAAAAAAAAAAAAAAAATTGGAAAAGTGTTGAAATGAGGAAGAGAGTAGCAGAAGCAGTTGCAGGAAGGATGGAATATGGGTTAAAGTCTCATGGGAGACACTTAGGTGGTCCTTCTTTTCTTAACTCTCAGACAGCTTTGGATGACAAGTAGGTGTTAAAATCTTGTTTATAATTCGAATGAGTAGTCTTTGTTGATATTCTTTGTTGTTTCTTGCTGATTTAAGTTAGTTTTCCGTTTTATAAGTTTAGAAGTCACTCTTGTTAGAAAAGTAGGAAGTAACTTTGAAAAGCTTTGAAATTTAGTAAATTGAAGGGGTGTTTGGCATTGCTGATTCAGTTAGGTTAGGGTAGTTATCTGAGGTTCTATTCTGATTAAACACACTTACTTAGGTTGATATAGCTCAGAGATGTCTTAAAAACCATAGGCCATAGTTTCAAAAGTCAAAATCCTAGTTCATGTCCATTTGCTTGTTAACTGTCTAAGTGTTGAGGTATCATAATCACCATCTAGGTTTAGAATTTGTTCAACTAGCTTATTTGAGTTTTATTAAGCCTTAAAACATCAATTTAATTCAGTAAATCAAGATTAAAATTCAGTTAGGTCAACTGTTCAAGTTTTCTTCAAAAGTCAAACATGCTCATTAGTGAAAATCCCATTTTTTGCAAGAATTTTATAGAATTTTGTACTTGGAATTAAGCTCTGAAACTTTTAAAGGTTAAAGTCCCCCAGCTCATCTTTGGATTCCCATGCTCATTGCATTTTTGTGATTTTTTTGTGGGTCCCACCTTGCTACAAACAGACCTGCAGGGAAGGTTTTCCATTGTACCATTTTAACCCACATTCCAAGTGACCATATCTTGGTCAATTCTGGGGTGTTTGGGGTGTTTTTGGTTGATTTAGGAACCCTTCTAGGTAGTAATTAGGATTTAGTTCTTAGTTTGCAGTTTGGTGCTTATCTAGTGGCTAATTTTGATCTTTAATTTAGCCCCTTTGGACCACTGCTGTTGCAGCAGCCTAGTTATTGTTCTTGTTGATTGATTCTTGTTGTTGTTCCTGCTATTCTTGAAGTTTGTTCTTGTTGTTTTTGCTACTGCTATAATGTTACAACTTGTTTAAGCTTACTTAGTTAAATAGTGTTGTGTTGAATTTCCAAATGAAACAAAATTTTGAACACAAAAAGTAAAAAAATCAATTTTCAATCTCAACTGTTTTTGATTTTTTATTCGACTTGAAGTTTGTTTGATTTTGAAATTATACAAGACCTGATTTCCAGAAAGTGTTTTGGTTTTATGTTTAAGAGTTTTTGAGAAAGCAGAAAAAGAAAAAAAATAAAATAGCAAAAAAGTTGTTGCTGGGATTCGAACCCTGGCCACCCAGCTTACCACACCAACGACACAACACAAGTCCTCCTCCCAACAGCTCTGGAGCACCAGTTCTGTTGGGAGTATCACTCCTTGTTTATTTAAACCCAATACTTCTTTAGCTTATTAAAAACTGCTTAAGCTCTTATCAGCTTATCAGAAGTAGCTTTTTCTATATTAGAATTTTTCCTACGTTTGTAACATCACAAAATAATTTTCAGTAAAATCTCAGATTTTTAGAGTGATTAATTTAATCATTAGAATTTAATTTGTAATTTAGAGATTTTAATTCGTAATAAATAGGATTTTTGTTGAAAATTTTATTTTCTTTTTTTCTAAAATTTTCTTTTGTCTTTTAGTACGTTAGAAAATTATTCGTAAACCCGTAGGACGTTTAGAACTTAAATTTCACGTTTTATTTTGTACGTTGACGTTTATTTTTAAATAAACGTCGCATTTTTAATTTAGTTTACGTTTTAGGATTCCCGATACCTAATCAAGTTTCCCGTAGTGTTTTAGGATTCCACTAGTTAGTTAGTTGCCTTAGGTTAATTTATTTTCACCTTCGTTCGTTAATTTTACTAATTTCGTTAATTTAACGTATCATAACACCAAATAACCTTTCCAATCATACAAGATTTTAATCCCAATCTCATTCGAAGCTTTCCATTCACACCTCGTTGGGGTACGACCCGGGAAATCACTTCCCGGTCTCATAATTTAAATATCACTTTCTCAAGTTTTGCGAGGTAATCTTTTCCTAAAAGGTTTACTCGTATCACTTAACGTCTATTTGTCTCACGATAAATTAGACCTCACGTTTGTTGATATTTTGATAATTGTTGTTTGCACACACCAAAACACAACGAATCAAACATTCAAGGTCATTGTTTTTGAATTCAGTTCCATTATCAGTTCTGATTTGTTTGACCCTGATGTCATTTTGGTTTTCAATCTTCCTGATGAAGGACATGATTGTTTCAGCAGCCTGACTCTTTTTGGTCAGAAAATATACCCAAGTGTATCTTGAGTATTCATCTACTATGACCAGAGTGTACTTCTCATGATGAATAGCCATTGGACTGATGGGTCCAAAGAGATTCATGTGAAGTAGGTGCAAGCATTTGGTGATAGAGGAATTTTGTTTGGTTTTAAAGGATGCCCTGTGGTGTTTACCTTTTTCACAGGCAGGGCAGGGTTATCTTTTGTAAACACAAGTGATGGTATGCCAAGGACTTTGTTTTGTTTGGCCAGGTTGTTTATGTCTTTGAAGTTCAGGTGAGAAAGTCTTTTATGCCAAAGCCTGTTGAGGGTTTCAGTAGCTTTAGCAAAAAGACATGTTCCATTCTGAGTGCGTGAGGACATATCCAAGACATAGACATCCTGCCTCCTTGGTGCAATAAGAATTACTTCTTTGTTTGCATTAAAGATAGTACCTTGCTTATCATCAAACTGAACTATGTATTTTGCATCACATAGTTGACTGACACTGATCAAGTTATATTTAAGACCATTAACATAAGCTATTCGTGTAAAAACAACTCCACTACAGTTTACTGAACCATAACCTTCAGTGAGACAAGATGGATTATCAGCAAATACCACCTTTGGTCCTGGTTCTTCTACATATTTGTGCAGATATTCCTTAACGCCAGTCATGCTTCTTGAACATCCACTATCAAGATGCCAAACAGGATCTCTGGCATGTCTCTGCACAAATGTAAACTGAGTTAGTTTTTCTTGTGAACCCACTTTCTGGTGGGCTTGGCTTTAATGGCCTTTTTGAACTGGGATATTGATCCATGATCAGTGGTGGTGTGAATGTTGCTTCCACAGATACTGCATCTGGGTTAAGGGGTAGTTTGTTGGGTTGGTTTGGTATTTCCTCTTCTAGACTGAATAACATGTTCATGTCCTGAACTGTCATGAGTAGGATCTCCACAGATATCACAACATGGATACATCAAACAATCATCAGGGAGATGATCATTGAATCCACAATGGATGCAAGGTGTGAAAGGTTTAGCTTTCTGCTTTATCTGTTTGGAGCCTGAGGCATAGTTATGAGGTTGAGCATTGTGGTAGCATATAGCACTTGATGAGACTGTGTAAGATAGATGATGTGAGGTTCTGTGATCATCCTTTTTGCATATCATGCAAAAGAGGATTCTATAACAGTCATCAGTGGTATGTGTTGTATAACTACACAGTTCACATCTCATTTTTGGTTTAGATGTTGCCTTAGATTTGGCAGAACTTGAGGAAGCTGGTTTAATTTCCTTTTCCAAGGGTTGAGTTTTCTTCTCATATGATTCAATTTTTTCACTCAACTTCCTAACAAGTTCAGCCAACTGATCAAATTTAGAATCAGGGCTATCAGTGATAACCTCATTTGAGACTGAGGTTGTGGAGACATCATTTGTGGTAGAGACTCCAGTGAGTGGTCTTTTCAAGATAGTTCTTCCTAAACCAACTTTCTCTCTTGGAGAGTGTTGAGTATACACCAAAGGTGTTAGCTCAGAACCAGGTTAAGCTCCCTGAAGAACTTTCAGTGGTGGGAGTGGACTCTGTGATATAGGTTCAGACTCATTAGTGGACTCAGGAAGACTAGACTCATCAGTGACACCAAGCATATTTTTGATGGCCTGACTTTCAGGTTCCAAAATTTTACCAGTGTTAAAGTTTGGCAGTTTGCTATCTGGGTTGACTCTTTCAATCCAGTCACTAGGTTTTGGTGCCATTTCCTTGTTAAAGGATATGCCTGAAGGTAGAAATGCCTTTTCACCATGATTCTCACTTGAGGATTCAGTGGTTTGATCTTCACCAATAATAGCCTTTTTGAGACTCACTGAGTCAAAAACCCTAGGGTTTTTCTAAGTCCACTTATATATCACAGCCTTTTCTTTCTTAAGTTCTTCTTGAAGAGCCTGATTTTGTTTTACAAGTTCAGTGTTTTGAATTTGAAGTGTGACAGCCTCAAGTTTTGCTTGTTTCAAAACCAGTAATTCATCTCGACACTTATTTAATTCAAAAGTTAACTTGTTGAATTTAGAAAACAAATTTTGTCTTTGCTCTTCAACGAACTTAAGATCTACATTTAAGTAGTTTAAAAAGGATTTCCAATCAGCATCATCATCCATAGATAACAAAATGTTTACCTTTTTCATGGTGATGTGGACCCATTCTCCATTTCTAGCATGGCTTTTTCCAACAGCCATCTTGTTGTCATCAGAAAGTGCCATCAGTGCACTGACCCTTACTTCTTCATCAGAGGAGACATCTTCCTCATCCCAATCATAGGCTTCAGCAACGAGCACCTTGTTTTTGCCTTGAGCAGGTTTGGTAGGTGCAGTCTGAGGTACTGAGGGAGTTGTCTCAAGGAGAGCAAGTTTAGCTTTTGCTTTTCTGTATTTAGTTTCAAAATCTTTTTGAATGTTTGCATTTTGAAAATTTTGAGTGGATTGAAGCATTTTTGGTTGAAACTTGCTAGTTCCTGAGGAAGAATTACTACCAGAAGGTTTGTATGAAGGATCTGAGGTTGTTTTTGAAAAACAGTCTTTAGCAAAGTGACCTTTTTTGCCACAGTTGAAACATTCAGTGGACTCATTTGCCTTAGCTTTTTGAAAATTGAACTTGTTTCTTTTAATAAAACATTTTGAATTTTCTAAAAGAGCCCTTTCTTGAAATTCAACTTGAAGATCATTGAGGTACTCATCTCTGGTTCTCATATCAACCTCATCATCAGAATCATCTTGAAAATCCTGCACAACACCATTAGAATAGAAGGCAGTGGATATGGGTGAGACAGTCAGGGCCTTTTTGTTTTCTTGAGCCTTTTCAGGGTATCGCCTTGCGATTAAGTTGTCTTCATAGACAAACTTCCCATATATTTGAGGCAGCTCAAGGTTCTGAATGTGATTAGCATTTCTAAGACCCTGAGAGAAGTTTAACCACTTCTCAGGGAGACTGTTGACAAAGTCAACGTTGATCTCATGCTTAGATAGTACTACACCATCATTTGAGAGCTCATTCAACAAGGTTTTGTATCGGGTATAGGTCTGACAGAGACTTTCAGATTCTTTGGCCCTGAAAGTGTTATACTCAAGTTTCAGGTCCATGATCCTGTTTTCCTTGGTATCTAAGGGACCTTCAAAGCTATGAACCAAGTCAAGCCAAGTTTGTTTGGCCGTAGGACAGTGAATGACTGATTCCATTGTATCGTCAGGGAGACACGATATCATGATGCTTTTTAGGCGTTGGTCCTGATTGACCACCCTTCTCTAATCTGGAGTCCATTGTGCTTCAGGTTTAGGTAAACCTTCAGCAGTCGTTTGGACAAAGGGACCTTCATTGATACACTTGATATAGTATGGTTCCATACCAGTCAAGTAGCAAAGCATACGCTTTTTCCACTTGCTAAATTTTCCAGCTTCTAGTCTAGGAGCGACAGCTGAATAGCTACCTCCCTTTTTGTCAACTAGCTGGGGTACATCGCTATCAGCCATGGTGGGATCTTTTGATTTTAAAACTGAGCACTCTTTTTGTATGAAAGATTTTGAAAGTTTTACAAATCAGAGGCTCTGATACCACTTGTTGGACCCTTTTACTTAGTTAAGGTTAACTACAAAGTTAATCTAACCAAGTTCCATGGTATAGCAAAGTATTGATTATTTGAAAAGTAAATAAACGTAAAAGATAAGACACAAAGTTTTTCAACGTTTAATTCTTTATTAGAAATTAATCAAAAAGAACTATACCCAAGTGTTTGCGGAACAACACTTGGGATTGAAATGACAAGTATGGTGTACTCCTCACTAAACCCAAACTGAGTTTGAGTGACAACTAAGATCCTGCTGAGCTAACTCAGGGATTGTGTTGTTCTTTGGAGAGAGTAAAGATTTGGTTTGTGAATGTCTAAGCATTAAGTGCACAAACGTAATCTTTACCTCTCTCACTTATTCTCTATTTATACACAAGTAATTTCTAACACTTACCTAATAGACAAAGACTACAAGACAATATTACATCATCCTACATTGGACAAAATACATAGGTATTTTGTCCTTGTTACAATTGGCTATAAGTAGTAAAGGACAAGGATGCTTTCTGGTCTTCAGTGTTGACACAGTTCTTGGTATTATACTCATTCAGGGAAAGTTGACCTTTGCATGATAAGGACCATCCCTTATCCATTCAAACTTATCCCGCCTTTACTTCAGTCTTCTTATCTTCAGTCTTTGTTCACTCAGTGATCTTAATTGGTGAGGAGTCATGGAACTCAGTGAGTTATTGTCATCCCTCACTGAGTCCATCATCCTCTTCTTCGGCTCAGGTATCATTCACTGAGAACCACCTAACTGAATGGTGAACCTTTCTTCATAGATTCGCCCTGAGCGTCTTGAGGATGACTCACTGAACAACTATGCATTCAGTGACTTGTTTGGTGTTCTCGGTTATGAAACACTTAGGATATTTTATTTTCAAATCCTCGATTAAGGAGTTTGGGTTTTAACAGACCCAACAATCTGGTTGAAGCCTTAAGGTACCAGTACAATCTTGTGAAATCTTGGTTATTTAAGTGAATGTTATTTTCAAAAATCTTTTGTTGCAGTATAGTTATCACTAAGCTCCCTGATGAGTGCTCAAACACTCATCATTTTTGGTCAAATCTGAACTGCAAAACGTACAAAAACACTCAGAAATGCATCAAAATACAGAAAATATTACAAATTTGTGTTTTATATGTTTCAGATGCAAAATGAGTAAAAACAGATGAAAAACTTACAAAGTTTGCATAATTGGCAGTTTCAGTCCCTGAACTTTCAAAAATTAACAGAATTGGTCCCTGAGCATATATTTTGGTTGAAAAGTTAATAATGGTCCTAGGAGTTTAAAAGTTATCAAATTTGGTCCTTGGAACATAATTTTCACAAACTGGCAAATGTAGTCCTTCAAGTTTCAAAAGTGTCAGTTTTGGCCCCCGGGAATCTTAAATTGGAAAATATTCACAAGAAACCCTTGGGTAAATGAAAAGTTGTCAAAATAAGTCCTTGGGTGAAAACTTTGAGATATTACATATTTGGTCCTTGCAGTTTAGAATTTGGCATAATTGGTCCCCGGGTGTTGTAAAAATAGAAAAATGTCAATTGTGGTCCTTTGATAAGTCAAAAATGGCAATTATGATCCCTTGGATAGATGTGAGAAGTTTACATTTCCCTTCAACTTTGCAACATTTACATAAATGGTCCTTGTTGACTAAATGCTACACACCAAACGGATTCCATGTTATTATTGTGCCAAATCCAACCCAACACTCCCACCAATCCAAACCATTACCCCAGCCCAACACCACCTTGGCCCAATCTCAAATAATAAACCCCGTTTTTATTAATACCAGTCAAACCCAGTTTGACCACCTCCACCTCATCCTCACTCCCCTCCAAACCAAACCTGCAAACACAATCATCACCCCCTACATCTCCACCCCTGCCAACACTCCACCTCTGCCAAACCCTACAACCTTATCCCTCCAAACACTAAAAACCAAAACCCTTGCCCCTACTATAAGCTATCAGGCCCCAACTTGTTTATTTACTCTTTCCCGCCAAAACCAAATGTGCGGCCAAGATCAAATTGCAGCCATCCATTGGCTCAGAAGTGAAGTGGGATTATACCAGGGACACTTTTGGAAGCCTATAAGTAAAGAAAAAAGACCAAGAGAAGGGAAAGTAGAGTAGTAGTAGTTAATTTAATATAGTTTATTGTCGTTATTAGTATAATTTATGTTTCAATTGTAATTTTTAGCTCAAAAAGCTTGTATTCAACATTATGAGTGTACTCTTAACTGTCTTTAATCTTAATTTAAGTTTCCTCAGTTAAAGTTTAGTTTTTGCACTTTTCATTGAAATCATCATTTTTCCTTAAACTTGTTTGAAGATATGCTTAACTGTTCCATAGGTTCAAGTGAAGTCATTTATAAGCTTAGGTAAGCTCAGTGAGCTTTTAAACTTGCTTTAACTCAAAAGTACATAAATACTTAACAATACTTAATAAATAGCTAGGTAATTTAAAGATCCAGGAAAGAAGAAAATGGAAGGTGAGCATTGTGGAGTTTTGGATTGAAGTGGGTATTAGAACTCCATGGGGAGATTAGGACAGGTGGAAACTTGTTGTGGTACTTTTGAATTAAGCACACTGGACTTTTTGTAAGCTTTTTCCTTATTCACTATAGAAAAGCTTCTTCCTGCTCATATTTATACTTATTGGTGTATTCTGAGCTTATATGATCTATAGAGTAGGTTTATTGCATGTACATGTCTATTTGTTTACTGATTACCATTTTTCACTTATTTACTAGTTTATTGTTATAATTAGCATAATTTACATACTTTAGTTGTTGTTGTTATTTGATGTTGTCCTAAGCTCATTTAGTATCATATTAGCTTAATATAATGCAAATCATAAGTTATTTGGCTCAAACTCTCCATTTCCTTCATTAAGCTACAAAACAGGTTCATATAAAGGGGTGTTTGGAACAGCTTTCATCTGGTAGTTGTGGTTGTATTTAGAAGATAGGTTTTGTTGTTTCACTGTTCTTAGGCTTGAACTTGTGCATTTTGACCAATTCCTTTGTCACCTTTATAGTCAAAAGTCAAGGAAATCCTTATAGCCTCAACTATGGTAAACTGTGTGGAGTTTAGGTTATGATAATCACCATTTAGGTTAAGAACTTCATCCCTTAGCTTATTTTGGGATCACTTAATCTTATTACAACTTATTTAGTCAACTGCATCCACTAGAAACTCATTTTAGTCAAAATTCCAAGTTTGTTCAAAAAAGTCAAATGTGACCCATTGGCAGAATCTCAAATCTTCAAGGATTTTTAGTGATTTTTGTGTTAAGGGTTGGGGTCTGAAATTTTTACAGGTTAAAGACTACCACCTTAACTTTTTAATCCTGCCTCTAGCTTATTTTTAGCAATTTTCTTTCCAGCTTATCTGATGGCCCCAATCAGGCTGCAGGGCAAGTTCATGCCCTGCACCATGATACCTGTCCTAATCATCCTATTTCCAAAGCTTCTCAAGAACTTATTTGTGGGCCCCAACCTATGAATTTTGGCTTTTTTAAAAGTTCAACAACCCAGCTTGCTACTTCCACACTCATTTTGAGCTTTTTAGCTTGTTTGATAAGCTGGGATTGCTTATGAAATAGTATCCAGGGTCTGATGTGGTCTATGGTATTTTAGGGATTGCTTATTTGTTTATTTGGCTTATCTGTGCACCTTTTCTTGTTGATTTAACTTAATCTCAGTGTTTGTGGTTTGGTCATAGCTTATTTTGCTCTTGGTAGCTTTTTGCTAGCCTTTTCAGTTTCTATAATCTCTTATTAGCTTATTTAGTGAACTGTTGATCCATCAAGCTTCCTAAGGGTTTATTTTTAAGTTTCATACAGTTTGTTTTTACAAAAGTTGCTCATTATCAGTTGTTTAATAATTTTGTAAAATAAAAATTAGAAAAAGCCAACTTTAAATTTAGTGAAAGCTTCTATTTAAGAGGTTTTAGCTTTTTAATTTTTCTTTTTAGCTTTTCATTAAGCACTTTGTATTTTTATATTTTTCTTAATTTTATTTTATATTAAAGTATTTTTAGAAATTTTTCCATATTTTTATTTTGTCATTTAGCATTAGTTAGATTTAATATTAGTTTTATTAATAATTAATTAATAATTAAGTAGTAAATAGCATAATTAGTTTTTATAAAGTAATACCTAGTTTTTATATTTTTCCTAGCTTTTATAAGTTATAAAATAATTTTAGGAATTTTCTTATAATCGTTACTATTCATCTTCTAGTTTTTATAATTTAAATAGTTTAATTAGTAATTAATTAATATTTTATTTAATAATTAGTAAAATAGTCTAAAAATACATAAAATAAACTTTTTACAATTTTTTAGGATTCCTGAGATGGTTAATTAGATTTGTAAATTTTTCTATAATTTTCTAGGCACTTTTAGTATTATTAGTAATTTAAAAATAGTTTAAATAGTTAAATTAATTTAATTAGTAATTAATTAATATAAAATCCAAAAAACGACAAAAAGAAATATTCTTAATTTTAAAAGTTGTTTTTAGTTATTTTATAATTTTAGAAATTTTATTTTCATTTTTCTAATATTAAATAATATTATATTGTATTTAAGTTATTTAAATATTAATAATTAGTATTAAATAGTATTTAATTAATATTAAATAATTAATTAGTGTAAAAAATTATTTTCTTTTTCTAAAAAATTTCTTTCATCCTTAGGTTTGTAAAAAAGTCATTTTCACCCCCTGGGGGTTTTCAGATTTCAGCTTTCACTTTTTATTTTGTACGTTCGCGTAAATTTAATCTGAACGTACACGTTTTTAGGTTTTAAACATTTATGGTTTTTCCAACTTTCTGGTTTTGTTAATATAGCTTATTTAAGCTATTTCCTTGTATAAATTAGTAGTGTAATCACACAAACCCCTTTTCTGTCCAAATTCACCCGATCACAAACCCGTTTGATAACAATTCACACCTCGTCGGGACATAACGACCCGGGGAAACCCTATACTTCTACGGAGATTGACTCTTAGGCAGTTTGACCCTGTTGACCATTAACCTGGTCAATTAGGTTGACCGTTTGGAGCCAATCAAAATTTGGCGCCGCTGCCGGGGAGGTTGTGCACGTTATTCTAAACGGTTTTGCGTATTAGTGGATCTAGATACACGTCCATTGTATATTTATCCATCCTTTTTCATATTTTCTTATATAAAAACAAAAACGGTTCACGAAAACATTTTAAAATCAGTTTTCAACAAACACAAAAAACCCAAAAAGATTTTCTTTCTTATTCGTATATAAAATGTCTTTCCAAAAATCCAAAAATATTCATCCTTACCCTCCTACCCTTTTGATTCTTCATCCCTTTACCCTCTATCCTTTTGATTCTAACTTCTTCCACTTCTCCTGTAATTGATTCTAATGGCATCTCTCGATGACGATTTCTTTGAACAAAGGGCCTTTGAGAGCAAACTTGAAAAAATTCAGGCCTTGTCAAAAATGTCGAGATGTCGTGTTGATTATGATGGACCATCGATTCCTATTCCTTCTCCGGTGAGGGAAATGGAACAAGAACCGAGTGACAAAGGACCCTGTACTTCCCTCTGAAGATGGAAGTGCTAACTACGTCCAACCTACGGTTGTCCAAAAATCTAAGCTCACAATTGCTCCTAAACCGTCAAGAATCAATCCTGACCTTTCACGATATAAGGTTATAAGGTCGTCAAGCAAACATATAGAGCTTAGGGCAGTGACTAAAAAGAACGACTTTCCCAATCTTCACGTTTATCAAGAACAAAAACCCGAGACCATAACGGAAGTGGTGGAAATTCCTAGCTCTCAGAGCACACCACTTGTCCCACCTCCGTTTTTTGGTTTACCATGTCGTTGGTGTACATGTGAACAATGTGGTAATGATATTAGAGACGGAAGTTGTTTGTTTTGTGGTCCGAGGAATTCATTTGCTTATGATCCTAATCAGAACTCATTCTACGACTCTCCTAATTTTTCCAACTACCCATCACATTCATACGAGCAAGAATCATATTATCCAAAGAACAATGATGCTTCTGTTAGGTCACCATATTGATTTCACACAAACAAAAATGAGATAGATATAAGGAGTTGGGTGAATATTTGATTAAGAGAAAAGTGAGAGCAAGAGTTTCCTTAAGATATCAAATAAACAACCAAGTTTACAAGAGACCTAAGACTAGTATTTATAGGTAAGGAGCTAGGGCAACACTCCTACTCCTTCCCTTTTTATAAATCGTATAGGCTTGAGGCCCATGGACCAAATCACTTAAGTCTAGTAAACTTGTAAACATAACATTAATGAAAGTAAATAATAACTTAAGCAACATATTATTACAAATGACCGAGACTTGATAAAATGGTAAAACTTTGATCCCAACAATCTCCCCCTAAGGGTCGGTCATCACGGTTGTTTGACGTCTTTGTCATTTCTTCATCTTTGACTTTCATAGCTTTAGACGTCTTTATATAATCATGAGATAATAATCATTCATCGTTCTTTGTGCCTTGTTCATTGTTGTGGTGATAGTGCTCAAATAATGAAGTTGTCTGCCTTTCGTCACTTCCGCGTCTGTGGTGGTAGTCCGCCATTCCAACATGCTCATACATCTTCGAATTCTGACTTATACATGCACGTAGTTCCCTTTCTTTCACTTAATATCTTTAGTCTTTATACTTTGTAGATTCTTTTTTTTTTTTGCGTAGAATCTTTCTTTGAACTTTGTGTTGCTTTGATCTTTGAGGGAGCTTTTGATGACTTCAAGATGCATGTATGAGCATGTGGAATATGTTGCCATGGAGATGATGTAACCCTGCATGTAAACAGTTAGCAATAAAACATCCGGTACTTACAGATAAGGAATTAGAGATCGTCAACAGCATATTGTGAAGACTCCTTCTAACCCTTATCAAGGCCGTTCCCATATCAGATACTCCTGAGGGAGCTTACAAGACCTACTAAATAGCTCAATGACTGGGTGAGTTGCTGGGGATCACTCCATGACTGTAGACCGCTAAGAAACCACCGCAAACACTAAGTGTAACCCGCAAGGAGTTACTGAAGTGACCTGCTGTCAGGGCTGTTTGATGTTGAACCTGGCAGGATTTCCGTTCAATCATTGAGAAATACTTATGTAAATTCTCTCATAAACGTTCTCGGCTGATTGCTAAGATCTGCGAAGGACTCGCTAATTTACAGCTGGTGTCCATTGATGTAGAACACCAGTTGTAGAAATACTAAGTGTTCCTAAGAGATCTTTGATGTATCTCATGGCTCTAGACTCGAAAAATGCACACTTAGGTTCCTATGCGGAGACTAGGGAGGGGTCTCCTGCTTCAATATCAACCATCTCTAAGAGATAAGTCGATAGATTACATTGGTTCCCCGTGAGAATGAAACAAGCTTTTTTAAGAGAACTTGAGTGGTTAAGAAGGTTTAGTGCATTGCGTCACTGGGTCCATGACGACTTTATCTTCAATACCGGCGTCGCCTTAGCAACAACCAGTAGCATATGAATTGAACCCGGTGTCTGCCCTAAGGTTGAACATATGGAGGGCTATTTCTTTTTACCCTTTTCTTTACTTTTCTTTTTAATTCTTCAACTCCTTCTTTCCCCTTTCATTCTTTTCTCCTTTTTCGTATCATACCTAAGGACTTCTAATTCTAACTATTGGTGATGTCCTTGGCTAGATCCCTCCAGCTCTGGCGGATCATAGGACTGTATTTCCTATCTTAATCACCTTATAACTCCATGATTATCCGACAATAGCCAAGAAACCTTTGATAGAAAATCTCTCAAAGTGTTTGTGATTATCAAACATTTTGTTTAACACTTTGAGAGTTTTGTGTTTACTTTTGAAGGGCTCCCCCTTCACATGTGCTCATAAGTGTTTAAATAAATTTGCACATGCGGGAGGAACAAGCACTTTTTGAATTGATCCACTTTCAGTGAACCTGACCGATTCGAGACACGCTTACATCACTAGTTAGACTAGCTTGAAATTATTACCTGACCTGGTCAAATCGACAGAAAGTTTCTCGAAACGGTACATTTCTACTAAGACAAATCCTTTTCGAGACACGCTTACGTGGCTAGTTAAAGAGTTCCATTGTCAGCTTTTAGGTGACAACTAGCTCTAGTAACTAACTTGATGTTATTACCCGTCGAGGATGAGTTTTTTCGAGATTACTAACTTTTAAGTTTCGTCAATTCCTGGGTCAATTTTGAGTCTAGCTCGCATGAGATTTGACTTTAAGCAACTTTGAACTTACATATTTTAATCACTTTCAGTTTTCTCCCCCTCAAAAATAGCATATGAGATGTTGTTTTTGATAAACTTTTGATTAAAATATGCTTTTTGAGTCTTACGGGGAGATATCAACAAGAACTTTTTGTTTTTCAAACGATGAGTTTTTCAAGTGCCCCCCCCCTCCCCCCCTCAACAAGTGAATACTCATTGAGGTGAAATACTTGTCTTTTGAGCAGAGTTATGAAAATCATAAAATGTTTGATTAACTCTACTCAAAAGTAAAAAGTCTTCACTCCTTATATAAGGATTGAGGCACTGATGCGTACCTCAGGGTCCTTTCATTACAAGTGCGGGTTGTACACTGTTATGTATGCACAAGCCATAATGAAAACAATTCAATCAAATGAAACAATTAATATTGAAAAGTGAATATCCAAGTGTACCAGTTTAGACTTCATCAGTGAGTGGAGCATCAAAGTCAGTGAACTTTGGTTCGGGTCTTTCAAATAGCCTGATAGGAAATGATGGTCTGACACCGATATAGCTTTCCAGTCGTCTGATCTGTTCCCGTCGAAATAACCTTTCTTTAATCTTCAAGACAAAGTTACGAACTTGTCTTCTTGAGCTGGATTTCCATCTAGGTGGTTCCCCTTTAGCTATCTTTCGACGATCATCATTCAACCTTTTGACAAGCCCATCACGAACGGATTTTAGCGTAAAATCACATAATTTGTGTATCTCATCGAACCTCATTAAGCTTTGTAGATTTTTGCTGTTGATGTAGGTGAAACCAAATGAAGGTTCTTGGATGAGAGTAAACTGTGACGTTTGATATATTCCATTAAATGTGAATTGTAGCTTTGTCAAATTGATCTTCTGTTGGTAACTTTCCACTCCAAGCTGAAGATCTTCCACTCTTTCTTGAACAATCAATCGTCGGATGAATAGAAGTAGTGATGCCATGAAGTTGTACTGAATTTCTCTTTCGAATCCATGCATTCTTCCTTGAACCTTTTCGAGATACATGTCTTCAATGTCATTGAGATAAAGGTCTGGAAAGTCTACTTCTGAGAATTTGTACTTCTTTTCATCTTGTCGTTTAACCACAATCTCACGCATGAACATGTAGTTAAATCGTTTCGACTCTTGAATCTCCAAGATAGCAATGATCTTAGATTTATTCTTCATATTTTCCAATGATTTTTCTCCTAATCTGCTAGTACAACCGAGACGATGGAGTTGCTGAATACTGGAGTAGATTCTTCAATTGCAGGAACTTCATATCTTGCAGCTGGTACTGAGATTGTGAGTGAGGATGCATATTTCTTCTTGGATTTCTCTTGGGTGAGTTGGAGGTTACGAAGATCTTTGTTGAAGAAGAAGCTGTATGGTAACTTGGGTTTTTCTGGAAATCCTGTCAAAGGTAATGGTTTAGTCCATTCAGTGAAGTAAGGCTTTTCGTGGTTTTTGGAACTGAGGTCAATATTCACTTCAGGGTTTAGCCAGTCAAACTTGCCAGACATTGCACTAGCTATATTCTGCATGTGATATTCGTATTCCAACATGTTACCAGATCTGGACTTAAGGAATTCCTGTGCATCCCTATTGATTCTTCTGAGCTCCACCTTCGTAAGTTTCTCAATCTGAAGATCCTTCATAATGACTTGAGTGAATTGTAGTGTATTGCCTGGAAGGGGTTCTTCATCTTCGAGAGGAGGTTGAGCTTGTACCAATTCTGTCAACCAGTCATTCTGAGGTGTGTCATCATTGTCGAGCCATGAATGACATCTGCTTTTCTTTGATTTCTTAGACTTAGATGTAGCATCCTTGTCTTTAGCCTTTGATGGTGACGATGGTCCAGCATGAGAATCGGGAATAGGTGAGGCACGGTAATCGGTGTCTGGTTGACCTTGGTAGTCATCTGTTGGTTCCATGAAAGTTTCTTCCTCTTCAGTTGGACCTTGACCGGTAGCTGAGGTGTGTTGTTGTTTTCCAGGAGGAGTGGAGTCCTTTTGTGGTTGTTGAGAAGATGATGGACCGGTTCCAGACTTATGTTTCTTACCTTTCGAGTTCAGGTCCGGGTCGTCATCTTTCCTTGACCTTTTCAGGGTTCCAGCTGCATCTTTGCATGACTCTTTGGACAAGTAAGACGATATAGCATCAACAAGTGCTTTTTCTTTAGTAGTCTGTGTGGTTTTGTAGGCAACTTTGTCAAAGAGTTGAGCAATCAGGTCATTAAAGGATAATTCAGGGACGGTTGGAGTTGCAGTAGAAGCTTTTGCAGTGTGAAGCGTGAATGGTGTGGTTGACAACATTTTCCTAACGACACTTCTGATTCTGTGATCCAAGTTGTCCTTGATTGGTTCAATGAGGTTTGCGACTTCAGGAGTGACAATCTCAACTAGATTTTCAGTAAGATAATCTAGTGTGACAGTCTTAGTAAATCCTGAGAAATCAGAGTTCAAGAACTTATCGATCAGCTGCTTTGACTCCTGAAAATCTTCAACTTGTTTGGCAAGACCGGTAACCATGGTTGTAAGTTTGTTGACTTGCTCCTGAAGATCAACTGGTTTAGTCGGTTCATTGATTGAATGTTGCTTTGATGCGGTTTCAGA
The DNA here is from genome assembly GCA_030686995.1 of Artemisia argyi. Classification (NCBI taxonomy): domain Eukaryota; kingdom Viridiplantae; phylum Streptophyta; class Magnoliopsida; order Asterales; family Asteraceae; genus Artemisia; species Artemisia argyi. The sequence continues at coordinate 105,040,699 of CM060676.1, forward strand.
AGGTGTTGGAGATGAATGCTCAGGTGATGATTCGGATGATGACTCGTTGTGAGAGCTTGAAGAAGAAGCAGGAGGAGTCGGATCCTTTGGTGGAGAGTCTTAAGGAGGTGGAGGTTGAACTGAAGAAGTCTGCTTTAATTGCGAAGATGATTTGAGAAATATGTTGGTATCGAAAGCATTCTTCTCTTCATTTTCTTTTCTTCTTCGTTCCTCTGCTTCCTCTGCTTCCCGTGCAAGAAACTCTGGAGTAATGAGGTATTCATGTTCCAGATCCGTAGTGATGTTCTCCTGTCCGCCAACATTCTCCTCTACATTTGCAGTCTCAGTCATAGTGATATCTCCTGTATAATCTGTGTCTTTAACTATGTCATCAGGTTGTGAAGCTGATTCTAAAGTAGTGGACACAATAGGAGGAATCATGCTGCTTGTAGCTCCTTTATTTTCTGATTGATCGACAGGTGGTGGTGGTGAAGGTTGAGACTGAAGTCGGCTTTAGAGTGCTGCTTTCCTTTGTTCTTTGCGAAGTTGCTTTTCTTCAGCTCGTGTGTCGACAATTATACTTTTCAATTTACGTTTGTCGACCAATGGTTCAATGATTGGTTCGTCTTCTTCATCATCATTTGGCTCATTAATCGTGATTCCTTTTCTCTTTCTAGACTCTACTTCAAAAGTAACAAGACTTTGCTGTATAGCAATCTCCATAGCGGGAAATGCTTATTCTGTTGTTCTGACACGTCGTTCAAAGTCTTGCTCTTCTTCTTCAGATTCTGTGTCGAACTCAGAGTCGCTTTCAGAAGGTGGAGGTGTAGGTTCATCTTGAAGAGCGAACTGTGGTGTTACCTTCTTCTTTGGCTTGGTTGCAGGCTTAGTTTTGGGTGCAGGTTTAGGTTTGGTGGAAGTTTTGGGTTTGGCAGATGGTTTGGTCTTGGGAGTAGCCTTTGACTTAGTCTGAGGTGAGCCAGTGGTGCTTGTAGTACTCCCAGATTTCACACTTCCTTTGCTGCGAGTCTGTATAGTAGCTTCTTCCTGTACCCCTTTGTAAGCATCATCATAGAATTTGAAGTTCAAACTTTTCTTGATATTGTCATCAAGAAGATATTCTGGAAGCCTCATTCCTTTAATCTTGGTAGAGGAAGTGGTCGTCTTGATAAAGGAGGTGGTGAAGTCATCCTCGAAGAGGTGCTTCGGCTCATTAGGGTCTCCCATCTTTTTGATAAATTCTGGAGTGTCTTTGCAGAAATATTCAATGAGAAGCTTGGTGTATCTGGTGAACAGGATCATAGTCTTTACACGTTCGGTTTGGATGCTGTAGACTATGTCGTTCATGATTGGAACTGCAAAGTCAATTGGTGTCATGGTCACCATTCCCCAAAATGTTTGTAAATGCTCAAGTCTGGGATGTTCGTGACCACTTTTTCTTCCTAATATAGATCTTACAACTAACAGACAGAATGTTCTCCAAGGCTGAGGTATATTCTTGGCATTGAATCTGGAATGTTTGACCAGAGGTAAGTCATCATCAACATCATATCCTAATTCAATGAAGAAATCAAGAAGATCCAGTTCAGGCAGTATTGGAGCAAATTCGTTGTCAGTTTGAGGCAGGAGAAGGACTGTACGAAGGACGTCGTGATCTACAGTGTAGACTTGTCGATCCAGCGTAACAGTGAAAGACTCATCATCCAAATTCGCCTTAGCCGTAAGCCAGAACTGATGAAGGTAAAATAGAGGAACTGAAGTAGAACTGCTGAGCAGATGTTTGCATGGATGTGCAAGTAGAATATCTTTAACAATCTTGCACGAGTTCTCAGTAATTCTCAATTTGTCATAATCAACTCGAGGATTGTTGTTGCCAATCATAACATTGTAGTTAGCGGGAGTGATGTCATCCATGGTGAGTAGTGGAAGAGTTTGTTCAGGTACATTCTCGTTGTGTTCAGCCATGTTATTTTGAAAAGCATTATCATAAACCAAACATTGAGATTTGTTACGAGTTAGCACGATTGCAAAGTTTGATTATAGATAAGCATTTAGAATCATGTAAGTATGTATGGTTCAATTATTGCATGTATAGTGATAAGAGACGTGTACTTAGAGAGTCTATTGTAATTATGAATCACATAAGTGATTACACATGCACAACGAATTATCACAAATAACATCACATTATACATTGATTAAAGTCCATTATCGCATATTACATGTTTTCGAAATTACAATGTTCTCTAAATCGTACATAAATACAACATTATCGCAAGCATGATCTCGAAAAATGAACCACAACATGATTTCGAAAAACAGTCAAAGGATAAGATTTTCGCAAACACATATTGTGAAGGTTTTCGAAAAATACATCAGGATGTGATTTCGATAAATCATTTATCGAGAACAGATCCATAGACACATTTTCGAAAACATTCAAAATGTGGGATTGTGAAGAAATTGTCTTTAGGCATGATTTCGAAAGGGTGATACTTTTTTGCAAACACATATTGTGAGTGTTCTCGAAAAAATTTCAAAGTGTAACTTTTCGAGAAAGTTGCAAAAACTTTGAGATCTTTTCGAAAACACTGGAAATGTGTGTTTTCGAAAATATCACTTATAGCTGGTGTTTGCGAAAAAACAGGTTTTCGAAAAAATTCTTATACAAGAATTTTCGAAATCAGGCCAACATACGTTAATGTGAGAAATCAAGCAATCCAACTGTTGATACCTGTTGCAAATGATAATATGCAGTGATCAGAAACATAGTATTAACATGAAAATCACAATTTCGAGAACACGATAAGAACATGATCTCGAAAGATGATAGAAACATGCAATATCTTAACTCAACGAAGCATAATTAGTCACAAAACATACACATGAGCAAGTTAGGCACAATAAACAGTACATATAGACACAATACGAGAGAACCCATTTATGAACGAAACCCTTCATATCGAGAATCATGCATACATGAAAATGGTTCAAATTAAGAAGCATAATCATGATTCTAACACACATGGCAACATATACCACTAATAAAAGCACTAAAACAAACATTAAAACCATAAAACCCAAATCTTACGTAAAACCCTAGCTTTCGAAATTTAGCCAAACATGTAATGGATCACGATTGGTTGTAATAGGAACATTAATAACATGATTTTGGACCAAAGCCCTATGAAAAACAACACATATGACCGTGTATGAATGAATTCCGAAATTCATGAAACCCTAGACCTACAAATCGCAATAACTAAAGATCAAACCGTTAAAATTGAGATTAAATCAAAACCATTGCAAGAAATCGTGTAAGGATCACGTGGAAACTTACCGTTTGAAGATTGGTTGCACGGATGTTAAGTTTGAATCTTAGCCGTGGATTTGATATAGGTTTAAGGTTTTAGAAAGTGTTTGAGGTTTTAGAAGAGAACGGGTAGTGTTAGTTTTGTATTTGTGTTTTAGAAACCTTTTGAAAAATGTCAATTTTAGTCCCTTAACTACTAATAATGTGTAAAGTGAGTCCTAATGTATGATGTTAGTTTGACAAGCGATATTAAAAGACATTCAACCTTACGACACCATTTTGAGAAAATCCCAAAACAAAATGTATGAGATATTTATGATATGAGATATCAACAAAATCTCGAAACAACGCATCAAAGGTGATATGCAAGTATACCGTTTTTTGAAAAATTTATAAAATTTAGGCGAGTCTCCCCCTCAACACTTGTTAAATAACAAGGTGTTGAAAGAAAGCGATATACTTGCAGTTTTTTTTTTTTTTTTTTTTTTTTTTTTTTTTTTTTTTTTTTTTTTAAGAGAAATAAAAAATATTTTTGTGTTTTTGAGGTTTATGAAAAAATAAAGGAAAAATTTATTTTACAAAGATAGTATAATAGTTGATGTTTGACACTTTACTTTTGTTTTAAAAACTTTTCCAGATCGACTGGTGTCAAACATCGCATGCCAATTTGGTGAACTAAACTTGCAAACCTTGATGGAGCTAAGGGTTTTGTAAGTAAGTCCGCCAATTGGTACTCAGTACCCACAAAATATAATTCAACTGTACCCTTCTCGACATGCTCTTTGATGAAATTATATCGGAGATCAATGTGTTTGGATTTGCAATGATGAACTGTGTTGCAGGAGATTGCAATGGCACTTTTAGAATCACAGTAGATCGGAATCTTATTGAATAGGTAGCCATAGTCTTTAAGTTGTGATCTCATCCAAATGACTTGAGCACAACAAGCAGACATAGCTACGTATTCAGATTCTATAGATGACAGTGAAGTGCAATCCTGCTTCTTTGATTGCCAAGGCACAAGTTTATCTCCAAGAAACTGTAGGTCACCTGATGTACTTTTTCGCGAGTCTAAGCATCCTGCATGGTCAGCGTCTGAAAAAGCAATTAGTTCAAAACCAGAATCCTTCGGATACCAGATCCCCAAGTGGATGGTTCCCTTTATGTATCGAAGGATTCTTTTTGCCTCATTGAGGTGTTTTTCAGTTGGTTTAGACTGATAGCGAGAACACATAAAGACAGCAAATACAATATCAGGTCTACTAGATGTGAGATACATGAGGGACCCAATAATACTTCGGTATTTAGTACGGTCAACTGGAGTTCCATGTATATCAGCATCTAGTTTAGTGGAATTGGCCATCGGTGTATTCATAGTATCACTACTTTGCATTCCATGTTTCTTTAAAATCTCAAGAGCATATTTGGACTGATTTAGAAAAATTCCACGGGGTGATTGATGAACTTGTAGTCCTAGAAAGAACGTAAGTTCACCCATCATGAACATTTCGAAATTATCTGTCATTAATTTTGCAAAATCCATTGAGTAATTTTTGTTGGTTGAAGCAAAAATAATGTCATCGACAAAAATTTGAACGATTAATAGGTCCATCCCGTATGTTTTTGTAAACAGTGTTGGATCCACCGAACCTAGAGTAAAATCATTAGCCAACAGGAATTTAGAAAGCTTATCATACCATGCCCTGGGGGATTGCTTGCGACCGTAGAGAGACTTCTTAAGCTTGTAGACATGATTGGGACGTTCTGGATCAACGAATCCTTCAGGTTGACTGACATAAACCACTTCTCGGAGTTGACCGTTCAGAAAAGCCGTTTTCACGTCCATTTGGTAAACAATCATATTCCGATGAGCAGCAAATGCTAAGAATATCCGTACAGCTTCAAGTCTAGCTACTGGAGCAAATGATTCTTCAAAATCGATTCCTTCTTCTTGAGAGTAACCTTTTGCTACCAAGCGTGATTTGTTGCGTATGACAGTGCCTTCTGCATCCAATTTGTTTTTCCAGATTCATTTTAAACCAATGACAATGATGCCTTCTGGTTTTTCAACCAATTCCCAGACTTCTAATCTTTGAAAGGTTCCGAACTCTTCTTGCATAGACTCAATCCAGTTTTCATAAGTCATTGCTTCCTTGACGTTTTTAGGTACGGTTTCACAAACTATGAGTGCATAAATGCAAGTTTCACCGTCTGTGTGAAGGCGTTGTCTTGTCATAATTGGTGCATCTGGATGGCCAATAATTTGAACTAAGGGGTGATCTCTAGTCCATTTGTGTGTCGAAGGATGAAGTTGATAAGTATCTCCCAAGTGAGCAGGACCCAAATTGCGTGTGGATGACTCAGCAATGTCTGGGACAGGTTGAGCATTTGTAAATGGGTTAATGAATGGTTCTGGGTTTTGCTCTGCGGTTTGTGGAACTGATAAAGGTATGGAGTCTCCAGCTGATTGTCGTGAGTTGGACCCGGTTTGTTATGTTGTTGTAGGTGATATGACTGGAGGACCGTCTCTTCCAACAGTAGTTGTTGTTTGTTGAGGTGTATCAGGTACTTGATGTTGATCAAGATGTGCAGCGGAATTTGGTGTGGCCTCAGATGGACGGTTAACAGGCGTATCATCAAACAATGAAGCAAACAAGGTTTCCACTTCTTTACCAGAAAGTGACAATGGTTCAGCCGAAGATACCGGAAAGTTAAGACGGTTGGTTGCGGGTCCTAAGCCGTTTTGCTCAGAAGCCATATGAGTGAGTTCATCGAAATTAGCATGAATAGTCTCTTGAATTTCCCGAGTACGACGATTCCATATCTGTTAGCCTTTTGAATTTTCACAGTATCCTATAAATATTCCAATGTCAGCCTTTGCTTTAAGTTTACCTAGATCATCACGATCATTGACTGGGTAACATAACACTCCGAACACATGAAAGTAACTGATGTTCGGTTTCCTTTTGTGAACAATCTGATATGGGGTTTTGTGATGGCGTTTTGTGATCATACAACGGTTTTGGGTGTAACAGGCGGTTGAAACAGCTTCTGCCCATAAGTAATCTGGTAATTGAGCATTGATTAACATCGTTCGAGCAGCTTCCACTAACGTTCTGTTGCATCTTTCGACTACTCCATTTTGTTCGGGTGTGCGTGGAATAGATGTTTGATGTTCAATTTGATACTTTCTCAAAATATGACCTTAGAGTCTGATTCTTAAATTTTGTACCATTGTCAGTTCGAACAATTCTGACTGTGTTGCGAAGCTGAACTTGTATTTTGGTGAGAAAGGTGATGATCATTTGAGGAGCTTGATCTTTACTTCGAAGAAAATAAACCCAAGTCCAGCAAGAGTAATCATCAACAATTACTAAGATGTAGCGTTTACCGTTGATCGTTTGAACACGCATCGGACCACACAAATCCATATGAAGCATTTGTAAAACATGATTAGTACTGTGTTCAGGTTCTAAGGGAAAATGAGCACGAGTACTTTTTCCTTGTTCACAGGCTGGACATAGATGATCTTTGGCATAACGGAATCTTGGAAAGCCTTCAACTAATTTGTGACGAGCGAGATCAGTCATCGTTTTGAAATTCAAATAAGAAAGGCGTTTGTGCCATAACCATGATTTAGTCGTTTCAGCTTTGGATAGAAGACAGATTGGAGATGAAGCGATCATGTCAGACATTGAAATTGTGTAAAGGTTAGTGCCACATTTCCAGACATCAAATCATTGCCATGTAGATCACGAACAAAACAGGTTTTCTCGCAAAATGCTACTTCTAAATCTCCATCACAAAATTGACCGACTGAAAAGAGGTTGTGACCCAAGCCTTCAACATAATATACTCTGCTAATTTCAATATTCCCATTCACATAGTCTCCGTAACCCATGATTAGAGCGTATTGATCATTCCCGAATCTGACAGTTCCAATAAACTTTGAGACAAAGTTTTTTAACAGTTTGAGATTGCCTGTCATATGTCGGGTGCAACCGCTATCAACAATCCAGAGAATGATCTGAACCACCTGCATCAAAAGAAGACGACAGAGATGGAACAGAAGTAAGGGTGGAACCCGAGGAAATTATGGGTTCCTGTTGGTTAGAAACAAAAATATTTAACAATTTAGGAATCCATTTAAAATTTGGTTTGTATTGTAACCAACGTTGCCAGTTCCAACTAGTTTTTGCTTTGTTCTTAGTGAATGCACTAGCTTTTGGCGTGTTCCTAGAATTGTTGATTGCTGCTCTTGGGTTGACTACAACATCATTTGAAACTGTAGTAGGCGTTTTTCCTAAGGTAGACTTAGAGGCATTAGTGGACCTAGAAGGAAAGCCGGATCTACGTTTCTTTTTACTATGTAAGAGATTATTAGCTACACATTTGGTATGATCACCAGATAACACACTTTTACGACAAAACACACAAGATGCATTAACATTAGAAGGTTCAGCATTTGTTACATTAAGATTTGGATTACAATTTGCCAGATTAGAATATAAATCAGATGCAACATGAGTTTTATTCGAGTTCCTAAGGTGAGCTTCTACTTCTTGCACTTCTAGTGTTCCTCTTCTACGTTGCGAGAGCCTAGTATTTTTAGTCTTCTTAACGTTTTTTGGCTTTGGGCTGCTAACGCTCTTAGGGGAAACTAGACCTGTGGAAGTGGAAGAGCTAACATTAGAACTCTTAGTATGCTTACCCTTATCTGTTCTATCTATTTGAAACATTCCTGGTGCTATCACAGTGGTGTCAATAAACTTTCCTTTTTGAAGTAGCTTAATTTTCTCTTTCAAATCAATGATGATGTGTTTTTGGTCCTGAATATCAGACTCAAGTAAACCATTGCAATAACGAATGTCATCGTGGTTTTGTTGCCATTCGGCGTTTTCAATTTTTAACTCCGCAATTTCATTTTTAAATAGAAGACATTTGTTTTTGAGAAACTCAATCTTGGTACGTAGTTGCAATTCTGTTTCAATATTTTGAGCTTGACACCAATCAATCTTTTGTTTGAGTTGAAAAATATCGTTTGAAAGTTTCTTTATCACATCATCACTGTTTTGACGCAACGTTTCATATTGATGTTTCAATGTCTCATTTTGTGACTTCAACAAAACAAGATCAGCACAGTAATCTGCAAATAACTCAGCATTGCTGGAATAATAGAGATCATTCATGAGAAAACTATGAATATCAGCATGAAGAAGTTGTTCCAAGAGTCGATCAGAATCTATTTTCAAAAATCAGTTTTTGCGTTGTTGAACCAAAATTGCATTTTCATTAAGAGCGAAAATATCTGTCATATCTTTAACTTCTTATTGGAGTTCCTGTTCCCAACGAGTAGCACAATAACGCAAATTTTGAACTAAAGGCAGAATTTGTTTTTGAAAAATGTCTCGCTTTTCCCGCTCGTAAGCTGATTGAAAAGTAAGAATTTTAATTTGCGAATGATGTTCAATGACGTTTTCCAAATTATCGATGCCTTTCATGAATGTTTGAAAATAGTCTAAAACTTTACAGCGTGTAGGTAATGGTGTCACATGACCAGAAGATGGTAATGGACCATTTACTTGTGCCACGGGTTTAACAGGAGCTCCATCGGAAGATGAAACATAAGACTCAGTAACATACCATGATTTCTCAGGTATTTCTCTTGACGGAACAAAAGATTTTGAAATGTGAGGAGCTTTTGAGTAATCATATGGTTTGCAATATTCAACTTGACTCATTTTTGATCGACTCTTCTCTTCTAGTTCGTATTCTTCCTCAGTATTATGTACAATAACACACATAACATTATTGTCCATCAATTGGTCCATACTGTACAGCTTAGGAATTGTTTTGAATGCAGTGCAAAGAAAAGAGGATCTGTAATAGCCGAGGGCAAAACCTTTATCTGGTCTTGGTTTTAAAGTAAACTTTTGAATTGTCGTTACAGATTCCCCATGTTTATAAACGATATTTTGAAAAACTTTAATTTGACGTTCGAGAACGAGATTATCATCAGGTAAAGAATTTTCTTTTTCTCGTTTTTGCACTTTATGTTCATAAAATTCCTGTTTGCAAGTTATCACCTCTTTTTGTGTTTTTGAAAGTTCCTGTTGGAGTTGAACAATTTGTTTTTGAAGATCATGTTTTTCATTTTCCAGTTTGGAAACCAATTTGCCGTTTCACTCAACTATGTCATATATTTACTTTTGAAGATTTTGTTCTTTGACATATGAATCCTGAAATGACTTTTCAAAGCTTTTTTCACGATGAACTGCATTTTGAAAGCTTGAAAGTTATATTTTATAACATTCAATGTCCTTTTTCAAATCGGCATTTTCTTTCAAAACTTTAGTTTGCTCGTCCATTATGTGATTAGAAAGAAGTTGTTCGTTAAGTTGTTTAGCCGTAACTGTACAGTCAGGAGCTGGATCAGAAGGAGGTTCATGTTGTTCAATATAGTCATTTTCGTCTTGCTCAATAGGATCATCAAATGAGACGACAATGTCATCATCAAATATAACAACTGTTTCTAATTGTTCATCCTCTTGAGAAGATAAAATGGTTCAGAAGGAACAACTTGTGCCTGATCTGATTCAGAAATAGAGGGTGACGCATTAAATTCTATGGAGCATGTGGTTAGGTCATTTACCTAAGACAAGCCATCAGTGGAGAACACCGGGCCTGAATCATTCAACTGATGTTCCTGCATGTTGGCCATAAGCATCACAGCTGCATTAGCTTCAAGATCTTCCATATCATCATCATTGTAAGCATTAGCAAAGAAACTGTTCTCATGAGCATTGAAATTTCCTTCCTTTTCATCTTTGAGAGCCATAAGTAATGCCTGCTTGTGAAACTAACTGCCGCGGGTTCTTGGGTAAGGGCATGCAGTTGCAATATGACCTTTTTCGTTGCAGTTGTAGCACCATATTGCATTCCCAGATACTGTGTTGTTAGTGGCAGCATTGTCATTACTTCGCTGAGGAGCACCTGGATTGTTTCTGAATCCCCCATTGTTGTTAACTCTTTGTCCATACCCAGAATTTCCAGTATACCCACCTGAACGTCCAGAATTACGGTTCTGAATCTCAACTCGACCATCTTGAATGATAGCTTGATTTCTAGTATTTGATGAAGAACGAAGACGGTTGTTGGTTTTGTTGGAGAATTTGCTAAAAGCACGAGCAACAAGAGCAAGTCCTTGATTCAACGTATTGACGTCATCATCATCATCTTCAATCTGATTAAAGTAATACATGCTATCATTGTTGTCATATGGAGCAAGTTGAGTAGAAGCGTGTTGAGAAGTAGGAGGTTGCTGGTGACTGAAGTAATTTTGTTCCTGATCATAAGCATGATTAGACATCGGAGGATGTGAAGCATGAGTTTGAGCAATGAGTGCAAGGGGATTAGAAGTAGGTGGTGGTGTATATCCTCCTCGGGTGACTTTATCTTTTTCAACTTCAGACTCATAGTGCTTGAGATAGTCGTACAACAAACCATATGGATCTCTATGAAGATTCTTAGCTTGTCTCACAAATGTCACATACTTTTGCCACTCAGGACCCAGACTACTAACAAACTTTGTGTTGACAGCGATTCTTGGAAGGGGTACTTCATGTCTCTCTAAATCATTGACGACATTGGTGAAACGATGAAAGTAAGACTCAAGGGATTCCCCTGGTTCGATCATGATATTAGTGTATTCCAAGTAAAGTTTAGATTCCATGTCTTCCTTGTTCAGTTGTGTGCCTTGCATCAGTAGATGAACGTGTTCCTACATAGCTTTTGCAGTTGTTTGAGCATCAACACTTCTGAATATGATGTTTGGTATCCCTTGAAGTATGTAAGACATAGCATACTCATCTGCTTCACGATGGTGGTTTTGTTCAGCAGTAAGTTGAGACTCAGGAACACGCACTGCAGTTGGAGCTACTGGAGGATCAGCAGATGGGTCACCGCCAACGTAGTTAATAGGCCAAGTAAACGGTCCTTCAAGGATAACTTGTTTCATGTACTTACCATTGGGTTTCTTGAGTTCAATAAACCTTAAGAATCGACTTGCCCACTGAATATAATTTCCCGGTGTTAGCATTGGTGGGGTGTCAATAGATCCTGCTTCGTGTCTAGATTGTTGAGTTGAAATGACTTCACACATCCTGTCAAACCAGTGAGTAGGTTTTGATGGAAGTTGGCTTTGTTGTGGTGACATAGGATAGGATTGTTGTATTGGAACCATCTGATGTTGTTGCATGAAATTATGTTGTTGTGAGTAAACCGGTTGTTGATAATATTGTGGTGATTGTTGATACTGTTGCTGTTGCTGATGATACTGTTGATTCTGATGTTGCTGAGGATGGTTAAAGTTGTAGTACGGTGGTTGAGACATATTGAAACACTTGTGTGAAAAGATGGATCTTGTAGAAGGTATAGGTTTGCCAAATCTCGAAAAATTTGCCCAAGTAGATGATTGCGAAATTATGCACTTTAAGTGATTGCGAAACTTTGTCACTGACCTTGTGATTGCGAAAGTTAAGTAGATTGCGAAACTGAGGTTTGCGAAAGTTTAGTAATTTTCGAAACTTAGTATTCGCGAAACTTAGTGAAAGTTTTGTGACATTTCGAAACTCAAGAAATTTTTTGAAAATATGTGATTTCGAAAAAGTGAGTAGTTTTCAAAAACACAAAAATCACCAATCACACTTTTCGAAATTATACAATTTCGAAAGTTTACCAAAAGTCGAAGTACTTTTCTTCCTTATATAAGAGAGAAAAGACTGAGTCCACAATTCGTGAGGCGAAAAGAAGCTCAAGACCACGATTTCGAAACTTGGCGTTGAGAAGGATTTCGAAACTTGACAAAAATATGTTTTTCAAGGAAAGCAATCCAAAAACGAGTTTTTAATCCAAGATTTTTGTACTTCAAGTTGTAAAATGATGAAATCTTGAAGAAAGTTATAAACTTGACAAACTTTTTCAAAAATTTAAATAATTTCGAAAAAGAGTACAGAAATCAAATCGAAAATTTTGAAAGAAAAGTTGATACTTTTTTGTTTGATATGATTTGTAGCACAAGTTTGTAAGCAAAGATGTGATAAAAACCAAGAAACAAACAAGAAAGTACAAGTTTGTTAACAAAATAACGAATTAAAAGGAGTTTAAGGATCGAATTTCAAAGAAAAACAATAACTACACCTTCATATGGCGAATGATACCACTTGTTAGGTCACCATATTGATTTCACACAAACAAGAATGAGATAGATATAAGGAGTTGGGTGAATATTTGATTAAGAGAAAAGTGAGAGCAAGAGTTTCCTTAAGATATCAAATAAACAACCAAGTTTACTGTAGGACCGTAGAACAACCTTATCACTTGTGAATCTAGGCTAGATCTAGAGAGAGAAAGTAAGTAGAGAGAGAGAGTGAGTGGGAACTCTAGTGTGTGGAATATTAACCTTGATATTACTAATAGAATCACTAAGAGAACCAACCTCGAAATGAGGCCTTACATGGGTATTTATACTTGTAGTCTAGGGCTTCACATATCTTTGACCATATTACATAACTAGCCCTTAAACTTTATACAAGCATGAATAATACACATAAACTTAATAAATTAGCATTTACTAACTATTACATGAATATATTTAACTAACTATTTGACTCAATAATGATCGTCACTTTTAATCCTAACATTTACAAAAGACCTAAGACTAGTATTTATCGGTAAGGAGCTAGGGCAACACTCCTACTCCTTCCCTTCTTGCAAATCGTATGGGCTTGAGGCCCATGGACCAAATCACTTAAGTCTAGTAAACTTGTAAACATAACAGTAATGAAAGTAAATAATAACTTAAGCAACCTATTATTACAAATGACCGAGACTTGATAAAATGGTAAAACTTTGATCCCAACAGCTTCGTATCAAAATACACCAAACTTTTCATGTGAATATTGTGGAGGTCCTCACCAAGATTTTGATTGTCAAAATAGTCAAAATTTTGGTTATGACCAATATCCATACAATTTACCAAACCAAACTCAACAGTTTAACTGTTGTGAGTAATGTGGTGGCCCACACTACAGTTCTGATTGTCAATCGGGCAACACGCTTGTCTATGAGCAGTTTACTGGTAACAATTATGACTCTAGCACATACGACTCACAGCCACATCAGTTTTACTGTTGTGAATACTGTGGAGGTCCTCACTGCAGTTTTGATTGTCAAACAAGGAATCCATTTCCTTGTAACAATTATGACTATTCATTTCAAGACCAACCTCCACAGTACCCAATTATTCAAGCAACTCCTCATGAAACTCAGCAAGACCTTTATCTAAAGGTTCTTGAAGCATTTAAAGAATTTAAGGAGGGGTTGGCTACTACATCGTTTCAAGATTCTCGTGAGAAATCAATGGCAGAATCACTTGCTGAAAAACGAGATGCTAGAAACGAAATGAGCATGGAAGAATTACTTGCTAATAAAAGAGCAGCTAAAATACGTGCCAATCTTCGCTATGCTGCTCTATATGATGACGATGATGACAGTGATGATGATGAAGATAACATTGTTATTATTCAAAAAGATTCATCAGATTCATCAGTTGTGATTCCTTCCATGGATAATCAGGGAGAAAATAATGTGACAGAGTCACTAGCCGTTGATCAAATGGAACTTGAAGATTCCATAACTGCTAGTACTTCTAAACTCCCTCAGTCTATTTATATCACACCCGAAGTTCACACTCACTCTCTGAATATGGGGGATGAGCATCTTAGCACTGTTCCTGAAAAGGAATTGGACGAATTCATAAAGTATAGTGTTGAGAACCTTGTCCCAATCCCAGGAGAGTCACAGGGAACTTTTGATCATGTGTGTGATCTACCTTCTCACCCTGAAAATCCAAAAGATCATTTTGAGACTTTCTCCGATCTTAATGATGATTGTACATCTTATGGAGAAGTTGAGTATGAAGAGGCACCACTGCCTCATTCTGATGTTGACCCTCTTATTGAGGAGTTCACAGATGAACTTACTCACATCAATCCACTTCCATTGGGAAGTGATGATGATCTGTTTGACCTTGAAGCCGATATGGGAGAAACTGAAAATCTTTTAAACTCTAATCCCAACATCGAGTTTAGTACTTCACATGCTGATGAAAATTCTTTATCTTCTGGAGACATCAGTCATGTGGAAGGATTACCCTCTGAGCTAGTCAGCTTAGAAGAAGTGAATGATGAGACTGACACTTAAATCAAGGATGAAGCACTTCGTGCAACATTATTGAATGTCAATATCCTCATTTCAAAAATCAAGGCTTTCAAAGAGAAACCTATTTCATCTCCTATCCTCATTAAGGATAGTGACATTTTCTTCGATGATCCTATTCCGGAGTTTGAAGCCTTTACTTTTGATCCTATGGGAGAGAAGATTAGTGGCAGTACCACTTCTCATTCTCATAATTCTCTCCCCGATTATGAATCATTTACCTTCAATGAGTTCTCCTGTGAACTCACGCACATCAATTCAGAATATGATTCATTCACATTCGATGAGTTCTCCTGTGAACTCACTCATATCATATCTCCACCGGAGTATGATAACTTCTACTTTGATCTAGACATGCCCGGGATATGTCTTGATCACATGAGCTTAAATGATGAAATTCGTGATGATGAGTCTATGAATTTTCCTGAGGATGATGATGAATTAGTCATGATGTTTGTCATGACTTTCTTTCTCTTCTTCATCTACCGGGTGACTTCTCCTGTTCTTCATTCCTTCGGGAATGAAGACATTATCTTTGACCCCGGCATCACCGCTTATAGTTTATACTATTTAAAGCCGGGTACTTATCTCATCGGTGTGAAACTTTTACGTGTTTCAAATGTTTATCCAAACATCTTGAATGAAAGTCCGATGGAGATTGTCTCTTCCACATCTTGCTTCCCCAAGGACAAATGAATTCGGGGTCGAGTCAAGCTAGCGACTCGGTAAACAAAAACAGTAGCATGCTTATAGGGTTTTCACCATAAGTGTGGGGGAGTTACCCCTGCTGTGGTTACCAATAAAGTGAAAAAAAAAATGGTGTTTCCACATTTAGCTTGTAATGTTGCCCTTTTACGTTCAAAGAGTCGGCATAATAGCCGGGACTTTGAATATTGAGGACAATATTCAATTCTAAGTGTGGGGGGGGGGGGGGGGATTCTAGCGAATTTGATCACATTTTACCATCTAGTACCCCCGTTTTTGGCAAAAATTTAAAAAAAAATTCATTTGTGCTTCAAAATTTTTTGTGGTTATTAGTCCGCCATGTCTAAACGACAAAAGGATTGGCTAATCCAGGAGCAAACGGCTCTTGGTAAAGATATATCAAATCCGTTGACGGCTTGCAATTTGCCCAAAATTGTATGGTATCTCAACTCGCCATATCCTAAAAAGTGAAAGAGTTGGCTAGCACGCAAGATTATGGCTTGTGGTAAAGGCAGTGGAAAACCATAATTGGTAATAAACTCACCAAGATGTCGACTATGTCCATCAAGAGTTGGCTAGTCCAGAAGCAAACGGCTTTTGGTAAAGACAAATCAAATCCGTTGACAGCTAGTGGTTTGCTCAAAATCACATGGTTATCAGGTGGACCATAGTTCTTACTTGAACTGAAACATTTGGCTACTCCAGAAGTGATGGCTTTTGGTAAAGAGATTCAAATCCATTAAGTTTTCTCAAAAGATTGCTAGGGACTAGCAATAGTTTAGTGTGGGGGATTGATGAGTGCTCAAACACTCATCATTTTTGGTCAAATCTGAACTGCAAAACGTACAAAAACACTCAGAAATGCATCAAAATACAGAAATATTACAAAATTGTGTTTTATATGTTTCAGATGCAAAATGAGTAAAAACAGATGAAAAACGTACAAAGTTTGCATAATTGGCAGTTTCAGTCCCCGAACTTTCAAAAATTAGCAGAATTGGTCCCTGAGCATATATTTTTGGTTGAAAAGTCAATAATGGTCCTAGGAGTTTAAAAGTTATCAAATTTGGTCCTTGGAACATAATTTTCACAAACTGGCAAATGTAGTCCTTCAAGTTTTAAAAGTGTCAGTTTTGGCCCCCAAGAATCTCAAATTGGAAAATATTCACAAGAAACCCTTAGGTAAATGAAAAGTTGTCAAAATAAGTCCTTGGGTGAAAACTTTGAGAAATTACATCTTTGGTCCCTGCAGTTTGGAATTTGGCATAATTGGTCCTCGGGTGTTGTAAAAATAGAAAAATGTCAATTGTGGTCCTTTGATAAGTCAAAAATGGCAATTATGATCCCTTGGATAGATGTGAGAAGTTTACATTTCAGTCCCTTCAACTTTGCAACATTTACATAAATGGTCCTTATTGACTAAATGCTACACACCAAACGGATTCCATGTTATTATTGTGCCAAATCCAACCTAACACTCCCACCAATCAAACCATTACCCCAGCCCAACACCACCTTGGCCCAATCTCAAATAATAAACCCCGTTTTTATTAATACCCAGTCAAACTATAACACCTAAAATCTGAGAACATGTGAAATGACCAAAATGCCCTTACAAGTTTAAAAATTATTTAAAAGCTTATTAAGTCTCCAAATAAGTCCCAAACTTCAAACAATGAACAAGTTATGTATCCAAATAATTTTAACTAATACATTTAACATTTATACAAGTGGCTAAATTACCAAAATGCCCCTATATGGCCGATTAAGGTAAAAATGTATTTTAATTAGTTTTATTTTTGATTTAAATGATATATATATGGTAAATTGAGAAGATAATTATTAAGAGATAATTACCCAAGCTAAAATCACGAAATTACTGGCCCAAGCCCTCCCCTAGGATCGGCATTCATCATTTAAAAGTCAACCCATATCATTTTTATCCCTAACCCTAATTGCCGATTTAACAAACACACACAAAATTCCCATAGCCTCCATTCGACCACCCCATAATTCCTAAGCAATTTTCTGTGATCTATCATCATCCTAAGAAGCCAAGAAAAATACCCTTTTGAATTGTTGAAGCTTGGTTCGATCGTGGCACAATTTTCCTTTTGTCGAGCCCTATAAACAAGGTAAATTCGTTTTGATTCATTCGACCTCCACAAAAATTATTTCTTATTTTTCTGGTGATTCTTACATCATATAAAACCCACGAAAATTGGTTTCAAGGTTTCTAGGCCTTTGGTGAAGTCGTGACGATTTTTGGAGTGTTTTGGCCAATCGAGTATACATCTGATCGAACTGCTGTTTCCACACGTTCCAGAATTGATTTGGTATTTTTCTCAGACCCTTTATACCTTATAAACATCAAATAAATTGTTGGATTCGACCCATGCATGCTTGACATCCCTTTCGTGATTTAAAACCCTAAAAACGAGTGTAATTGTGTAATATACCTTCCGATCCATAACAATTCCTAATAAAATTTATTTACACTTGTTATAATGTAATATGATCTGGAAAATTATTGGAAGAATTATCATGGCTTAAATCATGTGTTTCGAAATTATTCTTGTTTGTGTAAATCGTATATAAAAGAAAAAGAAAGAAATAAGTTGAGGGCCTAGGGTTTTGGTTTAGGGCTGGAAATGGTGTTAATTAATGATATTAATGATGATGTGATGATTGAGAATTGATTAGAAGGATTAGGGTTTCTAAAATCTATGTTTTTGGTTTATACGATTTGATATAAAGGTTTTGGGTGAGTTTTGTAACTTTTAAAACTAAAGGGTTATTTTTGAAACTTATTCTGGGCTGTATACTGTTCGAATAAAATATATAATGAGGGTGCTAAGTGTAAGTTTTGCAATTAAATGGATTAAAATGTATTTTAAACCTAATTAGGGTTGTTTTGGAAATAATTAAAAGAGAGGGACTAAACGTGTAATTTTCAGAAACTTGGAGCTGTTTTGAGTAATTTAATATATTCAGGGGGCTATGTGTCATTTTGATAACTTAAGGACATAATATGTAATTATTGATAATTAAAAGTTGAAATTGTAAATTAAAGGGTTAAATATGTAACTTTAATAACTTGAGGGACTTAATGTGTAAATTATGAATACTTGAGTATCCATTCGTATAATAAGATAAAATAAGTGCTCATTATGTAAAATGGATAAGTTAAGGGTTTAATGTGTAACTTTGAATACAAAAAGGTTTAAAGTGTAATTTTGGAAAGTAAAGGGTTAAAATGTAAAGTTATGAAACCCTAAGGACCAAATGTGTAAATATGTTAAAAGATACTTTGATTCCATTAATAATGATTCAACTTTCTAATTATGGAAACTTTCTAAAAGTGGAAACTTACTATTTATGGAAACCTGTTAAAAGTGGAAAGTCACTTTAAATGGAAAGTTACTAAAACTGGAAAGCCGACTAAAATGAGAAATCTGAATTGAATAAGTTATTAATAATAAGCCGATCATTAATTCGTGTAGATTCGCTGAAGAAGGAGTTTTGCTTCCGACCTTTATGTTTTCTGTCATGTTTGCACTTGCGGTTTAAGGTACAGATATTCTGACCTTTCTCAAAAGGTTTCTCATGATCTCTTTCATATTCTGATCCGTTAGTTCCCGAATTGATGCCATTGCTATGATCCCCTTTACTTGAACCTTCTCTGTTGATCCCACTTGATATGACCTCCGTTATGAACCTATGCTATGAAAACCTTCTTAATGATACCATGGAAATGTTTTGAGAAGAACTGATTTGAAAAGATGTTTATAAATGATGCTAAATTTTTTTTAAAAAGAAAGGTTATTTAACTTTCATGAACCCTATATTTTGAAAGACCATTTTTATGAAAACTGTTTTAAAAGATTATTTAAATTGGACTTTTAATAGAAACTTTTGAAACAGACTTTTGAACTGAACCATGAACTGATTTTTGAATATGAACCTTGACCTGATGAACTCTGAATGGACCTTGACTATTATTTCTGATATGATTTTGAGATGACTTTGAGATAAACCTTTGCTATATGACCTTTTGTATGACTTTGAGACCTGACTCTTAGTTTGATACCCGAGCCATTTCTGTTTTCCCTACCTATGGAGGTACCATAGGCATGTCTGTGATGCACCACTGGCATGACTCATGTGTGGGTGAGTGATTTCTCACGCCGTCCCTTTTTATGATTATTATTATGGCCATTATGACTTTGAGCATATGACTTTGAGATTGACTTTGAGTAAGGGGCGTATGGATTGCAATCCTAGATCTGTTCTGTTTAGTGGATTTAACTATGACTTTGAGTTGACTTTGAGGTGACTGGTGCTGTGTGCAATACACGCCTTTCACAATTTCTGGGAGCTAGCTACTCCACCCATTTGATACATGAGGACACCCCTCATATTATCTGGTTGCCTGAGAGGTATCCCCTCTGATTGTGAGATTATGACTTTGAGAATTATGACTTTGAGTTTCTGGGCTCGTGGTGGATGACTATCCTTTCTTTCCTTTCTATTATTTCCTTTTGTTTATTCTTTATGATATTCCCCAATGCACTATACTTCAGTTTGTTTCATTATCATTACCTTGTTTATATATCTGTTCACTGGGCTTTTTAAGCTCAGCCGCATTTCCTTTTCCTGCGGCAGGTTTTAGTAGGAAGCTGGGTTATGGGAAGAGAGTGTGACTGGACTTAGAAGACTATGCTTTGGACTAGAGACGATTAGATGAAGTTTCACTTTATTAGACATAGTATTTATTTTCTTTGTAACCTTGTAGTTTCAGATTTTCATTTGTAACCCTGAATTTCGTTGTATGTATGAATCATATGCTTGTGTTTGTTCTGATGTGTCACTGTAATGTAATACTTCTACCCTTATCGGGTTGGGGTGTTACACAAACCCAGTTTGACCACCTCCACCTCATCCTCACTCCCTTCCAAACCAAACCTGCAAACACCATCATCACCCCCTACATCTCCACCCCTGCCAACACTCCACCTCTGCCAAACCCTACACCCTTATCCCTACAAACACTAAAAACAAAAACCCTTGCCCCTGCCATAAGCTATCAGGCCCCAACTTGTTTATTTACTCTTTCCCGCCAAAACCAAATGTGCGGCCAAGATCAAATTGCAGTCATCCATTGGCTCAGAAGTGAAGTGGGATTATACCAGGGACACTTTTGGAAGTCTATAAGTACAGAAAAAAGACCAAGAGAAGGGCAAGTAGAGTAGTAGTAGTTAATTTAATATAGTTCATTGTCGTTATTCGTATAATTTATGTTTCAATTGTAATTTTTAGCTCAAAAAGCTTGTATTCAACCTTCTGAGTGTACTCTTAACTGTATTTAATCTTAATTTAAGTTTCCTCAGTTAAAGTTTAGTTTTTGCACTTTTCATTGAAATCATCATTTTTCCTTAAACTTGTTTGAAGATATTGTTAACTGTTCCATAGGTTCAAGTGAAGTCATTTATAAGCTTAGGTAAGCTCAGTGAGCTTTTAAACTTGCTTTAACTCAAAAGTCCATAAATACTCAACAATACTTAATAAATAGCTAGGTAATTTAAAGATCCAGGAAAGAAGAAAATGGAAGGTGAGCATTGTGGAGTTTTGGATTGAAGTGGGTATTAGAACTCCATGGGGAGATTAGGACAGGTGGAAACTTGTTGTGGTACTTTTGAATTAAGCACACTGGACTTTTTGTAAGCTTTTTCCTCTTTCACTGTAGCAGAGCTTCTTCCTGCTCATATTTATATTTATTGGTGTATTCTGAGCTTATATGATCTATAGAGTAGGTTTATTGCATGTACATGTCTATTTGTTTACTGATTACCATTTTTCACTGTTATAATTAGCATAATTTACATACTTAGTTGTTGTTATTTGCTGTTTTCCTAAGCTCATTTAGTATCATCTTAGCTTAATATAATGCAAATCATAAGTTATTTGGCTCAAACTCTGCATTTCCTTCATTAAGCTGCAAAACAGGTTCATATAAAGGGGTGTTTGGAACAGCTTTCATCTGGTAGTTGTGGTTGTATTTAGAAGATAGGTTTTGTTGTTTCACTGTCCTTAGGCTTGAACTTGTGCATTTTGACCAATTCCTTTGTCGCCTTTATTGTCAAAAGTCAAGGAAATCCTTATAGCCTCAACTGTGGTATACTGTGTGGAGTTTAGGTTATGATAATCACCATTTAGGTTTAGAACTTCATCCCTTAGCTTATTTTGGGATCACTTAATCTTATTACAACTTATTTAGTCAACTGCATCCACTAGAAACTCATTTTAGTCAAAATTCCAAGTTTGTTCAAAAAAGTCAAATGTGACCCATTGGCATAATCTCAAATCTTCAAGGATTTTTAGTGATTTTTGTGTTAAGGGTTGGGGTCTGAAATTTTTACATGTTAAAGACTACCACCTTAACTTTTTAATCCTACCTCTAGCTTATTTTTAGCAATTTTCTTTCCAGCTTATCTGATGGCCCCAATCAGGCTGCAGGGCAAGTTCATGCCCTGCACCATGATACCTGTCCTAATCATCCTATTTCCAAAGCTTATCAAGAACTTATTTGTGGGCCCCAACCTATGAATTTTGGCTTTTTGAAAATTTCACCAACCCAGCTTGCTACTTCCACACTCATTTTGTGCTTTTTAGCTTGTTAGATAAGATGGGATTGCTTATAAAATAGTATCCAGGGTCTGATGTGGGCTGTGGTATTTTAGGGATTGCTTACTTGTTTATTTGGCTTATCTGTGCACCTTTTCTTGTTGATTGAACTTAATCTCAGTGTTTGTGGTTTGGTCATAGCTTATTTTGCTCTTGGTAGCTTTTTGCTAGCCTTTTCAGTTTCTATAATCTCTTATTAGCTTATTTAGTGAATTGTTGATCCATCAAGCTTCCTAAGGGTTTATTTTTAAGTTTCATAAAGTTTGTTTTTACAAAAGTTGCTCATTATCAGTTGTTTAATAAGTTTGTAAAATAAAAATTAGAAAAAGCCAACTTTAAATTTAGTGATAGCATATATTTAAGAGGTTTTAGCTTTTTAATTTTTCTTTTTAGCTATTTATTATGCACTTTACATTTTTATATTTTTTTTTAATTTTATTTTATATTAAAGTATTTTTAGAAATTTTTCCAGATTTTTATTTTGTCATTTAGCATTAATTAGATTTAATATTAGTTTTATTAATAATTAATTAATAATTAAGTAGTAAATAGCATAATTAGTTTTTATAAACTAATAACTAGTTTTTATATTTTTACTAGCTTTTATAAGTTATAAAAGAATTTTAGGAATTTTCTTATAATTGTTACTGTTCATCTTCTAGTTTTTATAATTTAAATAGTTTAATTAGTAATCAATTAATATTTAGTTTAATAATTAGTAAAATAGTCTAAAAATACATAAAATAAACTTTTTATAATTTTTTAGGATTCCTGAAATGGTTAATTATATTTTTAAAGTTTTCTATAATTTTTTAGGCACTTTTAGCATTATTAGTAATTTAAAAATAGTTTAAATAGTTAAATTAATTTAATTAGTAATTAATTAATATAAAATCCAAAAAAAGACAAAAAGACATATTTTTAATTTTAAAAGTTGTTTTTAGTTATTTTATAATTTTAGAAATTTTATTTTCATTTTTCTAATATTAAATAATATTATATTGTATTTAAGTTATTTAAATATTAATAATTAGTATTAAATAGTATTTAATTAATATTAAATAATTAATTAGTGTAAAAATTTATTTTCTTTTTCTAAAAATTTTCTTTCATCCTTAGGTTTGAAAAAAAGTCATTTTCACCCCCTGGGGGTTTTCAGATTTCAGTTTTCACTTTTTATTTTGTACGTTCGCGTAAATTTAATCTGAACGTACACTTTTTTAGGTTTTAAACATTTCTGGTTTTTCCAACTTTCCCGTTTTTTTAATATAGCTTATTTAAGCTATTTCCTTGTATAAATCAGTAGTGTAATCACACAAACCCCTTTTCTGTCCAAATTCACCCGATCACAAACCCGTTTGATAACAATTCACACCTCGTCGGGACATAACGACCTGGGAAAACCCTATACTTCCACGGAGATTGACTCTTAGGTAGTTTGACCCTGTTGACCATTAACCTGGTCAATTAGGTTGACCGTTTTGAGCCAATCACTCCCTCCAAACCAATCTAAGAAAGCTCTTGAGGCACTTTGCATTCCTGCTGTTGCACTTTACAGGTTTGGCACTCATACTCAAGCTGTGATTCTTTGCAGTTTTGTTTACTCATACTCAAGCTGTGATTTAGTAGGCATTGTGATTTAAATAGTTATGTTTACTCATACTCAAGCCGATTTTTTACTACAAGTACACACCACTGATCCGTCTAGAGCCTGAATGTAACTATAACTTTCATGCCTTAACACAACAACACACGAAAAAAAATGAAGAAACTTACATGTGTAAATCACAAATGATCCATGTAAAAATTACACTAAATCACACGTGATTTAGGATAACATAACACTCAATCACATGTGATTTGGTTACAAAATAACACTGAATCAAACTAACGGGGTTTTTTGTTCATTTGTCCCTTTCATGGACATGCGTCGCTCATGATTATTTGATCTTACAAAATCAAATGTTTTACGCAGGTGTTGGAGTTTCTAAAGCGTCTCAGCAAAATCGGACCAAACAAATATCCAAGAAAATCTAAATGTGATAACGGCTAGGAAGGAACGCGTTTAGAGATAGAGAGTTTGATGGACACTTGTAGTAACTAACTATTTTCTACTTTTGTTTGTTTTTTTAAGGTCTTTTGTGTTATAATGAAAGTAGCAGTTGGATTGCGGATAGACTTTTCAAATTTTGTTGGCATATGAAAAGTCACGTGTACTTATGGATTAAGTATTTAGGGTATTTTTAATCAATTGAAATATGATGTTTATTTTGTTAATTTTAACATCTATGTAATTGTGCTACGAACATATTTGATTATGTTACCAAGTTTCAGGAAATGAATTTTTCAGATAGATTTTCTTAATTGTTATTGGATGTTACTTTAAGTAATAATTATGTGAATCACAAGTGATTTTGTACAAATCACATGTGATTAAGAACAAATCACAAGTGATTTACCACAAATCACAAGTGATTTGACATGATTATCACATACTTTTGTTTAATTTCTTAATTTTTGTAACATTTGTTTAACAAATTTGTAACTATAACAAAACAACTAAATGTAAAGTGAAATTTAAAATCCAGCTAAGGCTTTTACACATGAATCACATGTGATTTACACACGTATCACATGTGATTCACCAAGTGGTCCACCTATAACCTAATGAACAAGACAATGGCGTGCCTTAGAGATGCCAAACAATGATATTGGACCACATTCTTCTTATCTACTTCATTATAACCTAATGAACAAGACAATGGCGTGCCTTACAAATCGCCACTTCAACTTTTTCGGTACTTCGTATTATTTAGAGTTCTAGGTATTATGTGCATGAGATTGTGAAGAATTCAATATATTTAAGTAAATGAAAATTCAAAAACTCAAAAGTGTTCAAACATCAATTGATGTTGCCTTCTATACAATTGTTGTAGCCTTTTGTACAAATGTCTACAAGAACTTACCACCAACCCATCTTCTATAAGATGTAGTACCTTTTTCACAACACAATAAACAAAAAAAAATTGGTTACTAGAATCACACATGATTTACCAACAGAATCACATGTGATTGATGTATAAGAATCTCAAAACTAATAAAGAGTACACTTTAATATTTTTATGAGAGAATCATATGTTATCCACTAAAGAATCACATGGGATTTTGTGAGAATCACATGGGATTCCTGTAAAAAAAATTCAGAACTAATAAAGAGTGTAAAAAAAATCAGAACTAAGAGCAGTGGCAACGTATTCGGCAATGGGTCGGTGTCGATCGGTATGGATCAGCAACACATTGCCAGTTGATCGGCATCATGAAATCGGCATGGAATCCGGCATGGTTTACCGATTCGGTGTGGATCATTGCTTTTAATTTTTAGACCGTTGCAAGCATTGAATAAAGTTTAGGCATGGTTTAGGCAACATTGCCACTAAAAATATGTACTTAGGCATCATTAGGCATGAAATTAGTTGGATAAATTCTATTGCCTAATTACAATTATGTTTTAGGAATGGTTAGGCAACATTGCCACCCCCACCCCTAATAAATAGTGTATATTTAAAATTAATTGTTTTGATTCTGTAAAAAATCTCATGTGATTCACAAAAGAATCACATGGGATTTTTGTACAAATCACATTTGATTGATGTAAAGAAATCTGGGAACTAATAAAAAGTGTATACTTTAAATTTTTGTTAGAGTATCACGTGATTCACCAAAGAGTCACATGTGATTGTTATAAAAAAATCTCAGAACTAATAAAAAGTATTGTACTAAAATTTTTGTATAAATCACATCTGATCAAATCACATGTGATTTACACACGCATCACATGTGATTTACACACAAATCACAACAAAAAACAGAATAACGTGTGACTTACTACTTTCTAGATTAAAATAGAATCACATGTGATTTACACCTAAATCACATGTGATTTTAGCCGGCTCGTAATGCCGAGTCGGAAAATCAGACTGAAAAAAATATGATTTTTACAAATCACGTGTGATTTTTCTGAACGAAAATTTTGAAAAAAAAAATATCGAAAGTATATACTAGTGCATATCTATAGAAAGATAATTTAATTCTCGTCGCGATGGTATATTTTTCGTAGCTTGAAGATTTACCGTTTGCAAGATATGTCATTTAAAAAAAAAAGGTGGAAATGGTTTTTACATAATTACATTTATGCCCTTCCTTTGTTATTTATTGATTTAATCTCTACAATTGGATGAAAGGAGCATGGATGGTTTAGATCTTGTGATTTGTTCTTTATATATTAGTGGTTTGTCATAGATCTCACCTCATGTTTGATAATCTGTTTCTTATTGTTGTAATTACTGATAAGCTGTCTATGATACTGGACTTCTTTTATAGACAACCTGAGAGAGCTAAAGTCAAAAGTTGAGACTGATTTGCCAAGTCATCCACCCCGAAAAGTTTGTGATATTGTTCAAGATTTTATGGGTATAAAGAATCCTCCTAAATGACATAAGAATGACCGTATTAAGGGTGGACGTGAGAAAGCTATTGAGAAAAGTAAGAACCAAAAGAAGGGTTGTAATATTTGTAGTTTAATTGATCATAATAGACATACTTGTCCAAACAAGGGAAAAGTTTCAAATGTCAATGGGGCGGCGGCGTAGTTGAAAGTGGAGGCAGTTTCTCAGTCGCTGCAATTGAAGTATTAGTTTGTTGATTAATTGATTTTTTTTACTGAATTGCTAGGTTTATTTAATAGCATTGCTAATTTTATCCTGGACTTGTATATCATTTGTGATACTATTATGTTTTTTTTCCTTCTGAATTGTTAGGTTTACTCAATAGCACTAGTAAAATAAAGCTTAACAAGTAAACAAAAAAACCTATAAAATATACAAAATTTCACAAGTGATAATACAAATATCACTAGTGATAATACACATATACAGTTCAACTTCAAATATCACTGGTGATACTATAGGTATGACACTTTTCACTTTTCACATTACCATATTAAACTAAATACCACTCAAAACTTTATCAAACAAATATCCACAAATCAAGATGGATTAAACAATTGCTCGCTATGGCCCATTTCTATGAGTTTGAATCTCTTATGACAAATAACATGATTCAGTCAAACTAAATACCTACTATTGAATTCCAACTTGTCAACTATACACATTTATTTATAACCGTATAGATTAAAACATAACAACGCAATTGTTTTCATCAACTTGTTTTATTTACTTTTGTTCTTCAACAATCGTCCTCTTCATTGGTTCATCAACCAACACCTTCATTTTATTTCCAGATGCTTTTGAGGGAACCGTTGATATCACATGTGATCAGATATCAAGTGATATCACTGGTGATATCACAGGTGATATCAAGTGATATCACATGTGATATCAAGTGATATCACAGGTGATATCACATGTGTGTTAGCTTTCTTCTATTTGTTGAATTAATTGTGGTGATGGAGGAACTTGTGATATCACAAGTGTTTGAGCTTCTCCAATTTGGTTGTGGAGATGTTGTGCTTTTTTCAACGACAATTGCACTTGTTGTTGATTCTTTTCGTTTGATGAGGTTGTTTTTTGCACAGGTCTTATTCAAATCTGCATCAAAATATTTTCATAATTTCTGTTAGTGTACGAATAGTTCATTTGTTTTCAATATCATTTGTCAAACAAATAACTATTTGTTATCAAAATAGATATTCTATCAATCAACAATAATTTAACTTTTATATCACATGTGATACACTAGCAGTTAATATTGTTTTCAAATACTGCAGTAAAACCTTTTGAAACATGCACAATCATTAAACATACAAATCCACCACAAATAAAACAGAAGCATCATAACATATCTTTTGTTCTGTTAAACCTAACTTTTAATCTCTCATATTATCACATAAATCATCACAACATTACAAATTTTCGAAAATTAACTAGTAAAACACACTAATAATGATTCTATAACAGTAAAAACTAAAGTATTCGTTGTTTTAGATGTCGATTGTTTCATTTTCTGTGTGCTTTATGTGATTTGCACGGTTATGTCAAATACAAATATCACTAGTGATAATACACATATACAGTTCAACTTCAAATATCATTGGTGATACACACGTATGATACTTTTCAGTCACACATTTCATCAAACACTTGGTGTGCATCCATGTATACAAAGTTTTTTACTCAGAAACTCAATCAAATGTAAACACTAAAAAACACAACCAACAAAACAACTAAATAATTAGTTAGAAGCATCATACCTTCATCCCGAGATTCAGTAGGTTCATGTTGAACCGGTTTTTTCGTGGATCTGCTTGTGCACTCGATGATTCTTCCATTTTTTTGTTTTATTGATGATTTGAACGGTTAAAAAGTGGTTACTTTTGATTTGTTATGGTGGTTTTTGATGATGGTTAGAAAGAGAAAGTGGGTTTTTTGTGATATTTGATGTGTGAAAAGTGAGAGGTAGGGGTGGGGTTGGTGGGGTAAGTTTGGTGAGTTGGCAAAAATGATCCCTTCGTGTTTTTTATTATTAAATATTATTTTTTTTAAATGGAGGCTTCTGATTGGTCCATTGGTATGTGAGGGTTTTTGAGTTTGCAAAATAAAACGCCTCTTTATATGTTACTACGTTATGCATGTATGAAAATAGTTTAACTTGATCTTCGTATAATTTATTTTACTAATTCATGCTCTCACTTCTTTAGAACATGTGATTATTATTATTATTATTATTATTATTATTATTATTGCATAATTTCGAATGTATCCCAGTTGTCTAAGTTAAAATTAGAATAATATAAATATGTAATATATCAACTTCATTCTTTATAAAGTCATGAAATTAACTCGTCCATCGGACGGGCATGGGGTCTAGTAATCTAGATATTTGTTTCTAACTAGACTTTAAATAACTACTATTCTCATTATGTCACTGTTTATAGCCAAAGGCTCGTTGATATTCAATTATATATGTTTAACTAGTTATAATACCCGCGCATGCACGGGTTTTTTTTTTTTTTTTTAAATAATATATTTTTATTCCTTATAAAACAAATAATTTAATCTTTGTTTTGTTTTGATTTATGATTTTTAATTATATTTGTTTATTATTGAAGATAATCATTTAAAAATTTAATCATGTTGTTAGTTGCATCGTATTTATATTTATCTTCTATTTGTGTAGTATTGCATCTTATCTATATTTTTTTTGTATTTATCTTATAATTGTGTAGTATATAATAAGGAAATATTTTTTTTTCCAAAATACGAAAGTACCCACTAGAGGTTTTGTTTTATTATATACTAGTTATAATACCCGTGCACGCACGGGGTTTTTAATAAAAGTTTTAATTATATATTATAATTGATTTAAATACAAATAAATTAACGTTTTCTAAATGATTTTATTTATTGGAATAAATATATAAAATCTTATGCATGTATGCTTTTTATATATTTATTGTTTTTAGATAAATATTTTTGATTGAAAATTATCATTCATTATTCAATCTATCATTAAGTTATATTTTTATTATTGGTGTTATAATTGGTATTTATAAAAATAGTCTTCATTAATATTTCAAATATGCTTCTTGACATGCATAGGATGCTAGTGATAATAATAATCCAAGTTCTTTCAGAATAGAGAATTCAAGTTTAAAAGATTATTCATTGCTTGATAGTCTAATACACATACAAACGAAACCATTTGGATCTGCTTCAATACATGTATAATCCCTTGATGCATAGGAATAAGAAAACCAAGGCAATAAGTCAAGAACCACCAAAACAGTACTGGGAGTCACTTATCATCTTAAGTATTGCGCATGAAGATAAAAAAAGTACTAACTTGATGTACAAAAGAAAGGATCTCACAACAGATTAATTCTAGAATAACCACCAACATGAAAAACCATAAGAAATTTTAGAAAAAAAAAAAAAAAAAAAAAAAACATATGGCAGATCATTATAACCTCAAATACCTATAACTGCATAAGTTTTTATTTGAAAAAACAAAGAGTGCCAGTGTTAAAACTTGACATTCCAGCAACGAAGGGATATCATTATAAAGAATTAGATGTACAAATTGTTAGAATATATATCAGACATAGTGAATGCATCTCCCATGACAGATTAATAACTTCAACACAGATATTAGCATGCTCATTTTCATGTATAACTTACCATTGATGATGGCCTTAATTCAATGATACCACAATGCCCCGAAAAGAGAAACAGTCACATATGATGATGGCCTTAATTCAATGATACCACAATGTCCAGTAGGTTGCCTCACCCTAATAGTTTCAACACCTATTGCAATTGATAGCATCAATTGTAAGTATCATTTTCTTACCCATTTTAAAAACTTTGGTAGAAATTTTGACATTCATGTACTTGGGTTCATCACTCATATGAGTTGTTTATAACAATATATAAGTTTTATGTTTTTCTTTAAAATGTAAGAATGTCAAAATACGTGCACACACGGGTTTTTTTCTAAGCTTTTAATTATGTAATTTTAAATACAATTTGACCCTCAAGTAAAAGGTAAGAAATAAAAATAATCAATGATCAACCTTCATCGTTGCTTGGAGTGCTGCACGTGTTGCATCTCTTTCAGCTCTCTCAGTTTGCCTAATAGCAACTGATGTTCGTGTTGACTTTGTAGTTGTCTTCTTGACTTCAGTATCATCAGGCTTTGTATCTCCTTTCCTGGAAATCCCAATCTCAGTTTTTTAGGAAATTCGGATGTTGGTTTTCCATGTGATGCCAGTTTTGGCTTTCCTAGAAATACCAATTTCTTCCTTGCCTGCACAGAACTAATGTCTTCAACTTATTCATTCAAGATTCTTTTTCTAAACTTCACATTCAGTAAAAAGTTGTTAACTTTCATCTGGGTCATTATTTGGCTCAGGCCCTGTAGCCAAAGCAAGTCATGTGGTTACAAAAACTAACTAAATATTAAAAGGTTGCATTCTCTACAGAGTGAATCTAAATACATTTAAATCACAGTGAGCCACATTAACATGCATCTTCCTCGAAGTCGCTGTAAAATACGTCTGCAACTTCTCTTTCTTCTACATAATTTGTATCAACTTCTTCCTGGGAAAAAAGCAACACATTTAACTTGTCTTCTCCCCATATTCATATAATGTCAAATTAATAATCATTCGTCAAACTACAAAAATAAAATTCCTTAAAAAACAAATGCAGAGTTACTTGCATGAGTGTTTGATCAAGACGGTGTACGGGATTGCATAATATAATTGTTTCGTTAAAAAAAACCAGTTTGAAGTGCTCGAAATACTATGTGCTTATCAACCTATTTGCTTATTTTATGAAGAAATAAGCACATGGGGAGGTGATTATTCTAATGTGCTTACTTCCAATAAACATTCCCCAAAAATATGCAATTCCAAGCATGCTTGAATCGTTTCAAATTTCCAAAGACTTGATGACCATCCAAACCACCATACTTACATATTTTGCATAATCTATGCATTAGTAAGCAAATTATTATAGTTTCAAAATCTTGCAACTTATTAACTAAACTTAGTACCCTTTCATCAGTAACTTAATTTCCATGAAATAAATTGACATGGGTATGGCAGAAAACCACCAGATATGCCACCATCAACATCTTTGATATGATAATGATAAGTTCATAAATGGGTGAAGATACTGACCAAGATGGGTAACTTTCTCAGCATCCTTCTTTAGCAGGACTAAAGATGGGAGTTTGGCATCAGAATTGATGTGGAAAAGCTTGGCCACTTTAGCATCTATATTCTGGTAAAAGTTGACATCATCATCAAGCCTTGTAACTGCACCAAGTTCCTCTCTTTCAGAACCCTAAACACAGATTAGCGAGGAATAAGAAATCTTTGTTTTTTTTAGCCTCAAAGGCTCAAAGATGGCCTTTCTCTGTGCAAATTGGCATGAACGTTCTAAACTTCACCAACTAATTGCAATTTGTAGTAACTGAGATAATGTTTGATATTCAACGTGATTCCGTCAATACCTTCTTTCATAGCTTCACTCAAATACTTGTCCTTGGTGATTCCTTCATGGTGTGTGATAATGATGACTAATGCATAAGTAGTTGACATGAGATATATAGCATGTTTCGATGTCTCCCATACCAGGTCCCTTAGCTGCAAACTAATAAATAAATGAGCAATTAAACTTACACATTGAGAAATTATTTAGTTATTATTTCAAAGATGGAGGAAGTTCTCCTTGAAGAAATGATAAGGTCATCAACAATATTGTGGTTAACAGAATGGGACAATATGGCTTGAACGTTTTATTGAGATCACCACCTATCCTCCAACCTATTATCACATTCACATTCATTTACTACCACAATCGGTTTGTTAATAAGTTGGTTATCACTAAATATGCGATCATGGTATAAAAGATCTATTTATTGTATACCTTTTTATCACAGTACCACGTTCACCGTGCAGTCTCTATAGGAAGCTTCATCTTATTTACATTGTACCTTGAGCATGTAATTGCGATCACTCCATCTTTGTCGCCACTGCATATATGGATACAGTTAATTTGCATAATGTACGATTCAACTACTTCAAATATGAAAAATAGGACTATGTTTCAACTCTTACCCACTTTTATATCGAGACATTAATACCATTCTCATTTAATAATTGGCAAAATGGTATCTAGGTTGTCTGTCCATATAAGATCAGTGTGCATAATAGAAGAAGCATGTAGTCGGCCCTCAACAATGGTTGCAAATAAGAGTGGTGTATTATAGTGCTTCAATTCTAAGTAAGTAAATTTAGGAAAAAATAAATAAAAAATAAAAATTGTTCACAAGATCCAATCATCTATTAGTAAAAGTTAACATGGGAGCACATACTATGAGATTACAAATGAAAAGGCAACCCCACTAATTCCTAACCTAAAATACAAAGATAAATCATTTTATGGCATTGAAACCATTTTGATTTTTTATATCATGTGTCAATTAGTTGCGCTTTTTAAATGAAATATATTTGTAGTCTGTTGGATGTTTAGATAATGGAGATTAATAACTAAAATGTTTTCTTCTTTATTAGGTTGTATGTGATGTAACCTTTTTACAATGTATATATAACTTGATAGATAAAGATAAAGGCTTTACCACTCGGGTAAATTTCCAACAATCTGTACTGCAGTAGATTGTGTAAAACAACCAATAATAAGTTCATACTTTGATACTCATATTAAATAGCAACATCATTATTCCAAAAGAAATACTAATTTATGACAAAAAAATCCTTTCCAGCATAGGACAACCCTCTTTCAAATATTCTGCAAGGTAAATATGAAAAAAAGGAGATCAAGTGTATTTTTTTTATATATCAACCCGAGAGTGTGCTTAACGGCTATTTTGGCAAATTTCAATACTTTCATCTGTTTGGCATTTTCCAAATTCAGCCAAGTTTTTCAAGTTTGACCACTTGACCTGTTAAGAGTATTATAGCCACATTTAAGCGTGTGCGCGCAAAACATCTAAAAGTATAATGAAACAAAAATGTTACCTTAGTATTGATTGGCTTGAGCCTTCCTTCGGGACTCAACCTATGCAATGCAAACAACATTAGATATATAGTATATGCCAATTTTCTTGGCTAAAAACTTTCATACATCTACATTTACAACTTTAGCTTTTATAGCGATATATGATATTGATAAATATACCTCTCTTGTATTTGTATCCATCTTACGCGTATAGAAAAGCTTCATAGCATAACAGAGAACAACCTATACCAAAAAACACGATGAAAAATTAGTTAATTAAAATAAAATGGCATAATAGTCTTTTAAATTTGCACATCAAATGATGTGAAAAAATATGCATACAACAGACTAATATATTCAGTTTTCTAATGTAGACATATATGTGTCTTGATTGACCTGTATATGCATATATAATAGAGCCATCCTGGTACTCAAATCTGTGTTCAGCTATATACCATCCTAATATCCTAATTAGGTTTCGATAAAAAAACGTACTGGTCGGTTCCATCATGGAACTTCCATAGGTATCAATTTTGTCCCTCAATGTAAATAATGAATGCTAAATGCTATCTCAGTGTAATGATACAACTAACTATCTCTAATCTATGTTATTTAAATGAGCTAAGCATTTATGAAAGTGATATATAATTCCAATTAATCATGCAAAAGAGCTAACACCCTTGTATTTTTATCAAGCAACATGCTTGCGTTAAACCAACAAAGTGCTAAGTTACATAAGGAGAAAAGGAATTGATGATGGCTTCAAACCAATCTATACAATCTTCCATCTACAACTAAAACTCTTGACAAGCTTTAGCTAACTATAAACAGAAGTTTAAAAAAGGTGGGTTATACGACCTATATTTATGCTTAGATACCATTGTAGAAGTCGGAGTATAACTATCAATTGGGTACTTGACTTGTACCTCAAGTTCATCAACTCAAAACTTGCTAATCAAGTTTCTTAATGGTTCTATATCTAACTTTATCACAATTTGAGATGAAAAGTTTCAGAGGCATAACATCAAACACCTTTAGGGAAATCGAAAACCAACCTTTTATTTGCATATAGTATGTTAATTACTATAAAAATAAACAGCGTCAATTCATACTTTTGCTTCAAGTCTGGTTACAAAAGTGTATCAAGCTCGACTCGCGGGTGGGGGTGACAATGGTGACAGTGGTGGCAGCACGCGGCATTGTTCCAACCTATCTACAAAGGCATTTGCTTATGGATATATATCTATCTCCTCCAAAATTGTAAAAGTATGGGTTTTGATCACACGAAGTAAATAATGATTCACGAAATTTACAAAATTAACTATGGGCAGAAAAGCAATTAATATAATCGAGAAAATAATATTATTGAAGTAGAAAATTAGACATGGAACCCAAAATCTTACCAAAATTAATTTGAGGTATAAACTAATTGTTGAATTGAATGAGTTAATTTGTGATATCGAGTTTGGTTCTTCAACGATTTAGGGTTAGGATCGAGTGAAGCTGATTTAGGTTTTGGGAGTGAATCTGCGTTTGGTTACACAATGATCCGGGTAATTATGTTTTCTTTGTTTGTTTTAAATTACATAATAAACCCTTTAGTATTCTTAGATTACCCCGCCTTCACAAAGTTTATAATCTTTCAATTTTTGACACGTGTATTTTTTGGCAGATTTTTTAAAAAAAAAGAAACGAATTTAGTCAATTTACAAACAATTGCCAAATAAGGAATTATTTAAGTTTTTTTTAATGAAACATATTTAAAATAAATAAATAAAAAATAAAATATATTACCTAATAAGGAATGATTTGATTTTTTTTAAATGAAAAAGTCCCTACTAGGGGTTTTATTTTATTAGGTAAAAGATAAAAGATATACGTAGTAATATTAAAGGATAAACTTTTATTATAAGCGTCATAGCATTGCGGGTTCGGGTCCCATTAACCGTTTTACTAGAATTTAACCAACTTTTGGTTAGGTTAATATTGGTCTTATCAACATAATTTACATAACAGCTATTTGTGTAGCTAGTAATAAAGTGTGATTATTTGAATTATCCAATTGAGGATTTCATAATACATGAAGTATAAGGTCAAAATACTAGTGATCTTGACACAATTAGACAAACGATTAATGCCAACCAGCAAAAATGAAGGAGAAAACGTATCTTAGTATAATCAAACTATGCTATGAAAGTACTATATACAAGATCTGGTCAACAATTTACATTTAATAAAACAAGACAAAGCCATGTTATATACAACAAATAAATTTGGTTTGTAGTATCAAACTAAAATTCCTAGCTATCTATGAATCACATTACTATGATACAAATATCTTATGATAGACATTAAATCATGGCCTGCTACAAGTGAAATAATATTATGGATCTCTAGTTTAGCATGAACTAAGTAAATCACAGATATCATAAGGGCTAAACCCGAAGAGATCCCACTAATAACAAATAAGCCATCAAACCTTTCAAGGCTCAAGGTTTTAGGCGTTGCAGAAGAATCTTGGGGTAATACTGGAAACTCAGTCTCGTACCACTTTTTCTCCAGATTTCTTAGAGTTCCATCTTCTCTTATCTTAGCGATTTCCCTTGACATATCTGTTACCAGTGGCAAGCCTTTTGCAAATATCTGAAAAACAATGTTAAAGATGCATGATACTGATAAGTATACATTTGAAAAAATAAATGACATACATGTATGAATGTATGATGTGTGGTATGTCTGCCTAAGTACAAAGGAACTCTTCAATTTTACACAATTCAGTACTGTGGTAGAAAATGGTACTTACAAAGGCAAATCCAGAAGTTGTAGGTTCAGACGAGACCATGGCATAGTCACTTGAGTACCTACCAAGAAACATTCTGATATATGGAACTTCATCAACAATGGCATCTGCGCCACCATTTTTTCCACCTTTTGTTAAAGCATCATCATAATCCTTGTATGAATAATAGGATCTTTGCTTAGAATCTGTAAAGTTCAGATTGCTAACTGTCACTCCTCCAAAAAAAGAACCACCGTGGTACCCCACGATACCCCCTTTTGAAGCTAATTCAAACTGTTCAACTGTCAATAGTGAAGCCAATGTTTCTGTGTAGCTTGAAATCAAGATAAGCACAGCGATTAACCAAGTAAACATCACAAATCTTGAAAGGTTGCTTGACAACTTCTCTTCTACAATTTGAAATATAACCCACTATGAGATGTTGCAAAAATATGTTTCAAGATAGAAAATGCAATTTATATTAAAAGAGTAACTACTTTGAGCAAAAAATATGGTCAATAGGATGAGCCAAAGTATCGTTCCAATTCCTTGGGATGGCGAACTTTTATCTTCTTGATTCATAGCTTCGATAGCCCAAATAACGAAACCAGTCAGGATAATAAACGCAGAAAAAGTTAGCCATAGATTTAAATCCAACGGCTTTAAGAAGATCCATATATCTTTTTTCTTGATTTTTACGAGTGTCCCTAAACCAAGGTCAGGGTAAGTGGCTTTGAAATCAACTAATTTGGATCGATTTGCAAGAATTCTTGAATCTCCAAGGACCCCATCAATTTCCTGTTTAACATATATTAAATTAGAACTAGATATAATTATTAGCAATTGGTACATATCTATAAAACATGAAAACTTGAATGAACCACATACCTTATTATAAACCTTTTCTATAAGCTTGTCGTAACTTCCATTTGCGAATGGAATGAATTCATACGGTACTTCATATGGTAGTGCTTGAATGCAAGTCTTGAAAACATCAACAGAGAACCCAGTGGCAGTTGTTACATTTGTTTGATTATCATAAACTGCATGTACGAAAGACTCAAATTTAAGTCCTGTACGGACACCAATCCTTTGTAGACAAGATAATGCTTCAAGATCAAGAGTTCTAGCAGAAGACCATTTATTTTAATTGTCACGTTTTATTAAGACTATAGTTTAAGTATGTATTATTAAGTTGTGTCGTTTGTTTAGTTACAAGACAGTTAATTATGTTATGACAGTTACATCCAAACGTTATGTTGGTTAGAGATAACTGTCAAGTATTATAGGACATGTCGTTTAGAAAAGAGTCATGATGGTTAACTTTGTATAAGTATGTTTTCAGAATGAAAACATACGTTTAACTCTTTCAATATAATAAAAGTCCATATTGTTGTTATCTTTGTATTCGAAATTGTTTTACTGCATATATACATCATTCTCAAAACTTCACACAAACAATGGTTCATTACAAACATCTCATGAAACACAGAAATGTTGGCAACCATCCTGTGAAACATCCTTAGCTTTTTACCATTACTCATTTGCAAGAACCAATCTTTTGGATTAGTTGTAGATCCTCCTGGCCATATAACATCTTCAACACCAATACCAGAATCTGGACCAACATCATTCAATGAATGGTGTGTTTTTCTAATTCCTTTAGACAATGTCCAATATCCCACTTTCTTTTCTCCAAAGTCGACATCATTTACAATCTCAAATCCATTGGTGATTAATTTTCTTTTGCTGAGCCCAAAGTCACCACTCATTCCCTTAAACTGGATCTTTAATATTTCATTTAGAAGCCACGAACCATTTTGTGGGAATTGAACTCTCTCAGCAGACTCCGCTAGTGCCCAGATTGTGTCATATGCCCATATGGCAAACATGGGCGCGTCTCTTGAGAATTTCTTGTTCCATCTTTTAGTGAAGGAATGCAGTTTTCTTGATGGCGGAATATAAGGTCTAAAACCAAGTGCTCCTTGCAACGACTCAATAACTTTGAATTTTGTAGATTGCAAGACGTGAATGGTTTTTTGAGTCATGATCCATGCATAATCTTTACTCATCATTCCTAATCTTTTTGCATATAGAAAAATCTTAGATGCTAATGAAGGTGAGATATCCACAATGATCACAGTTGTATGAAACTTCATGAGCTTATGCAACTCCTCAATGATTTGCTCATCATTTGTTGAGGCGGAAATGGAACATCTGTATGTAAGTCGTATGTTTTTGTCTGGAATGATTCGAACAGAATTTTTAATATCTCTGAACCATGATCGGCGTCCTGGTGCATAAAAATAACATCCCTCCATTTATAATATTCGACAAGGGCAACAATGCTTTTCCCTATAGAAATTTCATCTTCTTTTATTTGGAATAGGTAAGGATACTCCCTCAGAGACCTACCAGCAAAAGAAAATATAGGTACCTTCGCTTTGCCAGATATTGAGCCTAACAGTTAGATGATTGTATGCACCTTAACGGTATTTAGGAGATCGAGTACTGCACAATAAATTATAACACAATTATGTTTAAGATATCATTAGCTCTACAATCTTTCAAAATACCATTTGGGAGATGAGTATAGATGTTCATTACATCTCCAACCAGTTTCATATTTGTATATTTTCTTCTTTCTTGTTGGTGTTTGTTAATGTTCTTTTTTATGTTAGGTTTGTCTAATAAGTTCCCATAGGCATTGTTTTGGATGAAAAAAAAAATGGAAACATCGACTTCATTAAATAAAAAATCACATGTAGTTAAGGTAATTTATATGTTTAGTTAATGTGTATTAAATGCATTTTCTAACTTAATAGGAAAGTTCTAGTTTAGTTAATAATATTTAATCAGTGTCTTATGGGCACCCGTTAGACAAACCCTTTTATGTTACATTTTAATTGTGTATCTTGTAACCCTTGATTTGTTATTGTTGGTTAACATCCCGATTTTGATTTTAGGATTTTACGACATTACAAAACAAAAATAATCTCGATGCTACGTAGGATTTTTGCAAGCGTAGGATCTTAATAGGATCCAGGTCTTGACTATAAGATCCATCTTACTTTTTTTGAACCACAAGAAAATATATATATATATATATATATATATATATATATATATATATATATATATATATATATATATATATATATATATATATACTAGATTTTGAAGCCCGCCCGATTGGCGGGCATGCTTTGTAATTTAGATTTTAATTTAGTTATGTATGGATATCATTGATATTTTACAGTTATAAGTTATGTATTAATAAGGAGACATTCATGACTTATAATTATTTTTTTGATGGTATTAGCCAATTTTAATTCATGTTTAAAGACGGGGAGGTTAATTAATTTTGTTATGATATTAGTTTACGTTAAATATTTTCAAAATTGTATGTACTTTTTCGTACATTTTGATGCCAAATGCATGTGTTGCATTCAAAAGATAACTATATTTGTTGTTGCAATATTTAGTCTAAGTTGTTGTATTATTATACATTTTAATTGTTAGTGGTCTTTTTTTTTTTCCTTTTTATTTATTTATTTAGAATATAAGTTTTTGGTATCTGTCATGGCTTCAATATCATTACTTCTTGATCGTTTCATATGCAAAGATTTCTGCAGGAAATTGGAAGGGTGGAAAATAGTATTCAAAGATAATAAATTGTTTTGATATTTTAAAGTGGAGAATGAAAAGGAATAGAATGAACCGGTATTTAAAACCATAAATTGGAAGTTCAGAAGTCTACACTTAATTTGATGTATATTTCAGCATATTTGTATTTTCAAAATTTATTTGGATGTCTTGCGAATAAATAGATTTCGTATAAGTTATATAAATACGGTTTTTTTTCCGCATATGAGTACCAATCTTGAACCAAAAACATATATAAAAGCCAATGTGTTAATTCGAAATCATAAAACAAATGTGAAGGTCATCCAAAATGTGTTTTCTAGATCATGCTTCAACAGCCCACAAAGCAACACCACAAGCTACGAAAATGTGTTTTTTAAATCATACCATGAAAACTTATTTTCAATCTTGGCTCAGCAGCCCACAAAACAGCACCAAAAGCGACACATGTAACAGTCAAATCTCGATGATCAAGGTATATAACAAATATTTGAGATCAATTATATAACCAAACTATTAATGACAAAAATAAATGCTAAATATTTACTAAATGTAGAATGGAACAAAGACATCTTGTATAAAATGCTCCCACTCTATAAGCTATCTTATTATGTTAACTGTCTAATGTCATTTAATCTATTTAATAAAAAAAATCATCATATAATTTTCTTCGGTAAGATTGTCTACAACTACTATGGTTGTCTAAAGTGCATCGTCTAAGCTACACATTAGCATGTTTAATATGTGAGCCTTATATCTAATAATAATGTATCATCCTTCTCATTGCACAAGTGATAAACACCGTCTAAGCGTACTGCATAAATGAGCATACTTATCTTATAATACAATGACTGTTCGTTTGCTACTGTTCATAAAAGGCTTTAAATGGGCCCTGAACACTAACTCATATATGAGCTCATTCAATGTCCTCCAAGACAATATATTAACCGGTTTTTATAATGGTATGTAAAATGGGCGAGTTCACTTCATAATATTATTTGACGAATTCTAAGTAGAAGTACATAAATAAATAATAATGGCATACATGCATTCAACGAAGATAATAATAATGAGTGCATGATGCATAGAGCTTTTTCTGAAATTTTCAACTTTCGATATATCAATGTCAAAAAAAATGACAATAACCAAGTTATATATGGTTGGCCAGTGCTATGATATGTTTAGTTGTTTACATAATCACTACTATAATATGTCAAATGTACATACTACATTCTCTCATAGTTGGCCGCTGCTAAAAACCTTGATATGATATGCTTAGTTGTTTACATAATCACTACTATAATATATCAAAATATTAATGTACATACTACATAATCACTTGCAACAGTTCCACAACGCTTTCGTCTCCTCCTGCTCCAACTTCATTTCTTTTCTTCTTAATTATTTTAATGTTCTGCTTTTACATTTGCGCTCATTAAAATCTGTGTTTGCATTGTTGTTTTTTTTTGTTCTGCAAGTTGTTCAAACACTAATCAATATATCATTCCGTTAGAAAACAAAGTAATAGTTTTCACCTCACCTTTCTGTCATATCCTTTTCTCGCCAATACTTATGGTGCAATATACACACACAGGAGTGTTATTTGGGTTGACCAGGTCAGGTTTGGGTCAAATCAGACCGGGTCAATTCGGGTTTTGGTCATCCCGAGTATAGGTAAAACTGTGGAAAACTAGAAGGGGGGTTGAATAGTTTACCGTTTAAAATCTTTTTAACTTGTTAAGTTAGCTTTGAAACTTTCCGTTTGATCAAAGATATATGCACAAACACAATATATAACATGCAAGTAAATGAAAGAAACGATCAAACCACAACACGAGTATTTATCGTGGTTCGGCTACAAGCTCCTTTCACCGGCGGAGAAAACCTTACACGTCGCTTATACTTTTACCGACACAAAGCTAAATGTCGAGTTCTTTTACAAGGGCACAACCACTCCCGTTAGTTCTTTTACTAGGGTACAACAACTCCCAACACTCTTTGTATTTTGAGGACTAAAATACTAACCGATCACTACTGAAAATACACAATCAAATGAAGTGTAAACTACACAAGTCTACACAATGCTAAGCTAACAAGTCTTGCAACGTTGTGTTGAATACTTGTTACTTTTAGTAAGCTCGTGAATCTCTTTGCTACAAAAAGAAACTTCACATATGAAATGTTAAGAGGTTAGATGAAATAATGAATGTGTGTGTAAAATGTAATGTCAAGTGATGAGCCAAAATTCAACTTGTGGCTCAATATTTA
This sequence comes from Artemisia argyi, assembly GCA_030686995.1. Lineage (NCBI taxonomy): Eukaryota > Viridiplantae > Streptophyta > Magnoliopsida > Asterales > Asteraceae > Artemisia > Artemisia argyi. The sequence goes on from CM060676.1 coordinate 105,082,892, forward strand.
TAGCCAAAACCTTCTGCAGGTCTGGCGGATCAGGCGGACCCCTGAGAAGGGTTCCGCCCGTGTACCTCCAGGGTACCGCCGGGCTTGCAGTTGGTTTTGCAATAAATCTTGCAAACCAAACAAGGTCTTGTCTCATTACTCCTAGCAACCAAACAATGTCACATCTCATAATAACAAGTCAAATACAAAGCTTGCAAGAAACAACAAAGTTAGTCAAACACATTTCTTTCCATAAATGCATAATGACAAAACTTGCCATAAATGTGATGTGACAATTTCTAATTTAAGAAATAAACTTGTGTTGTGTTTTATGAAATGTAAAATGTAGCAAAAGTCTAGTTTATGCAAGTCTTTAAAACTAAGATTATGTTTTACTTAGAAACAAAAGTTTACATTTGTCATTAACAAAACTTAGCGAAGATCGTAAAATATAAATAACGTTTTTAGGCGATATTTGTATTAACAATCTCCCCCTTTTTGTTGATGACAAAACATACACTTTGTTTTTAAGTAACTCCCAAAATCTTGGTTTTAAAGACTAAAAAAAAAAAAAAAAAAAAAAAAAAAAAAAAAAAAAAAAACTTATATTAAACTTGTTTTACTTAATTTATGAAAATCATATTAAGTATTGAAAGTTCAATATATTTCTCCCCCTTTTTGTCGAAACAAAAAGTAGAGTGGCGAAGCGGAATAATGCTCATACTCCCCATTGGTTGATACTCCCCCTAAATGGAGTGCCAGGATGGGAAACATGGATTTTGGACCCTACAAAAAAAATGTTAGTTGGTGATATAGATAGTCAAGAATGTAGTTACCACACACATTGACAAACCAAAGATTGATCAACCAACAATGCACAAAAGTTAGTAGAAAGAAATATCATTCCAAGTAAAATTTTGACTTATAAAAGTCAAAAGACACGAAATGTGGACTTATTCTTCTACTTGTACACAAAAACTAAAAAATAACCAAGAAAATAAAATAAAATCCTACAATCCTAGATTGGGGCAAACGGCCTCCATAGGTTGTCTAGGGTTTGTTGGGGTGGGAAAGTGCATCCAAACGTTCAATGACATGTTGGAATGCAAAACGGGTTTCATTTTGGAATTGGTTAAGCAATGTTTTAATGGTTTCACCCATTTGCTCACAATTTGAGCAAGCATGGGGATGAGTGGGTTGAAATGGGTTGGTTTTGGTTTCTTGGTTTGAGGGTTGGTTGGTTTGTGGTTCTTGGGTAGTTGATGGGTTTGGTATTGAGTCAAGCAATGTGGTTTGAAATTCCATTGCTTGATGGAGATGGTTTTCAACCATGTTTTGGATATCCTCATATGAAGGAAATAAAGACTTAAAGGTTTGAGGTTGAGGGTGTGGTGGATTTGGGTGATCATGGTTTTCAAAGTTTGGTTCTTCATATAGAGGACCATGGATGTCATGGTAGATGGGGTGAAACAACAATGGTGTGGGTGGATGGTACACTTGTTGTGATGATTGGTTAAGGTTAAGATCCTCATCAAGGTCTAGAATTGACCTTGGTGATTGATTTGCAAAAGGTGGTGGTTGTGTAGGTCTTGGTGGAAGATCATTAAGATCTTGGACAAATGGGTGTGGTGATGTGGGAGGAGACCCAAAGAGTTCCATTGGCTCAATTTTGGGTAATGGTAATGGTGATGAGGTTTTGGATGGTTGAGTTGGAGCACTTGGTGGAGTTGGGTCAATAGGTGATTTAGTTGGTGGTGGAGTGAGCTCATTTGGTTGATTGGGTGATGGTGATGGAGATGCAAGGTTCAAAAAGTGTTCATTTTTTATGGGTGATGTGAATTCATCCGAGGATGAGGAGGTTAGGTTGATGGGTTGATTGGACCATAGTGGTTTAACACTAATCCGGGCGGTTTTCCGGATGGGTCTTGATGGTTGAGAGGTGTTTATTGACTTAGTCATGGTTGAAAAATGGTTTATAAGGTTCAGAAATTATGTTGAGGAAGGTGTGATTTGATGGTGTTGAGGATGGCTTAATTTATAGTGTTGATGAATTATGGAAAGGAGTGTTTGGATTTGATGTTAGTCCATACAAAAATGGAGGTTTCTAATGATTTGGAAAACTAATTGTGGGTTGTCATGTCATGGGAGTCAATCCAATGAAAATGGTGAAGTGAGAAGACAAGTTTTGCACTAAATGCTTAGTGGTTTTGGTGGATTTGTGATAGTAAAAATCTGAGGGATTTCAAGGATCCCTTAAAAGGGTTCCTTCCTTAATGTTTGAGGGGTCCTTGAGGTTGTTATGGTTAAATTTGAATTTTGGCGGGAATTGGTTTCGGTTAAGTTTATGGAAGAAGGAGTATCCTATTTTGCTAAACACATTGCAAGTAATGGGTTTCTACCTAAAAGGATTGGATTTTGGTGTTTGGATGTTGAAAGTGTGAAAATGAAAACTAAAATTCTGCAGGAGGCTGGCGGCACCCTCAGAATACACAGGCGGAACCCATTTGAGGGTGCCGCCTGGTCCGTTGGGCAAATTCTGGAATTCTCAGAAATTGCACTGGCGGAACCCAATTTTGGGTACCGCCAGATCTGCCAGACATGAAAAAAGTGGCAGTCCACATTTTTGACCCGCGAGACGATTTTCAAAATTTTCGAAAACTCCTAAAATCAAAGAGATAAGGCATTTCTGGTTGGGCAATGCAAATATTAGACACGTAAACATGCATTTCATAGGACTTTGACATTGAGGTCAAGAATTTCACTATACTTAGTGAAAATATCATAAACTTGAAAATTTGAAAACTTGCCAAAAGTTGCCTCCCTGCATCATTGTTAGTTAAACCATGTTTCAAATAGTATCAAACATCCTACCAACACATAAATTCAAGAGAACCATTGTTTACACAACCAAATTGTTTAAATAGTACCTTGTGCCAAACACTCCTAACACACCCGCACTCATTGACGGTCGATCTTGTTCTTGAGCTTTCCAAGGAACCTTCCAAGATTCTTAAACATCCCCTTTGTTTGCTTGAACTCCTCCGATTCATTTGGAATATCCGGAAGTTGAGAAAGGTATTCGAGAGGAGGGAGCCTAGAGTTTGGCAAATTGTCATCTTCACTCATTGAGGAAGACGAAGATGAGGTAGGAGGATGTGGACGTTTTCCTTGGGCTTTGTACACTCTCTTATCACTTAGTGGGACAAAGGTGTGTGGAATGAGAGAGTAGTTAAGGTGAAGACCGTTTGGAGTTGGTGGAATGGGTGAGATGAACCTAAAGAGACGGGTCAAGAGCATTCCATACGGCATAGCCGTTGTGCCATGCACGGGAATGTCGGCCATTCTCTTGGCCATGTAGTAGGCAAGGTTGAAGGGTTGCCTAACGGACAAGGAGTAGAGCATGTAGCAAAGGCAAAGGTTGATATGGTCACGGTTCCCTATTGTGCTAATGACATTGGCTCTAAGGACTTCTTCCCATTTCTTGAATTGGGGCTTAAGTTCGTTCATTTCCATTCCATATGGGTCCTTATCGACCTCATTCCCCGAACGGGTTCTCCTAGTAGTGGTGGTCCTAACAAAGAGGTAGTCACGGAGTACGTCTTTTGAGACAAGGGGTGTGTCATAAGGGTGGATACGGTCTTGGAGGTTGTCAAGAGTTGTGAGGGAGTGCAAGTCGGAATAGAGGCAAGTACCACGGTTTGGGACACCTAGGATTTGAGCAAACTCCTCAAAAGTGAAGGAGTATTGATGACCGCTAACCCTAAAGTTGATAGACATATTACCATAGTCATCCGTGGAGAGGACGGAGGATGCATAGAACTCTAGAATGAACCTAGGACAAATAGGCTCGTCGATATTCAAAAGACACTCAAAGTTGATTGTGGCAAAATTGGTGTAAAGGTTTGTGCCTTCTAGGAAAGATGGGTCAATGGTTCTACCCTCATGGACATAGTGTTTTTCTAGGGCTTTGAAAACGTTTACTTGATTTGCGGTAAGGCCTTTGGTTTTGTGGTGTTTTGGTAGGTACTTAATGGTGTCCTTGTGGTCGTAGTGGGTTAGAGGAGGCATGATGATTCCTAGAACAACAAAATTTCACATTTTAGTTTACGTAAACCACTATTATAATGTGGAAGTTCTAGTGTGTGCCTATATGAAAACAATGTGGAGGTGCGGTTATCTTGACTCATTTTGATGCTTCAAAATCGTTTTATGCAAGTTTTGTTATAAAACAAAAGATAACCCAAATGCTCCTAGTTCAATGTAACTTCGTTTGAATGTACCCGAAAATAAATATTGGTTATGTATTCCCTTTAGCATTCAAGAGACATTATGCAAGTGATGTTTTCAACATAACGTTTTGATTTTGTATTCTCAATGTGAGACAAAAAAAAATATTTGTCCTACTTGTGAGAAATTTTTTTAGAAGGATTGGACATGGGGTGTTTTAGCAAACATGTTTATACTAATAAAAGATGCAATTCCTAACTATGGGAAACATGATTAGTTTTATTAAACACCTAATCTACTGCATGAGTTTTTCAAGTTAATGCATAACCCCAAGTTTTTATTTTTGTGCAAAAAATAGAATTCCTAGACTCAGATCAGGATTGTAATCATGTTTAGAATACTTACAATGATGATTGATTTGCAATGTAAATGAATGGAGGACCAAGAATTCGTAGGTGTGGATGAGTGGTAAAGTGAATAGTAGCAGTTTGGAAGTGGTGGTATGAGATAATGGGTGTTTGGTTTAATATAAACAAAGAATGTGATTCTGCAGGTCGACGGATATGGCGGAACCCTGAGGTGGGTTCCGTCCGTTATGGTTGAGGGTTCCGCCGACCCTGTTGAGAAAAATGGTTTTGGATTTGTTTTGATTTTTGTGATTTTTGTCTAATGTCCAGAACTACAATGTAGGTTCCATGAGTCCTAAGCCTAGTCTAAGAAGGTTAAAAGGTTCACGTTTAAGAGGTTTAGTGAGAATGTCGGCTATGTTATCTTCGGAAGAAACTTTCTCAATTGAGATATTTCCTTTTTTTGAACGTTGTCACGAAGGAAATGATGACGGATTTCAATATGTTTGGTACGAGCATGTTGAACTGGGTTTTTGCTAAGATCAATGGCACCTTTGTTGTCACAAAGAATTGTGATGTCGTTGAGTTGAATTCCGTAGTCGACAAGAGCTTGCTTCATCCAAAGAGCTTGTTGACATGCCTTTCCGGCCGAAACGTACTCGGCTTCCATTGTTGAGATAGCAAGAGCCGTTTGCTTCTTAGAGAACCATGAGGTGAGACAATGTCCAACAAAAGTACAAATACCACTTGTGCTTTTTCTATCGACATAGTCACCGGCATGATCCGAGTCGGCATACACTATGGTGTCTATTCCCGTTCCTTTGGGATACCATAAACCTAAATGTGTAGTGCCCTTAATATACCTAAAAATCCTTTTAACGGCTTCGAGATGGGTAGTTTTAGGATCTTCTTGAAAACGAGCACATAGACAAACACTAAACATAATGTCGGGTCTAATAGCCGTTAGGTAAAGTAGACTACCAATCATACCTCTATATTTAGTACTATCTACGGATTCACTTTCCTCATCCTTGGTAAGTTTAGTTTCCGTGGACATGGGAGTTTTGATAGGTTTCGAATCTTCTAGTCCAAATTTCTTAAGCATATCCTTAATATATTTAGATTGGTTAAAGAAGATACCATCTTCTAGTTGTTTGATTTGAAGTCCTAGGAAAAAGTTGAGTTCTCCCATCATACTCATTTCAAACTCGTCATGCATGATTTTTGAGAAATTCACACATAATTCTTGACAAGTTGATCCGAATATAATGTCATCAACATAGATTTGGACTATGATAATATGTGAATCTTTCTTCTTAGTGAAGAGAGTATTATCAACTAAGCCCATGGTATACTTATGGTCAACTAGGAATGTTTTAAGTCGATCATACCATGCTTTTGGAGCTTGCTTAAGTCCGTAAAGAGCCTTTTTAAGTTTGTAAACATGATTTGATTTTTCAAAATCGATGAAGCCCGGTGGTTGAGCAACATACACTTCTTCATTAATGACTCCGTTTAGAAATGCACTTTTGACATCCATTTGAAAGAGTTTAAAATTATGTGCACATGCATATGCAAGTAAGATTCTAATTGACTCGAGCCTAGCAACCGGAGCAAAAGTTTCATCGTAGTCAATGCCTTCTTGTTGGTTATATCCTTGTGCAACTAGCCTAGCTTTGTTTCTAGACACAATTCCATTTTCATCCATTTTATTACGAAATACCCATTTCGTTCCAATTATAGTTTGACTCTTTGGTGGAGGAACTAATGTCCATACATCATTCCTAACAAATTGGTTTAACTCTTCTTGCATTGCAATTACCCAAGATTCATCTTTAATAGCTTCATTAATATTTTTAGGTTCAATGGTTGACACGAAACAAAAGTAGTTGCTTTCATTTTGAACTTTTGACCTTAGTGTTCTTTCGTTAATGTTGCCAATGACACTATCTAATGGATGACTTTTAGATTCTTTGACATTGACAAGTTCTTTGTTAAATAGTTCATCTTCTTTGTCATCACTTAAAATTTCTTGATTTTCTATTGCTTGGCTTTCAACTAAGTCATCATCTACCAAAGGTGATGTCTTAGAGGGAGGTGGACTCTCGTCAAATGTTACGTTCAACGATTCCTCGACTCTTAAGGTTTCTTTGTTCAATACAATGTATGCTTTACTATTTTGTGAATATCCAAGAAATACACCTTCATAAGACTTTGGGTCAAATTTGGTGAGATAATCCTTGGTGTTAAGAATGAAACATTTACTCCCAAACACTCTAAAGTATCCTAATGTAGCCTTTTTACCTTTATATAGTTCATAAGGAGTTTTATTCAAAAATGGTCTAATTAGGACTCGATTTAAAATGTACGTTGAAGTGTCGACGGCATTACACCAAAACTTTTGTGGAATGTTTTGTTCATTAAGCATTGTTCTACTCATCTCTTGCAATGTCCGGTTTTTACGTTCTACTACACCATTAGATTGAGGAGTACGTGGAGCCGAAAAGTTCTGAGTTATTCCATTATTATCACAAAATTTACCAAATTGAAATTCATGATCAAATTCACGACCGTGATCCGTTCTAATAGACACAATATTAGACCCTACTTGATTTTGAATTTTCTTACTTAGAATCTCAAATTTATCAAAAGCTTCATTTTTACTTTTCAAAAATTTTGTCCAAGTATATCTTGAGTAATCATCAACTATGACCAAAGTGTAGAAGTTGCCTCCATAACTTTGTATAGCGGATGGACCAAATAAATCCATATGTAAAAGTTCTAAACACCTAGATGTAGAAACCAAGTTTTTAGCCTTATGGCTACCATGGACTTGTTTACCGACTTTGCAAGCATCACAAAAGTGTTGGTCATATTTCAACTTAGGTAGGTTTCGAACTAAGTCTTTGGAAGAGAGGTTTTGGATTAGTCTCATGTTAGCATGTCCTAAACGTCTATGCCATAAAGTTGAAGATTCATCTAATGAGGTAAGACAAAGTTTGTCTCTAGATGTTGAATCCAACTTCATGACGTATACGTTGTTCTTAAGGACACCTTTGGCTACGGTTATACCATCTTTAAGTATTTTACTACCGTTTTCACTAAAAAGGACATTATACTTATTACGACAAAGTTGACTAATACTAAGAAGATTAAATCCTAAGTTATCAACATGAGCAACATCATCTATAGAAAGGGAGTCATGAGAGATTGTACCTTTTCCGATGATTTTGCTCTTAGCATTACTACCAAACGTAACATTACCTCCATCACATTTGTGATATGTTGAGAAGAGGCTTTTATTACCCGTCATGTGCCTTGAACAACCGCTATCTTTGATCCATTCATCCGGATCCAAACAAACTTTGAGGCACACCTATTTTATGAAAAACACTCAAACATTTGGTCCCCAATTTCTCATGGGTCCATTTTGGTTAAGCATGCCATTAATTTGTTCCAAAAATAGAGCATAAGGGTTCCATGGCATGTGGTTTGGAGTTTGGTAATGTCTAGAAGTGTTTTGGTTCCAAATATGTTGGTAGTTTGGTCGAGCGTTGAAGTTGCTCTTTGGAAAGGGGCGTTTGGGAATTGGAGTCTTAGGTCTTGGTTGAGTAGTTTTAGCTCTAAATTCATTTTTACTAAATCCTATTCCAGTTTTAAACACAGGTTTTGTTCCACTTTTGTATGTAACTTTAACAAATTTTGAACGATCCGAAGTGGATGAGGTTACTACTGCAGCAGGCCTGGCGGAACCTTCGGGACCAACGGGCGGAACCCTAAATTGGGTTCCGTCTGATCCGCAGGCTGCTGTAGCAATTTTATTTGTTTCTTGTGCAATCTTTTCTTGTTTCATTTGACCTATTGAAGTTTCTATTTTCGTAAATCCTAGTCCTGTTTTATCAAAGGGTGACTTTTGAAGTTTCATAATTTCATCCGCACAAGAAATGCTCTTATCGAACTTCTTAAACTTTGTGGTTTGTTTTATTAGATCATTTTGAGTAATTTTGAGTTTCTCAATTTCTAGTTTAAGTTCTTCACATGATTTACAAGGTGTGTCAATACCTTTACTCTTTTCTAATCTCTTAGCTTTTTCCTTTAACTCATGAACTTCGTTTTCTAAAAGCTCCTTTTTAGTTTTCAAAAATTTATTTTTGTTTAGGATTTTTAAGCTCAATTCACAAAGTTTGTTATATTCTTTTTGTAAAGTGTCATCATCAATAGAGGAGTAAGATGAGTCGGATAATACCTCATTTGAGTTGTGAGCCATGAGAGCAACATCATCATTCTTTGGCTCATCGTCATCTCCTTCATAGTCACTCCAAGCACCACCCACAAAAGCTTGTTGAGGTTTGCTCTTGGGTGGTTTTGGACATTCTCCTACAAGATGACTTGTATCTCCACACCTATAACACTTTCTTTCAACCTTTCCTTTCCTATCATCACGATCTTTTCGGAAAGTTTTCTTTTCATCTTTAGGTTGCCTTACAAACTTTCCTCTTCTACGAAAGAACTTCTTGAAGTCTCTAACGGCCATAGCATATTCCTCATCGTCACTATCCGAAGTAGATTCTTCATCGTCACTTGATTGAACTCTAGCTTTCAAGGCAATGGACTTAACTTTTTCTTTCTTGCCTCTAACTAGTTCCGAATCTTTTTCCATTACCATTTCGTGAACTTTGAGGTTTCCAATTAGCTCATCAAGTGACATGCTTGAAAGATCTTTGGATTCTTCAATTGCCGTCACTTTTGCTCTCCACTTCGGATGGAGTGCTCTAAGAAATTTCCTGACAAAGTTCTTACTACAAAAAGATTCGTCAAGTGCTTTAAGTGAAGTAATAATAGTATTAAATCTAGCAAAAGCATTATCAATAATTTCATCTTCGGAAATAACAAATTGCTCATATTGTTGAACAAGAAGATCAATTTTGTTATCTTTAACTTGTGAGTTTCCTTGATGAGTGACAATTAAAGATTGCCAAATATCTTTGGCAGTTTTACACAAAAAGACTCTTTCGTATTCTTTCTTAGGCAAAGCATTGTAAAGCATCATTTTTGCTTCATTATTTTTACCTATTAATTTCTTTTGATCATCATCTTTGATGTTAGTAACTACGTTATCACCATCAATAATTATATACCACAAATCTATATCTTTAGATTTCACGTAAGTTTCAAAACGGTTTTTCCAATATATAAAACCGTTTGCTTCAAAGAGTGGTGGTCTTTGCATAGATTGCCCTTCTTTGTAATTTTCAAAATCCATGGATCGTTTCAAGTTTTAAAAACAATATATTTTAAAAGCTTGAGTAACGTAGCTCTTGACGCCAATTGTGGAAAACTAGAAGGGGGGTTGAATAGTTTACCGTTTAAAATCTTTTTAACTTGTTAAGTTAGCTTTGAAACTTTCCATTTGATCAAAGATATATGCACAAACACAATATATAACATGCAAGTAAATAAAAGAAACGATCAAACCACAACACGAGTATTTATCGTGGTTCGGCTACAAGGGCTCTTTTTCCTTGCCCTACGTCCACGCCCCGAGTATCCAACTCGAGAGTTTCTTTCACTAGTCAACAAGCTCCTTTCACCGGCGGAGAAAACCTTACACGTCGCTTATACTTTTACCGACACAAAGCTAAATGTCGAGTTCTTTTACAAGGGCACAACCACTCCCGTTAGTTCTTTTACTAGGGTACAACAACTCCCAACACTCTTTGTATTTTGAGGACTAAAATACTAACCGATCACTACTGAAAATACACAATCAAATGAAGTGTAAACTACACAAGTCTACACAATGCTAAGCTAACAAGTCTTGCAACGTTGTGTTGAATACTTGTTACTTTTAGTAAGCTCGTGAATCTCTTTGCTACAAAAAGAAACTTCACATATGAAATGTTAAGAGGTTAGATGAAAGAATGAATGTGTGTGTAAAATGTAATGTCAAGTGATGAGCCAAAATTCAACTTGTGGCTCAATATTTATAGCCAAAACCTTCTGCAAGTCTGGCGGATCAGGCGGACCCCTGAGAAGGGTTCCGTCCGTGTACCTCCAGGGTACCGCCGGGCTTGCAGTTGGTTTTGCAATAAATCTTGCAAACCAAACAAGGTCTTGTCTCATTACTCCTAGCAACCAAACAATGTCACATCTCATAATAACAAGTCAAATACAAAGCTTGCAAGCAACAACAAAGTTAGTCAAACACATTTCTTTCCATAAATGCATAATGACAAAACTTGCCATAAATGTGATGTGACAATTTCTAATTTAAGAAATAAACTTGTGTTGTGTTTTATGAAATGTAAAATGTAGCAAAAGTCTAGTTTATGCAAGTCTTTAAAACTAAGATTATGTTTTACTTAGAAACAAAAGTTTACATTTGTCATTAACAAAACTTAGCGAAGATCGTAAAATATAAATAACGTTTTTAGGCGATATTTGTATTAACAAAAACGATAAAAAAAATTGCTTACATCAATATGTTTACATTGTAAAGGTCTGGTTGGTCGTGTCAATTCGGGTTAAGGCTAACAAAACATACCCGAAACCTATCCTAATGAGCACAAAGGTTAGTTGGGCTGACCTGAATTGACACAATTAAATTATTGCCCCGAGTAACCTGACCCAAATATGCTTAATCGGTTTCGGGTCGTTTCGTGTTTTTTGACACCCCTACGCAAGAGTCCTAATTACGATTTTGGTTGGGAATGCAACATAAACTTGTCCATTCAACCTGTGGAAAGCATCTACTTTACACTACCTCTTAAGAAACTGAAAAAAAACAATTACAACAAACGCATATCAACACCCATTAATAACTACTTAGTTTTTTACATTTCGCTAAATAAAAACCTATCTATACATCCAAACAGCCTTCAAAAGGATGGTGTTGGTGTCCAAAGGATGGGAGAAATCGTATGTTATTAAAATTCAAATTGCGTACCTCGACCCAAAAATTTACACCAGTTTTCGAGCAGCCTATTCAGCGAAACGCATGATATTTATGTGAACTCCATTTGCAAGGCCCAACTGGTATGCGTATAGCAGCAAGGGCTAAGGCTCACACAAAGACGGACAATAGCGTATCCAAGCGGCCAACACGGCTTTAACCATGTGTATGCCATGGATGCCCTGCTGTTGCCAGCACACTCTGAGCCGACGCGTCGCCAAATAATAGATGTCATCGTCGCCTGTTATTGGATACTACATATACACATACCCTTGAGCCAACCGGAATACAGTACAATAGTATGGAATACATCCACCATACACATGTGTATAATTACTAATCATTTTCACGAAAACCGAAGATGACCCGTTTTGACCCAATCCCAGACCGTGCATACCTGCCCTTAAAAATCTTGGAAAAGGTGATTCATACCTAAGCTCCATAGCACGTGTCTCCTGTGTGAAAGGTGCTTCATACACTTTAAACCCTGTACAAAAGTAGGTATCTTTTTAATAGCAAATAAACTGATATAATATGGATAAGTTCACCTTTTCTACCATCTACTACAAAGCAAATATTTGAAGCGCTGAACATTGTGTTTTGGGTTAGACCAGGCCGAATTGTACCCTTAACTTATCTTAAATTTCCAGAAAAAAATGAAGGAGAAAAAACTGACTTATGTGCCCATTTCCATTGAAAGGACATCACTACTCAAAAATCTCAGGTTAAAAGTAAAGCATTTCCTGTTCTTCGTACTTAATTTTTGAGAAATGCATTATTAAAAATATTTTCAAAGAGTAATATAGATTAGGTATCATACTGCCATAACTTGATCAAATAATATGTTTTTCTTATTATGCGGTGGGGATGGGAAGGAGCTGTTATTAGGATAATGAGCTCACGGCTCTAATGACTGGTTTTTCTAGCTCCATGTTTATATCCATTTTAAATTGTAATAAGAATACAAATGCAAAAGTTACTGGCATATAATTATAGCAATAAGGGGATACAAAAATATACTTACTTCAGATTTTGGAAGTCAATATTTCTGACGATCACCCAGTTTATTGTTGGATCTCTATACCTTTTAACGTCATCAACTTTATGAATACATCCTCTATAGTCTGGTAATGAAGCAGATGGTTTTCAGATTACGGTATTTTATGGATTGTTAATGTTAATTTAGAATACCTGTCAGAATTGAGTCCCTTTCATCTGCTCGTGAATTTATCTCGTTGTACACAGCAAATTTGAAGTAGTGGTCTGGAAAGTCGTCGTCTGGTATAGCATCAACCTGTGTATACCTACCAAAAACCAATGTGATATCATTATCCAATGTTCTTTGCCATTTACAAAAGCAAAAATTGTTGGTTATTAGTAATAGATAATCAAATGGGTATTCAGTTGGTCCTGTTACAGGTGTGTAGTACATAGGTTTTTTTAGTACCTTTCAATCTAACAGTATTCAGCAGAATCCGGTTGGAGTCGGATCAGGAATATTTTCCAAGGTCCATTTTCAATGCACCTCCACTTCAATTGCTTTGTTCATGTATGTGGGTTTCAAATATGCTATGCTGACGACCTCTGGTTGCATAAGTATTGATTTCCAAGGTTCATCGATAAATATAACATATTAAATTAAAGACAATGGGCAATATAAATTAAAGCTACGTTAATTTACTGGTTGCATAAGTATTGACGATCTCTGGTTGCATAAGTATTAATTTACTGGTTTGCAATATAAATTAAAGCTACGTTACTGTTGTCTTAATGGTGTAAATGAGAACCAAAGACAATGGGCTTAATGCCAATCTTGTAAAGCGATACCTTGCTGTATTCCACCATCAAAATCGCTTAATAAAACCTTGAAATATCGGTTGTGTGTATGTTGACCAATAGTACTTACAATCATTGACATTTCCTTTACTTCTTAATTTGTGTGATAACAATACTAAGAGGTCCAGTAGTAATCAGTAACAGCTCGGATTGCTTATGTTGTTGTTACTTTCTCTAGTAGATCATCACTCGCTTCAAACTGATCAAAAAACAAATTGGCATTCATAACATAAGATATGCATTGATCACATAAATTGTAATATTGATGCAATACTAATGAACAGTTTGATTCGTGTTGAGCATTATGTTAAACACTAAAGAAAAACTTTTAGAAGTTCTTAAATGGGTTGAACCGGTCAACAGTGTCACACAATGAATTTTAATTGTCTTCATGCTTCTTATCTAGTGTATGAAACTAATTAAGTTAAAAAAAAAAAAAATCTATGAAACAAATTAGTATTCACTTAAAATTTCTTAAATAATGATATTTGACAAACTATTTATTTGTGAACTCCATCATTTTTTGACTTAATAATGTAAGTTATACAGTTTCTACCTTGGCACCTAGTTAATTAATTTCTTTAAATGATAGATCAAGCTATTAGTTAATTAATTTCTTTAAATGATAGTTCAGTTTGGACTACAATACCCTTTAATTACATGGATTCTTTCAGAGTGGCCTTCAATTTGTCGAGATCTGAGTTGATGCACCGCAGAAAATGGTTTGATGAGTTCCTAAGAAGCGGGCAAGGAAAACCAGCTTGTGCGAAAAACTGCAAAGTTAACACATATTTTGCTATCTTTTTCACATTTTATTCTCGAGACCACAAACAATTTAAGAATTATTATATTATATCCCAAATAGGAAAAAGTGTTCTTGCCTCATAGGCTTCAGAAGCATGATCGCAGTAAACTGTTTTCCTCCTTATATCAAGTATAAGCGATCAAACAGCTCAAAAACATCACTGATTGGTTGATGAATTGAGGTGGTTACTGTCCTACCATATCTTGATAGACTTATTTTAGTTGAAGTAGCAAAAAAAAGTTGAAGCACTACTGAAACAAATAACCAAAGCACAATTAATCATTTAATAATTTTTGCATCGATTCTTAATAAAGTTAGGTGGCGTTTCTAATATGGTTATGCTTTGTGTTGTTCACCTGTTGTATTTGTTTGTTATTCCTTAAAATATTCACAGTAGGTCAAAATTGAAACACGTCGAAAGGTTATACAGGTAAAACATTTACTTTAAAATGCTTAGAGTTCTCTAAATCTTTTTATTTTAAGAAGGATGTGTAAGGAAAATTTCAAATTATTTGAATGTTGAGTATTCGTGTACCTGTCAAGTCCACTCGTTGGTTTGTCGAGAAAAAGCAATATCGGTCTCATCAAGATTTCAAGGGCAATAATAACTCTCCTTTTTTCTCCACCACTAATATCACACAAGTGCCAGTTCCTAATAACTATATCGGCACAATCTTGCAGACCCATTTCTTCAATAGTACTCTCGACCAAATGCTCGTTTATCAGACCATGACATCTTATCAGGGAGGCATAGTCTTGCATGTTATCTTATTCACATAAGCCTAAAAATCCAATGGTATCCTTTGACAATGATAAAAAGAAACTTACATTAAATAACACTTATTCAGTTAATAATACCTATATGCACTTATAATAATAGTTAAAGATGCGAACTTTAATGGCTATATTTGCACTTACATTTATTTTCAATCAGTAGGTTACTTTACCAAATGATTTAATAGAATCACATACGGTTGTTAACTTGTTAATAGCTATAACACAATAAACTAATTTGAGCCAAAGATCAGATATGTCTAATATAAGTCATTTTTCTAAAGCAAAACACAATTACAATTAGACCGAGCAGAATTAGCCTATGTATATGGTAGTAATCAAGAAATTTCATGCGACAATCCAAAATAGTATTTACATCAAGTTACCTGAAAGAGTAGAAATATTGTATGCAGTCGTAACCGTTGCTTCTTTGGTTTCACCAAAATGAAAATTGATTGGGGGTGATATAGGCCAAAGTTCTTTTGATTTTTGAAATGGGCCCTTAGTTAGAGCAAGTGTTTCTTCTTAATATAAATCTATAATATATATGTTTTAATAAGACTTGAGAAGGATATTGGTGTCATCATTTTACTCGTTAGAGATAAAATTTTACCCAAATTGACCCATCCGCAAATGGGTAAAAATGTTCACTCGAAATTCTATATTTAGTGACAACTGAATTACGGTCTCATGACAAAACAGTAAGATTTATTCCCATTCCCATCAACATTGCAACGTTAATCATAAACCAAAGGCACAATTCTCAATGGGAATTCAATATTTAGTGAAATTGAACTACGGTCTCATGCAAAAATAGTAAGATTTATTCGCTGTTCCCATCCACATTGCAACATTAATCATAAACCAAAGGCGAAACTCTCTTGATCAAAATACTATTACAAATTTGCTCAAATTAATACTTAGTTTTGTTGCATCAAAAAAATTATAGTCATGGCAGTCATCATTATTATTGCCACAGCTAAAGCTACATTCGTATACAACTACTAAAAAAATCACCGCTTTTAAATAAAAATCATACCTTAGAACCACAACTACAAACACCCACAACAATCAAAGAGTATGTACCTGTTCCAAGGTTCAAATAGCTAAAACAAAGATGAAACATGTGATTTTCCGATCATGGTAGATTTTATTTTAGCACCCTGCTCCGACCACCGTGACTTTTCTCTTCTGATATCGCAGGGTACCTCCTTGGTATGTGCCGACTCCCTCTAAGACTCTGCAAGTAAAAAATCATATCAGTAAGGGCCCACACAAAAGAAGGGCACACATAAGGTGCCATTGATAATATAATATCCATTGCAAACAATACTCTGCATCTTCTTTTGCTTGGCATTTGGTGTCAAATGTAGGCTTAACACAATTCCTTTTGTGTGTTTGCCTATCTCGTCTCACCGCAAAAGCCTTGCCACATTTCCTACACATAAAAGGCTTGATCCCATGCTTCCTTTTGTAATGTCTCTCAATGGTTCTAAGAACTTTGAGTGGTTTAGCCTGTGGATGATAAATATTATTTCGACATCCTGGTGTACAACAGTAGCATGGTAGCCTTAACATCGTTGTTGGTTGTGTTCCCATTAAGGATTCCTAGTGCGCAACATATAATTAGTTTGGTCTCATAATCTACTATTACATATATATTCCTGGATAGTAAAAGATCCTATTATTTAATGTAATGAAACATTTTTTTTATTGTGTCCATATTGAAGACAGGTAGATTACAGGTTATTACTTACATGTTAATTCAGACAAAATGATTGTCATGGATCCCCCTATCATGTATTATATTAGTTACTCGTTTATCCCATTATCCCTTCTTCATCCACATATCCCATTATTTGTGCACCATCTCACTTGTGTTCTTTTTTAGCAATAGTAATGGCATTTGCAGGTACAACCAAAAAATGTATGGCATGTGACAAGACCAGCATGATCCTAATAGAGAATACCTTGTTAGCGGACTGAACCTCACAAATGGTTTTCTCATCTTGAATGTCAGACCAGTTGTGTTTTTTAGGAGATATGAACATATACCTGGAAACGATATCACCAATCGGATAAGAATTAATAGGATAGTCTGATATACTGTACTACACTAAAAATAGATCACCATCATTAAGTAAGGATGGCCTCCACGAAGCCATGCTATGTTAACTTCATATGTCATGCAAGCGTCATACATAATAACATCAATAACCACACAAAAGAGTAGATACAACAAAGAATTTATAAGTATACCTGAATCGATCTCCTGAATACAAAAAACAAAATAGCCGTTGTCACTGAATAAGAATAGATATATATTGAATAAAATAATTTTAACATAAAATCAAAAGAAAAAAAATATCTTGATCACTTGTTAGGTGGTGCACACATACATCGATATGAAGACATGATATTAGCTCCATCTTCATCAATTTTTTGGATGTGTGATTTGACTTCTGTTAGGATAGAGATGTAGTAATGATTTTTAGGGTTGCAGAAGGATATACGTAAGAATGATATGGGATGGGGATGAGTTGGGCTAGGTTACGTAGCAAATAATATTTTTTTTTTTTTTCTTTTTTTTTTTTTTTTTTTTTTTTTTTTTTTTTAATGTTTATAGATTTAGCTTTGCAAAATATAATCAAAAAATTGTATTGCTCTAGTGGTTGGCATGTTCCTTAATGTTTGAAACGCCCCAAGTTCGAATCTATGCAATTCAATTTTTATAAAAAATAATCCGGATTTTAATAATTAATTAGCTGGACAAATTTTGATTTAATTATAAAAATACGAAATTAATTATAAAAATTGCTTACATGGCCAAAATGTGATGACATGGCTGATAATGAATTACTGGGCAATGAGGTGGCGTTTATGTGGCATTATCTACGTGTAATGCCTCCTGTTATATATAATAACATATATATATATATATATATATATATATATATATATATATATATATATATATATATATATATATATATATATATATATAGGGTAAAGTTAAAATAAAAAGACAAATATCCGTAAAAAGAATAAAAAGATTTTTTTTTTTAAGTTCTCGAAAAATTTCAAAAAAATTCCTCAAGATCTGGTATGTTGGTGCATAAAACTTTTGTGAAAGAAGTTTTTCTAATTTTGAGTTTTTATACGTTTTTTTAATGCACAAAAAACGAATTTTAATGCGCAAAAAAAAATTTAATGCACAAAATTTTCAACTTGTTTTAGTTAGATGCGCAATGTTATTTTGATGAAAAAAGTCAAAAGAAGTTGGGCCCAAAAACGAATTTTTGATGCACAAAAAAGCGATTTAATGCACAAACGTATTTTTTTATAATTTTTTTCGGATAAAGTATCCACTTTTAGATAAACTTCCTTTAGAACTTTTTCATGCACCAACATACCCGATTTTGTAGAATTGTTTTGGAATTTTTCGAGAACTTTTTAAAAAAAATCTTTTTATTTGATCTTTACCTATATATATATATATATATATATATATATATATATATATATATATATATATATATATATATATATATATATATATATATATATATATATATATGGATCAAATAAGAAGATTACTTAAAATAAGAAGTAATAAGAAGAACTATAACCGCAAATCCGAGATGCACCGACCTAAATTATATGCATTCATATAATCTTAAATGCATTATAACGCACCATAATGTGTTTTCTAGCTTTTAATCAGATACATATATGTATATTAGATGCATTTCATGATTTCTCTTATTTTTTGTTCCTCTCTACGTGCCAAAATCATGAAAATCAATTTGCACCACCTATACATCAAATTAACTTTCGAAACTGAAGATGTTGCATCTATATGAATAGAAATGCATCTAATGCAAGTCGTTGAATCTCAAATGAGTGGTTTTGGTCACTTCTCACCACTTCTTATTTTAATTTACTTCTTACTGGATCCCTACTATAGAGTGAGGATCACGTGCGGATTTTTTTATTTCGTGCGGATGTACGGACAGATCTGGACCACCCATTCCAAATCTAATCTTGACTTTTGTAAAAAAGTCAAGATCCAACGCAACTATCACCATACCAATTGACCATTAAAACGATTTTTTTTTTTAATTTTTTTCCTTTTGAGCGATCCTTACTATTGTTGTCTTCTTTACTTTTTTTATTTTTTCAGATTTTTCTTAGCACTTTTGGTTTGTGATTATTAGTGCTACCATGATATTAAAGATATTATGAAGAGTTTTATGACAGTTACGGTGATATTATTAAACCAACGTGATATTAAGTTTTTTTACATGTAAAAATGAACCGTGATATTGAAAAAGTTACTTTGATATTAGTAGAAAACTTAATATCATTGTTTTTTTTTATTACGATATTAAAAAAATTTACGGTGATATTAAAAAAATTCAAAAAAAAGTATGAGTGGTAGAATGATATTAATAAAAAAACATAGTATCATAATACCTTTTAACCATGAAAATGATTCTTTTTTGAATTTTTTTTCAGCGATTCTTAATAATCTTTTGTCCTCTTTCTTTTCGTTATTTTTTCATATTTTTTTGAATTCTTTTTTTTTAATGTTACTTTGATATTAATCCACACATCCCTACTTAAAAGGTAATCCGCACCTGATCCCTTCCCCCTACTATATATATATATATATATATATATATATATATATATATATATATATATATATATATATATATATATATATATATATATATATATAGGGATCCAGTAAGAAGAAAAACTAAAATAAGAAGAATAAGAAGAATTCCTAGCAACACATTTCAAATAGGAGGGAGAATTTTAAGGGGAGATGCATCTATTTTTGTAGGTGCATCTAAAATGAGTGGTTGTGGTTTCTTCTTATCATTCTTATTTTAATTTTTCTTCTTATTTGATCCTTACTATATATATATATATATATATATATATATATATATATATATATATATATATATATATATATATATATATATATATATATATATATATATGTGGAAAACTAGAAGGGGGGGGGGGGTTGAATAGTTTTACGTCTTTTTAATTTTATTATGAAAACTTAGTTTAGTTTTAAAACCTTGTTTGCTTTTAAAACTTTGATTCAATCTTATGTGAACTCAAATCTTGAACAATATGAACAACTATATCTAAGTATGAACAATAATAATATAAGCTAAGTATGTGAAATCAACACATGCATAATATAAACAATTATAGCTATATACGAGAGATAAGTAAGTAATCGTTTGTTTTGTAATCCTTAGTTATATTTTGTATGAAAACTACACTTGATCGAAATGATCAATTATATGTATGTTACCTTTTTAGTTTGATTGTAAAAACTTTGTTTTGTGAATGAAACTTTCGTTTGATCTTTAAGTAAAATCAATACTAGCACTATATGAGCAAATATATATATATATATATATATATATATATATATATATATATATATATATATATATATATATATATATATATATATATACGTCTACGTCTATAAAAGTAATAACGATATAAGCAAGATAATAAGTAAGATATGGAAAGTTCTAACCGCGAGACAAAGGATTTATAGTGGTTCGGCTACAAGGATACCTTCCTTGCCCTACTCCACTCCTCGAGTCACCTACTCGAGAGTTTTCTTCACTATGTCAACAAGCTCCCTTGTGGCGGAGAAAACCTTACACACCAATATACACACCATAACTTCGTCACAACTTATTCACACCTTCTACACAACTTCTTCACACCTAGTCACTACTTAATCACAACACTACTTCTTCACACCTATCTATCTTCACAACTATCTACTTCACAACTATCTTCTTCACAACTATCTACTTCCTAACTTCTCTACTTCACAACTATCTACTACACACTCACTCTATCTACACACCTTGCTAATCTATCTTCTATCAAATATTCACAACTAGTTACACAAAAAAATAGATATAATGGATGATGCTCTAACAACTTGGATGTGGAGGTCACAACAAGTTGTAATACTTCTTCTCTTGAAGGATTGAAGTATTCTTCTCTTGTACTTGAAAGGTAGAGGTTTGGATCACTTTGAAACAAAGATTTATGTATGTATGATCAAAGGATTTTAGAGAATAGAAATGAGATCTAGAACAGAAAGTTTTGGAGTGCAAAAGGTAAGAAAATTTGTGGAATGAACCAGTATTTATAGGGAGAAAAATACTGTTTGGGAGCGTGGCCGGTCCCCTTAATTGGGTGCTGGTCCCCTTAATAATTAAGGGGACCGCCTAGTATAATTAAGGGGGCCGCCTAATAAAAAATATTTTTTTTTCAGATTTTTTGTCTTTTTGTGGGGGAGGTTTTTCCTGAAGAATGTAGCCTTTTTTTGGGTTGAAATTTGAATTCAAAATATTTATTTTGAATAAAACATTTCTTATAAATACAAAAATGTTTTGTATAAGTTTAAAAATGTTTGTCCCACTTTAATAAAATGTAAGGTTTGTAAAAATAAAAATTTATTTGATCATAAAATGCATTAGACACTTTATTTATTCATACCTTAAGTGATATGGATGCTAAAGCATATATTTACGACTAAATACTTATTTACGTCATAATTTGTAGTTCAATGAGTTTACGTTTTGTGATTATCAAAACATAGAGATATCGATATATGTTAATAATGTTTTTAGGCATTATTTATATCAACAATATATATATATATATATATAGGGTGGGGTTATTATAAAAAATGTGTTATAATAAAAAAGGTAGGAAGGAATCTCAACCATTGGATTAGATTTGGCAAGATCAAAAAGGGCGGTGGCAACTTTGTAAATATTCGAAACATAAGGGGCAATTTTTTGTAACAGTGTGTTATACAAATCATAACTTCACAGTGATAAAATGGTACCGTTTCACATTCGTTTCATTTTTCCCAAAAAAAATTCATGCACTTTCTCTCTCTTTACAAACTAACACAGATCTACTTCATCACAAAAGCTAGAAATTGCATTCCCAAAACCGAATCACTATTCGATAACTCATCAACTATGCAACCTTCCTCATCAATGATTGTTACTACATCGATTTGTTAAGGTTTGAATCACCATTCAAAAACCTTACTCCATCAACGATGGTGAAGACGAACATACCAAATCTTACAAGGCCTTGTAGGTTGATATACGATCTCTAATTTTATTACTGCATCGATTTTAATTTATTTTTACTAAAATCGTGTTTTTAGTATGTTATATTAAGAGTTTGATTCAAAGTTACATGTTTTATTTTAGATCTGGAACAAAATGTAGAAAAAAATAGATACAAAACGTGTTTAGGAAAGATGCATACAAGGTGTTTGATAAAATGTCTCAAATAGACTTTATAACTACGATGCATGAAATTTACATTGTGATGCAGTTTGAATGCTGATGCATTTATATTTCATATTATGATGTAGTAGGTTTTTATTTTAACTGTGATGTAGCAGGTTATTTGTGTTTGTATGTTTGGTTATTTGTGCGATGCACTTGATTTTGAACCGTGATGCAACAGGTGTTCAGTCTTCGTGTATAAGGATGTATTAGGTTAAGCGTAGGTTGCGTTATGTGCGTAAATCTATTTTTGTATGTTTGGTTGTTTATGTGATGCACTTGAATATGAGTTGTAATGCAGTAGTTTTTGAGTTTCCATGTATAAGAATATTATTCTACTGCATCACTGTGTTATCATATAGTTGCATCAAAATGTTTATAACACTATTGTATCATATTCTGTTTGTGTGAAAATGAATGTGTGTACCTGATTCTGTTTGTGATGTACTAGAAATTGAACCGTAATGCAGTAGGATGTATGTTGATGTTCATAGGCATGATTTATGCTAAATGTGGTTTGCCGTTTGTACGAAAATGAATGTGTGTGCCTGATTCTGTTTGTGATGTACTAGAAAATGTATTGAAATGCAGTAGGATGTATGTTCATGATCATATGCAAAGATTTAGGCTAAATGGGGTTTGCCGTTTGTTTGAAAATGATTGTGTGTGCCTGATTCTATTTGTTATGTACTAGAAAATGAACTATAATGCGGTAGGATGTATGTTCATGATCATAGGCAAGATTTAGGCTAAATAGGGTTTTCCATTTGTCTGAAAATGATTGTGTATGCCTGATTCTAGAGTAAACTACAAAGATGGTCCTTGTGGTATACCTTAACTTTCACTCTTGGTCCTTTGACTTTTTTTTTTTTTTTTTTTTTTTTTTTTTTTTTTGCACTTTCAGCCACCAACTCTGAAACTCTTAACACTGATAGTCCCTTGACCAAAAAATGTTAAGTTTGACTGTTACAAAACATGAGGGTAAATTTGTCACTTTATATTTTCTAGCCCACCACCACTCACCCATTTTCATCTTGATACTCATGAAACCTTATTCTCTCTTTCATCTTCACCACCACTACCAATCATTGTAAATTTTCTTCCTAATATCATTGAATTATTATAGGACCCATATCTAAATCAAACAACTTGCTTCTTGTCAATCTAGATGCATATGTATACATGTTTGTTAGTAATTTTTTACACATTAATTTTCCAGGAAAATATAATTAATATTCTATAAAAATGAAACCCCAAATTCACAGCTAAAACTACAATTGATGCAATTATACACACCGATTAATGAACATACATGGATACTTTTTTTAGAACATACATGGATACTAATTAAAGAACACCAACTAATACAAAATATTCATATAAAACCTTAAAGAAAAACTGGTATACACAAACACATTTATACAAGATCCAATGTCTATATACAACTGGTATACACTAACACATTTACACTAACCCAATTATTTGTGGTCGGTTAACCATTGCTCCAGCCACCATACGTCCACCCACACCGCCATAAAACTGTCACCGACATCACTAAAGCAACCACACCGCCACCACCGTCATCTACACCACCACATCTTTCTCCAACTGCTTCTTTTTTCCCCACCACTAAAACCATCCATACCGTCATCCACAACAACTATCCACCAAATCATGGTCTTCATCTTCATCCTCCATAGCTATTCTAAACTATTTAATCCTGGAAATTAAAACTACCCACCACCACCAACCCTTTTATCAACAACTCTAATTAAATCTCACTACCTACATCACTAGACCCCCATCCCTACCATCAGTCTGCCACCAAAGCCCGCTTCTACCCATACCAACGCCACCATCATTCCACCACTAAACCCCCACCCCTGCCATCAGTCCGCACCAAACCCCAACCCCGTCACCATCATACAACCCAATCGATTCTCCCAAAAAGAAAAATCAAATAAGTCAACACCATCACCCCTCCATCGTAGGACCGGATCTGTGGATCTTGATTGTTGAGATATGAAGTTTTGTTGTTAGTCTTGTAATGAGAGAGAAACTACTTAGTAATACTATTAATTAATGAGTGAAAATGATGGATCTTGATTGGTTTCTCTTTCCAGATATTCATAAATATGGTTTTAATGGATTTGATGGTCTTCATGAGTATGATGAATATAATCGATGGGATGGTTTTAATATGTGGTTTCTAGATATTCATGTATCTTTATGTTTGTGAAGTGGTTTTAAGATGGGATGGTTTTAGAGTGTTTTATGTTTTTATTTTCTTTATTATATATACATGAAAAGACAATTTTACCCTCATGTGCGTTGCACATGAGGAAACTTTTAACAGTCAAATTGACGCCGTTTGGTCAAGGGACTATTAGTGTTAAGAGTTTCAGAGTTGGTGGCTGTAAGTGCAAAAAAAAAGTCAAAGGACCAAAAGTGAAAGTCAACATATACCACAAGGACCATCTTTGCAGTTTACTCCTGATTCTATTTGTGATGTACTAGAAAATGAACTGTAATGCAGTAGGATGTAAGTTGTTGTTCATGGGCATGATTTAGGCTAGATGGAGTTTGCAGTTTGTGTGAAAATGAATGTGTGTACCTGGTTCTGTTTGTGATGTACTAGAAATTGAACCATAATGCAGTAGGATGTATGTTGATGTTCATATGCATGATTTATGCTAGATGTGGTTTGCCGTTTGTACGAAAATGAATGCATGTGCTTGATTATGTTTGTGATGTAATAGAAAATGAAATGTAATGTAGTAGGATGTATGTTGATGACCATAAGCATGACTTAGGCTAAATGTTGTTTGACGTCTTTGCGAAAATAATTGTGTGTGCCTGATTGTCTTTGTAATGTACTAGAAAATGAAATGTAATGCAGTAGGATGTATGTTGTTAGAACAATTGTTTTTTTACTGTAATGTACAATCTTATATTCTACTGCATTACTGTTGTTTCTGCTGCATTACTGTAAAACATAGCTGTAATGCAGTAAAATATAATACTGTAATGCAGTAGAATATAAAATAAGAGTGATGTACTAGGAAATATAAGACTATTATTTCTACTGCATCATAGTGTTGAAAGTAGTAGATCAGTGATTTTATAAAATTTTTGTTTTACAGATGGAATCTTTCATTGACTACCTGGAAAGAAATATCCACCCAAAAATAGCTTATTTTATAACGATTGACTGTAAGCAAGTGAATTTAATTGGAAGAAACTCTACAATGTTGTTGACTGTAGAGTATTTTTGATGAGACACATGGAAACGTATGACGGTCGTGGTGTTTTTGGAAGAACTGAAGAAGGAAGGACCAGGTGTAAAAGCTCAATTGAATACGCTGCGTGCCAAGTTTTTAGCAAAGATAATAATTGTAAGTTGTAATGACAAGAGGGCAAAGGTATTGAAAGAAGCAGAAGCATATGCAAAGAAGAAAACAAAGACTTCCAAAATTAAAGTTAATTGAATGATCAATACACTAAGTACTTTGCTTATGAACACTTTTAGTTTCAAATATATTGGATTTAAGTATTTTTCTTTTAGATGTGTAAACTCTTCTAGTTATTGTAATTAACTGAATGATCAATGTTTGATAAGTACTTTTACTTTTAGTTAATGTATGTTGGAAACTAAGTACTTTTTGTTTTAATGACCAGTCTTTGTTTAGTACTTAAAAAGTTAGTACAAGTCGGTTAAAAAGTTACAGCATCTCAGTGTATTTTTTAGTGCATTACAGTTAAAAAAAAGTTAGTACATCTCAGTTAAAAAAGTTACTGCATCACAATGTATTTTGTTAAGGCATTACAGTTAAAAACGTTAGTACATCTCACTTAGAAAACAGTTGTACCTAAATCAGCTAAAAGTTAGTACATCTCAATTAAAATTCTATTTTGTGAGTAAATTACAGTTAAAAAGATAGTAAATTTCAGTTAAAAAGTTATCGCATCACAATGTATTTTTATCAATGTTGCAAAAATCGGTCAAATTTGCCTTGTAATCGGCGATTACAAGGTAATTGGCCTTGTAATCGGTTATTAATCGCTACAAGGCCTTCAACCGCCTCATTATCGACTCACGATTTTTGCAACATTGATTTTTATAATGCATTACAGTTAAAAACTTAGTACATCTCAATTAAAAATTATATTGCATCACATTGTACAAAAAACTGATGCGATAGATTTAACATATGATGTATTAAAAAAAGATACTATAATTTAGTTAGATTTACGTTGAAGCTGTAACATATAATTTTCTTTCTTTACAATCAAATCATTGTTTTATTTGTAAAAATGAAAAAAAAAATGAAAAGACTATTCATTTCCGACGTAGATTCTCTTAAGCCAACTCTCTTTTGCAGATCTTGTTTCTTTGCTTTGTTCGATGCAGTCAATAATTGTGTACAAGTCCTTAAATTATGACATCCTTTTTCTCCACATACCGAACAAGCCCTTCTCTTCGATAATTCTTCAGCAATTACTTCAACTCTTGGCTTAGACCTTGAAAAGAATCCAGATCCTTTAGTAGTACTCTAGCATGGATTGTTGATTGTAACCTTATCTGAATACAAAAGGTATTGCTCTATTTAAAAAGTACTCTACAAAAAATTTGATACAAGAATTCAAAAAATATTGCTCTATTTATAAAACTCTTATCTCTACTGCATAAACCCTATAAAAAAATGTTGTGATTTAAAATACACAATATCAAAAACCTTTAAAATAGTTCATCAAAGTATTATCTCTACTACATAAATCCATTAAAATTCAAAGAGTACTTTAAAGTGCAATATTGTTTCTAATACATCACAGTCTCTACTGCATCAATCCTAAAAAAATTCAAACAGAACCTTAAAGTGCAAAATTATCTCTACTTTATGCTAGTTAATCATTCTCTTTCTGTTGCATAGGCTTATCTATTCTACTCTTATATATATTGCATCATACTCTTACAACCACTATATTGTACTATTATAACTAGTCATCAAAATACAAAAAGTACACTACAAGAAATCTGATACAAAAACTAATAACATTTTAACAAACTGATAATCTTACAGCATCAAAGTTTTATATCAACTGTATCATAATGGAAAAAACTACTAAACCTAACAAAACATTAACCAAGAGATAAATAAAATAATAAAACAACTAAGCAAAAGAATTGGTAATTAGTAATTCACTCTAGCACCCTTGTGATTTAAACTCAAGACCCCTAGGTTACATTGGTAACTTAAGCAAAAGAATTGGCAATGTTGCAACCATTCATCCGTACTAACTCACAATATCTCAAGTTCGTAAAACTAACAAAGGCATAAGATAACATATTCACAAGCATACTACAGATGCATCTCAAAATCTAAAAGAACTACGTGCCAAACATCCACTATTCACCAAATGCTATAACAACCATCTAACTATCCATTTTATTACTTCATATTTACATATTCCCACGATAACAAAAATTGTTTAACTTTACTTGAACAATAAGCAACCACAAACAAACACCTACTATATCAACATTTCTATTCTCATGTATCATACATACAACTACACATACAATCCTTTTTCACTAAAATTTGACCAAAACAATAATAACATAACAGATGATGCATCACAGTGTAAAATCAGTGCATCACTGTTATAAAATATCAATAGATACATTTTAACAAACACCTTGTGTGCAGCTTTTTAAACACGTTTTATATATATTTTTTTTTCAATTTTGATTCAAGTTCAGATAGAAACATGATATAGTGTGAATCAAACTTTGAATATAACATAACTAGATCAATAAAAACACAAAAAGCTAAGGAAAATATTGAAAATCCGATTAATAAACTTCATATACATTCAATCGAAGATCAATATGACCAAAATTAGTCATGGTAACAGTAAACACAATTAAAAGAAACTTACTCTGACTTTAGAATGATGAAACTGTTGAAGTCTTCGTATCACGGTGGTGAAGGAGGGGAACGGTGGTGAATATGGATGTGAAGGTGGGGAACAGTGGTGAAAGTGGATTTGGAGGTGGGAGGGAGGATGGGAGAGAGAGAATGAAGAATAGATCGCAGAAGATGAATGAGAATAAAAGGTTTATAAGGGTAGATAGGAAATGACAAAAAACCCCCTGTGGTTATAGTTTTTAAGGGCGGGGTTGGAGGGACAGGTGGCGGCAGGTGGTTCCTTCCTACACTTTTTATTATAATCCCCTTTTTATTTTAACCCAGACAAATATATATATATATATATATATATATATATATATATATATATATATATATATATATATATATATATATATATATATATATATATATATTTGTAGTCTGGGTACATGTATTTTACAAGGTTGAACTCATGAGTTGTGTTACGTGTTTAGGTCATGCAAGTTGGGACATATATATATTTGGGTCATGGAAGTTGGGATATATATATATATATATATATATATATATATATATATATATATATATATATATATATATATGAATGTATTACACATATAGATATATATATTTGAGTCATGCAAGTTGGGGAGATTTGAATTAAAAAGAATAATAATAAATAATAAAATGATAAAAAAAAATTAATTTGGTCACCATTGTGGCAACTTGATCGGCTGAAAGTCATCGAAAAGAGAAAGCTGGTGAGGTAGCACTACAACAAATTAGTCATTTGTACATACTTTTTTTCACACTTAATGAACCGTGAACTTTATTTTTAGGATATTCACACTTATAAGTGTGTAAAATTATTCTCACTAATAAGTGTGATAAACATGAAGTGTCATTAAAAACTTCACACTTTTAGTTGTGAAAAGAAAAACCCATGCTTATAAATGTGAGCTAACATAATTATATCGTCTTCACGCTTTTTAATGTGAATAAATATAGAAAAAACTCACACTTTTAAGTGTGAAGTAACTAAATTTTTTTGTCACACTTAGGGGGCATTTGTTATGGGGTTTTTTATAATGGGGATTGGGTTGATGCCCAAATTATGTTGTTTGGTGCACATGCTTCGGACTAAAATATGGGAGTGGTACCCCAAATGTAAAAGTAGATCTACTACATGGCTTTTGAAATTTCTTTTGGTAACTTTCATTTACAGCCACATGTTTCATAGTGGCAGACTAGGAGAGGTAGAAAAACTCTATTTCATTAGGCTAGGCGAGTACCCGTGCATAGCAACGGAAATTCAGAGTGGCAGACAATTAACGATATGCGATATTGTGGTAAGTCTTTCGTGTAACCTTCAAATGGGTTGACCTGACACGACGAGAACCCGATAAAGCCTTATAAGGTCGTGTTCATTCAGGGTCCAACTATGCTTATCGGGTTTATCAGGTCAACCCGATATCCTTATAGGGTCGGGTTAGGGTTAATTTTCAAAACATTATTATAATGTACAACTACTTTGAAGCTGCAACTGCTTATACACTTCATATAACATAGGGACAAGGTTGATATGCAGCTCTTAATTAATTGCTTCACGGTTGACATTATTTCTAGGTGGCTTGGTATATGATTGTCAGTTAGAAACACCACCTCCAATATCTCAATAAATTATGTTGCCACCTTCCATGTAATCATTTTCTAATCAAGGCTTGTTCGAGTCAAAGCTTACTTGTGGAGTTAGTTTTGAGACTCTAGCAACTTATGAAATGACAATAATTACATAAATGACATGGAGTTGGGCATTGACACATTCAAAGAAGCAAAATGATTCTGGCGGTGCTAATACTTTTTTCTGTCTCACTTATGATGTTTAGGACAACCCTCTTAACCCGTTTGACCTGTTTAGGAATCAAAGGTTCAGTGTCTGTCTCATCCACATAAAATGAAAGTTTTGCATTGTCAAGACTTTAAAGATTTCAAGTTCTACTCTAGAATGTGCTATTTAAAGGATACCCTTTCCTCGGTACCAATGAACATTATTAAAATATCTACTGCTTAAGTGCATGTTGTGCAGACTGCAGAAGCCCCTAGCAAGTATCACAGCTCAATCCCATATCCAGCTTCTCAAACTAAAAGGATGCATATCTCAAACTTTTTGTAAACAATATATCACCTGGCAACTTTGATTATATTTTGTACATTATACCGTAAGTAATATGTTAAAAGCCAAGGAAAGCATCAAATATCAGTATGTGCCTTAGTAAATGCCTTGAACCCAAGAGATACAAGTAGTTTACAACTATCACAAAATCAATACATAAAAAAACACCTTCGATGGTCATTAGAAGAAGTGCTCATTTCAGCAAAAAAGTTACAAAATAAGCACATGTTGTATCTTTGTCCAAACACTCAATAGCGCTTATTACATCCAAAACACCCTCTAAATTAGTTAGTTCAACAAACCAACAAACAAACCCATCCACCTCAAAGGACAGATCTGGTTAAAACACCGCAAAAAACATACTGAAACCGCTAGTTCCTATCAAAAACACCACCCAAAATATCAATACCAAAACAATAAGATCTTCAAATATCTAAATACAACCTCCATTACATTAAAGATCTCAATACACACACACACATAACAAATAAAATATCAGTATCAACATACACAAAACCAAAAGAAATTGTACTCCAATCACACACAAACACATACACTGCTGAAACCAACCTTACTACACCATTGCAAATACCACTGAACCCACCGAGAGATGGTGGTGTTGGACAGCCGAAACCATCAAAACCACCGACATTTCTATAAAAAATCTACCAAAACCACCAACTGAAACCACCTGGCCAACTAAAACAACCCAAACCACCAAAGAGGTTGTGGGTATTTCTTGATATGGCGGCAGTTATAGTGGCGGCTCTAGATAATGGTTTAGAAACAGAGAAGAGAAATGAAATTAGGTTTGTGTTTGTGTGGAGAGGGGGACTTTTATATCATTAGGTTAGTGGGTGTTAATTCCGATTCGGGTTTTCCTTGCCATATATACTGTGTTTGTGATTTGTTGATGAGTGTGTAAATACTCATCATTTTTATCTTTTCTGAGCTGCCAAAACATCTAAAAACACTCAATATTGAATCAAAATAGTGAAAATATCCCAGGAAAGTGTTTTACATGTTTCAAATGCAAAATAATCAAAAACAGATGAAAAATGCACAAAGTTTGCAAAATTGGCAGTTTCAGTCCCTCATCTTTCAAAAGTTGTCAACTCTAGGCCCTAGTTGTTCTAAAAACTTGAAAAAGTCACCAAAGGCCCTTTTAAATCAAAAAGTTACACAATTAGTCCTTTGGTGCAAAGTTTCATAAAATGTCAAGTTTAGTCCCTAAACTTTGAAAATTGTCAAAAATGGTCCCTGGGATATTAAAAACTTTGAGAAAAACAAATTTTGTCCTTGCACTAACCTTTTATGGCAGGATTGGTCCTTGGTGGAAAAGTTTGGTGAAATTACACAATTGGTCCCTGAAGTTTGAAGGTTTGGCAATTTTAGTCCCTTGTGAATCTAAAATGGAAAAATCACACTAGGATCTCATACTATTTATAACTTGGCAAGAAACACCCTTGAGTAAACTTTGGAAGAGTGCCAAGTTTCACCCCTCAACTTTTGGTAAAATGCAAAATTGGTCCTTGTGAATTTCAAAACCAAACCGGACCCTTTCTAATAATACTACTCCAAACCAAAACTAAACCAAGTCCAATCCACTTTACAAAAGCCCACACTTTACCCCAAGCCCACTCCTAAGCCCAAAATTCCCAAAAACCGTTTTAAATAATCCCCCGGTCAAACCCCGTTTGACCAAACCACCCTCACCCTCAAAACCACCCCGTTTCCCTGCAAAACCGCCATCATCCACCACCACCACTTGATACCATCTAATCATCACCCTCCCACACCCCTCTGCACCTTATATCACCTCACATTAAATGCCACCACCCCCCTTGCTGCAACAGTCCAATTGGCACTTATCCAATTTTGGCGCGAAAATATGATTTAAACGGTTGAGATGGAATTCAGTGATCCAAGGGCTTGGAATTGGTTGTGATATGCTTAGAAAAGACAAAAGGACCCTAATCCAACAGCTATATAAAGGAATGAAGCAAGATGAAGTGTCTGTCTTAATTTTTTAGTATAAAAAGTAGTCGTATAAGTGTAATAGGCAATGGTAGTTTAATTAAAAGCTTTTAAGCAATGTTCTAAGTTAATTCAGTGTAATTTAAATCTTTTCAAAGCAATATAATCAAGTTTCTTCAATCTTGTTTGTTTATGCAAATTTCAGTTTCAAGTCATCATTTTAGATCATAGTCTGTTAGTGTTTGTGTTTGAATTATGGACTCTTAAGCATCACTTAAGTTCCCTTAAGCTTGTTGAAGCTTTTAGAGACCTTAAAAACCAGTATTACTAGAAAAAACCAAAAATACAAAAAAAGTCAACCATAGTCAACTGTGCTTGTTTGAGTTTGATTTCAGGTATCAAGAGCATTTGTGGGCAAGCTTGGAAATGGATTTGGCCTATCTAAAGATAGGCATCAGTGGAAAACCCCTTGTTCATGCTAGGGGTGTTTTGTAAGCTTTGCTCATTTTGAAATTTCCCTAAAAATCTTAATTTCTTATAGTTCTTGTAGTATAGCTTATTTCTTGCTTAATTGTGCTTATTCAGTGTTATATAGGTTTAATCTAGCTTAAATTCAGTAGGTTGTTGATGCGTGGGAATCGCAACAGGCTTTACCTCTCGAGGGATCTCGAGAAGCTTACAACCCCCACCAGGCAGTGTACCTGATCGTTGTAGTATAGTATAATGACAAGTACCGGGGGATTGATCGTTCAGCTTAGGAATAGTGTCGCTAGGATTAGAAAACCTAATTACTAGTGCTAACGGTGAGGGATGATTATTTTTGTATTTTTATATTTTATGGAAAGCAATTAAAATCTCGGGGTTTGGAGGATTTGGGCGGAATTAGTTGCTAATCAACTAACCCAATACTAAGATGCAATCAAAATAAAATACTAGAAATGAAATTAAGCTAATTAAACTAAGGTTGTGAGTAGTAATTGGAGAAAATGTGTTTACTTAGATTTCACTACTCCCTAGACATCTTTTACACGTTAATTACTTGTTATAATTGCATGGATGACGGATCGTATTCCTTAATACCATTCATGGGGTGGCACACATAACTCCCTAATTCTATGAGCTCTTATCTCCTCCTACACCATGCCCAGCACAACTATAGGGATTGTAAACAGTGGCTCATGCATTAAATACAACCAATAAAGACCTAGTGCGCCTCGGTTCATGTTTCTTAAGACGTTCAAGTATGTTACCAAGTGGAGATCTGCCAGTTTTCTTAAGCCTAACATATAAATCACTCATCCAAGATAAAGATAAACAAGTAATCAACACATAATTAACATCTAGGTTTCATTAGATCTAAGCAAACACAAGATAGATCTAGCCTAGCATAATGGAATTAAGATAAGAACATGATATAGACAACCAACACATAGACATATTGATTGAATTAAAGGAACACTTATCTCAATTACAATGCAAGGTATCAAGGGTTTGGAACCCTTGAAAAACCTGTAAAAGTTGCACCAAAATCGTACTTAGGGTTTCTCCAAAACTTCTCTCTTTTATGTGTGAAAATTAGAAAACTATATATAGAAAAATAGGTTTGACGGCGTCAAGAATAAACTTGTGACGCCGTCACCTCGCCGCCAAAACTCTCCTCGGACTGCCTAGATCTACTTCTGACGCCGTCAAGACTTATACACTTCCAGGCCGTCATGACTCTTTTACTCTTGACGCCCTTCCTACATGACGCCGTCAAATCTGTTCTGGGTCGTCATGGAAATTCATGAAATTTGCTCTTGACGCCGTCAAGGTTTTGCTCTTGACGCCGTCACCTACTGTTCCCAGCATGGAAAATTAAGACTTTGGCGTTTTCTTCACTTTTATGCTCCAAAAACGTCCGAATTGCTTCCTTTTCCAGATTTCTCTCCCAAAGTACCTAAAATCACAAAAGGAACGATTTAGGGCAATATTTGATCAAATAAATTCGGATTCGGGCTTAAATGACCCCCTAAAAACGGATCATTTTTCGCCTCATCATATACCCTTACACTTGAGATTTGCTTGTCCTCAAGCAAATGCGCTTTTATTCTACTCAAAAGACAAGTTAGGGGTCATTTAACACTAACATAAAAGTAATTACAACAAATAATCGTTCCATTAACGACCAATAGACAAGCACGGAGGTCATACACTAGCACCTCACAAATAGTGTTTAGATACTCACATCTCTCGGGTGTAATAAAGTGTAAATTACAATATGGAAACGGAAGATATCTCTCACTACCTGTCATAGCAAAATAGATTACCAAAGGCTTGGAAAAGGATCAAACCTCCACCACATGGCGTAAGCACCTAGGATAAACTATCAAAGAGGTCTTTTAAAGGGTTGTAACGTTAGGTGTAGGGATATAAAATACACGGTTTTGTTGGATAAAGGAAGTTTTACTGGTGGCGAGTTAACAATCTTGGTCAATTACATGTACAATATGGCGTTGCTAAGCCAAGACTAGACTCGACTTATGCTAATAAATGAAAAATAACAAAAACATAAAATAAACATAGAATGAAACGGGATGGTAGTCCGTATGTTTTTTCTCTTTTTTCCTTTTTCTATTTTTTTTCTTTTTCTTGTTTTTTCGATTTTTTTTTTTTTTTTTTTTTTTTTTTTGCATACACTCTTACCCTACCATCCAAAATAATACATCATAGGGAATGAACATTCCCCTTACACTTGAATTTTTACATACTTTACAATTAACTAATCTAATGACTCGAATTAAGAAAATCAAAACACTTGGAGCACTTTTAAGATTAACGTACATATTGGGGTAATAAATGATGTTCTTCCCCATTACTCCATAAAATAAGTACTTACCCATGAGTCCCAATCATCCCAAAACAATATGTACAAGGATATGACTCGACTTAGCAACCATGTAATCAATTAGAAAGTTAACTTAGGGTTTAACAAATAACAATAATGCACTAAAAATGAGCGCATACACGGAAGGCTAAGGCGATTTGGTTGTACATTTAAGTGGGGTGTAACAAATTCTTCCTTTAAGTAAAATGCTTAAAGTTAGAAATGAAAAGATAGGCTCGGAGGGGTGTACTAGGGGTTTCGTGTACTAAAAATGAGTACAACGCTAAGGGTGTGGGAAAAATTAGTTGACTTAACTAGCCAAGTAATATGACTTAAATGGTCAAGTAATTATAATATGAGTTTAACACAAGGGTGATCCTAATGCCTCTTATCATGTAGTAAATCCTACCACACGAATGTAGTCTCACTAGCGGTCTCGGGATGCATCACTAACGCAAGTTCTAGAATCTAAATGCTACCGGTACACTCATAAACACTAATAATGAATGTTTTTCCTATCAAATCTAAAGGCGAACCTCACATATTTGGGTGGAAAATTTTTCTGAATATACGGTTATGTGCTAGTCATACAATCTCCTATCCATGAGACGCTTGCTATGGCTAAAGTTTCACTCCTAAATGTTGTAAAAAAATTTAAATTTGGCGCTAAAATTGCACTAACAAGTATTTCTCATAGTTTTATTACACATCTACCATCAAACAAAACAAACCCAAGCGAAAGTGCATATGTAAGGTATCATCTTTTTACCCTCCCCTTACACTTAAGATGAACATTGTCCCCAATGTTCAAGTAAAGAATGTAAAAGTGAAAAAGTAAAGAGAATGAAATCAAATACTCCCCTGATTCGCTCGGTATGGATAATAGGATAGCTAGGTTAAATCTTCCTCCAAGAAAATGAACAATCAAAGCTTCCCTTCCAGAATATAAATCATCTTCTTGTCATACATAACCTGTAAAACCTGACAAAATAGACAAGACAACCTCGCGTAAAATCGGCGGCATTCTATATAAGTTACTAAATCATAGAAAACAAGATAAGATATAATGCTTGTGGAATGAAGTTTGCAGATCTCCTGGAGATTATAAAACTTAATAATTCACAAAAACCATAAGATTCCGTTAGAAAAACAAAACCGGTAAAATTTCCAGATTTTAACTCATGACGCCGTCAAGAGTAAACCCCTGACGCCGTCAGAATTGACCTGCAGAAATCCTTATGTTAAGTTTCCGGAAAATTTCTGGAAAAACTTGGTCCTACTTCCTGGAAAATCCTGCAAAACTTCATTATGACTCAATACAAGCATTTGACTCTAACAAATACGAATACACATGTTTATTTAATATTGTGGAGAATCATGATCGGTTTGTTTCTTAAAAACATATTTGGGGTTTCCCCTTACACTTATCTTTTGCAAAAATACCTTTAGGTGGAGTTAAGACTAGGCCAAAACAACAAAGTAAAGTATTTCCACTATTTAGTTTAGAAACATGATCTACCAACAATAAAAATAAAGCATGCATACGGAAGCAAATAACAAACAAACAAATAAAATCACACAAAACATGGGTTGCCTCCCAAGAAGCGCTTTTCTTTATTTACGAGTCTTGTAGCTAGACTCAAGGTCATGGGTTACTACGTGATCTCATCATTGGAAATGATATACCCCATATAGTTGCGATCATTACTGTTATGGTGGTAGTGCCTCAATCTATCGATACTCGCAATCACCATCCCACCTAATCTGATTCTCAAATTAGCTACCCCATCTTGGCTCACACCTTCGATTGTGAATGGCCCATACCACCAAGGACTTGGTTTATCGGGTGGTATTGTTGTTTCTAAGTGTCTCAAGAGTACCAAGTTCCCTTCCTCAAATGGTACATGATTATCTATGGGTTGAGTATGTTCGAATTCGACCTGAACCTTATTGTTTTTGCTTATCTCATTTTTGGTTTCCTTATAGCTTTTGATTCTTGCCTCCCATGCAAGAATTTTATTCTGAACACGAATGGATGTCGTGTCAATGTTGTTTTTGATCTTTCTCCAACTCAAATTCTCATGCTTACTTCTTGGGGTCATGGGGAAGCTAATCTTTCTTTTTCCAGATTTAAGCTCGATCTTCCTACCTTCATATTTAATGACAGCCCTAGCGGTAGTGAGGAATGGTGACCCAAGGATTATTGGCATGCATCCATCCCCTTTATCATCGATGATCATAAAATCAACGGGGTACATGAATCCTACGACATTAACTAATACGTCTTCTGCGATCCCTAGGGGATATATGTACGAGTGTCCAACGAGAGATAGCTTAACACGAGTAGGGGCTGGCATTTTTGACGTTAGTTGGATGTAAATAGTTAGCGGCATAAGATTTACTTCCGATCCTTGGTCGGCGAAAGCACTAAGATGTTTCAAGTCCCCGATGCTTGTTTGTATCTCAAAGTTCCCACATGCCACCTGCTTAGTAGCTACCTTTTGTACCACTAGTCTTTCGAATACTGATCCTCCAGGTAGCGTATCATACTCATCTTTCACTTCTTCCTCATTTTCAGAACCCTGATTGGGAGGTTGGTTATGCCCATCACCCTTAATCCAATTTGTTATGGTGTTTTCGTTTATATCATGTTTCAGGTAGTAGCTCAAAGGTTGGGATTCTGGTGGTTTTTCTAAGGTCTGTTTAGCAGGAGTTTCTACCTTCTCGTTATCTTTTTGGACGATGGTGATGGAGTTAACAAATTGGGTGGTGGGAGTGGCGCTTTCTTTCCTTAGTAGTATTCTTTCGGGGGTTCTCTGGTTGGCATACTCCTCTAATAAACTCATCATCTCATTCATTTTCTCCTGCATTTCCTCTTTCTGCTTATAAACTGCTTCCTCGAATCTAGCAAGCCGATCTGAGTGAGTTGCCATATATTCTCTCATCCTAGCTTCAAACTCCGAACTAAGCTCTTTGGGAGGGGAACAATGTGGGGCATAGTTCTGAAAAGTCTCAGCGTTTTCTCTAGAGGGTGACTCAGATAATGGTGCCGAAGTTGGTTTTGAGACAGAATTGACAGTAGCCCGTCTAGGACTTAAAGGTCTCCTTTGCCTTTCCTCAAAATAGTCAACTTTTGCCTCGAGTTTGCATAGGAGTTCATCGGGGATTTCTGTGGTTCCTCCAGATGTCGAGACTGCATTGATGGCCGTTTCTATCGTATGCTTAAATTCCCACATCTCATGATTATCAACAGCGAGCTCTTCGATAATTGCCCAAGACTCCTCGGCGTTCTTATCACGCAATTTACCTCCCGCGGCCCTGTCGATGGTGCGCTTAGTGTGATAGTCAACATGGTCGTAGAAAATCTAGACTAATAACCAAAGGTTTATGCCATGATGAGGGATCTTGTGGAGGAGATCCTTAAAACGGGCCCAAGCCTCGTAGAAAGTTTCACCCCGCTGTTGTTCAAACATCAAAATGTCCCTTCTAAGCATTGCAGTCTTTTCCGGCAGGAAAAATTGGGTAAGGAAGCGATTGGCGAGATTATCCCATGTGGTGATGGATCCCGTGGGTAAACGCTCAAGCCATTGACTAGCTTGATCCCGTAGAGAGAATTGGAATAGGCGTAATCGGGTAGTCTCTCTAATTTCAACACCTAGGTCTATGGAATCTACGATTTTGAGGAAGTCCTTAAGATGTTGGTTTGGATCTTCGGAACGAAGTCCATGGAATGCACATCCGCTTTGCACCAACCGGATGGTGTCGGATCGCAAGGGGGTCACATTGGCTCCGATGAGCTCAATGGTGTTTCGGTAGCCTTGGTGGCTAGGTCGGGAGTACTCTCCTAAGGTTCGGGGCCTAAGGGGTTCTAATGGTGGGTTTTGTTGTGGTGGGATGACGGGTTCAAAGATGTTCCCGTTGTCCATGGTGTTGGGTGGTTACGAACAAAGGCACAAAGAAATGAGATAGACTAAAGAAACCTAGAAATAAAAATAAAATCTTACTAGAAAGGAATCTAGCAAGTAGACCTAATAAAAAGAAATTCTAACCTAGACAATAACTATTCCCCGGCAGCAGCGCCAAAAACTTGATGCGTGGGAATCGCAACAGGCTTTACCTCTCGAGGGATCTCGAGAAGCTTACAACCCCACCAGGCAGTGTACCTGATCGTTGTAGTATAGTATAGTGACAAGTACCGGGGGATTGATCGTTCAGCTTAGTAATAGTGTCGCTAAGATTAGAAAACCTAATTACTAGTGCTAAAGGTGAGGGATGATTATTTTTGTATTTTTATATTTTATGGAAAGCAATTAAAATCTCGGGGTTTGGAGGATTTGGGCGGAATTAGTTGCTAATCAACTAACCCAATACTAAGATGCAATCAAAATAAAATACTAGAAATGAAATTAAGCTAATTAAACTAAGGTTGTGAGCAGTAATTGGAGAAAATGTGTTTACTTAGATTTCACTACTCCCTAGACATCTTTTACACGTTAATTACTTGTTATAATTGCATGGATGACGGATCGTATTCCTTAATACCATTCATGGGGTGGCACACATAACTCCCCAATTCTATGAGCTCTTATCTCCTCCTACACCATGCCCAGCACAACTATAGGGATTGTAAACAGTGGCTCATGCATTAAATACAACCAATAAAGACCTAGTGCGCCTCGGTTCATGTTTCTTAAGACGTTCAAGCATGTTACCAAGTGGAGATCTGCCAGTTTTCTTAAGCCTAACATATAAATCACTCATCCAAGACAAAGATAAACAAGTAATCAACACATAATTAACATCTAGGTTTCATTAGATCTAAGCAAACACAAGATAGATCTAGCCTAGCATAATGGAATTAAGATAAGAACATGATATAGACAACCAACACATAGACATATTGATTGAATTAAAGGAACACTTATCTCAATTACAATGCAAGGTATCAAGGGTTTGGAACCCTTGAAAAACCTGTAAAAGTTGCACTAAAATCGTACTTAGGGTTTCTCCAAAACTTCTCTCTTTTATGTGTGAAAAATAGAAAACTATGTATAGAAAAATAGGTCTGACGGCGTCAAGAATAAACTTGTGACGCCGTCACCTCGCCGCCAAAACTCTCCTCGGACTGCCTAGATCTACTTCTGACGCCGTCAAGACTTATACACTTCCAGGCCGTCATGACTCTTTTACTCTTGACGCCCTTCCTACGTGACGCCGTCAAATCTGTTTTGGGTCGTCATGGAAATTCATGAAATTTGCTCTTGACTCCGTCAGGTTTTGCTCTTGACGCCGTCACCTACTGTTCCCAGCATGGAAAATTAAGACTTTGGCGTTTTCTTCACTTTTATGCTCCAAAAACGTCTGAATTGCTTCCTTTTCCAGATTTCTCTCCCAAAGTACCTAAAATCACAAAAGGAACGATTTAGGGCAATATTTGATCAAATAAATTCGGATTCAGGCTTAAATGACCCC
This sequence comes from Artemisia argyi, assembly GCA_030686995.1. NCBI lineage: Eukaryota > Viridiplantae > Streptophyta > Magnoliopsida > Asterales > Asteraceae > Artemisia > Artemisia argyi. Next base: position 105,123,585 of record CM060676.1, read on the forward strand.
CTAAAAACGGATCATTTTTCGCCTCATCAGTTGTTTGATAATTCTCATAGTTGTTTAAAAATTATAATTTGGCAGTCAATTTAGTCTATTTGATAATCTTGGGTGTTTGTTGTTAGAATCAGTAAACAAGTGTTTGATTCATCTTAATTTAGCCTAAGTAAATTTCTGAAACCAAGTTTATGGACTAAAACCTTGGATTGCTTTGAAAAACCATTGCATCAGTTGCAATTAGGGGTGTTTGGATTTGTCTGCTTGGCTAAGTTATTGTGAGTTTCATAGGTTAAAAAGGGTTTAGACATCACACTTTAGGTCTCATTTGATAGTTTAAAGCATAAAGTCAGTTAGTGTTAAGTAAAAAAGTCAAAATCATAAAAATTTTCCCCTCACAGTTAACTGTGAGAGGTTTGGGTGTTTAAATCCATCACATTAGCTACATAGGTTGTTAATTTAGAGTAATATAGCTTAGATATAGTTTATAACTTAATTTATAATCAGTAGGAGTCAGTAGAAATCCAAATAAGTCAAACTTTGTGTTTTCCTCAAAAAGTCAAAAGTTGCTCATCAGATTTTTCTAAAACTTGTGGGAATTTTATTTAATTTTGTGTTTGGAGTGAAGATTTGAAACCTGTTGTAGTTAAACTCTACCACCTCAACTTCATTTTTCCATTGCTGTTTGATTTTTGGGAATTTTATTGTGGACCCCACCTTAGGCCAAAGTCACTTGCAAGGAAGGAAACCTCCCCTGCACCAGCATACCATCACAACACCACCAACTTTGGTGGTAGTTGCAGCCCACCTCAGTGGACCCCAGTGGTTCATTTTTGGTTTTCCCAACCCCCCTCCTACCAGGGATCATAGTTTGACCTTTAGGTTGACCTAGGAACAAGTGGACCCCACCTGGAATCCACCCCAAAGTCTGTCCTATTTCTGTGTTGAGTGCAAGTTTTCAAAAGTGCTTATTTCATTCTTGTTAGCTTATCAGTGGTTGTTGCTTGTTGTTTCTGGCTTATTTAAGTCACTTTAGCTTATTTGTACCTAATTTCATCATTGTGGACCCCACATTCAGTCATTTGTGCTTATTTGCTTACTCAGTCAATAAAAGTCAAACTGCTTAAGTAAAGGGGGTGCATACTGCTTATTTTTAAGCTTTGTAAAAAGTTGTTTCACAAAAGTATCTTATTTTCATCTTATAATTAGCTGTCAAAAAGAAAAACTCAAAAAAACCAAACATAAAAATAGTGATAGCTTCTATTTAATAGAAACTGTCTTTTTCAATTTTCTTTTCAGCTTATTTATAAGCTCTTGTCCATTTTTATAATTTTATTAATTTCCTAGTACCTTTAAATATTTAAAATAATTTTCTTAGATTTTTCCTAATCTGTTTACTATTTATTAGATTTAAAACTAATTTAATTAATTAAATAGGTAATATTAGTTATTAATTAGTTTTCTTAAATTTTTAGTAACAAAAGTAGTTTTTTATAATTTTTATAAGTTTTATAAATTAGTTAAGACTTTTAGAAAATATATTTTTAGTTTCTATTGTTCATTTTCCATTTTTCTTATTTTAATCATTTAAATTAGATTTAAAGTAATTAAAAGGTAATTAATTAGTAGAATAGCCTTAAACATAATTTTTAGAATTTTTTATAATTTTGTAGGATTTTTGTGATGGTTAAATAATTTTATAAATTTTCTCATATTTTTCTAAGTTAATTTAGTATTAATAGTAATTTAAAGTAGTTTAAATAGTTTAATTAATATAAATAGTTTTTAGTTAATATAAAACTCATAAAAAGACAAAAATATTTATTTTTATTTTTTATACTTTCTTCAAGTTCAAATTTAAGTTTAGAAATTGTTTTTGCAAATTTTTAGTTTAATTTGTAATCATTGTAATTTTTAGTTAATTTAAATCAGATTTTAATTAGTTTAATTAATTAAATAATATTTAAATAGTAAAATAATCATTTTTATAATTTCATTTTCATTTTCAATTCTCTTTTAATTTTAAGTTTCAAAAGCACCCCCTGTAGTTTATAAATTACCAAATCCCACTTTTCTGTCTGATTACGTGTTACCAAATTGTGAATTTGTGCATATACCTGTATATCTGTTATTTGTGAATATTATATCTGTGTACAAATACCAAAATATCAGTAGCAAAATCAATTCCATATCATTTGGGCAACTGTCCTCAGTGTCACTCATTCCTAAACGATTTCAAATAGCACCATTTCAATCTCGCTGGGACTTAACGACCCGGAGACACACTATACTATCACCGGAGAATTGGAACGAGGCTGTAGTTGACTTATTGACCTTGGTCAATAATATCTGACTGCTTTTACCCCAATCATTTGTTTTTAATGTTTGGCCTCCATGTTCCCGCCTTGTTTCCATGTTTACTACTGGTATACAGCGTGATTTCCTTTATTACATCATGAAAAAAAGTCAGCCATTAAAAAATAGTTTACATTCCTTTATTAGAACGTGAAAAAAGACATTGGGGTTTTTTTGAAATGTGTAAATGTGTAATTAATGTAATCAATCGTGTATAATGAGTCAAATGTTTTAAGTTTTCAACATTCTTGACTTTTCCTTTTTTCACATTTATTTCATGAGTCAAATATTTAAACTTGCAATAAATAGTTTCCTTTACGCATGGTAATAGTTTCCTTGTTACCAAATCAACTTATAGCCCATCGTTTTCCACAAGTCAAACTTAGCATGCGTTTGGTTTGAGGGTGTCACCGGGTATGGAATCAAAGAAGAAACAAAAACTTTGTTTGGTTGGTTTTGGGCCCACCATTTTGGGAATCAAGGAATGAAATTTCATTCCACACAAATTTGGGGGGTTTCCTCCAATCCACCCAATCAAAAAATTTTTTTATTTGATAAATTTTTTTCAACCACACATTATTTATTCTTTTTCTTATTTTATAATTTTTTCAACCACACATTATATATAATAATATATTTTCTCTCTCCTATTTTTTTCTCAAATCTTTCCCACTTCTTTCAAACCTTTCCCAAATCCAAATCCAATTCCATTCCCACTTGCGAACCAAACGCACCCTTAAAGAAATTAAGTTTTCAACATTTCAACATTTCACAAACCTTTGCTATTTCACTTTTTACCTTTGACCATTTTTACATTGTAGGTAGTAAAGATATAGTGGGGATATCTTGGCTATAATTTTTGTAGCCAATTGGCTACAATCCTTCATACAAAATACACTAGCAAAGAATCAAGGACCTACAGACAAGAATCAGGACCCACAAAAAGAGTCAGAGACCCACATTTATAACATAAAATTGTAACCAATTACCTACAAGAAATTGTAGCTAATATATTCCGATATATAGTACGTAGTAATAGTAATGGTTGGATTGATGAAGAAAGAAAATGAATGAATTAATTACACACGTCATCTTCTTATGTATTTTGAAAGATTAAATGAGAGGATATAGCGATATTAATAAAAGATTCAGCGTCATGGTGAATTGCCTTCCTTGATAAGTTCACATAATGCAACTAATTAAGAAAAAATGTTTATAGGTATGTTTGGCGAAATTAACTGTTGCTAGAACTGGAGATGGTGCTGGTGCTGGAGATTATAAAAAGACATTATTTTTATAAGCTACATGAAGTAACCGTTTGTTTTAAGAGATTATGAAAGATTATTTTTTTAGAATCTCTTATAAGTTATGTCTACCAAATAAAGATTATTTTTTAAATAACTTATTTAAAAAAAAAAAAGAAAAAAAAATCTCTAATCTTGTGTACCAAACATAGTCTATATAGTAACATAAAGGAGTGTATACAAGTATTTATCGTGTCTTTATACATTTTATCCCATTGGAAATCGACAAACCGTAACAAATTTTAGGTTAATTAATTGGAGTCATTTTCCCGTTTTGATTAAGTAATGTAAAATGTTATCACTTTTTATTGGGCCATGCTTTATATGTTTGGTGACGGATATTTTTAAAAAAGTTTTGAAAAGAGTAATATTAAATAACAAACTTTTCTTACATACCAAGAGACTCATCCCAACCATTTATCTAAAAAGAAATCAATGGTTGAGATTACAAGCATTTTAATATTTCACTCATTTTTTATAATTTAAATATCTCTTAAACCGTTAATCGTTAAGCGAAAATTATTACACCATCGCGACGAGCATTTAATTATCTTTCTATAGATAGGCTATTTAATATATTTTAGACAAACTTTTTTTCTTTTTTTTCACGTTTTTTTTCGTAGCCGAAAAAATCGTATTTGATATATCATATATAATATTACATATCATATATGATTTTTTCGGCAACGAAAAAAAAACATGAAAAAAAAAATTGTCAAAAATATATCAAATAACCTATCTATAGAAAGATAATTAAATGCTCGTCGTAACGATATATTTCTTTTCGCTTAACGATTAACGGTTTGAAACATATTAATATTTGAAAAAAAAAAGATGAAAGTGGATTTTTTAAATTGTTGGGATTAATCTCAACTATTAGATCAAATAATGATGAAGGGAAGATGGAGGGTGGAGATTAGTCCCTTGGTATGTAAAAAATGTTTGATCCTCAAATGATCTTATATCAAAAGTTTTTATCTCATTATTCTGCACCAAAATGGTTTGATTTAAGATTATTTGAGGACCAAATTTTTTTTATATAACAAGGGACTAATCTCTACCCTCCATTTTTTCTTCGTATTTATTTGATCTAATGAATGAGATTAATCCCAACAATTTAAAAAACTTACTTTTATCATTTTTTTCAAATATTAATATCTTTCAAACCGTTAATCGTTAAGCGAAAGAAAAACGAGAATTTAATTATCTTTCTATAGATAGACACTTTGATATATTTTCGACAAAATTTTTTTTTTTGTTTTTTTCACGTTTTTTTTCGTAGCCGAAAAAATCACATATGATATATCATATGTGATATTACATATCACATGTGATATTACATTAATATCACATATGATATTAATATCACATGTGATATATGACATATGATTTTTTCGGCCACGAAAAAAAACGTATAAAAAATGATTTTTTTTTTTGTCGAAAGTATATCAAAGTGCCCGCCTATAAAAGATAATTAAATGCTCGTCGTGATGGTGTAATTATTTTCGCTTAACGATTAACGGTTTAAGAGATATTTAAATTATAAAAATGAGTGAAATATTAAAATGCTTTTAATCTCAACCATTGATTTCTTTTTATGTGGATGATGGAGATGAATCCTTGATATGTAAAAAAAGTTTTGTATTTAATATAACTCGACTCAAATAGTTTTACAGTTATTTTTCTTTTTCGAACAACATATATTATTGACTTTTAACATGACTCAAAACTCTATCTCTATTACACGGGTACCGACATTTTTGCTTATATAAGCTCTATGAAGAATCAGTACATTCACCAATCTCGTACATTACTACAACCAAACAACCAATCATGTTGAAGCTCACATATGCACTTCTTTTTCTCTCATTTTATTTCGAATTTTCGTCAAATATTCTCATCTTAGCGCAAACCGGAATTCGTTATCAAGTTTGCGATAACAGTTCTTATTACACCAGAAACAGTAGTTTCGAAAGAAATCTTAATCGCGTCCTCGCTATTCTCCCATCAACAAACTCTGGCTACGGTTTCTTTAACAGTTCTTCAGGGCAGGGTCCCGACGATGCCAGTGCCATCGCTCTTTGTCGGGGCGACATTCAACCAATTCCATGTGGTACTTGTGTAAACAACTCCATTGCGGAATTGAGACAGATTTGCCCAAATCAAACAGATGGAAGTATATTCTATGATGATTGTATGGTCAATTATTCTAATGAAATTCTTTTGGGTGTTTTAACTGCAGCGAAATATCCGATAGTAGATTGGAAAGCAGAAAATGTGACAGATGATGTTCCCAGTTTTACTCAGGATTTGCTAAAGCTGCTTAACAACCTGAGAGTTGTAGCGGCTGGTGGTGGTTCTTTACTGAAATACGCTGCCAACTCAATGACAAGGCCAAATTCCCAAGTCACGTATGGGGTTATGCAGTGTACTCCAGATCTATCTGAGCAACAATGTACAAATTGCTTAAACGATACGGTCAGTCAAATGGTTCGTCAGGTTTTCGGGAAAGTAGGGGCGCATGTTAATTTGCCCAAGTGTAATATGAGGTATGAAGATTATCAATTCTATAATGACGCACCAATTATTCCTCAACCAGATTCTCCACCACCCGAGGCTCAACAATTTCTGCCTGGTACGTTTCAAATTTGAGATACATATGTTATTTGTGCGTGACAAAAGATATTGTTGTATAAGGCGGTCGTCAGTAGTCGTAATTAGAGACCAAAAAGAGGCCGCCACTAGTTAGTAACTAAACTAACGTCGTCACTGTGTGTGTGACCACTGCTACCATTACTAAATTTCTCATAATCCGAATGAGCCAAAAGATCCGCGTAAAACCAAGTTTTATCATAGAAGCAATCAAACAATCTTAGTTACTAATTTTTTTTTTATCAAAATAAAAAAAATAAACTTTCACCATTTTTTTAAAAATTAATTATCTCGCAAACCGTAAATCATTACGCCAAAAAAAATACCGTCTCGACGAGAATTAAATTATCTTTCTATAAACATGCATTGTTATATACTTTTAACGAACATTTTTTTTTATAATTTTTTTTTTCAAAATTTCCGCCGAGAAAAATCATATATAATTTATAAAAATTATACTTGATTAGTTAAAATAAAATCATATATGATTTTTACGAATCATATATGATTCGTAAGAATCATACTTATGATTTGTAAAAATCAAATCATATGTGATTTTTACGAATCATATATGATTTTTCTGGGCGGAAATCAAAAGTATATAACAATGCATATCTATAGAAAAGATGATTTAATTCTCGTCGCGATAGTATTTTTTTTATTGTATTTTGAAAATTTACCGTTTGCAAGATATGTTGTTTTTTAAAAAAAATGGAAAATAAAAATGAGTGGTTATGATTGGTTCATTTGTTTTATAACAAATATAAGTTATATATTGATCTCATCTCTTTTTAATAAATGTCAATAAAATATTACGTTTAATGACACTTTTTTTGTTTAATTTAAATCTCGATATGTCAATAATCTATATTATATATAAAAGAAAAAAAAAACGTGAAAACTTAAAACTAAGGAGAGTTATATTAAATATCAAACTTTCCTTACATACTATCGCGACGAGCATTTTAAAGCATTTTAATATTTCACTCATTTTTTATAATTTAAATATCGTTTAAACCGTTAATCGTTAAGCGAAAATAATTACACCATCGCGACGATCATTTAATTATCTTTCTATAGATAGGTTATTTGATATATTTTTGACAATTTTTTTTTCGTTTTTTTTCACTTTTTTTTCGTTGCCGAAAAAATCACATATGATATATCATATATGATATGATATGTAATATCATATATATATATATATATATATATATATATATATATATATATATATATATATATATATATGTATATATATATAATATATATATATATATATATACATATATATATATACATATATACATATTATATACATATATATATATATATATATATATATATATATATATATATATATATATATATATTATATTTTTTACCAAATGTATACTAATAATAGTAGTTTCTATTTCTAAAGAATTAATTCTAATGTGGTATTGATGGCGAAAGTTTGATTATATTTTTCAAAATGATAAAATATAGTGTATTAAAAATGAGAAATAAGTAGAAAAGAGAGACGACAAGAAGCTCTCACAACACAATCTATATTACTATATAATGCATTTGAGACTATTTTATAATTAGAAAGGTTTAAAATTCAGACTTTTACTTTCTTTTTATGGAAGAATTTCAAAATTAATTAGTTAGGAATGGTTGGTTATGAAGAAAGTTGGTTAGGAAGTTTGTTATGAAGCAGCTTGGTTGTTCAAACTAAAATTATTTGGCTTTTTTAATATCTACTTATAATGCATAAAGATAACTAAATGTGTGAATAACGCAAAATATAGGCACAAGTACCCACCGCCGCATTGCGCGGGTACCATTCTAGTATTGTATTATTATAGGCTATGTTTTTGGTCAAAGGTGATGGGTGTTAAAGATGTATAAGAGCATCTGCATTGGGCGCTTGGAGAATGACTTGGTACTATTTGAAAAAGTCTTTTACATCAATTTTTGCATTACATCAATGACTTGGTAAAAGAATTCTTACCCAAAGGCTTGAGAAACTTCAAGTGGTTGAAAAAAATGATAAGCTATTATCATTAAATGAAGACATGATTAATTTTTATTTTACACCCTTCATTAAATGAAGACTTAATATGAAAAAGCTTTTTGAAAGCTTTTATTCATTGAATAAGATTTGTAAAAATGACTTTTAGAAGATAAAAGTTAATGAAACATTAAATATCATAAATGCAAAAAGTCTAAATAGGTAGAAGCCATTGCAGATGCTCTAAGATTGTTATTAGAAAAATCAATAACACTTAATTTAGAAAGTGAGTTGTTAAATCAATAAACTTTAGTACACGACAGATGATGTATTCATAGGAAGATATACACGCGTAACTCGTATTGCAACATCTATCATTTTGGCTACGCCTACTTTCATGATAATTGTCGCTTCTGTATTCATAGGAAGAAATACACGCGTAACTCGCATTGCAACATCTATCATTTTGGCTACGGCTACTTTCATGATAATTGTCGCTTCTGTATGCACCTTTGCTATGTTCCGAAAGAAGAGGATGCTCAAAAAAACTTTGGAAGAATTGCAAAGTAAGTTTTCGAATTTTAATTTTAAACTTGTCTCTAATTTCTAATTATATACTATCAAACTTTCTAAAGTTTATAAATTTGGCATACAATATATTTTACATGGCATTAAATGTACCTCTAGTTTATGAAAAACTTTTAAAGCTCTATACCTTGATCACACCACTTAATTTATTCATTTTCAATCTTTAAAGCTTAATGTAGTAGATGCCTTTAGCTTGACTCTTCCACTACTCTATAGTATCTTCTTTGTAACGACTAGCTGTGAAGGTTTAAGATGTTTTCCAATTCATGATTGAATGAAACCCTATAAATTGATGTTGGTTTTTCCCTTGTAGATAATACAAATGACATTAGCATTGTTGAACCTTTGGAACACAATTTTCGTACTGTGAGTGTGGCAACAAATAATTTTTCTGAAGACAATAAGATTGGACAAGGTGGATTTGGGTCAGTTTACAAGGTATGCATACACATTTTTCTAAACGGCTGTGTCTTATGGGGTTCATTTCCTCATGTATTGAGAAATGCAATAAAAAAAATGAAGACTAATGTTCACAAATGTATTATATGATATATAATATTAAGGGTAAGCTTGAAGATGGACGCCTGATAGCTGTGAAGAGGTTATCAAGGGATTATGGACAAGGTGAAAGAGAATTCAAGAACGAAGTGTTGTTAGTTGCTAAGCTTCACCATCGCAATTTGGTAGGGTTGCTTGGTTTCTGCATAGAAGGTAGTGAAAGAGTCCTCATATATGAGCTTATGCCAAATGCAAGCCTAGATAGATTCTTATTCGGTAATGAAGCTCTTCTAACTCCTTGATTGCTATATGGATGCATGTTACTTTCATATATTTGTTTTTAATGTTTGTATACGTAGATCCGGATAAGCGAACATTGCTCGATTGGGATACGAGCTACAATATCATTGAAGGTGTTGCTCGAGGACTACTTTACCTTCATGAAGACTCGCGTCTAAAAATAGTCCATCGTGATCTCAAATGTAGTAACATTTTGTTAGATGCTGAAATGAATGCCAAAATCACTGATTTTGGCATGGCAAGATTGTTTAGCCCTGATGAAACTCAGGGAAACACAAGCAGGATTGTCGGAACCTAGTAAGTCTACGACCTTAGCCAAGTTAATTTCCCACTCTCGTGAGTCATGATTCAGTGCGGGTCATTTCCCTCTTAATTAACAAGTGTATAACTAAAAATAGCAAGCAATTTTGGTGAGGTCTTATAATCAACGAGTGCTAACTTTTTATATTTTCGCTCAATGCAATGTTGTAGTGGTTATATGCCGCCAGAATATGTCATGCATGGCGAATTCTCTGTGAAATTGGATGTCTTTAGCTTTGGAGTGTTGGTGTTAGAAATAATAACTGGCCAATCAAATCAGAGTTACCAAAATGGTAATAGTCATGTATACCTTCTCAGCCATGTAAGTACCTAATTTTTTTTGTCTTAAAACAAACTTAATGTTTTCACTATTAAAGGTAACATCATAGAAATTTTATGATCTATTTTAGGCATGGAGAAATTGGCGAGATGGAACTGCATCAAATATTATTGACCCCATATTGTTGAAAGGATCATATTCAATAAATGAGATCATTAGAAGTATTCACATCGCGTTATTATGCGTTCAAGAAACTGTTGTAGATAGACCAACCATGTCTTCGGTTGTTCTTATGTTCAATAGCTTCTCCCTCACTCTCCAAGTACCAAAACAACCACCATTCTTTATTCAGGATAGTGTTGATCATGTATTGCCATCCATTGATGAGCAAGATGTTTTGGAAGGGTGTAATAAGGGATCTGAATCATCACAGGCTTCTGGAAATGATGCTACGATTTCTGAGATTACACCTAGATAGTTTTTGGGAATACATGTATGTAGTATATATTGCTACATACAAGTCTAAACAATAATTTAATGTTTTGTCATAAATGAAAGATAGGGGGGTCTGTGATGGTAAAATGATCATTTTTTTCCTTTAAAAGTGTTATATACATTAATGTAATTATAAGAACTTGTAATTCCATATATTTTTTTCTATGTTGAATTGTGAACATATTTTTTAAAACCAAATTTTTGGTGGTTAGACTAACGTGTAGTAATTGTCAGATCGATGGGAGTGTGTACAGTCATGTCAGTGGTTCGTATCCTGTTAAGAGAGAACCGCAAGTCTAGTAAATGACAGTTCTGGTTATGATGTTGAGGGAATGTTTGGGGACAATTGATTTTTGGGCATGAAGAGTGAAGACAACATTTAACATGATTGGATTGAGGGTCTTCTTGGATGCACAGTAACGTGATTGATCCATTTAAGAGCCTCACTTGCCGGAAAGTTTTGAATTAGGCAACGCTAGCTCTATCAACTGTAGTATGTTCATTTTATTATGTCCTTGAGCGCCACACCTTCAAATCTTATAAGAAACTTTTGTCGATCATCTTCGAGAAAAGTTGTTATATCTGACATTTTAAAAGCTCTTATTGATTTTATTAGATACAAATAAAGAGACAAATGTGACATTGCATACGTAAAATAATAAATGAAAGGGTTTTTCTAATCTCTACCCACTAGGCAAATGATTTATATATATATATATATATATATATATATATATAAAAGGAATTTTTGAATTAATTAATATTAAAATGATGATCAGTTATGGTAATTTTAGAGATGCGTAAATGTTTATTAAATGCATTTTTTTATTTAAAAGGAAATTTTGTCTTAATTAATTCCACTTAATCCTTTGCCTAATGGGTAGAGATTATCAAAACCCTAAATTAAAATGTTAACTATAAAAGTTAATTACCACATTAAAATGGATATATGTAGTTGGAAAATGAAATAGGAAAGGAATGAAGAACTAGTCATATAGGAATCAGTCAAACCTGTTACCATGTAACCCGGGATATCAGCCATAATGGGCTTATTTATTTGTTCTTATGTTATCTTAGGATCATTTGCAAACGAAACAAATCACAAACCCTAAACCATGTACTTTTAAAAAACTAAATATGGCAGCGAGTTTTGCTTTCTACATCAAAATTAGGAAACAAGATTATGAGAGACGTATAGCATACTCGAGTTCAAGTTTCTGTTGGCTTCGCGTTAGCATGGTGTTTACGCAATCGTGTTCTTTCTCTCGTTTGATATTAGTTTTGATTTGATTTTCAAGGTAACACTAAAATCTATATTTATATATAATGGTATTTCAAAATCTCTTTGATCGAATTACTAGCCTTACTAACGTATCCCATTATAGATACTTGCATAAACCTATTTTGAAAATGATTTCTACATAATAATTGTGTAACTAAGTTGTTTCTGGAATGTTTTCAGAACCGGTAAAAAAATAAAATGAAAGGAGGACAACTTTTGGTTTACTGATCACGCCTATGTATTCTGTTAATGAAAAAGAACCTCACAAGCTGCATGTTAAATGTTTTGCTTAGTCGATCTGAAAGACGTATCATGGTATTACCCTTTAATATTAGGGTTTTGCTAACGACAGCCCTAAGGGTTGTCGTTAAAAGACATTATTTTATTATAATTGTTTGTAAGAATGAAATTCAACCAATCACAATCAAGTATCAATTGTGTAATCACCATATCCTAAATTGTCTCCACTCTTTTCGGAATTATCATCCAATCAGAAGCATTCATAAATGGTGTTGTAATAAAACTTATTTGCTTAATGACAACCTTAAGGCTGTCGTTAGCAAAACTCTTAATATTATTACATAATATCAAGAGTAAATTACACCGTTGGTCCTTATACTTTTTCCGGATTTCATACGACATCTAAAAACGGGAATTATTGCCTTTTTGATCCACGATCAATAATATATTACGCCGCTAGTCCAAAATTTTAACGCTCGTCAGTTTTCCCAGTTATCTTGGACCTCACGTGCAATTCACACGAGAGTATTTTTGTCCGAACACTTTTCTTTGTCCTCTTCCACTTTTTTCGTTCATGACATCGCTTGCCACTTGTACTTTGAATTTCATTAAAAAAAAGTTTTTTTTTTTTTTTATTTATTTATTTATTTTTTATTTTTTTTTAATACACTTTCTTTCAATTCCACACACAAACACACCATAACAAACAATCACAATCTTTTCTTTTTCAAGTGTTTTGTATCTTTGACTTGTTCTTTCAATTTATTCTTGATTTTTGATTCTTTTTAAATATGTTCATGAATATTTTAAGTTTTGTTATACCAAACACAAATCGATTAAACAATTATATATGTGTTTTTTTTACCTGAATTGGGTTTTACCTATTTTGTTTGTCTTTTTCCACAAAATGTTTTACTTATATATATATATATATATATATATATATATATATATATATATATATATATATATATATATATATATATATTCTCACAAAATCATTCTCGTCTCATTTTACACATGCATTCTTGATTCTCACAAAACCCGATTGTCAATTCTCACAAAACACACATAAACAATGGATGGTTTAACACCGGAACATGAGTGGTCAAAGGCTTTATCACACGAGCTCCTGTATAATGAAATTATAAATCGTTGGGGCTATGAAATTTTTGATGAATATGGTTCTTATGTGAACTGTGCACCGTGGCAGAGAGACCGGATTCTGGTATGGTTAAAGAAAAAGCCGTACTATAAAGAGTATTTGGAAGAGCTAGATGCTGCTGAAGCTCAACGTGTTGGTGAAGCTCAAGCTGCTGCTGTTGGAGGTGAAGATGAAGTTGAAAGCACGTTTGACGTCAACACTGGAATTGATAATCTGGAAAATAGAATGACCTGTCTGGAAGCTATGTTTGCACATCTCAAGAAAATGAGAGCAAGGAAAGGAAAAGATGGTGCGAGTTCCAGTAAAGCGGGAAGTAGCCCCTAAAAAATAAACGGGTCTTTGAATCATTTGATTTGTTTCGTTTGGTTGTCGCATTGTTTAGTTTGAGTTGTTTCTTTTGGTTGTCGAGTTGTTTAGTTTGAGTTGTTTCATTTGGTTGTCGAGTTGTTTTGTTTGAGTCTGTATGAAATCTATGCGGTTGAGAACTCTTGCGTGTTTTAAATAAATGGTTTGCCTTTGTGTTTGACAATTGTGATATTGTAAGATCGTGGTTTTATGTTGATATTGTGATTCGGGAGGTCGGGGATGGTGGAAGAATACACCTTCCATGGTTAAAACATACGTATTACTCCAATATTAAACAACAACAATAACACAACACTAACGCTTTTGTTACATCAGTTTTCACAACAACAAAAACATTTTATTGAACAACAACAACAATAACACAACAAACAGCAACAACAACTACAACAATAACACAACAAACAACAACAACAACAACAATAACACAACAAATAACAAAAACAACAATAATAGCAACAACAACAACACTACATACAAAGATTTTCCATATCACCTAGCATCTCATTATAAACCTCGTGAAACAAGGCAACTGAATCAATTGTGTGGTTGTTGGGATGCTGATACAATTCTAGCATTTTATTGAGTACCATTATCTGGTGATTCAATTTTATGCAATTTGAGCACTCTGTATTTACAGGACTCGATGTTGATGGTCTTGCGGAATGAGTTGGAGGCATTGAAGCTCCAGGAGAACCGGTCGTTTTGGCGAGTCGTTCCTCCTTCCATAAAAAAAATCGCATCCATATTCCGTTGTCCCCCTGTTAAAGAGTAAAAACTATTATTTTTAACAACCAACCAAATTATTTATATTGTAGGACCTTAGATACTACAACTTTATCACACAATGTAAGCACAATATGAAGTAAAGGTGGTGACTTAGATGTATATGTATGTCGTGTATGTGTAGAGAGAAAGAGATGAAGATGAGAACTTTATTAATGAAAAACACACACAATACACACTCAAGCACACACCTCAAATGAGCCTTTGAGGTGTTTATATAGTAAGTTACAAGAGACGCCCTAAGGCTTTCTATGGGCTTGGGCTTGAACTTGGATTACATTTAATATTAATGGCTTACATAATATATCACTTAACATATTAGCTTACCAAGTCCATGAGCCCATTGACTATCCTATTACATATCTTAACAAACGATACAAAGTTCTAATATGAGAATGACCATCACTTCTCTATATATATATTTTAATGCTAACAATCTCCCTCTAAGGGGTGGTCATTCGAATGATGCTCCACGTGATTAGGTCTTCTGTGTTCTTCGTCTTGAACTTTGTGTGTCATTGAAGAATAGTCTTTAGTCTTTGTTCCTTCATGCTTTGTGATCTTTGATAACTGACTTTTCTTTGTTCTTTGTTCTTTCGATGTGGTGTTATCTGCCTTTCATCACTTCTACGTCAATGGTGGTTGTTTGCCATTCCAACATGCTCATACGTCTTTGAACTTTGAGATTCATACATTAGCAGTTCCCTTTCTTTCACTTTGATCTTTGTCTCTTTACTTTGTAGATTCTTCTCTTTGGTGTAGAATCTTTCTTTGAATTTTGTGTTGCTTTGATCTTTGAGGGAGCTTTCTATGACTTCAAGATGTATGTATGAGCATGTGGAATCCACCATGGAGGTGATGTAATGCTGCAAGTAAACAGTTAGCAATAAATCAACCGGTACTTACAGGTTCGGAATTAGAGATCGTCAACAGCATAGTGTGAAGACTCCTTCTAACCCTTACCAGGGCCGTTCCCATTTCAAATACTCCCGAGAGAGCTTACGAGACCTACTAAGTAGCTCAACGAATGGGTGAGTCACTGGGGATCACTCCACGACTGTAGACCGTTTTGAAACCACCGCGAACACTAAGCGTAACCCATAAAGAACTACTGAAGTGACCTGCTATCAGGGCTGCTTGATGTTGACCCTGGAAGGAGTTTCCATTCAATCATTGAGAAACACTTGTGTGAATTCTCTCATAAATGTTCTCGGAAGATTGCTAAGATCTGCGTAGGACTCTTAAGTTTACATCTGGCATCCTTAATGATGAACAACCAGTGTCGAAATATCATGTGTTCCTATGAGATCTTTTGATGAATCTCGGGGCTCTAGACTCGATAAGTGCACATTAGGTTTCCTATGCGGAGACTAGGGAGGGGTCTCCTGCTTCAATATCAACCATCTCTAAGAGACAGGTTGATAGATTACACCGGTTCCCTGTGAGAATGAAACAAGCTCTTTTAAGAGAACTTGAGGGTTAAAAAGGTTTAGTGCAGTGCGTCACTGGGTCCATGACGTCTTGTCTTCAATACCGACGTCACCTTAGTAACAACCAGTAGCATTTGAGTTGAACCCGGTGTCTGCCCTAAGGTTGAAAATTTAGAGGGCTATTTCTTTTCACCCTTTTTGACATCATTTCTTTTTAATTCTTCAACCCCTTCTTTATCCTTTCTCATTTTCTCCTTTTTTCAATCATACCTAAGGACTTCTAATTCTAATCTATTGGATTTGTCCTTGGGTAGATCCCTCCGGCTCTGGCGGATCATAGGACGGTTTTTCCTAACCTTAGTCACCTTATATCTTCATGACTATCCTATTGTTGCCATAAAACCATTTATTTGAAAATCTCTCAAAGTGTTTATGATTATGAAACGTATTTGTTGACACTATGAGAGTTTTGGTTTCTTTTGAAGGACTCCCCCTTCACATGTGCTCATGTAATTTTTTTTTTAATAAATTTGCACATGCGAGAGGAGTTTGCACTTTTTGAATTGATCCACTTTTAGTGAACATGACTGATTCGAGACACGCTTACATCACTAGTTAGACTAGCTTGAAATTATTACCCGTCCTGGTCAAATCCAAAGAAAGTCTCTCGATACAGTACATTCTACTCAGACAAGTCCTATTCGAGACATGCTTACATCACTAGTTAAACTAGCTTGAAATTATTACCCGTCCAGGACAAGTCTTTTCGATTAGCGACATTTAAGCTTCGTCAATTCATTGGTACTTACTGAGTCGAGCTCTTTTGAGATTTAGCCACAATCTTTACACATTTTGATCACATTTTAATCATGTCTTCTCCCCCTCAAAAATAGCATATCGTGATATTTTTGATATCAACTGATTAAGAAAAAGCTTTTGGAGAGATAGACAGATTCTATTTTGCATGAATTTGGAACATTTTTATTTTTATACTCCCCCTTAATAATAGCTCATTTTAAAATCAGTTATGGGTTTGGAAGGAGTTATCTTGAGCACTAATTTTGAGAGATTTTGAGAAATCTTTTGAACAATCTTGAAAAAGTGCTCAAGAATTTTGTTTTGAAAAGGAGTTTGTGTTTGAAATCTTTTTCGTTTGTTTATACTTGAACTTTTGAAAACGATTTCGTCTTTGAACGTGCGAGTCCTTGATTAGAGATAATCAGAAGTCATCATTAGGGTCCGGGTTTCGTATTGAAGTATACGAAAGCCATTGTGAAGAAAGTTTTTGAGAAATGACATGTTTTAGAAAAACATATAAAGAACTCCCGTTCAAGCATCTGCACATGTCCGTATCATTGTTGAAAGACATTTATAGACACGTACAGAATATTGATTTATACGAGAGACATGTCGTGAGAAGAATATTTTTGGATTTTTTGATTTTATATTTTTGCATTTTGTTTTTGTTGGTTTTTAAAATTTTGCATTTTGTTTTTTTTCAAAAGTATTTACAGTGAAGCGATTTTGAAATTATTTTTCAAGAAAATTCGAGAAGATGTTCTAGCTCCTCAAGAGTTAGGCTTCGCATGCCAATTCGTCGAACTAAATAGTCAAACCGTTCTTTTGGAAGGGCTTTAGTAAATAGATCGGCGAGTTGGTAATCAGTCTTAACGAATAATAATTCAATAGTACCCTCTTCTACATGCTCTTTGATGAAATGGTAGCGGACTTTGATATGCTTCGTCTTTGAGTGTTGTATGGTATTGCACGAGATGGCTATGGCACTTTTTGAGTCGCAATACATAGGTATTCTGTCAAAAGTAAAGCCATAATCTGTGAGCTGTGTCCTCATCCAAAGAACTAGGGCACAAACGCAGATAGAGACACATACTCGGCTTCGGCGGTTGATAGCGCAGTACAATCTTGTTTCTTTGACGACCAGCTTACTAGCTTTTCACCCAAAAATTGTGCTCCACCAGATGTACTCTTTGCTGAAACTCGATCACCGGCATGGTCGGCATCTGAAAATGCTGTTAGATTAAACCCCGAATCCTTTGGATACCAAAGTCCCATGTTAATGGTGCTTCGTAGGTACCGAAAGATCCATTTAACCTCTTTGAGGTGATGTTCGGTAGGCTTTGCCTGAAACCGTGCTAACAAACAAACAGCAAATTGAATATCGGGTCGACTAGCAGTTAGATACATGAGAGAACCGATCATGCTCCGATATTTCTTCGGATCGATGGGTTTCCCAAACAAATCTGCACCAATTTTTGGTGAAGTGACCATTGGTGTACCAACAGAATCACAATTTTCCATTCCATGTTTTTTCAAAATCTCTATTGTATATTTAGCTTGATTGATTAAAGTACCACAAGGGGATTGATGTATTTGTAAACCAAGAAAGAATTTTAGTTCCCCCATCATGGACATTTCAAATTTGCTTTTCATGAGATTTTCAAAATGTTTTGAATGATTCGGATTAGTGGACCCAAAGATAATGTCGTCCACGTAAATCTGAACAATCAAAATGTCATCTTTGAATTTTTTGGTAAACAAGGTTTCATCAACTGTTCCTTTGGTGAAATTGTTTTTGAGCAAGAAAGATGATAGTTCGTCATACCACGCTCTTGGAGCTTGTTTTAAACCATAAATGGCTTTCTTAAGCTTGTAGACGTAGTTTGGATGATCATTGTTGATGAATCTGTCTGGCTGACGCACATAAACTTCTTCTTTCAGAGTTCCATTCAAGAAAGCTGTCTTAATGTCCATATGATAGACTATGATGTTTTTGTGAGCTGAATAGGCTAAGAAAATCTGGACTACTTCAAGTCTAGCTACAGGCGTGAACGATTCTTCGAAATCTATCCCTTCTTCTTGTGGATATCCTTTAGCCACGAGACGAGCTTTGTTACGAGTTACAGTCATTTCCTCATCCAGTTTGTTCTTCCACAACCACTTGAGATCAAGAACACATTTATCAAGTGGTCGTTCAACAAGTTCCCAACTATCATGTAACTGGTATTGAAGAATTTCGTCCTGCATTGCATCTATCCATGGGTTTTCTGCCATTGCTTCATGAATGTTCATTGGTTCTTTGCGGCTTATAGAGCAAATGTAGATACACATTTCAGGATCTGTGGCAAGTTGTCTTCTCGTCTGAACTGGCCTTGAAGGTTCACCAATAACGTGTTTAACTGGATGGTCTTTTGTCCATTGGAGTGTAGAAGG
This sequence comes from Artemisia argyi, assembly GCA_030686995.1. Taxonomy (NCBI): domain Eukaryota; kingdom Viridiplantae; phylum Streptophyta; class Magnoliopsida; order Asterales; family Asteraceae; genus Artemisia; species Artemisia argyi. Next base: position 105,142,838 of record CM060676.1, read on the forward strand.
GTACCTTGGGTTTAACGTATGTGTGTTAGATGGTTCTTGTAACCTTGAAGAAGATTCAGCAGAGTCTGTTGCAAACGGGTTTTCAAATACTTCTTCTTAACGCAACATCGTTTAAATTATTTGTTGGTTCTTCTTGAATATTTGTGTTTTGGTTTTGCTCATCAACTCTTGGTAGAACAATTTCAATAACTGGAGTTGGTGGAGTGGATGTTGATGATTCTGAGGGAGTTGGTGCTTCAACTTTGATTTTTGAAGATGCATCTTGTGGCGGTGGTGGCTGACGGTTTTGAGCGGGTGCAGCGGAATGTTGTTGAGATGCATTTGTCTAAGTTCCACCATAGTATTCATCAAACATTAACTCGAATAAATTTTCCATTTCTTGTTCTGAAGGTTTTTCCCTATTTGTTGAATGAGCTCCTTGAGGCACGAGTCCTAAACTGATGTGTCCAGAAGTCTGATGATTTGGTGCGGGTCGTAATCCGTTTTGATTTGAAGCCATCGGATTAAGCGTGGGTTCTAGAGCGAGTCTCTCAGAAGCCATTTGTGAAATCTCGTCAAACTTCACATTCATCGTCTCCATTATCCTTTTTGTTCGTCTATTATACACCCTAAATGCCCTCTAGTTTTTTGAGTATCCAATGAATATTCCAATATCACCCTTTGCTTTTAAGTTTCCTAGATCTTCTCTATCATTTGTCGGATAGCATAAAGCGCCAAATATGTGAAGGTAAGAGATGTCCGGTTTACGGTTGTTCACTAGCTCATATGGGGTTTTATTGAATCTCGGATGGACTAGGGATCGGTTTTGAGTAAAACAAGCAGTGGCTACAGCATCAGCCCATAAGAATAGTGGTGCACTAGAATAAATTAGCATTGTGCGATCAGCTTCCACAAGTGTTCAATTTCTTCTTTCAACTACCCCATTCTGCTGTGGAGTTCTAACAACTGATGTTTGATGTGTAATTCCAACATCTTCAAGGTACGTTCTAAACTCCTGGTTTGTGAATTCTGTGCCATTATCTGTTCTTACAATCCTTACTGGAGCTTGAAGTAACACTTGAATTCGCTTCAGAAAGGTGATGATGATGCCTGGTGCTTCGTCTTTTGATCTCAAAAACTTTACCTAGGTATATCTTGAATAATCATCAACGGTACAAGAATATACCTCTTCCCATTAATGCTTTCAACTCTCATTGGGCCACATAAGTCCGTGTGCAACATATGTAACCTTGCTTCCGAACTAGGTACGGTTTTAGGTTTATATGATGCTCTTTTACTTTTTCCTTATTCGCATGATGGACATAGGTGATCCTTGGTGTATTTGAACTTAGGAAGACCGGTGATGATATTGTCTTTGGCTAATTTGTTAATCGTGTCAAAATTGAGATGGGATAATCTTCTATTCCACAGCCAGGACTTTGTATCTGATGCCCTTGTCATAAGACAAATTGGTGATGTAGAAGCCATTCGGTTGATGTCGATATCATACAAGTTTGTGCCACGATTACCAGTTAAGAGATCATCACCAACCAAATTTCTAATAAAAACTGTGTTTCTCTTGAATGCAACTTCTAAATCTGCATCACAAAACTGCCCAACTGAAAACAAGTTGTGTCCCAACCCTTCGACGTAGTAAACTCGAGTGATCAAAAAGTTCCCAAACTGAAGGTCTCCAAAACCCAGAATAGCTGCAACATGATCATATCCAAAGCGTACAGTTCCTATGAATTTCCAAACAAAATTGATCAGCAACTTTAAGTTCCTGGTCATGTGCTTGGAGCAACCCGAGTCAACGATCCAAAGACATATTTCGATAACCTGCGAAGAACAGAAGATTTTGTATTTGGAAACCATTTTGAATTTGGTTTCATTGTGTTAGGGGTAAAATCCATATCACACTCATAGAAGGTTTCTACTTGTTCAATATGAACAATTTTCAAATTTCCATCCTGGAGAATGAATTCTCTACCCGTTGGTTTCCATACACAATACTTAAGGTAGTTCCTAGGCATTCGACTACTAGTGGTAGACCTAAAGTACGCAACTAATCTTTCTATAGATCTAGATCTAGCACTAGTTTCTTTTGGAACATTGTTCTGTTTAGGCGTAACATTCACATTCTTAGAAACACATTCATCACGAACATCATTAATTAAACATTTCTTGCATATTAAACAAACAGAGTCATTACATGCATTAGAAATAGTACTTTTAACATTACATTCAGATGAAACATGTCTCTTATTACAAAGCGATAAATTCCTAGGGTGTTCTTCTACTTCTTCAACTTTATTCTTGCTACTATTCTTAGAGGCAGGTGAGACTCTATTGTTCCTTGTATTACTCCTAGGCTGTAGTCTGCTGCTCCTAGAGGTGCTTTCTAATCCTGTAGAAGGTAAGGTACACGCGTTAGGATTTATATTGTTATCCTTTTTAGCATCACTAGACTCTTTAGAATTATCCTTTATGCACTTGTCATTTGTCTTAGATGTGGAGGCAGACGTACTAGTGGGACTAATCCTAAAAAGACCAGGTGCTATCACTTTTGGTGTTTCGACAACCGCTTTTCCTTTTTCAACAATCTTTTCTTTTTCATTATTCTTTGGCAAAGGTGTTGGAGTAACTGGTTTTGTCAAATCATTTTTCACATCGACTTTTGGAACAGATTAAGAAATTGACATTTTTAGTTTAACAACCGTTTTTTAGGTATATGTTTTGTCTGAGGTCGATGGTTTTGCAAACTTAGTATCCTTACCCTTCCCTTTTTGACTTTCAAGTTGAGCCCTCAAAAGATCATTTTGCTCTTTCATGTTCTTGAAGGCACGCTCATACGACAGTTTGTCATATTTGCATTCTTCTCTTTTTCGATCAAGTTGTTTAATACATGACACATTTTCTTTTTCAAGCTTTATAAGAGCATTTTCATATTTGGAAACAATTTCAGAGGTCTCAGCTCTCAGTCTTTCATCGTCTTGAACAGAATATGTTTGTAAAATGATGGACATAATATCAGTAGTCATAACAGCTTCGAAGAAAGAATCATTTAGGTTTTCCAAAACAGTGATTTGCTCAAAAGATTCATTAGCCTTTTTTATCAGGGATTTGTGATCCGTGACGAAGTCAGCTGTTTCTTTCAAAAATGCATGTTCAAAATGAATTACTCGAGCATGAATGTTATTAATTTGAGGAGCAAATTCACTTTCAATAATCTTTTTAAGCTGTAAATGAACCGTGGAATTCCAATTGATCTCATTTAGTCTCGTTTTAGACTCTAAAGTCGTTTTAAGTTGCCCAAGTCTGGTTTTAAGATCATCAAGATATCCCCTTGCAGAACTTGTGTTAAAAGTGTTGTTTGAGGACATCTGTTCCATGTTTGAAAGCGATTTGGAAGCAACTACCTTTTTTGAAACTATTTTTGAGAATGGTGGTTTTTATGGAAAACACTAATGGTTCTTTTTGTGGAACAAAAGTAATTCCAGAAAGTTTGTTCGATTTGTTGTAATCAATGTGTTTCAAATCCTTTTGTTTCATTTTATTAATGCTCTTTTCGACAAGTTCCATCGTTTGCACAGAATCCCGAACGATGGGAGGATCATGTTTGGTGTAAATAACATTACCATTATACAAAACATTCTGTTCTGCCTGAGCTTTCTTGAGATTACAAGGATTGTTGTTACCAAGAGCCATTTTGTGTTTCGTATGGTAAATCGGATTAGTTTGATTTGAAGTCATTTTCATTTTTTGACTTGACTGGCCCGACTTAACCACTAGTTCTTCTAGTTTTGCAATCTTGTGTTCTGACTCTATGATTTCATCCAAAAGTTTATCTTCTTTCTTTGCAAAGTCCTTTTTCAACTCATCCCGTTCTTTTTCAAGATTGGTATAAGCTGATTTTTGTTTTGAAAGTTGGTTTGTTAATTCAGAAATTTCTTATTTTAAAGAGTTAATGGTTTTTGTTGAACTAATTTCAAGAGTATCAAATTTGTTTTTCCATTCCCTATCTTTAACAAGTAACTTCTTATAACCAATTTCAAGTTGTGACTCGCGTTCTTTGTGAAGTTGAAAACTTTTTGAATTTTCCTTGTATCTCTCAAGCTCAGTGATCAATTTCTCATTAGCGGCCTTAACTTCGCGATTGACCTTTTTAACTTTCTCAATTTCACCACAATTGTTCAATAATGATTCAAATAAAGCACGTGTTTCCTCATCATTCTCTGTATGATGTGAAACGAAGCCTCCATTATGATTCACATCTACAGTTGCTGAAGGAGTATTGCTACTACTTGGCGTATCCAGGTATGTATCATAAGTAGGTGCTAGCTTCACATAATGCTGTTCCTCATGAGGAGACATATCAAATATATCATTATTGTGACATGTGTTGAAGTTTGATACCTCAGATGGTGCACTGGTGTCATACACATGAACTCCGTCAGAATCCGTGTCATACTTAGCTTCATGAAGATTTGCCATGAAGATGCAGTTCGCATCGATATCTTAATGGTCTTCCATGTCATCCATAAGAGCCATAAAATCATTTTCCTCTGCATTCAACTGAAACCCTGCCTTATCTTTTTGTGCCAACAGTAATGCTTTCTGCAAATACTCTGGATCTCTTTTGTTCGGCTTTGTAGGACAGTTCCTTGCCATATGACCTACATCCTGGCAGTTAAAACACTTTACAGGATTACCCTGGTTCACATTTCCATTATTCCCAACAACTGGAGCTGCCACATTCCGAATCTGATTCCCCATTTCCTGATTGCCAACATTCTGACCCCCCTGATTCCCAACAAACTGGCCCATCTGATTCCCTGCATACTTACTGATCTGATTCCCTGCATACTGACCCAACTAATTCTACATATTCTGATTACCCATGTTAAATCCAGTAGCATATCCTTGCTGATTCCCATAAACTCCAACCATTTGGCCTCCGTTGCCCATATTGAAACTCGGCTGAGCAATCTGCTTGTTGCGAGTGTTTGATGAAATCCTTTGGTTGTTGTTAGTTGGTGTAGAATAACGTCCTTGGAATGCCTTTGTCAGAAAAGCAAATGCTTGTGTCAAGGCTGCAGTAGCTTCATCACTGTCAGTGAATTCTGGTTCTTGGAATTGTGGGTATTGTTGTTGTGGGTAAAATTGTTGTTGGTAGACAGGTGTTGGTTGTTAGATGTATGATGGATGCATGTAGTTGTGAGTAGAAGATGATGATGGTTGTTGTTGTGTGTTCACTGGTATAGGTGTTGGTGTATTAGCCATTAATGCTAGAGGATCATGCTTTTTAGCAAGTAATTCAGCCCTTAATTCATTAGTTTCATCTTGATTTTGCTTCACGAAGTCATACAGTTGATCATAAGTCACTTCATGCAAATTCTTTGTCTGATAAACAATAGTGACGTATCTTCCCCATTCTGGTTGTAACTCATTCAGAAAATTGTTGTTGTTAGCAATGTTTGTCTGATTGAGGTTGTGTCTCGATAAATCATTTATGATCTTACAGAACCTCTGGTAGTACGACTCTATGGATTCACCAGGAATTGAAGTAAACTTGCGAAGTTCCTTGAGCAATTGTGTTTCCATTTCCTGTATCCCGATGTCTGTCCCTTACATTAACCTCTTGACTCTTTCCCAGACTGCATGAGCACTAACTTCACTATCAACAGTAGCATAAGTGGTTTCAGGTAAACGAAGAACGAGGTAATAAAATGCCTGATCATCAGCTGCAATCTGTTGTCTGTCTTGTTCAGTGTACTCAGTCTCATTCTGATCTCTGTAGAATGGTTGTATGGGGGGGGGGGGGTTCCATTTGGATCACCAGGGTCTAGTACTTGTCTTGGTTTGAAGGGTCCTTCCGCAATGGATTTGATAAGAAGTTTTCCATTTGGTTTGCTCTTAAGATAGTGCATCATATGACTAGCCCATTGTGAGTATCTACCCTTTGACAGCATGGGAGGTCGGTTTTCTGCACCGGCTGCATGAATATCTTGCTGAGTTGCCATTGATGAAGTGTTATTGGATAAAGTTGATTCTTGGATCGTTCCAACAAAATAGGAGTTGAGTTTGGTGAAGGTTGATGCAGGTTTTTGTGGTGAAAATTTTGATTTGAAACCTTAAAACCTCAATAACTTCTTCCCAGAGCGTTTTTGGGCCTCGAAACTTTGCCTGAATCAACAAATCCATTCAGCATGTCGTTCTCCTCAGTCTCACGGTCGTTTTGACAGGTATTTCGTCCAAAACGGAGTTACGGTTCAAAAGTTATGGCCGTTTGAAGTTTGATCGTCAAAAACCTCACAATTGTCATAATTCTCGAAACTTTTCACAATTGTCGAAATTTTGCACAATTCTTGAAATTTTCCACAATTCTCAAAACTTTGCACAATTCTCAAAATTTTTCCAAGATTTTCGAAACTTTGCAGAATTCTCGAAACTTTTCCAAGATTCTCGAATCTTTGGAGAATTCTCGAAACTTTTCAGCTTTCTCGAAACTTTTCCAAGAATCTCAAAACTTTGCAGAATTCTCAAAAATTAGCACCAAAACTTTCTAAATTATACAATTTAGAGAGTATACCATGAGTCAAAGTGTTTTCTCACTTATACAAGCAAGGGAAACACCGAGTAAGCAACGGTAGCACTTAAGGATCAACGAGGTGTATTCTCTAAAGTTGGTACAAGTGTGTTAGGTCACCATTTTGTAAACACAAGTATAAGAAATGAGATGAGAATGAGAGATGGTTGATTATAAGAAATGAGAGAAGATAATTTGCAAGAGTTTCCTTAATGTATTCAAATAACCAACAAATAAAATGTTTACATAAGCTTGGTATTTATAAGGGAGGAGTAGAGCAACATTCCCTTCCTCCCTCATCTTACTTAAACGTGGGCTTTCAAGCCCATTGGACTTTAATACTTAAGCTTTGTAACATAAAACATAATGAAATAAATAACTAAGCAACCTATTACAAAAGGTAATGACCGAGACTTGACTGAATACAAAAGTATGATCCCAACAATCTCCCCCTAAGGGTTGGTCATCACGGTTGCTTGACGTCTTCATCTTTGTCCTTGACTTGTGACATGTAAAGCTTTAGACGTCTTCAAAATGGTTGAAAGATAATGAATGTACTTTGCTCTATGTCTTTGTTCTTTGGTGATGATGTAGTGATTGTGCCATGAAGTAGTCTGCCATTCGTCACTCCTGCGTCTGTGGTGGTTGTCTGCCATTCCAACATACTCATACATATTCGGACTTATACTTTCACGTACATGAAGTTCCTTTTCATATTCTGAGATCTTTAAGTTTTATACTTTGTAGATTCTTCTTTATTGACGTAGAATCTTTCTTTGAACTTTGTGGTGCTAAGATCTTTGGGGGAGCTATCATTTGCTTCAAGATGTATGTATGAGCATGTTGGAATCTACCATCATGGAAGTGAGGTACCTGCAAGTAAACAGTTAGCAATAAATACCCGGTACTTACAGATAAGGAATTAGAGTTCATCAACAACATATTGTGAAGACTCCCTCTAATCCTTATCCAGGCCGTTCCCATATCAGATACTCCCGAAGGAGCTTACGAGACCTACTAAGTAGCTCAATGACTGGGTGAGTCACTGGGGATCACTCCATGACTGTAGACCGCTATGGAACCACCGCAAACACTAAGCGTAACCCTTGTGGGGTTACCAAAGTGACCTGTTGTCAGGGTTGTTTGTTGTTGACCCTGGCAGGATTTCCGTTCAATCATTGAGAAATACGTAAGTAATCCTCTCATAAACGTTCTCGGCAGATTGCTAAGATTTGCGAAGGACTCGATAATTTACAGCTGGTGTTCATTGATGTAGAACACCAGTTGTAGAAATACTAAGTGTTCCTAAGAGATCTTTGATGTATCTCATGGCTCTAGACTCTATAAGTGCACACTTAGGTTTCCTATGCGGAGACTAGGGAGGGGTCTCCTGCTTCAATATCAACCATCTCTAAGAGATAGGTCGATAGGTTACACTGGTTCCCCGTGAGAATGAAACAAGTTCTTTTAAGAGAACTTGAGTGGTTAAGAAGGTTTAGTGCATTGCGTCACTGGGTCCATGACGACTTTATCTTCAATACCGGTGTCGCCTTAGCAACAACCAGTAGCATATGAGTTGAACCCGGTGTCTACCCTAAGGTTGAACATATGGAGGGCTATTTCTTTTCACCCTTTTATTTTACATTTTTTTTAATTCTTCAACTCCTTCTTTCCCTTTCATTCTTTTCTCCTTTTTTCGTATCATACCTAAGGACTTCTAATTCTAACTATGGGAGATGTCCTTGGGTAGATCCCTCCGGCTCTGGCGGATCATAGGACGGTTATTCCTATCTTAATCACCTTATAACTCCGACAGTAGCCAAGAAACCTTTGATTGAAAATCTCTCAAAGTGTTTGTGATAATCAAGTATTTTGGTTAACACTTTGAGAGTTTTGTGTACACTTTTGAAGGGCTCCCCCTGCACACGTGCTCATAAGTATTTAATAAATTTGCACATGCGGGAGGAGCAAGCATTTTGAATTGATCCACTTTTCGTGAACAAGACCGATTCGAGACACGCTTACATCACTAGTTAAACTAGCTTGAAGTTATTACCCGGCCTGGTCTAGTCCACAGAAAGTTTCTCGAGACGGTACATTTCTACTAAGACAAATCCTTTTCGAGACACGCTTTCGTGGTTAGTTAAAGAGATCCATTGTCAGCTTTTAGGTGACAACTAGCTCTAGTAACTAACTTGATGTTATTACCTGTCGAGGATAAGTCTTTTTGATATTACTAACTTTTATTGTCTCGTCAATTCCTGGGTCAATTCTGAGTCTAGCTCACACATGATACAACTTTAAGCTTTGACTTCTTATATTTTAATCACTTTTTTCATTTTCTCCCCCTAAAAAATAGCATATAAAATGATGTTTTTGACAATCTTTTAGATTAAAATATTCCTTTTTGAGTCTTACGGGGAGATTCACCAAGAACTTTTGATTTAGAACAAAGTATTTTGTTTTTGACAAGTGCTCCCCCTCAACAAGTGATTAGGTCTTATTGAGGTGAAATACTTGTCCTTTTGAGCAGAATTATGAAAATTCATAAACATTTGATTAATTCTACTCAAAAGTAAGAAGCGTTCGCTCCTTATATTAGGATTGAGGCACTGATGCGTACCTCAGGGTCCTTTCTTTACAAGATCAGGTTGTGCACTGTAATGCGTACACAAACCATAATGGAGTATAATATTGACAAATCAAATCAAATTCTTACAACATTCTACCATTCAGGTCTCTGAAATGTCAACACCGGAAATCCTGGTCTGCCTCCAACATAGCTTTCCAATCTCCTGAACTGATCCCTGCGCTTCAACCGGCTCTCAATCCTTGTAATGAATCTGCGAGCGTCCCTTGCCTCATTGGTACTCCACCTCTTAGATTTACCCAGTGCTATGTCGTCTAATCTGCTTTTGATTCCATCTCTGACGAACTTCAGGGTTTCATCACTGAACTTATGTATTTCTTCGTAGCCCATGAAGCAGTTACGACCGTTTACACTGCGGTATGTGAACCCAAATGCCGGATGTCTTATCAAGGAGTATTGAGGTAGATGTTGAAGGTTGGGGATGTCAAACATATTTGGTTTGGTGAGATTCAGCTTCTTCTGATAACTTTCCACTCCTAGTTGAAGATCTTCTACTCTTTCTCTGATGACTATTTGCCTAATGAAGATTAGGAGAGCTGTGATAAAGGCAAGCTGCATTTCTTTTGGCAAGTTGCAAAGCTTTCCTTGAACTTTGAGCAGGTACATATCTTTTATGTCGTTGAGGAGTAGTCGTGGAAAGTCTGACTCGGAAATATCGTACTCTTTTTCATCAAATCTTTTGAGTGTGATTTTGCTGAGGAAGGGGTACCCAAAGTGAGTGACAGTCGAAATGAACTGAATCGAGACTATCTTCAAATCACTTGTCACATTACCCATCGTCTGATTGAGTCTGCTGCTTCGATAATACTGTGCCCGGTTATCTGGCCAATGATGTATACCATAGAGTGCATTCCGGTCATAGTCAACAACTTTGTCGATGAATAAGGTAGAGGCTTCTTCTTCTATGGCATTGTTGAGGTATCTAGCTGCAGGGAAAAAGGCAAGTGATGTAACGTACTTCTTCTCAATCTTGCTGCCGAGTTGCAGAAATTCCAAGTCGTTGTTGAAGAAGAACTTGTAAGGGATCTTAGGTTCCTTAGGCTTCCCAATCATCGGCAGTGGTTTGGACCAGTCGGTTATGTATGGTGCGGTTTTCCTTGTGACCGGATCGACGTAAGATTCAGGATTGATCCAGTCAATATTGCTTGACATAGCTCGAGCAATATTTTCTAGATGGTACTCAAGTTCGATGGAGTTAGCAGACCGATCTTTCAGAAGATTGAACGCATCATTCTTGATTCTTCATAGCTCCTTCTTGTTCATCTTTTTCATGTGAAACTTATGCTGAATCAACTGAGCGTATTCCACTGTTCGACCATCTTGAGGTTCTTGATTGTCTGCAAGTGGCGGTTGCGAATTAATCATCTTGTCAAACCAGGAGTAATCGGCAGTTTCGTCTTGGTCCAGCCATTTGAGGACTGTTTTCGGTTTCTTGGGTTCTGTGCCTTTTGAAGAGGTGTCCTGTTTGTGCTGATGATGCTTTCGTTTCCTTTCTTTCTTCTTCTTAGATAACGGTTCTGGTACTTCATCGGGCTGAGGAATCTCGTCACCACCTGTGTATTCAAAGTGGTCATGTGCTTTGGGAGCGGAACCAGATGCCTTGGGTTATTGTGAAGATGTTGTTGTAGTTGGAGGGATGACCGGTGCTTTTGGTTGAGATGAGGGTCCTTCGGCTTGCTTTTCTTTCTTTTCCTGAGAGTTAGGATCCTGATCTTCATCATCTCTTGGACGCTTCAGTTTATCGGCCTCAGTGCTGCTGGTCTCTTTAGTCATCTTGGCTTTCAAAGCTTCCAGGACTTTGGCTTCTTCCGGTGACAATGTGAACTTGCTAGCCAATTTGTCTAAGAGCTGGGCTTCTAATTCGTCCATAGATAACCCCGGTTGTGGTAAAGTTGATTTGTCAGCTCGAAGAGTAAACGAGGTAGATCTGATCACTTTCTTGACTGCTTGTTCTGCAAAATTTGTGAGTTCATCTCGCATAGGTACCAGCAGTTCTTTCAGTCCAGCCACTAAGTGTTGTTCCATATACTGATGCGCTTGAGCAGCTAATGTGGCTTCCAAGTTTTCTTGCACATCCTTTGCTAAGAAGGTGTCAACCTTTTCTTGCAGCTCTTGGACATTAGTATTGAGCTTCGTCAGTTCAACAACTTGGCTTGCTAGTGATGTAACCTGATCTTCCAATTTGTTTTTCTTCTTGTCTTGAACTTTTCTAAATGCTTTCTTTATCAACTTGGATGCAGCAGAGGCTTTGGTGCTTGCAGGTTTCTTGATTGATTCATCACGGGTAGATTCGGATGCTGGAGGTGATGATTGTGAGGATTCAATGTTGGTGGTTACGTCTTTGTCATCTCCTCTTTGTGGTTCGGGTTGATCAACATTCTTAACTTTGGCTGCTTCCTCTTTCAATCTCTGTTCTTCAGCCAGTTTGTTAGCTTCGGCCTTAAGCTGTTGTTCTGCGGCTAGCTTGGATTCTTCTTCTTTTCTCAACTTATCTTCTGCCAGCTTAGCTGCCTCTTCAGCTTTTCTGCTTTCTTCCATACGGATCGTTTCTTCCAATTTGGCTTGAGCTAGCTCCTCAAGCCTAGCCTCTTCAGCTTCCTGCTTTGTCTTTAATTCCTCTTCTTGAGCCCTTTCTCTGAGCTCCATTTCTTCCATAGTCAGCAGATGTGGAGTCTCAGTATCCATGTGATCCTCCTCTTCCTCTTCTTCTGCTGCTGAAGCATTGTGCATTTCTACATTTGTGGGTGATACTGTGGGGGTTTTGTAGATGACCAAATCAGCATTAGTTCCTGTAGTAGGTTCAGGAATACTGCTAGATCCGCCCGCTTCATTAGTTTGAGAGAACAACGGAGGTGGAGGTTGATCAGCTTGGAATGTATCTATCTTGCTGTGGAGGAGACCCAGTTTGAGAGCTCTTTTGTTTTCTTCTTCTACTGAAAGGCCTATGTTAGAGTGAGTAGACTCTTGTTCAGCAGTCATGGGTTCCTTCAGCTTCCCTTTCCTGATCCTTTCTTCTTCCAATATTGTCTCTGCTTCAGTGAACGGTCTTTGATTTAGATCTGCTGGGTATTTAGCATTATCAGCAAATTCATCAATATCTTTCTCCCAATCTTCGAACATCAAGTCTTTATCATCAATATCTTCAAGATTAACATTCTCGTTGATATTGGCATAGGCTTCCCTGTAAACTGGACCTTTGTCGGATTCGGTTTCAGAGTCAAACGGTTTTGGAGAAGTTGGTGGTGAGGGGAACCACCCAGGTTCAGGAATGGATGCAGGTTTCTTGACAGGAGTTCTTCGCTTGAGTGTACCCTTCTTCTTTTGTTTAGACTTGGTAGAGCTGCCGAAGCTCTCAAACTTGCTACCTTTCTTTCCCTTCTTCTGCATGAACGATGGTAGAACAACTTCGTCCAAGAAACCAACTTTGTCTTCATCGAGAGCTTGAAGGTAGTACTTGTAGTTCTTGCAAAGCTTCACTTTGGCATTCAAGAGACAACCAGGAAATTTCTTTCCTTGTTTACGAGTGCTGGTGTCAAGTCTCTTGATAATTCTGAGAGTTTCCTCATTTCTGAAAGTGTGCTTGGCTTCATTATCAAGTCTTTGTGGAATATCGTCATACTCACGAAGGAAGCTTTCGATGAGTAATTTGGTGAAACGAACAAATGGAATGTTGTTGGTCTTGTGTTGAATGTGCCACACAAGGTCTTCCCAGATAATGCTGGCATAATCTACTTTCTTGACGTTTGCCACGGCCCAGAAGAGTTTGAGGTGTTGGAGCTTGGGGTGTTCATGGCCAGTGTCTCTGCCAGATAAGGACTTGGCAATCAGAATGTACAAGGTTCTCCATGGTTGTGGAAGAAATCTAATGTTGACCCTAGAGTGTCTTGTTACTACTTCTTCTGATTCATCGTAGCCAATATCCCATAACCACTCTATCAGCTCTTCCTCGGTAGGTACTTGATCTTATTCTTCATCTGGGCCAAGTTCGGGTAACCCAAGAACATTCCTAAGTGTATCTATGTCCATAGTAACCTGTCTGTTATGAAGCATGCAAGTGAAGGATGCTTCCCCAAGGTCTAGCTGAAGTGTATGCCAAAATTGGTGTATGTAGAAGCAGGCCACTGATGTTGACTTAGTGAACAAGAGCTTGTTGGGGTGATTATCTTTTATGCGTAAACATTGTCTTATCCAAGACCATGTTTTTCATACGTGTCGAATCTTACGCGTAAGATTCAATCTTACGCGTAGGATGAACACCTTATGCGTAGAAACGTCCATTTTCAGAAAAATCACCTTTGAAAATTGAGTTGTGTGATTCCTGAAAGTGTAAAAACACAACCACTAATCAATATCTACTTAATGTACATTCCAACACACAATTTTACGCGTAATCATGCCATTAACCAAACTAACGCGTAGGATAGTATGAACACTAAATCACAAACATATTCAAACATGATTCTGGGTTGTAATTAACTTAGGGCATGTGATTCTATCATGCTAAGGAACCTGTGGTCCAACTTATAACAACAATCATCCATGGAATCACACGATCAAAGCTGCTAGTGTATGCGAACCCTAAATCCACGATTCATGAATAATACTTGTAATTGAAGCAATTAAACCACATGAACGAGTTCCTAGGTAAATATAAACACAATCCCCATCAACAATTTCAATCCTAACTCTCAAAATCAAGAACCCCTAAAATTACGTATGAACCCTAATTTCTAAATTGATCAATTAGAGATTCTAGGTGAGATTAGAGATTATATACATGTTTATAATCATCCAAGGATCAAAACCCCACAAACAAATTTAACCATAAACATCTCAATTTATGGGTCCAATTTTTACGCAAACCCTAAAGCTAAGTTGATCGATTAATGACAAACTAGCCATTGGATTAAGATGAAATTAAAAACCGATGTTAAGAATCATGATCAAAACATGTTATAACTTACAGATTTGAGAAAAAATGGATGGATTTGCTATTTGATTGTGGTTCGTTGATGATGGTTGGTAAAAAGGAGTAAATGCTTTGCAGGTATAGTAAATGAGGTGGGTCAAATGAGTTTTGACCAAGGTTAATGCAAGTTTCATATTTTGACACAATTGGCCCTTTAACCTTATGTAACATCCAAACCTAATGCCCATATTAACTCTCATTTTAACTTATGTAAACTACACCATTTCTATGACAGGAACAACTTGTAGAATTTTACTCCCCCTCGACCTTAGACCGTAGTCTTAAAAAAACTTGAAATTTATTATAATGGTTAAGGTGAGTATCCCGAAACACTTTTAGAAGCATCACTTTTGATAAAAAAACGAAATATTTTTGGTAAAATGCAAGTATAAGGTAAATATTTGGAGAAAAAATTTAAGAAAATACTTTTCCTCCCCCTCAATACTTGTTTTTAATAATTAAAGACATTTTACAAAAATTAGTGTTGAAAAGAGTGGAATATACTTGCATTTTTTTTTTAATTTTTTTTTGCAAGTAAAGACCAAAAATCTTTTTGTGTTTTTGTTGGTTTTATATTTTTGTATTTTGTTTTTGAAAAGATATATACAAAGATAGTTTTGATGTTTGACGATCAATTGTGTTTTAAAAACTTTTCCAGATCATCTGGAGTCAAACATCGCATACCAATTTGGTGAACTAGACTAGCAAACCTTGATGGTGCTAAGGATTTGGTAAGTAAGTCCGCCAATTGGTACTCAGTCCCAACAAAATACAGTTCAACGGTACCCTTTTCAACATGCTCTTTGATGAAGTGATATCGGAGATCGATGTGTTTGGATTTGCAGTGATGAACTGTGTTGCAGGAAATTGCAATGGCACTTTTAGAATCACAGTAGATTGGAATCTTGTTGAATAGGTAGCCATAATCCTTAAGTTGTTATCTCATCCAGATGACTTGAGCACAACATGCAGACATAGCTACATATTCAGATTCTGTTGACGACAGTGATGTGCAGTCTTGCTTCTTTGATTGCCATGACACAAGTTTATCTCCGAGAAACTGTAATCCACCAGATGTACTTTTGCGTGTGTCTAAACATCCAGCATGGTCAGCATCTGAAAAAGCAATTAGTTCTAAACCAGAATCCTTCGGATACCAGATTCCCAAGTTAATGGTCCCCTTTATGTATCGAAGGATTCTTTTGACCTCACTGAGGTGTTTTTCAGTTGGTTTAGACTGATAGCGAGAGCACATGTAGACAACAAATACTATATCAGGTCTACTAGCTGTGAGATACATGAGTGACCCAATCATACTGCGGTATTTGGTAGGGTTGATGAGTGCTCAAACACTCATCATTTTTGGTCAAATCTGAACTGCAAAACATACAAAAACACTCAGAAATGCATCAAAATACCAAAAATATTTCAAAATTGTGTTTTATATGTTTTAGATGCAAAATGAGCAAAAACAAATGAAAAACATACAAAGTTTGCAAAATTGGCAGTTTCAGTGCCCCAACTTTCATAAAATGTCAAAACTAGTCCCTGGTTATTCAAAATATGAAAAATTATCACCAAAGGTCCTTTTTAAATCATAAGTGGTCATATTTAGTCCTTTGGTGAAAAATCTCAAAAGTTTTAGAAATTTACAAGTTTAGTCCCTGGAGTTTCAATTTTGGCAAATTTAGTCCCTGGTGTAATATTTTGGATGAAAAAAGTTAACATTGGTCCTGGGAATTCATAAGTTGCCAAGTTTAGTCCCTGGGTGAATGTTTTGAAAAAAATACAAGTTTAACCCCTCAAATTTATAAATTGGCAAAAATGGTCCTCGGGTGTTAAAATTGGAAGAAATTACATTAAGGGTCCTTATGGAATTACAAGTTGGCAAAGTTGGTACCTTGGATATGTTTCAGAAACTTGGCAGAATAGACCCCTCAACTTTTCATAAGTACATGAATGGTCCTTGTTATTTCTAAACCTTAATAAACAAAACCAAAACCAAATAAAACCAAATCCCACCCTTTGTTTACTAACCTGACCCAACACCCTCACTCCTTATAACTCCCAGTCCACTACCTTTGGCCCAACCCACTCCAAAAACCCACCTCCACAAACAATAATACTCCTCCCGTTTTTATTTATTTATTTCTACCCAGGGTTTGACCCCTTTTTGACCATCACCCCCAAACACACACACGTGAGCCTTTCCCCCCCCCCCCCCCCTCTGCCAAAACCTGCAACACCCCACACCAACACCATCATTATTGCTACTCCTCCACTCAACCCTACTCACCTTTCCACCACTTAAATCCAAACACCTTGCCCCCTTCCAAAGAGCTAACTGCCAAATTGGAGTATACCATCTTTTCCCGCCAAAAAGGCACCAACGGCCAAGATCATATTAGATAACATCAAGGGATGGGATTGAAGCTCAGGGAACAAGACAAAAAGAAGAACCCTAATTTTTAGTATAAATAGAATATTTTGTAGCCATTTTTTTGGCATTAGGATTTTAAATTAGGTTAGCATTAGTGTAACTTAGGGTAGAAGTAGTGGTAGTTGAATTTTAAATATTGTTATCTGCTAATCTCAGTTTGTGTACTCTTAAAATTCAATAAAAGTTTAAACCTTTGTTTTATCATTGTAGCATCTGTTTGTTTGATATTGCTTCTTTAATTTACTTATTACCTCTTCTTATTTGTGCTTCAACCAGTTTCTTTTGGCTTATTCAAACTATTACATGCCAGGTATGCTTGTGTTGAGGGTAGGAGTTGATAGTTTAAGTTTATGGATGAAATCTGTCACCACTTAAAGGGGTGTTTGGCACAGGGGTGTGTTCTGTGTTCTTGTGGTTATTTTGTTAGTGTTTTGGCATAGTTAGATTGCATTAGGTCCTATTAGGTTTATAGAGTCATAAAAACTAGTGGTATTTCAGTTAAAAGTCATAATATCAATTAATCTCACCTCATGAACTCACTGTTGAGATTTTTGGCATTTTAGTCATCCATTCTTGTTAAATAGTTGTTGTCCTTGCTTAATTTAGTTTCATTTAGTCTTAAAACAACTTAATCAATCTACTAGAAGTAATCCAAACTCACAAAAGTCAACCTAGTAGTGTAATTTCAAAAGTCAAATTTTCAGAAAAAAAAGTTTTTGAATAAACTTTGGAATTTTCTCTAGGTCTTATTATTGAGTTTTATGGTTTGTGCTTTTAGGATAATGTTATTTGGCTGCTTGTCTTCATTAGCATATTTTTAGTTATTTTTATTAATCTAGTTTTAGTGCTTAATTTATTGTTTATTTGAACCTATTTTCTGAACAGTTCCCCTGCTCACTACTTTTGCCCACTTCTCATAAGCTTGCATTTTGTTCTCTTTTGCATCCTAGCTTAATATCTTTGTTGTTTTTGTAAGCTTGTTGTATCATCTTGTTGTGCATATGCTTATTTGCTCATATTGTGCTTATTTAGTAGCTTATTGATAGCCTGCTTTATGCATACACTGTCTTGTGTGTCTGACTCATCAGTGCATACAAGCTCAATTCACAAGCTCTTTGTGAGCTTTTCAGTAGGTCATAGTGTGAGTACTTGGGTTCTTTGAGAAGCCACTGACCCTAGTTGTTGAATCCTAGCTTCCCTTGGGACCCAAAGCTTATTTCCCAAGCTTATTTGAGGCCTGCAGTAGCCTGTGTGGCCTGTTGGATTAAGCAGTATATGGGTTTGCTCACTGTTGTCTTTTAAGCTTTTCTTAGTGTAGTATTCTTGTTGTTTTGGCTTATTCTAAATCTCACTTAGCATTTCCCTAGATTATTTATCCCTGTATCAGCTTGTAATAGCTTGTGCTTAGGCTTGATTTAACCTTGGAACTGCTTGTCTGCCTTGCACCATGCCCAACTCCCTCAGTTCATAAGCTCTTTGCCAGCTTGTTTGTGGACCTCTAGGACTGACCCCTAGCTTATTCAGAAGCCCTCCTAGTAGGCTTTCAAGTTCAAGACTCACCTTGGTCCCTGGGTCACCCAGGTGGGCCCCACCAAGGGCTGCAAATGGCCTGTCAAGGCCTATTGGTCTGTGGGTATTTGGTTTAGCTTATAAGCTTATTTAAGCTTATTCCAGTACTTTTCTTACTTATTTTAGTTTATTCCTAATGTGCTTAAGTTGTATGTAGCATAGTTTGTCCTTGGTTCTCAAGCTTGTAGCTCATTCATAGCTTTCATAGTCTAAAATCCATTTTAGCTCATAAGCTCAGCTGATAAGCTCTTAAGCTCCCACTGAGCATATTTCAAAGATCCAAAAAGTCCATCTTTACAAAAGTTGCTCATTATTAGTTGTTTAAGTAGTTTGTAAAAGAAAAATCCAAAGAAAACCAAATTTAATTTTTAATGATAGCTTCCATTTAATATAATTTAGCTTTTTAATTTTGCTTTTTAAATTTTTGTCAAGTACTTATATGTTTTTATATTTTTATTAAATTCCTAGTATATTAAAGTAACTGTAGGAATATTTTCAGATTTTTATCTTTTCATTTAGTATTTATTATAATTAATATTAGTTTAATAATAATTAAGTAATATTAGTGAATTAAATAGGTTTATTAATTTTTATTTAACAACAGTACTTTTTTATATTTTTCCTAGGTTTTATATATCATTAAATAATTTTAGGAAATTTTTCATAATTTTCACTATTCATTTTCTATTTTTCTTAATTTTAGTTAATTAATAAATAGTAGTTAATTAATAATAAATAGAGAAAAAGTAGGAAAAATATATTTTTAGTTTTAAAATTACTTTTATATTATTTTAGAATTTTTAGAATTAAATTTTCATTTTTCTAGCTTAATTTCATAATTAGTGTAATTTAAATATTATTAATTAGTAATTAATTAGTAATTAATTAATAGTAATTAATTAAATAGTGTAAAAATTATTTTTCTTTTTCTAAAAATTTTCTTTTATCATTCGGATTGTAAAAATGTAATTTTCATATCCGTAGGTATTTTATTTCACTAAAACTCGCGTTTTATTTCGTACGCTAACGTAACTTTAATTCATACGAACGCGTTTTTAGACTTAGCTCACGTTTTTAGGTTAACTGATCATCAGTAAATGTTAACATAGTATTTCTAAGTTATTTTCATTCCTCATCTCGTAGTTTAATCACATCACTCACTCAAACCCTTATTCCTGTCCAAATTCACCCGATCACAAACCTGTTTATTAACCATCCACACCTCGTCGGGACATAACGACCCGGGGAAGCCACTATACTTCCACGGAGATTGATTCTAGGCAGTTTGACCTTGTTGACCATCACCTGGTCAGTTTAGGTTGACCGTTTGGAGCCAATCAATTTTTGGTGCCGCTGCCGGGGAGGTTGTGCGCGTTTATCTAAACGGTTTTTCTGATTAGTGACCTTGGAATTCGTTCCATTGTATATTTATCCATCCTTTGTTCATATTTACTTATTATCAAAACAAAACCGTTCACGAAAACTTTTTAAACTCAGTTTTCAACGAACACAAAAAAACACAAAAACATTTTCTTTATCATTTGTACAAAATGTTTATCCAAAAACCCAAAAATATTTACCTTTACCCTCTCACATCTTTGATTCTTCATTCCTTACCCTCTGTAAACCTTTGATTCTTGCCTATGTCGTATCCACACCAATTTGGTTGCCAATGGTGTGGTGGTCCTCATAATGGTGGGAATTGTCCCGGTTGTAGCATGGTAGAGTCAGGAGATGGGTCTGTCTATAACCAAGCTCCCTATCCTTACCATGATACATTTGAGTCATCCTACCAGCCACCACATCATGAGATACTGACATATCTGTGTGAGTTTTGTGGTGGTCCTCATCAAGGATTTGAGTGCCAAACCGGAAACACGTTTGTCTATGAACAGTTTTCCGGTGATGCTCAGAACTTTGGTTATGACCAATACCCATATGATTCACCAGTCCATACTCAACAGTTTTACTGTTGTGATTAGTGTGGAGGTCCACACTTCAGCTCAGATTGTCAAACGGGGAATCCATATCCTTGTGACAATTTTGACACACCTTATTACGACCAACCTCCACAATACGATATGAATCAAGCACTTCTTCCAGAAATGCAAAATATGATGAAAATCGTTGATGAGCTTAAGGGTTTAGTTAAAGACTTTGCCCAAAGACATACTCATCAAAAATCCATGGAAGAATTGCTGGCTGAAGAGCAGGCTGCTAGAATAAATTCCCAAGATGCATATGAAAAATCTGTGAGGGAATCCATTGCAAAAGAAAAAGCAGCCAGAGCTAGCTCTCAGTTCCGTTTTATTCCAGATGACAGTGATGATGAGGATACACTTGATATCCTTGAATTTTATAAAACCTCATCAAGTTCATCAGTTGATATCCCAGCAGTTGAGATTCCATCTCAAACAACTGCTATCACACCCGAAGTTCACACTCACTCTCTGATCATGGGGGATGAGCATCTTAGCACTGTTCCTAATAAGGAATCGGACGAATTAATAAAGTCTAGTGTTGAGATCCTTGTCCCAATCCCGAGAGAGTCACAGGGAACTTTGGATGATGTATGTGATATTCCTTCATCTATTGAGTGTCCTAAAGATCAATTTGAGACTTTCTCAGATTTTAGCGATAATTGTACATCTTATGGAGACATCGAGTATGTTGAGGCGTCAGTTCCACATTCTGATGCTGATCATCTTCTTGAGGAGTTCGCTGATGAACTTGCTCACATCGATCCACTTTCATTGGAAAGTGATGATGGTCTCCTCGATTTCCAAGCCGATCTGGGAGAAATTGCAAGTCTCCTATATCATGATCCGTCACTCACTTCTTATCCCAACAATCCAATAGAGAATAATAATCTCTTTGTTCCCGAAACATTCAACACCACTCTCACCAATCCTCTATTTGAATTCGAATCTGAATTCACTATGATTTCTAACAATCCAATCTTTGACGAGGATTGTGATGAGTCCGCAATGGAACATGAGTTCACAAATTCACATCTTGTGAATGATTCTCTTCATGAGGAGTTCTCCGGTGAACTCACTCATCATGTCATGACTCCTCCGGAGTTTGATATCCCAGGAGGAGATGCACTCAATCATGAGAATTTGCAAATTCCCACCCACCCTCCCGGGTTGTTTACGAGCTTACCCTTTGAAATCCAAACTCAGGCTACGGAGCCTGCTCTCGAGGAAGATGATCAAATCATGATTTTCATCATGGTTTTCTTCATTTTCTTCACCTATAAGGTGACTTCTTCTCTTCTTCACTCCTTCGGGAATGAGGATACTATATTTGATCCCGGCATTTTCAATTACCATTATCTTGAGCCAGGTACTTATCTCATCGGTGTGGAACTTTTACGTGCTTCAAATGTTTGTCCAAACATCTTGAATGAAAGTCCGATTGAGATTGTTTCTTCCACATCATGCTTCCCCAAGGACAAATGAATTCGGGGTCGAGTCAAGCTAGCGACTCGGTAAACAAAAACAGTAGCATGCTTATAGGGTTTTCACCCTAAGTATGGGGGGGTCCCCCATGCTATGGTTACAAATGAAGTGAAAATACAAAATGGTGTTTTCCACGCTTAGCTTGTAATGTTGCCCTTTTACGTTCAAAGAGTCGGCATAATCACCAGAACTTTGAATATTGAGGACAATATTCATGCTAAGTGTGTGTGGGGGGGGGGGGGGGGGTATTCGCTATTCTAGCGAATTTTATCACATTTTACTATATAATACCCCCGTTTTAGCCAAAATTCTAAAAAATTTTAAAATTTTTCACTGGTGCTTCAAAATTTTTGTGGTAATCAGTCCGCCTTGTCTAACCGACAAAAGGGATTGGCTAGTCCAGAAGCAAACGGCTTCTGGTAAAGACGAATCAAATCCGTTGACAGCTGGTGGTTTGCTCAAAATCACACGGTTATCAGGTGTGCCACAGTTCTTACACCTGGCTACTCCAGAAGTGATGGCTTTTGGTAAAGAGTTTAAAATCCATCAAGTTTTCAAAACAGTTATTGCTAGGGACTAGCAATAGTTTAGTGTGGGGGATTGATGAGTGCTCAAACACTCATCATTTTTGGTCAAATCTGAACTGCAAAACATACAAAAACACTCAGAAATGCATCAAAATACCAAAAATATTTCAAAATTGTGTTTTATATGTTTTAGATGCAAAATGAGCAAAAACAAATGAAAAACGTACAAAGTTTGCAAAATTAGCAGTTTCAGTGCCCCAACTTTCATAAAACGTCAAAACTAGTCCTTGGTTATTCAAAATATGAAAAATTATCACCAAAGGTCCTTTTTAAATCATAAGTGGTCATATTTAGTCCTTTGGTGAAAAATCTCAAAAGTTTTGGAAATTTACAAGTTTAGTCCCTGGAGTTTCAATTTTGGCAAATTTAGTCCCTGGTGTAATATTTTGGATGAAAAAAGTAAACATTGGTCCTGGGAATTCATAAGTTGCCAAGTTTAGTCCCTGGGTGAATGTTTTGAAAAAATACAAGTTTAACCCCTCAAATTTATAAATTGGCAAAAATGGTCCTCGGGTGTTAAAATTGGAAGAAATTACATTAAGGGTCCTTATGGAATTACAAGTTGGCAAAGTTGGTACCTTGGATATGTTTCAGAAACTTGGCAGAATAGACCCCTCAACTTTTCAGAAGTACATGAATGGTCCTTGTTATTTCTAAACCTTAATAAACAAAACCAAAACCAAATAAAACCAAATCCCACCCTTTGTTTACTAACCTGACCCAACACCCTCACTCCTTATAACTCCCAGTCCACTACCTTTGGCCCAACCCACTCCAAAAACCCACCTCCACAAACAATAATACTCCTCCCGTTTTTTTTATTTATTTCTACCCAGGGTTTGACCCCTTTTTGACCATCACCCCCAAACACACACACACGTGAGCCTTCCCCCCCCCCCCCTCTGCCAAAACCTGCAACACCCCACACCAACACCATCATTATTGCTACTCCTCCACTCAACCCTACTCACCTTTCCACCACTTAAATCCAAACCCCTTGCCCCCTTCCAAAGAGCTAACTGCCAAATTGGAGTATACCATCTTTTCCCGCCAAAAAGGCACCAACGGCCAAGATCATATTAGATAACATCAAGGGATGGGATTGAAGCTTAGGGAACAAGACAAAAAGAAGAACCCTAATTTTTAGTATAAATAGAATATTTTGTAGCCATTTTTTTGGCATTAGGATTTTAAATTAGGTTAGCATTAGTGTAACTTAGGGTAGAAGTAGTGGTAGTTGAATTTTAAATATTGTTATCTGCTAATCTCAGTTTGTGTACTCTTAAAATTCAATAAAAGTTTAAACCTTTGTTTTATCATTGTAGCATCTGTTTGTTTGATATTGCTTCTTTAATTGACTTATTACCTCTTCTTATTTGTGCTTCAATCTATTTCTTTTGGCTTATTCAAACTATTACATGCCAGGTATGCTTGTGTTGAGGGTAGGAGTTGATAGTTTAAGTTTATGGATGAAATCTGTCACCACTTAAAGGGGTGTTTGGCACAGGGGTGTGTTCTGTGTTCTTGTGGTTATTTTGTTAGTGTTTTGGCATAGTTAGATTGCATTAGGTCCTATTAGGTTTATAAAGTCATAAAAACTAGTGGTATTTCAGTTAAAAGTCAGAATATCAATTAATCTCACCTCATGAACACTCTTTTGAGATTTTTGGCATTTTAGACATCCATTCTTGTTAAATAGTTGTTGTCCTTGCTTAATTTAGTTTCATTTAGTCTTAAAACAACTTAATCAATCTACTAGAAGTAATCCAAACTCACAAAAGTCAGCCTAGTAGTGTAATTTCAAAAGTCAAATTTTCAGAAAAAAAAGTTTTTGAATAAACTTTGGAATTTTCTCTAGGTCTTATTATTGAGTTTTATGGTTTGTGCTTTTAGGATAATGTTATTTGGCTGCTTGTCTTCATTAGCATATTTTTATTAATCTAGTTTTAGTGCTTAATTTGTTGTTTATTTGAACCTATTTTCTGAACAGTTCCCCTGCTCACTACTTTTGCCCACTTCTCATAAGCTTGCATTTTGTTCTCTTTTGCATCCTAGTTTAATATCTTTGTTGTTTTTGTAAGCTTGTTGTATCATCTTGTTGTGCATATGCTTATTTGCTCATATTGTGCTTATTTAGTAGCTTATTGATAGCCTGCTTTATGCATACACTGTCTTGTGTGTCTGACTCATCAGTGCATACAAGCTCAATTCACAAGCTCTTTGTGAGCTTTTCAGTAGGTCATAGTGTGAGTACTTGGGTTCTTTGAGAAGCCACTGACCCTAGTTGTTGAATCCAAGCTTCCCTTGGGACCCAAAGCTTATTTCCCAAGCTTATTTGAGGCCTGCAGTAGCCTGTGTGGCCTGTTGGATTAAGCAGTATATGGGTTTGCTCACTGTTGTCTTTTAAGCTTTTCTTAGTGTAGTATTCTTGTTGTTTTGGCTTATTTTAAATCTCACTTAGCATTTCCCTAGATTATTTATCCCTGTATCAGCTTGTAATAGCTTGTGCTTAGGCTTGATTTAACCTTGGAACTGCTTGTCTGCCTTGCACCATGCCCAACTCCCTCAGTTCATAAGCTCTTTGCCAGCTTGTTTGTGGACCTCTAGGACTGACCCCTAGCTTATTCAGAAGCCCTCCTAGTAGGCTTTCAAGTTCAAGACTCACCTTGGTCCCTGGGTCACCAAGGTGGGCCCCACCAAGGGCTGCAAATGGCCTGTCAAGGCCTGTTGGTCTGTGGGTATTTGGTTTAGCTTATAAGCTTATTTAAGCTTATTCCAGTACTTTTCTTACTTACTTTAGTTTATTCCTAATGTGCTTAAGTTGTATGTAGCATAGTTTGTCCTTGGTTCTCAAGCTTGTAGCTCATTCATAGCTTTCATAGTCTAAAATCCATTTTAGCTCATAAGCTTAGCTGATAAGCTCTTAAGGTCCCACTGAGCTTATTTCAAAGATCCAAAAAGTCCATCTTTACAAAAGTTGCTCATTATTAGTTGTTTAAGTAGTTTGTAAAAGAAAAATCCAAAGAAAACCAAATTTAATTTTTAGTGATAGCTTCCATTTAACATAATTTAGCTTTTTAATTTTTCTTTTTAAATTTTTGTCAAGTACTTATATGTTTTTATATTTTTATTAAATTCCTAGTATATTAAAGTAACTGTAGGAATATTTTCAGATTTTTATCTTTTCATTTAGTATTTATTATAATTAATATTAGTTTAATAATAATTAAGTAATATTAGTGAATTAAATAGGTTTATTAATTTTTATTTAACAACAGTACTTTTTTATATTTTTCCTAGGTTTTATATATCATTAAATAATTTTAGGAAACTTTTCATAATTTTCACTATTCATTTTCTATTTTTCTTAATTTTAATTAATTAATAAATAGTAGTTAATTAATAATAAATAGAGAAAAAGTAGGAAAAATATATTTTTAGTTTTAAAATTACTTTTATATTATTTTAGAATTTTTAGAATTAAATTTTCATTTTTCTAGCTTAATTTCATAATTAGTGTAATTTAAATATTATTAATTAGTAATTAATTAATAGTAATTAATTAATAGTAATTAATTAAATAGTGTAAAAATTATTTTTCTTTTTCTAAAAATTTTCTTTTATCATTCGGATTGTAAAAATGTAATTTTCATATCCGTAGGTATTTTATTTCACTAAAACTCGCGTTTTATTTCGTACGCTAACGTAAGTTTAATTCATACGAACGTGTTTTTAGACTTAGCTCACGTTTTTAGGTTAACTGATCATCAGTAAATGTTAACATAGTATTTCTAAGTTATTTTCATTCCTCATCTCATAGTTTAATCACATCACTCACTCAAACCCTTATTCCTGTCCAAATTCACCCGATCACAAACCCGTTTATTAACCATCCACACCTCGTCGGGACATAACGACCCGGGGAAGCCACTATACTTCCACGGAGATTGATTCTAGGCAGTTTGACCTTGTTGACCATCACCTGGTCAGTTTAGGTTGACCGTTTGGAGCCAATCATGGGTCAACGGGAGTCCCATGTAAGTCAGCATCTAGTTTTGTGGTATAGCCCATTGGTGTATTATACGTATCACAAGTCATCATTCCATGTTTCTTTTAAATTTCTAGAGCATATTTGGACTGATTTATAAAAATTCCATGGGGTGATTGATGAACTTGTAGTCCTAGAAAGAACGAAAGTTCACCCATCATGGACATTTCAAAATTATCTTTCATTAATTTTGCAAAATCATTAGAGTAACTTCTTTTTGTTGAGGCAAAAATAATGTCAACGACATATATTTGAACAACAAGTAAGTCCTCCCCGTAGGTTTTTGTAAATAGTGTTGGATCCACCGAACCTTTAGAAAATTTATTGGCCAGCAAGAAAGTGGACAGTTTGTCATACCACGCCCGTGGGGCTTGCTTAAGTCCGTAGAGTGCCTTTTTGAGTCGGTAAACGTGGTTAGGACGCTCAGGATCAATGAAGCCGTCTGGTTGACTTACATAAACTTCTTCACGGAGTTCTCCATTAAGAAATGCTGTTTTCACATCCATTTGGTAAACAATCATGTTCTTGTGAGCAGCGTAGGCCAAAAAGATCCGAACAGCTTCATGTCTAGCCACTGGAGCAAAGGATTCTGCAAAGTCAAGTCCTTCTAGTTGGGAGTATCCTTTCGCAACCAGGCGTGATTTGTTCCGTATGACAGTTCCTTCAGCATCTAGCTTATTCTTCCAGATCCATTTTAACCCGATGACAAAGACTCCGTCAGGTCTTTCAACTAATTCCCAGACTTCTAATCTTATGAACTACTGAAATTCCTCTTGCATAGATTCAATCCAGTTGTCATAAGTCATTGCTTCTTTACTGTTCTTAGGTTCTTCATGACAAACTGTGAGTGCATAGATACAAGTTTCTCCATCAGTGTAAAGTCGTTGTCTTGTCATAACAGGTGCATCTGGATGGCCAATAATATGAACTAGTGGATGGTCTCGAGTCCATTTGTGTGTTGAAGGGTGTAGTTGATAAGTATCTCGCATGTTAGCAGGATCCAAATTGCGTGTAGACGACTCAGCTATATCAGGAAAGGTGGGAGCCGGTGCAAACGGGTTAAAGAACGCATCAGGATCATGCTCTGCGGGTTGTGGAACTGATTGTGGTGTAGGATCTTCAGCTGATTGGCGGGAGTTAGAAACAGTTTGTTCTGCTGTAAATGGTGATTCAATTGGAGGACCGTCTTTCTCAACAGTTGTTGTTGTTTGTTGAGGTGAGTCTGGTACTGGAATGTTATCAGGTTGAG
Organism: Artemisia argyi; assembly: GCA_030686995.1. Lineage (NCBI taxonomy): Eukaryota > Viridiplantae > Streptophyta > Magnoliopsida > Asterales > Asteraceae > Artemisia > Artemisia argyi. Next base: position 105,170,382 of record CM060676.1, read on the forward strand.
CAGCGGAATTAGGTGAGACCTCAGTAGAACGGTATTCAATAGTATCATCAAACAGTGGAGCAAACAAGGTTTTCAATTCTTTGCGGTTGAGTGGCAATGGTTCAGCCGAAGAGTCCAGAGAGTTAAGACGGTTGAATTCGGGTCCTAAGCTGTATTGCTCAGAAGCCATATGTGTGAGTTCATCAAAATTAGCGTGAATGGTTTCTTGAATTTCTCTTGTTCGACGATTCCATATCCGAAAACCTTTAGAATTTTCACAGTATCCAACGAACACTCCGATGTCAGCCTTTGCTTTAAGTTTACCTAAATCATCACGATCATTTTTCGGATAACAAAGTGCTCCAACTACATGAAAGTAATCGATGTTCGGTTTTCTTTTGTGAACAATTTGATAAGGTGTTTTGCGATGGCGTTTTGTTATCATGCAACGGTTTTGAGTATAACATGCGGTTGAAACAGCTTCCGCCCATAAGTAATCTGGTAATTGAGCATTAATCAACATAGTTCTAGCAGCTTCCACTAACGTCCTGTTGCGTCTTTCAACAACTCCATTCTGTTCTGGGCTTCTAGGAATAGATGTTTGATGTTCAATTCCCACTTTCTCGAAATATGACCGAAGTGTCTGATTCTTAAATTCAGTTCCATTGTCAGTTCTGACTATTCATACCGTATTGCGTAACTGAACTTGAATTTTAGTGAGAAAGGTGATGATCATTGAAGGAGCTTGATCTTTACTTCGTAAAAAATAAACCCAAGTCCATCTGGAGTAATCATCCACAATTACAAGAATGTAGCGTTTACCGTTGATACTTTGAACACGCATCGGTCCACACAAATCCATATGTAGCAATTGTAAAACATGATTCGTACTGTGCTCAGGTTTTGAAGGAAAATGAGCCCGAGTACTTTTTCCTTGTTCACAGGCTGAACATAAGTGATCTTTGGCAAAACGGAATCTTGGAAATCCATCAACAAGTTTGTGACGAGCAAGTTCAGTCATAGTTTTGAAAATCAAGTGCGAAAGACATTTGTGCCATAACCAAGATTTAGTCGATTCTGCTTTGGAGAGAAGACATATCGGAGATGTAGCAATCATATCTGACATCGATATTGTATAAAGATTAGAACCACGTGAGCCAGACATTAGATCGTTTCCTTGTAAGTCACGAACGAAACAAGTTTTCTCACGAAATGCAACTTCTAGATCCCCATCACAAAATTGACCAACAGAGAAAAGGTTGTGTCCAAGACCTTCCACATAGTAAACTCGACTGATTTCAATGTTCCCACTGATATAGTCACCATATCCCATGATTAAAGCGTAATGATCATTCCCGAATCTGACAGTGCCAATGAACTTTGAGACAAAGTTGTGTAACAGTTTGAGATTGCCTGTCATATGTCGGGTGCATCCGCTATCAACAATCCAGAGAAAAATCTGTACCACCTGCATCAGAAGAAGAAGACACGGATGGAACAGAAGTAAGGGTGGAACCCAAAGAAAGTGCGGGTTCCTGTTGGTTAGAAACACATGTATTCAACAATTTAGGAATCCATTTAAAGTCTGGTTTGTGTTGTAACCAACGTTGCCAATTCCAACTAGTTCTTGCTTTCTTAATGGTGAATTCGCTAGTAGTTGGCTTATTCCTATATTTGTTCTCGGCACTTATGGGGGTAACTTCAACTTCATTAGAAACCATAGAAGGCGGCTTTCCTAAGTTAGACTTAGAGGCAGTAGTGGGCCTAGGAGGAATGCGTGTCCTACGTTTCTTATGACGATTCAGAAGAGAATTAGCTATACATTTTGTATGATCACCAGATGATACGCTTTTACGACAAAACACACAAGATGCATTAATATTCAAAACATTCAAAGGTTCATCATTCGTTACATTTAGATTTTGATTACAATTTGCCAGATTAGAATCTAAATCTGATGCAACATGAGTTTTATTCAAATTCCTAAGTTGATCTTCTACTTCTTAAGCTTCTAGTGATCCTCTTTTACGTTGCCAGAGCCTATTCTTCTTTTTACTTTTTCGCTTGGGTCTGCTAACGCTATTAGTGGAGACTAGTCCTGTAGAAGTGGAGTTATCAACATTAGTATTTTGAACAACATTTCCTTTAGCAGTTTTGTCTAATTGATACAATCCTGGTGCTATCACCGTGGTGTCAACAAACTTTCCTTTTTGGAGTATCTTGATTTTCTCTTTCAAATCAATGATGATGTGATTCTTATCCTGGATATTTGACTCAAGTAAACCATTGCAATATTTGATGTCTTCGTGGTTTTGTTGATATGCAACGTTTTCAATTTTTAAATCCGCAATTTCTTTCTCGTATTTGAGACACATACTTTTGAAAGACTCATTGTTTTTGCAAAGCTGACAAGAGTTTGAATTATTTTAACTTTGAAGTTTCAATTCCGTTTCAAGACTTTGAGCTTGACACCATTCAAGCCTTTGTTTGAGTTGACAAATTTCTTTAGAAAATTGTTTTGTCACATCATCATTTTGTATTCTCAGCTTATCATTATCATGTTTAAGTGTCTCGATTTCCACATTCAACAAGTTATTATCAACACAAAGATCATCCATAAGCATAGAAGTACCAGATTTATAGAGATCATTTATGATAACAGACAAAATATCAGCATTGAGAACTTGTTCCAAGAGTCGATCAGCATCATTCTTTAAAATTCTATTTCTTTGCTTTTGAACCAAAATCTCATTTTCAGTAGAGTTGAAAACGTTTATCATATTTTTGACCTCGTTTTGAAGTTCCTGATCCCAACGTGTAGCACAAAGACGAAGGTGTTTGACAATTGGCAACATTTGTTTTTGAAAAATATCTCTCTTTTCTCGCTCGTAAGCGGATTGAAAAGTTTCAATTTTTATTTCAGAATTACGTTCAATTGTTTCCTCCAAAATTTCGATGTCTTCCATAAAAGTTTTGAAATAATTTAAGACACGACAACTTTTCGGAAAAGGTGTAAGTTCACCGGATGACGGTAAAGGACCATTTATTTGTGCTACAGTTTGGACGGGGACCGCATTAGAGGATGAAACATATGACTCAGTGACATACCATGATTTCTCAGGTAATTCCTTTTGAGGAACAAAAGATTTAGAAATATGAGGAGCTTGTGAATAATCATATGGTGTCCAATATTGAACATAACTCATTTTAGATCGACTCTCTTCTTCAAGTTCTTCCTCTTCCTCAGTATAAAAAACAACAGCACGCACAATCGAATTATCAAGCAAATGGTCCATACTGTAAATTTTAGGAATTTCTTTGAATGCCGTGTGAAGAAACATTGATTTGAAATCGCCAAGTGCAATTCCTTTATCGGGTCTCGGTTTTAAAGTAAATTTCTGAATTGTTGTGACAGAGTTCCCGTGTTTGTAAACAATATTACGAAATTCTTTGAGTTGTTTTTCAAGATCAACAATCTCACCAAGTAAGTCATCTATATACTTCCTTTTTCATATTTTATGTTCACAAAAATCCTTTTTACAACTTGACAATTTTGTTTCTGTTTTTGAAAGTACTATTTGAAGACGTTCAACTTGCATTTTCAGTTCACACTTTTCACTTTCGAGTTTCGAAATCAACTTTCCGTTTGACTCAATTAAATCTTGCATTTTGTGTTGAAGATCTTGTTCTTTGTTGTAAGAAATGTTTAATCTTGTCTTCCTGATTTGAAAGTTGAATTTTATAACACTCAATATCTCTTGCAAGAGACTCATTTGTTTCTTTTAAAGCTTTGTTTTTCTCGTTGCATTTTATGATTTGCAATTGCTGAGCAATCAGTTTTTTAGATAACAATATGAGGTCAGGGTCTGGATCAAATGATGGTTCTTGTTGTTCTAAATGATCATGTTTATCATTCTCAATAGGATCATCAAATGAAACAACTGTGTCATCATCAAATATGACAACTGTGCTTATTTGTTCATCTGTTTGAGAAGATGAAGATGATTTAGATGGAACAACTTGCGCCATATCTGATTCAGAAGCAGAGGGTGAGGCTATTTCATGTATTAGGCATGCTTTTTGGTCATGTACCTGAGACAAGCCGTCAGTGTCATACACTGGACCTGAATCATTAAACTGAAGTTCCTGCATGTTGGCCATAAGCATCACAGCTGCATTGGCTTCCAGATCTTCCATGTCATCATCATTGTTCACATTTGCCATGAAGTTGTTATCTTGTTAAGGGAAATGTCCATATTTTTCATCTTGAAGAGCCATGAGTAATGCCTGCTTGTGAAACTTACTTACCCGAGTTCTCGGTTTGGGACATGCTGTCGCTATATGACCTTGTTCATTACAATTATAGCACCACACTGCATTCCCTGAGTTGGAGTTCCTAGTTGCAACTGGTTTAGTCCTTTGCTGAGAAGATCCTGAGTTGTTCCTGAACCCCCCATTGTTATTAAACCTCTGACCATTCCCAAAATTTCCTGAAGAACTTCCTGAACCAGATCGACCATAGTTACGATTCTGAATTTCCACTCTTCCATCATTGATAACAGCTTGATTCCTTGTGTTAGAAGATGAACGTTGACGGTTGTTTGTTTTGTTGAAGAATTTGCTGAAAGCACGAGCAATAAAAGCAAGTCCCTGATTCAACGTATTAAAGTTATCATCGTCATCTTCATTGGAGTTGGAGTAATATACTGCATCATTGTTGTTTAATGGAACAAGTTGAGTAGAAGTATTCTGTGGAGATGAATCATAAGGGACCATTTGGTTCGAGGTAGAAGATTGTGGATAACTGAAGTAGTTTTGGTCTTGAACATATGCATGATTAGACATAGGTGGTGGAGCATAGGGAGATTGAGCTACGAGTGCCAAAGAATTTGGTGTTGGTGATGGTGAGTATCCTCCTCGAAGAGCTCTATCTTTTTCCACTTCAGGTTCATGGTGTTTCAGAAAATCATACAACAAACCATATGGTGCATCATGAAGATTTTTGGTTTGTCGAACAAATGTCACATATTTATGCCAATCCGGGCCAAGACTACCAACGAATTTGGAGTTCACTGCGATCCTTGGTACTGTGATTTTGTGACGTTCCAGATCATTGACCACATTTGTGAAACGATGATAGTAGGATTCAAGTGACTCTCCTGGTTCAATTGTGATGTCAGTGTATTCCATGTAGAGTTTGGATTCCATATCATCTTTGTTCAATTGAGTGCCTTCCATAAGGAGATGAACATGTTCCCACATAGCTTTGGCTGTTTTTTGAGCATCGACACTTCGATAAATTGGATTAGGTATACCTTGAAGTATATAAGCCATTGCATACTCATCAGCTTAACGATGTAATTTCTGTTCTTCTGTGAGTTGAGATTCTGGAAGAGGTCTATCACCAGGAGGACGTGGAGGATCAGCAGTTGGATCACCAATTTCAAATCTTGTTGGCCACTCAAATGGTCCTTCAAGTATCACTTGTTTCAAGAATTTCCCATGAGGTTTCTTTAGTTCAAAAAATCGTAAGAATCGACTTGACCATTGAACATAGTTCCCAGGTGTTAGCATTGGAGGTGTTTCAAGTGATCCTGCCTCATGTCTGGATTGTTGAGTTGTAATAACTTCACACATTCTATCAAACCAGTGAGGTTGTTTGGAGGAATACTGATTGTTTTGTTGTGACATTTGATATGGTTGTTGTTGAGGAATGATTTGATGTTGTTGCATCATGAGATATTGTGGTTGTGGATTAAACGGTTGTTGATGAAAGTGTGATTGTGAAGATTGTTGATATGATTGTTGCTGATGGTATTGTTGTTGCTGATACTGCTGATGTTGTTGCTGAGGATTAGAGAAGTAGTAATGTGGTGGTTGAGACATCTTTGAACACTTGTGTAGTAATGGATCTTTGTAGAAGATTGAAATGCACGTTTCTTTGGTTAAGTTCAAAATCCCAGGGGTAAGTTGAATTTTTACGCTTAATAATAATCTTACGCGTAAACTTTAGGTTATGCGTAAAGAGTTGTTTATGCGTAAACAATGAGTTTATGCGTAAGTTTCCTCTTTACGCGTAAGCTTTGGCTTATGCGTAAGTTTAGACTTATGCGTAAGGTTAAACAACCAAACAAATCTTCCAAAGTTATCCAAGCTTGAAAGATATCCGAAGTCGAAGTATTCCACTAACTTATCCAAGCTAGGGAAGTACTGAGTCACCGTAACACAAGGAGAAGACCTTTGATGAAACTTAAGCATAGATTCTGGCAACTTACGCGTAAGATTAACTCTTATGCGTAAGACTGAACTTCTGCGTAGAAAAGGCAACTTCTGCGTAGGATTTAACTTCAGCGTAGGAACTTTGGCGTAAGAAATAGACTTACGCGTAGGATTAAGGCGTAGAAGGCAAAGTTACGCGTAGGAACAGGGTTTTGACCAATGTTACGCGTAAGAAAAGGGTTTAGACCTTAGTTTTATGCGTAAAGTAACCAAAAAGTACTGTAGACAGCTGGAGATTGTACTATTCCCGACCAACTTACGCGTAAGATGTACTGTTCATCAGAAATATCAAAAATTTTGAAGAAAAAAAGGCCTAGTTTTAAGGTTCTAATGATCAAGTAACTTCACCAATACTTAGAAAACACTTAAAATGAAAGATTTTGCTACCAAAAACTAGTTTCCCACTATCAAAGAAGCTATAAAACCTTAAGAAACTATAAGAACATGAGATAAAAGCCTTAAAAATCAAAACTTTATGCAAAAACTAAGCTTCAAATCACTATATCAACCTTGAAACTTGTCCAAGCTTCAAGATTTGAGTGAAAGAAACAAAGAAAAATGCAAAAAATAGATGAAATACACCCTAAACCCCACGTAAATTCCAAGAAACACACTTCAATCTCTATTAGGCGAATGATACCACTTGTTAGGTCACCATTTTGTAAACACAAGTATAAGAAATGAGATGAGAATGAGAGATGGTTGATTATAAGAAATGAGAGAAGATAATTTGCAAGAGTTTCCTTAATGTATTCAAATAACCAACAAATAAAATGTTTACATAAGCTTGGTATTTATAAGGGAGGAGTAGGGCAAATTCCCTTCCTCCCTCATCTTACTTAAACGTGGGCTTTCAAGCCCATTGGACTTTAATACTTAAGCTTTGTAACATAAAACATAATGAAATAAATAACTAAGCAACCTATTATAAAAGGTAATGACCGAGACTTGACTGAATACAAAAGTATGATCCCAACAAAGAGTGTTCTCGAAAATTTTGTGTTCTAGAAAGATGGTACAATTGTGTTCTAGAAAGTTTGCCAGAATTTTGATTTTACTAAAAGCTCACCCAAATGAAGTTTGTATTCCAAGATTCTTGTACTTCTAGTTATAAAAACACCAAAACTTGAAGAAAGTTGCAAACTTGATGATTTTTATGAAAATTTTTTGTATTCTAGAAAACAAGCACAAGAATAAATTTGAAAATTTTTAAAGCTCAAATATTTCAAAAAGATTGAAACTTTCTTGTTAGAAATAGGTTTATAACACTAATTTGTAAACAAAGAAGTGTTAAAAACCAAGAAAAACAATAAAAGTAAAGAACTTTTATGAAAAAAACGTGTAGAGATGCTAAAAAAATCGAAACAAACAAACTCCCAACACTCCTAAATCATTGTTTGGCGATTGATACCACTTGTAGGACCTTAGATACTACAACTTTATCACACAATGTAAGCACAATATGAAGTAAAGGTGGTGACTTGGATGTATATGTATGTCATGTATGTGTAGAGAGAAAGAGATGAAGATGAGAACTTTATTAATGAAAAACACACACAATACACACTCAGGCACACACCTCAAATGAGCCTTTCAGGTGTTTATATAGTAAGTTACAAGAGATGCCCTAAGGCTTTCTATGGGCTTGGGCTTGGGCTTGAACTTGGATTACATTTCATATTAAAGGCTTACATAATATATCACATAACATATTAGCTTACCAAGTCCATGAGCCCATTGACTATCCTATTACATATCTTAACAAACGACAAAAAGTTCTAATATGAGAATGACCATCACTTCTATATATATATATATATATATATATATATATATATATATATATATATATTAATGATAACATATAAAATGCACAAAAAGTATGTAATTGTTCACCTTTGATAAAGGACACGCATAGTACAATTTACCACGGGAGTATGGTTTATTCGATTCTCGCAGAATTAAGTCTCCTCGTCCACAAGGACAAGCAAAAGATTCAAATTCCGCCATCTTCATGATAACAGTGTATGTTTATGGTTTTAAGGTTGAGTCGTTGTGAGGTTGAGTGGTTTTGAGTGGTGGATAGGGCATGCTGGTGCGTGTGTGGTAGAATCGTGACCGGGGTGGCCCAATCTACAAGTTGACGTGATAAAAGGTGGTGGCCAGAAAAAGATTCTAGTGGTCGGTAACTGCTAGTGTCACTGGAAAACGGAAACTGCTAGAGAGAGAGAGAGATAGTGAGATGTGTATGTGTGTTTATATTAGTAAGATGAGTGTGTGTGTGTATGTGTGTATGTGTTTATATAAGAGCAGATCTGGTGGGAAATTTGGTGGGAAAATTTGGTAGGATGTGTTTAACATCTCGTGTATAACCGTATCATCTCGACTCGTTCATTTAATATCTCGTGTATAACCGTATCATCTCGACTCGTTCGTTTAACATCTCGTGTATAACCATAGCATCTCGACTCGTTCGTTTAACATCTCGTGTATAACCATAGCATCTCAACTCATCTATTTAACATCTCGTGTATAACCATAGCATCTCGACTCGTTCGTTTAACACCTCGTGTATAACCATAGCATCTCGACTCGTTCGTTTAACATCTCATGTACAACCATACCATCTTGACTCATCTGTTTAAAGGGACAGTGGAGGGTAGAATTGGGAATTTATAAAATATTAGGTCAAGGATACAAGACTTGAATTTTGACCGGTTGTGATCTCGAGGATATCTAATTATTATGTATTTTATCTTATAATAAATAAAAAATAATTTAATCTATTATATAATAAAATAATTAATTATTTCAAAATTATCTTGCTAAAACTATTCTATCGAAAAAAAGTATTTATAGAAAAAGTTATACACGAAAATGTTAAACTACCAAACTCCAACTATACGCCAACTTTCAACTATTTATATATATATATATATATATATATATATATATATATATATATATATATAATTTAATAAAAGTGTTTATAATAAATAATTTTTTAATTATATTATAATTAATTAATTTTACATTTAACTAGTTATTTTTTAATTTTATAAAACTATTTTTTAAATATATATATATATATATATATATATATTAATTTTATAAAAGTATTTATAATAAATAATTTTTTTTAATTATATAAAAGTAATTTATTAATTTTATAAAACTATTTTTTTAATATTTTCTTTTTGTTTTATAAAAGTATTTATAATAAATGTAGGACCTTAAATCTATCAACTTTAAAACAAATATAGCACTAGTATGAAGTAAAGATGGTGACTTGTATATAATATATGTGGCGTTAGATTATATAAAGAGAATAAGAGATGAAGAGAACTGTTATTAAAAAGGAGGCACACACAATACACACATAAGCACACATAGCAAATGAGGCATAAGGTGGCTTATATAGTACTTGAGATAAGATGCCCTAAAGGCTTTTTTTATGGGCTTGGGCTTGGACTTGGATTACATGTATTATAATAGGCTTATATAACATAACACTTAACATATTAGCTTACCAAGTCCAAAGCCCAAATGACTAATCTATTACATATCTTAACAAACGACACAAAGTTCTAATATGAGAATGACCATCACTTCTCTATACATATTTTTAATGCTAATAATCTCCCCCTAAGGGGTGGCCATTCGAATGATGTTCCACGTGATTAGGCCTTCTGTATTCTTTGTCTTGAACTTTGTGTGTTGTTGAAGAATAGTCTTTAGTCTTTGTTCCTTCATGCTTTGTGATCTTTGATGATTGACTTTTCATCGTTCTTTGTTCCTTTGTGATGTGGAGCAATCTGCTTTTCGTCACTTCTGTGTCTGTATTGGTTGTCTGCCATCCCAACATGCTCATACGTCTTTAGTCTTTGTGATACATGGTATATGTTAATTCACATACCATTTTATGGCCAAATACCGACCCAAATTGACTAAATGAGCTAACAAATGCCAAAGAAATATGTGTTTTTATGTTGTGAACATGCAGGTACGGATTTATCTCAAAAAGACGAAAAATCAAGCAAAAACTGGAAAAACGGGCACAAGAGTAGGAGATGGTCAAAAAGTCAATGCTGGGATCCATAAGTCAACATTAGTCCTTCAACTACTTAAGATTGGCAAGAAAGCCCTTGAAGTCTACTTTTGAAGTTGGCAGATTCAGCCCTTGTAATTTCAGAGATTTTCACAAATGGTCCTTGTATCTTATTATCACAAAAGCTGAAAACATGTAAGCCTGGTCCAAAAGCTATGGCATGAGCCTAAGTCAATAAATAATAACCATAAGCCCAAGCCCATGTTTAGTATTAAAACCGGGTCCAACATTATCACCCCTGGTCAACACCCTTTTACCCAGGGTCAAACTCACACAGAATTTTAATAATAAAAATTTACTCCCGCTCCCCAATTCCTCTCCACCCAGAAATCCCTAATTCTTACATGAACCCTAGAATTTACCCTTCCAAAATTACCCATCCCACCATAATTAACCAATAATTATTTATGATTGGTGCTTCTAGAAGGTAACTCACGTGCATAGAATGTGGCAGAGAGAGTAAAAGAAGCGTGGTGACATCTGGCAGAGTTCCATTGGAGGATGCACGTCATACCAATCATTGGATTCTACTTCTAGAAGTATGTCAGCACATGTCAGAGAGATTGCATGAATTGAGACAGATGGCAGCATACTATTGGATAAGCCACATCATTTTTAGTGATCCAAGGGCTGTGGAATGATCAAAAGAAACACAAATTGATCTAATGGCTATGAGGAGTGGAGAAGAAGCACAAAGTTGCACTAGGATCGCCAGCATGGCAAGAGACCCCCTACACTCTCTCCTCATCTATATATAGTGCTTATTTTAGGTTATAATGTTGTAGTTAGTTTTAGTAATAAAACTCTGCCAATTTTCATTCAGCATTGTAATTTCAATTTCTTTGTAATCAATTGTTCAAATTAATAGAGTTTAATTTCAGTTTTCTTAAAATAAAATTGTTACTTTTATTAGTTTATCAATTTTAAGCATTAGTTAAACTCGTTTTCGATTCAAATAGTTTCTTAGTAGTTAGCTTAAGTTGTTTTTAAATCATTTCTATTCTCAATTATTCTCAAAAAAAAAAAAAAAAAAAAAAAAAAAAAAAAAAACATAAAAATAAAAAAAATATATAGAAATCATATCTGTCAAATCTCTTTTTAACTTGCATACAAGCTTAATAGTAGTGTAGAGCAGCTCATTTTAGTATCAGAAGCTTTTGAGAAAGCTTATTGTAGTCTATTTCAGTTTTCAATTCAAATAAGTGCAACAGTCAGTATAAGTCAAAGGTGAATTGATCATTGGTTCTTGTGGTAATTTGGATAAGTTTGGTCAGACAGAGAAGGACCTGCCTATCCTAGAGATAGGCAAGCTTAGAGAGTCCCCCTCTGTTCATGCTGAGGGGGAGTATGTTGGTAAAACTTTGATCCAAGTTGCTTGAAATTTGTCTTTGATTTAATTCATTTTCATTAGATACTGTCATTGTTTGAATCTGTTGATTTAGAGATAGTTGTAGTTGAGTTAAAGATTGTTTGATTAAGTAGAATTACTGTTTGATCTATTTTGATTATATCTGTTTGTGTTTCATTTACCTAGTGGTTCTGTTTAGCTTTTGGTAGATTAATATCTGTCATATTGAGTTTTTGATTAGTGGTATAACTGATTGGACTTGCGTTATTGGTTGATTGTTTTAGCTATTTAGATAGATTTATAGTAGAATGGATCTGTAGTTCAGTTAAAAATGAGTAGACTTATGAATTTTTAGTGTAATCTGTCATTTCTAGGGAGTGTTTGGATCTGTTCATGTTAGCTGATATTATAGATATTAGGCTGTTAGATCTTCATAATAAGTTTCTTAGGGTAAAATTAGTTGTTAACTAGCATTAAAAATTTGTAGTCACTAAATAAAAGTAAAAGGAACTTTTAGATCTCATTATTTCATGAATTGTTGATAATTGAGTTTGCTGATTTGGAAATTTCATTTCAGATTATGTTTTTGGTTGAGATTTTTGTGCATAAACATTCTTAATATACACCTAGAAACAGAATTAGGCAATTAAAAATCATAAAAGTCAAAGTGTAGTGGTCATTAAAAAAAAGTCAAATATATCAGATTTAGTAAGTTTTTTTTAGCTGCTGAATTCAGTTGAAAGTAGAGTAGTAACTAGTTGTTAATAGTTGAGCTTTTAGTTGAATTAGACACTTAGCTGTACTACAGAGCTTTTGCCCCCTTGAATTGTCAGTTTTGAGATTATTTTAAGTGCTTTTAGAATCTGTCTATAAGCTCATTTGGGACAGAGTGTCTGTTTGACATTTGGGACTTGCATATTGAATTGTGAACTTAATTCTAAGTACTTTGGATTGTTCTGAGTTGGTGGGTAGTAGTTTTAGTATTTTACATAATTGTTTGGCTTCTGGATCTGTTTGCTGCTATACTGCTTATTGTATGAGCTTATTGCATAAGCTTAATCATTTGTTTGAATCATTTCTGGGAATATGAGCTTATTTAAATCTGAGTTTGGCATTTATCTGAGCATTTTTTATCATATTTCATCAGAGTTTAAAGTTTCTATAAGTTTAAATCACAAGTGCTTATAAATAAGCACTTGTGATAAGCAGTTTTACTCTAATAAGCACTTTTTCAGCTCATTTTGATTTCAAAATTTTTCTCTGAGTTTCTTTTATTATTTTTGATTTTCTGGAATTTTTCCAGATTTTTCTGAGCATTTTTACTATTTTTCTTTATTTCTTTTTTGATTTTATTCATTTTTAAATAGTTTTTAAATACCAATAATCCATAAAAATTCAGAAAAAGCCATAAAAAATCCAAAAATATTTTAGGAAATTCTTTTATAATATTTTAGATTTTTCAGAAAATATTTTACATTTTTCACTTTTATTTTTTTATTTTTCTTTATTTTTAATTCATTTTAAATACCAAAAATCAATATAAATTCATAGAAAATAAAAGAAAAGTCAAAAACATATTTTCCTTTTTCTGGAAATTCATTTTATTAGTTTAAGATTTTTAGAAAATAATTTCAAGTTTGTAGGATCATTTTTTTAATAAACGTTACGTTTTAAATAACACGGCTGCATTTCCGTTTTTACGTTTTAAATTTTTGTGCATATATAGCTTTTATCTTTTGCATATTTCACTATATCTTTTCATAATTTGAATTTGACAATCACTTCTCACTATTCACTTTTCACTACACGATTCTCAATTCGATTATTTGAAATTCCATTCGAACCTTCGTTGGGAGAACGACCCGGGAAATACTTTCCTAAATATTTCTTCAGAAAAAATATATATATATACTATAATTGACACACATCAATTTTTGGCGCCGCTGCCGGGGAAGGTCGAAGTGAGTTTTTGAATATCGTTTTGAAAAATCGTGTTTTGTTAAGCCTTCCTCTATTTTGTATATATATTTCTATAAAAATATAAAAATTCAAAAATTCAAAACACTTTTCCTAAAGTGTTTACAAAAATATCAAAAAAATAATAAAATTTACAGCCTCGACTCTCCCGTGGAAGGGAGGGCGTTGTAAACCAAAAAAGTCTCACAATATAACAAAAACGTGAAATTAATTGTTTATCGGATTATTTCAATTACTACAACCGATTAAGCGGGAAATACGGAAGCTAAGACATTAAATTGCTAGCTGAAGAAAGAAACATTCTTCTTTCCCGTCCCGTCGCGCGTGATTTTGAAAGAAACGATTTTCGATTAACGTAACGTTTTAATAAAAAAAACAAAATAAATAAAAAGTTTTTGTGATAAAAAAAATAAAAACAAAAAGATTTTCCTTCTTCTTTTCTTTTTCATTTTCATTTTGATTTTGCTTGTGGTGTATGCACACCCGTTCTTCTTTTGAGAGTCTTACGTCTCCGTTCTCTAACCCCGAGCGGGTTTTACGACATACTAGTCGGGTTCATTTCCTTGACGACGAGGAGATGAACCAAAACGAACAACACAACGGACCCCCGCCGATGGGTGGTCCGCAGCACAATGTTATCCTGCCGATGGGACAACAACCGGCATTTGATCCACGTCCAATGGAAGAACGACTCCAATCACCATTTAATGGTGTGCGGAGAGCTATTGTGATTCTGTACATCAATGCCAACTTTGAGATCAATCACGGATTACTCAATTTGATCACGGGTATATCCTTTCACAGGTTTGATAACGAAGACCCCTATGCTCACATCAGAAATTTCACCGACATCGCTGAGACCATAAGAATGAACCAAGTTCCTCACGATGTGGTGAAATTAAAGTTATTTCCTTTCTCCTTAAAAGGGGCAACCCGTACTTGGCTGGAAAAGGAACCGCCCAATTCGATTCACACTTGGAATGATCTCGCTTCCAAGTTTGTGAATTATTTCTATCCTCCCTCTAAAACTTCTAACCTATGATCCCAAATCTTTCGGTTCCAACAAGCTTTTGATGAGTCGTTTAGTGAAGCTTGGGACCGATTCAAAGATTTGAAGGAAAAATGTCCTAACCATGGGTTCACCGACCTTCAGCAGATTGACACTTTTTATAATGGGTTATGTCATGTTGACCAAGACTCACTCAACTCTGCTGCGGGTGGGAACTTGTTAGCTAGAAACACGAATGATGCTTTCATGATAATTGAGAATAAGGCTCGTGTGAGAATGTCTAGGAATAAACCTCAAGTGTCTAATAATGGTAAAAACAATGATGAAATGATAAGTATGATATTAGCTTTAACAAAGAAAGTTGATGCAATTTCAATTGAAAAATCAAACCATCAAGTTAATGTGGTTAGTCATGGTTGTGAGACTTGTGGTGGTCCACATTTGTATTATGAATGTCTGGCCACCGGTGCCTTTTCTCATGAGAACGCGTATGCTGCAAACGCGGGTAACAACGGTTACCCACAACCTCAAGGAGACTGTAATCTCCTCAGCTACCGTTCTCCTCATTATCTTGGACCACCCGTTCTCGAACAACCAAACCAAGTCAATCAAGTCAACCAGAATCATAATGTTCAGAATCATAATAATCAAGGAAATCAAAATCAGAGTCGAGCTAATAACGGTTTTCAAAATCATAATCAAGGGTTTAATCAAAACCGGGGTTTTCAAGTTAATTACAATCAAGGCCCGCCTCAAGGAAATTTTCAAAACCAACAAAACTATGGAAACCCTGAGAATTTTCAGAATGCTAATCATGGGAATCAAAATCATGGTAATTTTCAAAACCGTGGGCAGAATTTCAACAATAATCAAAATCAAGGTGTTATTCAAAATCCGTCGCCCACGGATGATTTGATTAAGCAATTGATTCAAAACCAACAATCTTTTATGACACAATATGAAGAGTCAACACGGTTGTTTGCAAATCAAATTAGTGATATTAACAAACGTTTAAATGATCGACCCTCGGGTTCGGGTACTACTTCTTTTCCAAGCAACACGATCGCAAACCCGAGGGGCGAAGTTAAGGTGATCACGACTCGCAGTGGTGCTAAATATGATGGACCCACAGCTCCTACTACCTCTTCTTCTTCGTCTCCGCCTAAGGTAGTGGACTGTGAGACCGAGGCGACAAAGGACCCGGTTCCTCCTATTAATAATGGAGGTGCTGAAAACGTCCAACCTTTGGTTGTCCAAAAGTCAAAAGATAAAGAAAAAGTCATTTTTGAGAGTAATGTGAAATACAAGTCTAAATTGCCATATCCATCACGATTTAATGATGAAGAGCTCCGTGCAAAGACTAAAAAACAAATGGAAAAGTTTCTGGATATTTTTCAAAAATTGCACTTTGATATAAGTTTTATGGATGCTCTCGTGTACATGCCAAAATTTGCTTCCACGTTCAAAAACCTCATAAGTAATAAAGAGAAATTTCTTGAATTAGTTGAAACGCCGATAAATGCTCAATGTTTCGCGATTCTTCTCAAGAAGCTTCCCGAAAAGCTTGGTGACTCGGGAAAGTTTCTCATTCCTTGTTCATTGAAAGATCAAGAAGTTTGTAACGCCCTGGCCGATTCAGGTGCGAGTATTAACCTCATGCCATTATCGATCTATGAACAACTTGGAATGGGGGAGCTTAAACCGACGAGAATGACTTTAGAGCTTGCTAGCTGAAGACGTTTTTGTTCATGTGAATTCGTGTACTTTTCCGGCAGATTTTGTTGTTGTCAACTTTGAAGCTGATCCGAGAGTTCCTCTTATACTAGGGCGACCGTTTTTACGAACCGCAAAAGCCCTAGTAGATCATTTTGAGGATACTCTAACTTTACGACATGATGATGACATAATGATTTTTAAAGCAGATGCGTCAAAATTAAAGAAGTATTTCGTCAAAAACATTGATATTTGTGGTTATTCCTTTGATGATTTTGTGAAAACTTTCGTCTCCGACTCTTCCCCATCATTTCCTCCAACTAAGGAATATGATTCTTTTTGGGAAGAGGTCGATGAATTCCTTGCTACTGAAACGATTCTGTTTTCTAAGACTGACGAATCTTACTTTGATTCGGAGGGGGATATTATTTTTCTTGACAATTTGTTGAACAATGAACCGTTAATCCCTCCGGATAAAGTTAAGACGAAGATTGAGCTTATAATTGACGATCCTCTGGAGCCCGAGCTCGAGGAATTTTTACCCGACTTTGAGAGTTTTACCTTTGATACGACTGAGGAGATGAGTGGCAATCCCACTTATCGTCCTGATTTTTCTGATACGACTTATGAAGCTTTTCATATCGATCACTCGAAAGAGACGAGTCGTGGCAGTACAACTTCTCATGCTTTTATCTCTCTTCCGGAGTATGAGTCATTTCATTTTGATGAATTTGAATGTGAAATTGAAAAGTTTTCTGATCCGGAATATGAAAGTTTCAGTTTTGATCTTGAAGTTGATCATGATCCGGGTGGTGTTCTTAAAAATGAGAATTTGAATGAAAAGTTTATCCCAACCCTCCCACCCGAAAAAGATTTTAATAGGCGCTTGAATGATAAAATTCATAATTCCACAATTATGAAGTTTTCTTTTGATGATGATGAGTTTTTCAAGATTGTTATCATGACCTTCTTGCCATTTGTAACATTTGGTGTGGTTTCTCTTATCCGTCACTCTGTGGGGAGTGAGGATGTTGTTTTTGACCCTGGTATCGTTTTTAAAAGTTTTCACTATTAAAATACCATTGGTTATCTCTTCGGGATGGAACTTTCAACTAAATCATATGTTTTTCAAAATATTTTGAATAAAAGCCCGAGTGAGATTATTTTTCCATGGATTTTTCCCCAAGGACGAATTAATTCGGGGATCGACTCAAGCTACGTGACTCGGAAATAAAAAACAAAGCACTTCGTGGGTGGCAACCCATGCTTATCCAATTTCATCTTCTTATTTTTCTTATTTCTAACAAATAACGTGAGGAGGGGGTGCCTCTTCTACTCTTTTGTTCCGTGGTTGTTTGTGATGTTTGTTAGGATTGTCCGTGATTTATGATGACTCTCGTGCTCGTTATCTTCTCTCCGCTCGAGTTTCATTCATCGGTGCTTATTGGAAATCCTATATCCGTGAATCTTATCGACTAACGTTTTCTTTGGCATAATTAATAAACGGCCCTAGAATTTTGTTAGGATTGCCTTAACCCGTAAAACATTGAGGACAATGTTTCATTCTAGTCTGGGGGAGGGAGAATCTTCAATTCGATTTGACCTTGCATTTTTCACAAATGTCGTGTACTCTTGCAACTCCGTTTTTCCACCAAAAATAAAAAAATTGAAAAAATTTGAAAATTTCAAAAAATTTTGAAGAAAAATGAATGAAAATGTCATGAAAAAGCACAAAAAAATTGTGAAAAAGTTGTGCAAAAATATAATAAAGTTTGAATAAGTGTTTTGACACCTTGTTGACTTTCTTGCTGGCGAGAGTAGGAATAAATATTTTGACTTGACCGGGCGTGTTGAGCCCTAGCTTGTTCCCTTAACCAATGATAATCATATAAGCTTGTGCTAGTTTTGTACACCAGGAGCTATAAAATGCGAATTCTTTCTTAAGAATCTGCAAGTTCCCGTACTTGACTTTATACATGCGCAGCTTAAAAGCTTTCGCTAGTCTTTTACATAAGGAGCTAGAAAACGCGAATTCTTCTTCTAGAATTTGCAAGTTTTCGTATCTGACTTTATATATGCGTGGCTGATTATCGGCTAAGTATTCGCGGGTTTCATTACTTGGAATCTTAAATTGCGAAGAGCGAGAAATAATAGAGTTTATTTAGAAGTTAGATGCTAAACGTGGAGTAGTGGTTCTCTTTAGAGCTCATGAGAGGTACTTGTGGCTTTTTACTCCCATCAGATACGTCACCAATATATAATAGATGTTCTACGTTAATTAGTGGTATCACGGTTTAGATAATATTTAGTTCTTTGTTTTCATAAGAGAATCTTTGCTTTAAAAGTTGGGTACATATCAAGGAACATCAAAAATAAGAGCAAAAAGTGAAAAATCAAAAGTCAAAAGTTGATTATTTATGTGGTTTTGGAGCTACCCGATAAGCTTCCATTGATGTTATGAGAAAAGTCAAGAAAGAAAAAAAAAGTGAAAAGTATGAAAAAATATGAGAAAAGTGAAAAATGAAAAAAGTGAAAGTTGAAAGTTGTATGAATAAGAGTTTGAATGTTAAATAAGTTGTTGGCGCGTGAGGTGCATGTGTGTTATTCTGAATTGGACACATGAGGTGCACGTGTAGTACTCCGCAACTTATATTTATGATATTGTATGTACCAAAATTCCTTGATGTGGACCGAATTTCTATTGCAGTGGTTCTTAAGAGAAAATGAATAACTAGTTATCGTTTAAACTTAGGTATCACTATCGGACTAAAAATAGTGAAACGAGAAAATATGAAGCAATTCATTTCTCAACAAAAATAAAATATTGAGATACAAAACCTAGGATATGGGAGTAAGGAGTTTCCACAAGTAACTATTATGAGTAGTGTTAGCATCTAATTTGTAGATAAGCTGTGATCTCGTTTGTACGCTTAGTTTGAGGACTCGTGAAAAATCAAGGATGACGATTTTTATCCTTATGGTCACTTCTTAAATAGAAGTGTTTCTACTCGTTGACCCTAATAATTATTGAAAAATAATGAAAGTTCAACAAACCGTCACAATTATGAAGTATGGAAAGTACAAAAATAGAAAGTGAAAGTGGAAAAAAGGAATAAAAGAAAAATTTTAGAAAACGGAGCGTTTTTGGGAATAAATGATTTTATTATTTCTTTCGAACCTCCTTGCTACTTTACAAAGTTAGTGGGAAGAGTTTTGAAATTATTTATCCCAAAAGCGTGAATTGATCACATTGCGTGAGGACACGACAATACCTTAGTCGGGGGGATTTTGGTATGTGTTAATTCACATACCATTTTATGGCCAAATACCGACCCAAATTGACTAAATGAGCTAACAAATGCCAAAGAAATATGTGTTTTTATGTTGTGAACATGCAAGTATGGATTTATCTCAAAAAGACAAAAAATCAAGCAAAAACCGGAAAAACGGGCACGAGAGTAGTAGATGGTCAAAAAGTCAACACTGGGATCCATAAGTCAACATTAGTACTTCAACTACTTAAGATTGGCAAGAAAGGCCCTTGAAGTCTACTTTTGAAGTTGGCAGATTCAATCCTTGTAATTTCAGAGATTTTCACAAATGGTCCTTGTATCTTATTATCATAAAAGCTGAAAACATGTAAGCCTGGTTCAAAAGCTATGCTATGAGCCCAAATTAATAAATAATAACCATAAGCCCAAGCCCATGTTTAGTATTAAAACCGGGTCCAACATTATCACCCCTGGTCAACACCCTTTTACCCAGGGTCAAACTCACACAGAATTTTAATAATAAAAATTTACCTTGGGAGTAAATTGATCTAATGGATATGAGGAATGGTGAAGATGCACGTCATACCAATCATTGGATTCTACTTCTAGAAGCATATCAGCACATGTCAGAGAGATTGCATGAATTGAGACAGATGGCAGCATACTATTGGATAAGCCACATCATTTTTAGCGATCCAAAGGCTGTGGAATGATCAAAATAAACACAAATTGATCTAATGGCTATGAGGAATGGTAAAGAAGCACAAACTTGCACCAGGATCGCCAGCATGGCAAGAGACCCCCTACACTCTCTCCTTATCTATATATAGTGCTTATTTTAGCTTATAATGTTGTAGTTAGTTTTAGTAATAAAACTCTGCCAATTTTCTTTCAGCATTGTAATTTCAATTTCTTTGTAATCAATTGCTCAAATTAATAGAGTTTAATTTCAGTTTTCTTAAAATAACATTGTTACTTTTATTAGTTTATCAATTTTAAGCATTAGTTAAACTCGTTTTTGATTCAAATAGTTTCTTAGTAGTTAGCTTAAGCTATTTTTAAATCATTTCTATTCTCAATTGTTCTCAAAAATATAAAAATAAAAAAAAATAGAAAAATAAAAAATATATATAAAAATAATATCTGTCAAATCTCTTTTTAACTTGCATACAAGCTTAATAGTAGTGTAGAGCAGCTCATTTTAGTATCAGAAGCTTTTGAGAAAGCTTATTGTAGTCTATTTCAGTTTTCAATTCAAATAAGTGCAACAGTAAGTATAAGTCAAAGGTGAATTGATCATTGGTTCTTGTGGTAATTTGGATAAGTTTGGTCAGACAGGGAAGGACCTGCCTATCCTAGAGATAGGCAAGCTTAGAGAGTCCCCCTCTGTTCATGCTGAGGGGGAGTATGTTGGTAAAACTTTAATCCAAGTTGCTTGAAATTTGTCTTTGATTTAATTCATTTTCATTAGATACTGTCATTGTTTGAATCTGTTGATTTAGAGATAGTTGTAGTTGAGTTAAAGATTGTTTGATTAAGTAGAATTATTGTTTGATCTATTTTGATTATATCTGTTTGTGTTTCATTTACCTAGTGGTTCTGTTTAGCTTTTGGTAGATTAATATCTGTCATATTGAGTTTTTGATTAGTGGTATAACTGATTGGACCTGTATTCTTGGTTGATTGTTTTAGCTATTTAGATAGATTTATAGTAGAATGGATCTGTAGTTCAGTTAAAAATGAGTAGACTTATGAATTTTTAGTGTAATCTATCATTTCTAGGGAGTGTTTGGATCTGTTCATGTTAGCTGATATTATAGATATTAGGCTGTTAGATCTTCATAATAAGTCGCTTAGGGTAAAATTAGTTATTAACTAGCATTAAAAATTTGTAGTCACTAAATAAAAGTAAAAGGAACTTTTAGATCTCATTATTTCATGAATTGTTGATAACTGAGTTTGCTGATTTGGAAATTTCATTTCAGATTGTGTTTGTGGTTGAGATTTTTGTGCATAAACATTCTTAATATACACCTAGAAACAGAATTAGGAAATTAAAACTCTAAAAAGTCAAAGTGTAGTGGTCATTAACAAAAAGTCAAATATATCAGATTTAGTAAGTTTTTTTTTAGCTGCTGAATTCAGTTGAAAGTAGAGTAGTAACTAGTTGTTAATAGTTGAGCTTTTAGTTGAATTAGACACTTAGCTGTACTACAGAGCTTTTGCCCCCTTGAATTGTCAATTTTGAGATTATTTTAAGTGCTTTTAGAATCTGTCTATAAGCTCATTTGAGACAGAGTGTCTGTTTGACATTTGGGACTTGCATATTGAATTGTGAACTTAATTCTGAGTACTTTGGATTGTTCTGAGTTGGTGGGTAGTAGTTTTAGTATTTTGCATAATTGTTTGGCTTCTGGATCTGTTTGCTGCTATATTGCTTACTGTATGAGCTTATTGCATAAGCTTAATCATTTGTTTGAATCATTTCTGGGAATCTGAGCTTATTTAAATCTGAGTTTGGCATTTATCTGAGCATTTTTTATCATATTTCATCAGAGTTTAAAGTTTCTATAAGTTTGGATCACAAGTGCTTATAAATAAGCACTTGTGATAAGCAGTTTTACTCTAATAAGCACTTTTTCAGCTCATTTTGATTTCAAAATTTTTCTCTGAGTTTCTTTTATTATTTTTGATTTTCTGGAATTTTTCCAGATTTTTCTGAGCATTTTTACTATTTTTCTTTATTTCTTTTTTGATTTTATTCATTTTTAAATACCAAAAATCCATAAAAATTCAGAAAAAGCCATAAAAAATCCAAAAATATTTTAGGAAATTCTTTTATAATATTTTAGATTTTTCAGAAAATATTTTACATTTTTCCCTTTTATTTTTCTATTTTTCTTTATTTTTAATTCATTTTAAATACCAAAAATCAATATAAATTCGTAGAAAATAAAGAAAAGTCAAAAACATATTTTTCATTTTCTGGAAATTCATTTTATTAGTTTAAGATTTTTAGAAAATATTTTTAAATTTGTAGGATCACTTTTTTAATAAACGTTACGTTTTAAATAACGCGGTTGCATTTCCGTTTTTACGTTTTAGATTTTTGTGCATATATAGCTTTTATCTTTTGCATATTTCACTATATCTTTCCATAATTTGAATTTCACAATCACTTCTCACTATTCACTATTCACTACACGATTCCTAATTCGATTATTCGAAATTCCATTCGAACCTTCGTTGGGAGAACGACCCGGGAAATACTTTCCTAAGTATTTCTTCGGAAAATATATATATACTATAATTGACACACATCAATTTTTGGCGCCTCTGCCGGGGAAGGTCGTAGTGAGTTTTTGAATATCGTTTTGAAAATCGTGTTTTGTTAAGCATTCCTCTATTTTATATATATATTTCTATAAAAATATAAAAATTCAAAAATTCAAAACACTTTTCCTAAAGTGTTTACAAAAATACAAAAAAAATAATAAAATTTACAGCCTCGACTCTCCCGTGGAAGGGAGGGCGTTGTAAACCAAAAACGTCTCACAATATAACAAAAACGTGAAATTAATTGTTTATCGGATTATTTCAATTACTACAACCGATTAAGCGGGAAATACGGAAGCTAAGACATTAAATTGCTAGCTGAAGAAAGAAACATTCTTCTTTCTCGTCCCGTCGCGTGTGGTTTTGAAAGAAATGGTTTTCGATTAACGTAATGTTTTAATAAAAAGAAAAACAAAATAAAAAAAAGTTTTTGTGATAAAAAAAATAAAAACAAAAAGATTTTCCTTTTTCTTTTCTTTTTCTTTTTGATTTTGCTTGTGGTGTATGCACACCCGTTCTTCTTTTGAGAGTCTTACGTCTCCATTCTCTAACCCCGAGCGGGTTTTACGACATACTAGTCGGGTTCATTTCCTGGATGACGAGGAGATGAACCAAAACGAAAAACACAACGGACCCCCGCCGATGGGTGGTCCGCAGCACAATGTTATCCCACCGATGGGACAACAACCGGCATTTGATCCACGTCCAATGGAAGAACAACTTCAATCACCATTTAATGGTGTGAGGAGAGCTATTGTGATTCCGGACATCAGTGGTAGCGGACTTTGATATGCTTAGTCTTTGAGTGTTGAACGGGATTGCACGAGATGGCTACGGTACTTTTTGAGTCACAATACATACGTATTCTGTCAAAAGTAAAGCCATAATTTGTGAGCTGTGTCCGCATCCAAAGAACTTGGGCACAACACGCAAATAGAGACACATACTCGGCTTCGGCGGTTGATAGTGCAGTACAATCCTGTTTCTTTGATTGGCTCCAAACGGTCAACCTAAATTGACCAGAGTATGGTCAACAAGGTCAAACAGCCTAGAGTCAATCTCCGCGGAAGTACAGTGTTTTCCCCAGGTCGTTATGTCCCGACGAGGTGTGATGGTTATAAAACGGTTTCGTGATCGGGTGAATTTGGACAGAAAAAGGGTTTTAGTGATTTGTATGGTTACACTAAGATATGAGGAATGAAAATAACTTAGTAACACTATACAAACGATTACTGATGATCAGATTTACTAAAAACGTGAGCTAAACCTAAAAACGCGTTCGTTTGAATTAAAGTTACGTTAACGTATGAAATAAAACGCGAGTTTTGTTAAATAAAAATCCTACGGCTAAGAAAATTAACTTTTTATAATCTTAATGATATAAGAAAATTTTTAGAAAAAGAAAAATATTTTTTACACTATTTAATTAATTACTATTTAATTACTAATTAATAATATTTAAATTACACTAATTATAAAATTAAGCTAGAAAAATAAAAGTTTAATTCTAAAAACTCTAAAATAATATAAAAGTAATTTTAAAAATAAAAAAATATTTTTTTTTCTACTTTTTACCTAATTATTATTAATTAAAAACTAATTTAACTAATTAAAAATTAAAAGAAAATGAAAATAAATTGAGAAAAATTCAAAATTAATTTTTAAAATTCTAAAATAACTAAAAACTATTTTCTAATACATTTTTGGATTTTTTCAAGCTTTTTCTGATTTTTTGGAGTTTTTAGTAATTAAAAAGTATTAAAAATTGAATAAAAATGGAAACTAAATAAGAAAAATAGCAAATGAACTCAGAAAAATATGAAAAATTCAGGGAAAATCTAAAATATTTATCTAATTCCAGGAAAAATATAAAAATGGGAAAATAAGCACTGGAAGTGCAATAAGCTATGAAACTGCATATTTGGAGAGCTTATTATTATGCATACTTTGACCAAACTGAATGGGACCTTGACCCAGTGTATTTATGACTTAAATAAGCTTAATGAAACATTATTTAGACAAAAAAAAACTTGGGAACACAGAAATGATACAAACAGATGAGAATAAGCACTTGTAAAATAAGCAGGATACAAACAGATGAAGCAATTTGCAAAAACTCAGTTAGTAACTCAACTAAAGGCTCACATGAACTTTTATAAACCACCAAACTCATATTAAGACCCACAATTTAAGATTGCAGCCCTAATTTGAACTCAGACCAAAGCAGGCCTGTATCTAACTTGCAGGCTTGATTACCAGCTTATCCAATAAGCCAAAAGCCAAAAGGAGACAGGAACCAACAAGCTAGATATGGGAGCTTTACAAAAAACCAAAAGTTACAAACTGGGGCCCACAATTAAGCTCACTAAAACCTTATGAAATTGCCTACTTACACTGACTATTCAGCATAAGCACTTGGATGAGCCAACATAAATAAGACAATATAAGCAGACTAATAAGCTGTGAAAAGAAAATAAAGAACATGCATAAGCAATAGGCCATAAGGGCTACAAAAACCAACAACAAGCTCAGGCTAAAACTAACAAATGAACAAGTTGCAAGCTTTTGAAAATGAACCATTCAAACATGTCCCCTGGTGCAGGGGAGGTACATGCTCAACAGACAAGTTCTAAGGGACAATTTGGATGAGCAAATGATTATGAAATGCAAATTTTCTTTCTGATTTTGATACACAAGCAACCTATGATTACAAAACAACAATTCTAAACTATTTATAACTAGTAACAAATCCTATAGAAGCATTTAAAAACCTATCCAATCCAAGCAGATATGAACCTTTGACTTTTGAGATAATGAACTCAAGTTGGCTAAACTGAAATTAGACTACTCCTAGATCACTGATTATGCTGAGATAAGTTATAATTTAACTACCTAAAGATATGTAATCAGATTTAGAAACTACAATGAAGATTTTGATACCCTAAGCCCTATCAGTTAACTAAGTGTACAAGCTTCAAACTAATTTTGACTTTTTTACTTTTAAGCCTGCTGTTTTATGATCTAACTAATCTATGCTATCCTAGGGTAACATATTAGAACAGAAAATGTGACCACAAGCTAACAAGAATGCACATATATTAGCTAATCCCAACACCCCTTTTTGGGCAGTTTTCAAAGATTTTCAAAGCCTTTAACCAAACTAAACCTTTCAACTGACAACTTAGACCCTACAGAGCTGTAATTAACATAAATAAGCAATTTCGAACAACAAATAACAACTATGAGCATTTGACACAGATTATGCAAAAAGAAATGTGGTAATGTGTTCTTACAAAAGTCCAAAGCTAAGAACTGAGTGATCCAGGACCAAAGAACAACCTATAGCTCTCCACAGAGCACTAATATACCCATTCCAGGCTCTGCACCATCTTCTTCCCTTTCCTTTCTCTTTTTTTTTTATTTTTATTTATATTTATATTTTCTTCTATTTTTATTGAAATGTAAATTGAAACTGATACTGAGAATTGGAATTATTCAAAATGAAGACTTATATTAATCAAAAGTGAACAAAGTACAACTGAGGGTTTAACTGGAAATCAAAAATTACAATAAATTCATACTAATAAAACTAAAAACTACAACTAACTACTAACTCCTTTCTCTGCTCTTTCTCCCTGCTTTTATATTGAACCCCTAGGGTTCTTTTGGACCCACTTGAGCTTCCCCATCAGTATTAGTGACCGTTGGATGAGCCTTGAGTGATCTGAGCCGTTTATGAATTTTGGCGCCCAATTGAACTTTGTCTGCTTCTTTGATTATTGAGGCCAGAGGAGCAATCTTGGAGTCTTGTGTTTGTTTGAGTAGGCAAGGGTGGGGGGGGGGGCTTGAGTGTAGCAGAGGGTGAAGTATAGGGGTGATGATGAGGGTGAGGGTGGTATTCCAGAAGGGTGGTTTGGGAGGGAAGTGGTTTTGAGGACGGGTCAAAGGTGGGGGTTGACTAGGTTTAATATAAACGGGGTATTAGTTTAGGTTTTAGTGGGCTTGGGTTTTGTTTGGGTCAAAGGGTGGGGTGTGTAATGGATCAGGGTATGGATTTGGTTTTGTTAATTTGGGTGGTAACAAAAGGTAGTCCGTTTGGTTTGTTTAATTTTCACAAGGACCAAAAATGTTATTTGCTCCAAAATTGAGGGACTGAAGTGAAACTCTCCCAAAGTTTACAAGGACCATTTTTGTCCAGTTTTAATAACACAAGGACCTTGATTTAATAATTTCCCAAAAATGAAATTTTCGGGGACTAGTTTTGCAAAATTCCAAACTCCAGGGACCAAACAAGTAACTTTTCCAAATTTATCACCCAAAGTCCGTTTTTGATAACTTTTAATTTTTTAGGGACTTGGGTTGACTTTTATTTCAAAATAAATGCATAGGGACTATTTTTGACAAATTTTGAAACTTGGGGGACTGAAACTGCCAATTGTGCAAACTTTGTTCGTTTTTCATTTGTTTTTAAACATTTTGCATCTAAAACGTATAAAACACAATTTTGAAATATTTTCAGTATTTTGATGCATTTCTGAGTGTTTTTGTATGTTTTGCAGTTCAGATTAGACCAAAAATGATGAGTGTTTGAGCACTCATCAATCCCCCACACTAAACTATTGCTAGTCCCTAGCAATAACTGTTTTGAAAACTCGATGGATTTGAAAAACTCTTTACCAAAAGCCATCACTTCTGGAGTAGCCAGGTGTAAGAACTGTGGCACACCTGATAACCGTGTGATTTTGAGCAAACCACCAGCTGTCAACGGATTTGAGTAGTCTTTACCAAAAGCCGTTTGCTTCTGGACTAGCCAGCTCTTGATGGAATAGTCAACATCTTGGTGAGCTGATTACCAATTATGGATTTTCCACAGCCTTTACCACAAGCCATAATCTTGCGGGCTAGCCAACTCATTTGTTTTTGGGGAGTTGAGGAACCATACAATTTTGGGCAAATTGCAAGACGTAAACGGATTTGAGATGTCTTTACCAAGAGCCGTTTGCTCCTGGACTAGCCAATCCCTTTGTCGGTTAGACATGGCGGACTGATTACCACAAAAATTTTGAAGCACCAGTGAAAAATTTTTGAATTTTTTTTGAAATTTTGGCTAAAAACGGGGGTATTATATAGTAAAATGTGATAAAATTCGCTAGAATAGCGAATACCCCCCCCCCCCCCCCCCACACTTAGCATAAATATTGTCCTCAATATTCAAAATCCCGGCTATTATGCCGACATTTTGAACGTAAAAGGGCAACATTACAAGCTAAGCGTGGAAAACACCATTTTGTTTTTCACTTCATAAGTAACCATAGCATGGGTGACTCCCCCACACTTAGGGTGAAAACCCTATAAGCATGCTACTGTTTTTGTTTACCGAGTCGCTAGCTTGACTCGACCCCGAATTCATTTGTCCTTGGGGAAGCATGATGTGGAAGAGACAATCTCAATCGGACTTTCATTCAAGATGTTTGGACAAACATTTGAAGCACGAGAAAGTTCCACACCGATGAGATAAGTATCCGGCTCAAGATAATGATATATGAAAATGCCGGGATCAAAGATGGTATCCTCATTCCCGAAGGAGTGAAGAAGAGAAGAAGTCACCTTATAGGTGAAGAAAAGGAAGAAAATCATGATGAAAATCATGAGTTGATCTTCTTCCTCAAGAGGAGGCTCAATAGCCTGAGTTTGGATTTCAAAGGATAAGCTCGTAAACATCCCGGGAGGGTGGGTGGGAATTTGAAAATTCTCATAATTGAGAGCATCTCCCCCGGGCTATCAAACTCCGGAGGAGTCATGATATGATGAGTGAGTTCGCCAGAGAACTCCTCATGAAGAGAATCATTCACAAGATGTGAATCTGTGAACTCATGTTCCAGAATAGACTCATCACAATCCTCATTCTGAATATCAAAAAGTGGATTATCAGAAATCAAAGTGAATTCGGATTCGAATTCATATAGAGGATTGGTGAGAGTAGTCTTGAATGTTTCGGGAACAAAGAGATTAACATTCTCTATTGGACTGCTGGGATCAGAAGTGAGTGACGGATCATGATATAGGAGACTTTCAATTTCTCCCAGATCGGCTTCAAAGTCGAGGAGACCATCACCAGTTTCCAATGAAAGTGGATTGATGTGAGTAAGTTCATCAGCGAACTCCTCAAGAAGATGATCAGCATCAGAATGTGGAACTGATGCCTCAACATACTCGATGTCTCCATGAGATGTACAATCATCATTAAAATCTGAGAAAGTCTCAAAATGATCGTTTGAACACTCAAGAGGGGAAGGAATATCACACATATGCTCAAGAGTTCCCTGTGACTCTCCTGGGATTGGGACAAGGTTCTCAACACTAGATTTTATGAATTCGTCCGATTCCTTATCAGGAACAGTGTCAAGATGCTCGTCCCCCATGATCAAAGAGTGAGTGGGAACCTCAGGTGTGATAGCAGTTGTTTGAGATGGAATCTCAACTGCTGGGATATCAACTGATGAACTTGATGAAGTTTTATAAAATTCAAGGATGTCAAGTGTATCCTCATCATCACTGTCATCAGGAATGAAACGGAACAAAGAGCTAGATCTGGCTGCTTTTTCTCTTGCAATTGATTCCTTAACAGATTTTTCATATGCATCTTGGGAATTTATTCTAGCAGCCTGCTCTTCAACTAGCAATTCTTCAATGGATTTTTGATGAGTATGTCTTTGGGCAAAGTCTTTAACTAAACCCTTAAGCTCATCAACGATTTTCATCATATTTTGCATTTATGGAAGAAGTGCTTGATTCATATCGTACTGTGGAGGTTGGTCGTAATAAGGTGTGTCAAAATTGTCACAAGGATATGGATTTCCCGTTTGACAATCTGAGCTGAAGTGTGGACCTCCACAGTAATCACAACAGTAAAACTGATGTGGCTGTGAGTCGTATGTGCTAAAGTCTAAATTGTTATCAGGAAACTGCTCATAGACAAGCGTGTTTCCCGATTGACAATCAGGACTGTAGTGTGAACCACCACAGTACTCACAACAGTAAAACTGCTGAGACTGATGGTGTGGTAGCTGGTGGAATGAATCAGTGGTGTCATGATAGGAATAGGGATCTTGGTTATAGACAGACCCATTTCCTGACTCTACTATGCCACAACTGGGCAATTGCTACCATTATGAGGATTACCACACCATTGGCAAACCAGAAAGTGTGGATGAGACATAGAAAGAATCAAAGGTGTATAGAGGGGTAGGGATGAAGAATCAAAGATGTGAGAGGGTAAAGGTGAATATTTTTGGGTTTTTGGATAAACATTTTGTACAAATGAGAAAGAAAATGTTTTTGTGTTCGTTGAAAACTGATTTAAAATGTTTTCGGGAACGGTTTTGTTTTGAAAATAAGAAAATATGAACAAATGATGGATAAATGTACAATGGAATGAATTCCAAAAGCACTAATCAGAAAAACCGTTGAGAATAGCGCGCACACCTCCCCGGCAGCGGCGCCAAAATTTTGATTGGCTCCAAATGGTCAACCTAAATTGACCAGAGTATGGTCAACAAGGTCAAACAGCCTAGAGTCAATCTCCGCGGAAGTACAGAGTTTTCCCCGGGTCGTTATGTCCCGACGAGGTGTGATGGTTATAAAACGGTTTCGTGATCGGGTGAATTTGGACAGAAAAAGGGTTTTAGTGATTTGTATGGTTACACTAAGATATGAGGAATGAAAATAACTTAGAAACACTATACAAACGATTACTGATGATCAGATTTACTAAAAACGTGAGCTAAACCTAAAAACGCGTTCGTTTGAATTAAAGTTACGTTAACGTACGAAATAAAATGCGAGTTTTGTTAAATAAAAATCCTACGGCTAAGAAAATTAACTTTTTATAATCCTAATGATATAAGAAAATTTTTAGAAAAAGAAAAATATTTTTTACACTATTTAATTAATTACTATTTAATTACTAATTAATAATATTTAAGTTACACTAATTATAAAATTAAGCTAGAAAAATAAAAGTTTAATTCTAAAAATTCTAAAATAATATAAAAGTAATTTTAAAACTAAAAATATATATTTTTTTTCTACTTTTTACCTAATTATTATTAATTAAAAACTAATTTAACTAATTAAAAATTAAAAGAAAATGAAAATAAATTGAGAAAAATTCAAAATTAATTTTTAAAATTCTAAAATAACTAAAAACTATTTTCTAATATATTTTTTGATTTTTTCAAGCTTTTTCTGATTTTTTGGAGTTTTTAGTAATTAAAAAGTATTAAAAATTGAATAAAAATGGAAACTAAATAAGAAAAATAGCAAATGAACTCAGAAAAATATGACAAATTCAGGGAAAATCTAAAATATTTATCTAATTCCAAGAAAAATATAAAAATGGGAAAATAAGCACTGGAAGTGCAATAAGCTATGAAACTACTTATTTGGAGAGCTTATTATTAAGCATACTTTGACCAAACTGAATGGGACCTTGACCTAGTGTATTTATGACTTAAATAAGCTTAATGAAACATTATTTAGACCAAAAAAAACTTGGGAACACAGAAATGATACAAACAGATGAGAATAAGCACTTGTAAAATAAGCAGGATATAAACAGATGAAGCAATTTGCAAAAACTCAGTTAGTAACTCAACTAAAGGCTCACATGAACTTTTATAAACCACCAAACTCAGATTAAGACCCACAATTTAAGATTGCAGCCCTAATTTGAACTCAGACCAAAGCAGGCCTGTATCTAACTTGCAGGCTTGATTACCAGCTTATCCAATAAGCCAAAAGCCAAAAGGAGACAGGAACTAACAAGCTAGATATGGGAGCTTTACAAAAAACCAAAAGTTACAGACTGGGGCCCAAAATTAAGCTCACTAAGAGCTTATGAAATTGCCTACTTATACTGACTATTCATCATAAGCACTTGGATGAGCCAACATAAATAAGACAATATAAGCAGACTAATAAGCTGTGAAAAGAAAATAAAGAACATGCATAAGCAATAGGCCATAAGGGCTACACAAACCAACAACAAGCTCAGGCTAAAACTAACAAATGAACAAGTTGCAAGCTTTTGAAATGAACCATTCAAACATGTCCCCTGGTGCAGGGGAGGTACATGCTCAACAGACCAGTTCTAAGGGCCAATTTGGATGAGCAAATGATTATGAAATGCAAATTTTCTTTCTGATTTTGATACACAAGCAGCCTATGATTACAAAACAACAATTCTAAACTATTTCTAACTAGAAACAAATCCTACAGAAGCATTTAAAAACCTATCCAATCCAAACAGATATGAACCTTTGACTTTTGAGATAATGAACTCAAGTTGACTAAACTGAAATTAGACTACTCCTAGATCACTGATTATGCTGAGATAAGTTATAATTTAACTACCTAAAGATATGTAATCAGATTTAGAAACTACAATGAAGATTTTGATACCCTAAGCCCTATCAGTTAACTAAGTGTACAAGCTTCAAACTAATTTTGACTTTTTTACTTTTAAGCCTGCTGTTTTATGATCTAACTAATCTATGCTATCCTAGGGTAACATATTAGAACAGAAAATGTGACCACACGCTAACAAGATTGCACAGATATTAGCTAATCCAAACACCCCTTTTTGGGCAGTTTTCAAAGCCTTTAACCAAACTAAACCTTTCAACTGACAACTTAGACCCTACAGAGCTGTAATTAACATAAATAAGCAATTTCAAACAACAAATAACAACTATGAGCATTTGACACAGATTATGCAAAAAGAAATGTGGTAATGTGTTCTTACAAAAGTCCAAAGCTAAGAACTGAGTGATCCAGGACCAAAGAACAACCTATAGCTCTCCACAGAGCACTAATATACCCATTCCAGGCTCTGCACCATCTTCTTCCCTTTCCCTTCTCTTTTTTTTTTATTTTTATTTATATTTATATTTTCTTCTATTTTTATTGAAATGTAAATTGAAACTGATACTGAGAATTGGAATTATTCAAAATGAAGACTTATATTAATCAAAAGTGAACAAAGTACAACTAAGGGTTTAACTGGAAATCAAAAATTACAATAAATTCATACTAATAAAACTAAAAACTACAACTAACTACTAACTCCTTTCTCTGCTCTTTCTCCATGCTTTTATATTGAACCCCTAGGGTTCTTTTGGACCCACTTGAGCTTCCCCATCAGTATTAGTGACCCTTGGATGAGCCTTGAGTGATCTGAGCCGTTTATGAATTTTGGCGCCCAATTGAACTTTGTCTGCTTCTTTGATTATTGAGGCCAGGGGAGCAATCTTGGAGTCTTGTGTTTGTTTGAGTAGGCAAGGGGGGGGGGCTTGAGTGTAGTAGAGGGTGAAGTATAGGGGTGATGATGAGGGTGAGGGTGGTATTCCAGAAGGGTGGTTTGGGAGGGAAGTGGTTTTGAGGACGGGTCAAAGGTGGGGGTTGACTAGGTTTAATATTAACGGGGTATTAGTTTAGGTTTTAGTGGGCTTGGGTTTTGTTTGGGCCAAAGGGTGGGGTGTGTAATGGATCAGGGTATGGATTTGGTTTTGTTAATTTGGGTGGTAACAAAAGGTAGTCCGTTTGGTTTGATTAATTTTCACAAGGACCAAAAATGTTATTTGCTCCAAAATTGAGGGACTGAAGTGAAACTCTCCCAAAGTTTACAAGGACCATTTTTGCCCAGTTTTAATAACACAAGGACCTTGATTTAATAATTTCCCAAAAATGAAATTTCCGGGGACTAGTTTTGCAAAATTCCAAACTCCAGGGACCAAACATGTAACTTTTCCAAATTTATCACCCAAAGTCCGTTTTTGATAACTTTTAATTTTTTAGGGACTTGGGTTGACTTTTATTTCAAAATAAATGCATAGGGACTATTTTTGACAAATTTTGAAACTTGGGGGACTGAAACTGCCAATTGTACAAACTTTGTTCGTTTTTCATTTGTTTTTAAACATTTTGCATCTAAAACATATAAAACACAATTTTGAAATATTTTCAGTATTTTTGCTGCATTTCTAAGTGTTTTTGTATGTTTTGCAGTTCAGATTAGACCAAAAATGATGAGTGTTTGAGCACTCATCAACGACCAGCTTACTAGCTTTTCACCCAAAAATTGTGCTCCTCCTGATGTACTCTTTGCTGTAACTTGATCACCGGCATGGTCTACATCTGAAAATCCTATTAGATTAAACTCCAAATCCTTCGGATACCAAAGTCCCATGTTAATGGTGCTTCGTAGGTACCGAAAGATCCGTTTAACCTCTTTGAGGTGAAGTTCGGTAGGCTTTGCCTGAAACCGTGCTAACAAACAAACAGAAAATTGAATATTGGGTCGACTAGCAGTTAGGTACATAAGAGAACCGATCATGTTCCGATATTTCTTTTGCTTTTCATGAGATTTTCAAATTTGCTTTTCATGAGATTTTCAAAATGTTTTGAATGGTTAGGATTGGCTGATTTAAAGATAATGTCGTCCACGTAAATTTGAATGATCAAAATGTCATCTTTGAATTTTTTAGTAAACAAGGTGTCATTAACCGTTCCTTTGGTGAAATTGTTTTTGAGCAAGAAGGATGATAGTGCATCATACCACGCTCATGGAGCTTGTTTTAAACCATAAATGGCTTTCTTAAGCTTGTAGACGTAGTCTGGATGATCTTTGTCGATGAATCCTTCTGGTTGACTCACATACACCTCTTCTTTCAGAGTTCCATTCAAGAAAGCTGTCTTAATGTCCATCTGATAGACTGTGATGTTTTTGTGAGCTGCATAAGCTAAGAAAATCCGGACTGCTTCAAGTTTAGCTACAGGCACGAATGATTCTTCGAAATCTATCCCTTCTTCTTATGGATATCCTTTTGCCACGAGACGAGCTTTGTTGCGAATTACAGTCATTTCCTCGTCCAATTTGTTCTTCCACAACCACTTAAGATCAAGAACACGTTTATCAAGTGGTCGTTCAACAAGTTCCCAACTATCATGTAACTGGTATTGAAGAATTTCATCCTGCATCGCTTCTATCCATGGGTATTCTGCCATTGCTTCCCGAATGTTCTTTGGTTCTCTGAGGCATATAGAGAAAATGTAGATACACATTTCAGGATCTATGGCAAGTTGTCTTCTCGTCTGAACTGGCCTTGAAGGTTCACCAATAACTTGTTCAATTTGTTGTAATCAATTTGTAGGATCTACACTTGATAGATCTCAAGCCAATAGATCGTTAGTCTACTAATGTAATCACCAACAAACTAAATAGACAATCTCTGTTAGCTTATACTTATTGCGGAATATAAATATAAACTTGTATGCTAAACTTTGATCCTCTATGGATCGATATTATTCACTAATAATTGTTTTTGAAACTCGTACATATTACAATAACCTTGGGTTCCTTATATACTAGTGGAAACCCTAAATTCTTCTACAAGAAACGTATAAACATAATACTCTAGAAGATATTCTACATATCTTATCTATAAATAACTAACTTCTATCTACGGATTAACTATATCCGCAGTAACATAATTCTTCAGCAGGAATTATTCTTCAGCAGAAACCAGTATGTGCTTCCACAGGAACCTGTCAGCAGAATCTTCAATAGTATCTAAATACTAACTTCACTAATTCCTTACAATCCTCCCCTAATCTTGAAGTTGACATGGTTAACTCCAAGATTCTTTATAGATCTTCAAAGGCAAGAAAAAGAGGATTGAGGATGAACTTCAGCAGCAAAGAATCTTTATCAGCAGGACCTCAGTGATCAGTAACAAGTTGAAAAGCACCATTCTTTGCAACAACAAATGACCAAATGTACATCAAAACATATGAGTTGCATACTATTCTCATCACATCCAGGTGTGTTAACTCCTGTGAGAGGTGAATCATTGAAAATAATGGAGTTGATGTCTCTTTACCAATAGCCATTACTACTGGAGTAGCCAAATGTTTCAGTCCACAAACTATGGTACACTGAAGACTATATGATTTTGAGCAAATCATCAGCTATAAACGGATTTGAGATGTATTTACCTGTAGCCATTTGCTCAGTACTAGTTAATTATTTGATGAAAAATCATCTTGGTCAACTAAATACCAAATATGGTGTTCCACTGCCTTTACCACAAGCCATACTCTTGTGGGCTAGCCAATTATTGGGAATCCAAAAAGGAAAAATCCATGGTCAATTGACAACCATCCAACTCTCAGCTGTTAAGCATGGGTAAGTTGAGTACCCAATAGTTTTTAGCAAACTATTACCGCTATCAACAGATTTGACTTGTCTTTACCAAAGCTGTACCCTTTGGACTAGCCAAAGTTTTTATGGAATAGTCAACATCAGGTAAGTTGATAATCAGAGAATGTGTGAAAATAATCAACACCAAATCCTGCAAACAACATATAGAAAACTATACAAATATGTTAGTTTTTTTTTTTTTTTTTTTTTTTTTTTTTTTTTTTTTTTTTTTTTTAGTAATAAAGAAAATAAAATAAAGAAAGAAACAACAAAATACCATACCAATACCCAATCATTCCAGATAAGTTTCAATACGAACACCATGCTGAGTTTCCAGTTCCTGCTTAACCAAAACACTCCTCTTGATAGCCCTAATCGACTGTTCAGCCATGTGCATATCATTCCCAATCATATCCAGAGGAACAGTGAGTTTCACTTCCGATTGGATATATCACATCTGCCTTTGCCAGTGGTAGTAATGATCATATGAACATCAGGCAAAGGAAAGTATTTCCATGTATCAACCACCCAATTCTTCTGACCTTTCCACACATGAAATCCAGTACCAGTAAAAAGATGAGAATCACAGAGGACTTGTAAATCTCCCAACAAAAACATACAAATCCCTTCAGGTTGATGAGATTTATAATAAGTTACAACCCATCCATATAGAGAAATAATGTCTTGCCTATCCACTATATGTAAAATTTGAATTAGAAAAGTAAACTCTTTGGTGGAACCATCTTGTCTGTGAAGTACATTGACTTTTCCTTGACTAGTTGGAGAGTCAACAAGTTCCCATTTAACAACTCTCTCCCAAACAACAGGATTGTCATCATCAGAATCAAAGTCAATAAATGTACTATCCTTGGGTGATTCACCTTTATAAGACTTTCTCTTCCTAGCAACAGTCTTCTTCCTAGTACCAGGGGTAGAAGGAGTAACAAGTGGAGGATCATCAGAAGGCTCATAAGTGGGAACTGGTTTTGAAACAGCAGGAGATACACTCTTTGGATCTTCAGGAGGAATAGATTCTAATGCTTTAGGAACATCTGTTGAAGCTTCAGGAGAAACATCCTTTTGATCTTCAGTAGAAATAGGTTCAGTGGTAGGAGCTTCAGTGGAAACAGACTCTGGAACTACAGGAACAGCTGATGAAGCATCAATAGTAGCAGAAGAAGATCTACCAACATCTGAAGGTTCAGAAGGCTCCACACTAGTATCAGCTGCAATATCAATAGATGGTGAAGGAACAACATCAGTAGAATCATCAACCTGAGGGAACACTGAAGGAGAATGAATATGTTCCTGAGCACCAAATGAAGACTCAGTGGATTCATTGGGCTGATCAGCAGAATCATCAAGCCTGATCCTCTTAGCAACAGGCCTATCCATAAGTCTGCCACGCTTCTCTAACACATCTGGAACATTGATACCGGAGGAATGAAGATTAGAGATGATCTTGTCATAGTAGGAAGTGAGCTGAGTGTCTGAAAAGCCCCAAAATTTCTTTTGAGTCCATCCTGATCCAAACATAGAACACCCTTGATTCTTGACAAAATTCCTCATATACTTTTTAATCTCTCCTTTTGTCCATGGTCTGTCCTTAGCTTTTTAGCTTTTCTCTCTTCCTTAGCTTGCCTCTGTAACTTAACTCTTTCAACCATCCTTTTAGCAAAATCAGTCTCATGATAATCAACTCCAAGTACAGATTTTGCCAAATCAGTCTTAGCAGAGACTTGAGAAGCCAAATGTTCCCATTGTTCAGCAGATAAACGCATAGCAATTTCATCTAACTCCTTTTGTCTTTCAGCAGGTAGTGTATGAGTAAGTGGAGGACCCATTTGATCCAAATCAGCTTGTATCTTCCTAGCAAGACCTCAGATGCCTTCATATCCAAATCCTTCTTAGTCTTTGCAGCCTCCTCTTTTGCTTCCTCTTTGGATTGTAATTGTGCTGCAAGCAGTTCACTAAGCTTCTCATTAGCTAGTTCCTGCTTAGTTTTCTCTCTAGAAGGAATTGCTGGAGCTACCATAACAGATTTTCCTTTATCTTTCTGAGTGGAAGTAGCTTCAGGAGGAACAAAAGGCTAACTAGTAGTATCTGGTGCTGGAGAACCATCAGGACAGTGAACATTTAAATTTGTTGATTCTTCAGCAGGAACTTCCTCTGGCATTGGATCAGCTGATGTTGTCTTGTCAGATGATACTACATATTCCTTTCCAGCAACAAAGAATGTATATGCTGATTGAGAAGCATCAGCCATAGTCTTGTGATGCGTGGGGATTGCACCAGGCTTTACCTCTCGAGGGATCTCGAGAAGCTTACAACCCCCACCAGGCAGTGTACCTGATCGATGTAGTATAGTATAATGACAAGTACCAGGGGATTGATCGTTCAGCTAGGAATAGTGTCGCTAGGATTAGAAAACCTAAAGACTAGGTCTAGAGATGAGGGATGATTCTTTTTGTATTTTTTATATTTTATGAAAGCAAGTAAAAATCTCGGTTTTGAAGGAGTTGGGTGGAATTAGTTGCTAGTCAACTAACCCAATACTAAAGATGCAATCAAAATAAAATACTAGAAATGAAAATAAACTAAGTTATACTAGAGTTGTGAGCAATATGTGGGAGAATTGTGTTTACTTAGATTTCACTACTCCCTAGATATCTTTTACAGGTTAATTACTTGTTATAGTTGCGTGGATGACGGATTGTATTCCTTAATACCATTCATGGGGTGGCGTACTTACTTCCCCAATCCTATAAGCGTCTACTTCACTCCTATGTCGAGCCGGCTAAGAAGCTCCTAACATGGGATCACTAGAATTTGCTCATGCATTAAATACAACCAATAAAACCTAGTACACATCGGTTCATGTTTCCAAAGACGTTCAAGCATGTTACACAATGGAGATCTGCCAGTTTTCTTAAGCCTAACATTGAAATCATTCATCCATTACAACCATAAACAAATAATCAACATATAATTAACATCTAGGTTTCATTGCATCTAAGCAAACACAAGATAGATCTAGCCTAACATGTTGAAATCAAGACAAGCATAAGATATATTGAAACAACACATAGACATATTGATTGAATTGAAAGAAGACTTATCTCAATTGAACATAAAATGATTCAAGGGGTGAAAACCCTTGAAAATACTGTAAAATACGACCTAGGGTTTACAAAGTTCGGCCCTAGTATTCTCCACACAAGTTCCTCCTTTTATGAATGAAAAATAGAAAACTA
Source organism: Artemisia argyi (assembly GCA_030686995.1). Classification (NCBI taxonomy): domain Eukaryota; kingdom Viridiplantae; phylum Streptophyta; class Magnoliopsida; order Asterales; family Asteraceae; genus Artemisia; species Artemisia argyi. The sequence continues at coordinate 105,209,918 of CM060676.1, forward strand.
TATATAGATTCTGATAGGTGACGGCGTCAAGAACAAAATTCTGACGCCGTCATCTCGCCACCAAATAGTTTCTCGGACTGCCTAGATCTGGGTCTGACGCCGTCATGTATACTCCTTATGCAAGCCGTCACCAAAAATTGTCTTGACGCCCTTGTTGAGACGCCTTCAGGTTTTCACTGGGTCGTCATGGATTTTACTCTTGACGCCGTCATGATTTTCTTCTTGACGCCGTCAGGTACTGTTCAAAGCATGGAAAATTAAGTCTTTGCCGTTTTCTTCACTTTTATGCTCCAAAAACGTCCAAAATGCCTTCTTTTCCAGAATTCACTCCCAAAGTACCTAAAATCACAAAAGGAACGATTTAGGGCAATATTTGATCAAATAAATTCCAATTCCGGCTTAAATGACTCCCTAAAAATGGTTCATTTTTCGCCTCATTATATACCCTTACACTTGAGATTTGCTTGTCCTCAAGCAAATGCTCTTTTATTCTAATCAAAATACAAGTTAGGGGTCATTTAACACTAACATAAAAGTAATTACAACAAATAATCGTTCCACTAAAGACCAAAGACAAGCACGGAGGTCATACACTAGCACCTCACAAATAGTGTTTAGATACTCACATCTCTCGGGTGTTATAAAGTAATATCACAATATGGAAATGGAAAACATCTCTCACTACCTGTCATAGCAAAATAGATTACCATAGGCTTGGGAAAGGATCAAACCTCCACCACATGGCGTAAGCACCTAGGATAAACTATCAAATAGGTCTTTTTAAAGGGTTGTAACGTTAGATGTAGGGATATGGAATACACGGTTTTGTTGGATATAGGCAGTCTTTACTGGTGGTGAGTTAACAATCTTGGTTAATTACATGTACAATATGGCGTTGCTAAGCCAAGACTCGACTCGACTTAAGCTAATAAATGAAAAATAACAAAAACATAAAACAAACATAGAATGAAACGGGATGGTAGTCCGTATGTTTTTCTCTTTTCTTTTTCTATTTTTTTTATTTTATTTTATTTTTTTGCATACACTCTTACCCTACCATCCAAAATAATACATCATAGGGAATGAAAATTCCCCTTACACTTGAATTTTTACATACTTTACAATAAACTAATCTAATGACTCGAATTAAGAAAATCAAAACACTTGGAGTTCTTTTAAGATTAACGTACATACGGGGGTAATAATATGATGTTCTTCCCCATTACTCCATAAAATAAGTACTTTACCCACGAGTCCCAATCGTCCCAAAACAATATGTACAAGGATATGACTCGACTTAGCAACCATGTAATCAATTAGATAATTAACTTGGGGTTTAACAAATAACAATAATGCACTAAAGATGAGTGCATACATGGAAGGCTAAGGCGATTTGGGTGTACATTTAAGTGGGGTGTAACAAATTCTTCCTTTAAGTAAGATGCTTAAAGTTAGAAACGAAAAGATAGGCTCGGAGGGGTGTACTAGGGGTTTCGTGTACTAAAAATGAGTACAATGCTAAGGTGTAGGAAAATTAATTGACTTAACTAGCCAAGTAATATAACTTAAATGGTCAAGTAATTATGATACGGGTTTAACACAAGGGTGATCCTAATGCCTCTTATCATGTAGTAAATCCTACTACACGAATGTAGTCTCACTAGCGGTCTCGGGATGCATCACTAACGCAAGTTCTAGAATCTAAATGCTACCGGTACACTCATAAGCACTTATAGTAAATGCTTTTCCTATCAAGTCTAAAGGCGAACCTCACATATTTGGGTGGAAAATTTTTCTGAATAGTACGGTTCTGTGCTAGTCATACAATCTCCTATCCATGAGACGCTTGCTATGGCTAAAGTTTCACTCCTAAATGTTGTAAAAAAAAATTAAATTTGGCGCTAAAATTGCACTAACAAGTATTTCTCATAGTTTTATTACACATATACTATCAAACAAACAAACTCAAGCGAAAGTGTATCTGTAAGGTATCATCATTTTACCCTCCCCTTACACTTAGGCTGAACATTGTCCCCAATGTTCAAGTAAAGAATGTAAAAGTGAAATAAGTAAAACAAATGAAATCAAATACTCCCCTGATTCGCTCGGTATGGATAATAAGGTGGCCAGGTTAGATCTTCCTCTAAGAGAATGAACAATCTTCTTGTCATACATATCCTGTAAAACCTGAGAAAATAGACAAGGCAACCTCGCATAAAATCGGCGGCAATCTACATATGCTAATAAATCCTAGAAAACAAAATAAGATATAATGCTTGTGGAATGATGTTTGCAGATTTCCTGGAGATTATAAAACTAATAATTCAACAAAAACTTTAAGACTCCGTTAGAAAAACAAAACTGGTAAAATTTCCAGATTTTTACACGTGACGCCGTCAGGAAGTAATTCCTGACGCCGTCAGAAGTGACCTGCAGAAATTCTTATGTTAAGTTTCCGGAAAATTTCTGGAAAAACTTCGTCCTACTTCCTAGAAAATCCTGCAAAACATCATTATGACTCGATACAAGCATTTGACTCTAACAAATACGAATATACATGTTCACTTAATATTGTGGAGAATCATGATCGGTTTTGTTTCTTTAAAAACATATTTGGGGTTTCCCCTTACAGTTATCTTTTGCAAAAATACCTTTGGATGAAGTTAAGACTAAGCCAAACAACAAAGTAAAGTATTTTCACTATTTTAGTTTTGAAACATGATCTACCAACAATAAAAATAAAGCATGCATACGGAAGCAAATAACAAACAAACAAAATAAAAATCACACAAAACAAATAATGACACCATAAGCACATCCCATTATTACTAATTAACGTAACCATAAAGATAAAAATAAATTTATCCAAGGCCAACAAAGGCCACAACCTAAACTATTACAATTCCAATTGTTTCAAATTACATCACCATCAATAAATTGTTCAAACAAAACAGACATCAACATAGATCATTGGGGAGGGGGACCATAACGGTAGTCATAACCAGGAGGGAGATGCCCAGTGTACCCGTAGGGAGGGTAGTCCGTCTCACGACCGGGGAATGGGTCAATCTGCAGCTGGGGCTCGATCTGATCACGGGTGGAGAGATGTTGCATCTGGCGGATGGTATGATCATACATCCAATCAAAGCGCTGGTCAGTGGTGGTCCGCCATGCATCCACCTGACCCATCCATGCCCCCTGGTGTGCCTGCCAGTCTCCCCGACTCATGTGTCGGAAGTAATTAGCTGACCCAACCTCATAATCCCTGAACTGATGCTGCTGGGGTGCTCCCTCATCATCATCATCATCATCCTCAACACCATCAGGTCCTCCTGCCATGTACCAGGTATAGGACCCATCCACCAGCTACATCACGATGCTCATCTGCCTGAGGGATTTAGCCCTCACTACCCTACAAGCCTCGCAGTCGCTCAAGTATCCCATGATCTGGGGAACAAGCAGCTCATAAGATCGAGCCAACCGGGTCACGAACATCCCCCCATACACCTTGTCAATATCCCTCTCACCCACACTGGTCTTCAAATAGCTGGCTACCCAAAATGGGATGTTGCAGTAAACATCCGCTGAAAAGATGGTATATAGGTAGAAAAGATCTGAAGCAGTGACACGGTGAGTGGTGCCATGACGCCCCGACAAGCTGTATGTGATGCACCTGTGGGCTAACTTGATCACGGGGTCCCTTATTGATGCTGCCCTAGTAGTCAAGGTGTACACCCTGTTCCCAATGCTCGGCCAAAAAGTGGCTGATGAGGCGAAAAATGATCCATTTTTAGGGGGTCATTTAAGCCCGAATCCGAATTTATTTGATCAAATATTACCCTAAATCGTTCCTTTTGTGATTTTAGGTACTTTGGGAGAGAAATCTGGAAAAGGAAGCAATTCGGACATTTTTGGAGCATAAAAGTGAAGAAAACGCCAAAGTCTTAATTTTCCATGCTGGGAACAGTAGGTGACGGCGTCAAGAGCAAAACCTTGACGGCATCAAGAGCAAATTTCATGAAATTCCATGACGACCCAGAATAGATTTAACGGCGTCACGTTGGAAGGGCGTCAAGAGTAAAAGAGTCATGACGGCCTGGAAGTGTATAAGTCTTGACGGCGTTAGAAGTAGATCTAGGCAGTCCGAGGAGAGTTTTGGCGGCGAGGTGACGGCGTCACATTGTTTGTCTTGACGCCGTCAGACCTATTTTTCTATATATAGTTTTCTAATTTTCACACATTAAAAAGGAGAAGTTTTGGAGAAACCCTAAGTACGATTTTGGTGCGACTTTTACAGGTTTTTCAAGGGTTCCAAACCCTTGATACCTTGCATTGTGATTGAGATAAGTGTTCTTCTAATTCAATCAATATGTCTATGTGTTGGTTGTCTATATCTTGTTCTTGTCTCAATTCCATTATGCTAGGCTAGATCTATCTTGTGTTTGCTTAGATCTAATGAAACCTAGATGTTAATTATGTGTTGATTACTTGTTTATCTTTGTCTTGGATGAGTGATTTATATGTTAGGCTTAAGAAAACTGGCAGATCTCCACTTGGTAACATGCTTAAACGTCTTAAGAAACATGAACCGAGGCGCACTAGGTCTTTATTGGTTGTATTTAATGCATGAGCCACTGTTTACAATCCCTATAGTTGTTCTGGGCATGGTGTAGGAGGAGATAAGAGCTCATAGAATTGGGGAGTTATGTGTGCCACCCCATGAATGGTATTAAGGAATACGATCCGTCACCCATGCAATTATAACAAGTAATTAACGTGTAAAAGATGTCTAGGGAGTAGTGAAATCTAAGTAAACACATTTTCTCCAATTACTGCTCACAACTTTAGTTTAATTAGTTTATTTTCATTTCTAGTATTTTATTTTGATTGCATCTTAGTATTGGGTTAGTTGAATAGCAACTAATTCCGCCCAAATCCTTCAAACCCCGAGATTTTTTTACTTGCTTTCATAAAAATATAAAAATACAAAAATAATCATCCCTCACCTGTAGAACTAGTATTTAGGCTTTCTAATCCTAGCGACACTATTCCTAAGCTGAACGATCAATCCCCCGGTACTTGTCACTATACTATACTACAACGATCAGGTACACTGCCTGGTGAGGGTGGTAAGCTTCTCAAGATCCCTCGAGAGGTAAAGCCTGTTGCGATTCCCACGCATCAAGTTTTTGGCGCCGCAGCCCGGGGAATAGTTATTGTCTAGGTTAGAATTTCTTTTTATTAGGTCTACTTGCTAGATTCCTTTCTAGTAAGATTTTATTTTTATTTTTAGGTCTTCTTTAGTCTATCTATTTCTTTGTGTCTTTGTTCGTAAACTGTTTCGATGGATAACAATAACATTGATCGTTTGATTCCTGTTATTCGTAGTTTTCGTCGTAGGATTTTCCAAATGCCCGCCCCACTTCCTTTTGCAGAAAATGAGAACCCACCTAACCTCTCACCCAACCACCACTTTGACAATAATTCTGAGTTAGAAGAGTCTGATCATGATGATGACCGTAGGGCTAGTCCTTTCTACTATTCAGACTCCGATGAGGATCTTGATGATGGGGATGAAGATTTTGTCTATCAAATGCCCCGCACACACCCTAGATTCAAGGATTTTTCCACAGAAAAGTGTAGTAGGTATCCGCCCGTAGAGATGCTAAGTGAGAAAGATGAGAAAAAAAGACTTAAGTATACTCATGAAAAGAATAAAAGATACTATCGCGGATGCTTAGAGTTAGGAGACGAATATAAGAAAGATGAGGCGACTATTAGATGGCTCACACTTGGTTATGTGAGCATAAGCGATACACGTTGACCCATGACCTTGAGTCTAGCTACAAGACTCGTAAATAAAGAAAAGCGCTTCTTGGGAGGCAACCCATGTTTTGTGTGATTTTATTTGTTTGTTTGTTATTTGCTTCCGTATGCATGCTTAATTTTTATTGTTGGTTGATCATGTTTCTAAACTAAATAGTAGAAATACTTTACTTTGTTGTTTTGGCCTAGTCTTAACTCCACCTAAAGGTATTTTTGCAAAAGATAAGTGTACGGGGAAACCCCAAATATGTTTTTAAGAAACAAACTGATCATGATTCTCCACAATATTAAATGAACATGTGTATTCGTATTTATTAGAGTCAAATGCTTGTATTGAGTCATAATGAAGTTTTGCAGGATTTTCCAGGAAGTAGGACCTAGTTTTTCCAGAAATTTTTCGGAAACTTAACATAAGGATTTCTGCAGGTCAATTCTGACGGCGTCAGGGGTTTACTCTTGACGGCGTCAGGAGTTAAAATCTGGAAATTTTACCGGTTTTGTTTTTCTAACGGAGTCTTATGGTTTTTGTGAATTATTAAGTTTTATAATCTCCAGGAGATCTGCAAACTTCATTCCACAAGCATTATATCTTATCTTGTTTTCTAGGATTTAGTAACTTATATAGAATGCCGCCGATTTTACGCGAGGTTGTCTTGTCTATTTTGTCAGGTTTTACAGGTTATGTATGACAAGAAGATGATTTATATTCTGTAAGGGAAGCTTTGATTGTTCATTTTCTTGGAGGAAGATTTAACCTAGCTATCCTATTATCCATACCGAGCGAATCAGGGGAGTATTTGATTTCATTCTCTTTACTTTTTCACTTTTACATTCTTTACTTGAACATTGGAGACAATGTTCATCTTAAGTGTAAGGGGAGGGTAAAAAGATGATACCTTACATATGCACTTTCGCTTGAGTTTGTTTTGTTTGATGGTAGATGTGTAATAAAACTATGAGAAATACTTGTTAGTGCAATTTTAGCGCCAAATTTAAAATTTTTTACAACATTTAGGAGTGAAACTTTAGCCATAGCAAGCGTCTCATGGATAGGAGATTGTATGACTAGCACATAACCGTATATTCAGAAAAATTTTCCACCCAAATATGTGAGGTTCGCCTTTAGATTTGTTAGGAAAAGCATTTACTATTAGTGCTTATGAGTGTACCGGTAGTACTTAGATTCTAGAACTTGCGTTAGTGATGCATCCCGAGACCGCTAGTGAGACTACATTCGTGTGGTAGGATTTACTACATGATAAGAGGCATTAGGATCACCCTTCTGTTAAACCCGTATTATAATTACTTGACCATTTAAGTCATATTACTTGGCTAGTTAAGTCAACTAATTTTCCCACACCCTTAGCGTTGTACTCATTTTTAGTACACGATACCCCTAGTACACCCCTCCGAGCCTATCTTTTCGTTTCTAACTTTAAGCATTTTACTTAAAGGAAGAATTTGTTACACCCCACTTAAATGTACACCCAAATCGCCTTAGCCTTCCGTGTATGCGCTCATTTTTAGTGCATTATTGTTATTTGTTAAACCCTAAGTTAACTTTCTAATTGATTACATGGTTGCTAAGTCGAGTCATATCCTTGTACATATTGTTTTGGGACGATTGGGACTCATGGGTAAGTACTTATTTTATGGAGTAATGGGGAAGAACATCATTTATTACCCCCATATGTACGTTAATCTTAAAAGTGCTCCAAGTGTTTTGATTTTCTTAATTCGAGTCATTAGATTAGTTAAATGTAAAGTATGTAAAGATTCAAGTGTAAGGGAAATGTTCATTCCCTATGATGTATTATTTTGGATGGTAGGGTAAGAGTGTATGCAAAAAAAAAATAAATAAAAAAATAAATAAAAAAAAATAGAAAAAAAAACAAGAAAAAGAAAAAAAAATAGAAAAAGGAAAAAGAGAAAAAACATACGGACTACCATCCCTTTTTATTCTATGTTCATTTTATGTTTTTGTTATTTTTCATTTATTAGCTTAAGTCGAGTCTAGTCTTGGCTTAGCAACGCCATATTGTACATGTAATTGACCAAGATTGTTAACTCGCCACCAGTAAAACTTCCTTTATCCAACAAAACCGTGTATTTCATATCCCTACACCTAACGTTACAACCCTTTAAAAGACCTCTTTGATAGTTTATCCTAGGTGCTTACGCCATGTGGTGGAGGTTTGATCCTTTCCCAAGCCTATCGTAATCTATTTTGCTATGACAGGTAGTGAGAGATATCTTCCGTTTCCATATTGTAATTTATACTTTATTACACCCGAGAGATGTGAGTATCTAAACACTATTTGTGAGGTGCTAGTGTATGACCTCCGTGCTTGTCTATTGGTCTTTAGTGGAACGATTATTTGTTGTAATTACTTTTATGTTAGTGTTAAATGACCCCTAACTTGTCTTTTGAGTAGAATAAAAGCGCATTTGCTTGAAGACAAGCAAATCTCAAGTGTAAGGGTATATGATGAGGCGAAAAATGATCCGTTTTTAGGGGGTCATTTAAGCCCGAATCCGAATTTATTTGATCAAATATTGCCCTAAATCGTTCCTTTTGTGATTTTAGGTACTTTGGGAGAGAAATCTGGAAAAGGAAGCAATTCGGACGTTTTTGGAGCATAAAAGTGAAGAAAATGCCAAAGTCTTAAGTTTCCATGCTGGGAATAGTAGATGACGGCGTCAAGAGCAAAACCTTGACGGCGTCAAGAGCAAATTTCATGAAATTCCATGACGACCCAGAACAGATTTGACGGCGTCACGTTGGAAGGGCGTCAAGAGTAAAAGAGTCATGACGGCCTGGAAGTGTATAAGTCTTGACGGCGTCAGAAGTAGATCTAGGCAGTCCGAGGAGAGTTTTGGCGGCGAGGTGACGGCGTCACATTGTTTGTCTTGACGCCGTCAGACCTATTTTTCTATATATAGTTTTCTAATTTTCACACATTAAAAAGGAGAAGTTTTGGAGAAACCCTAAGTACGATTTTGGTGCAACTTTTACAGGTTTTTCAAGGGTTCCAAACCCTTGATACCTTGCATTGTAATTGAGATAAGTGTTCTTCTAATTCAATCAATATGTCTATGTGTTGGTTGTCTATATCTTGTTCTTGTCTCAATTCCATTATGCTAGGCTAGATCTATCTTGTGTTTGCTTAGATCTAATGAAACCTAGATGTTAATTATATGTTGATTACTTGTTTATCTTTGTCTTGGATGAGTGATTTATATGTTAGGCTTAAGAAAACTGGCAGATCTCCACTTGGTAACATGCTTGAACGTCTTAAGAAACATGAACCGAGGCGCACTAGGTCTTTATTGGTTGTATTTAATGCATGAGCCACTGTTTACAATCCCTATAGTTGTGCTGGGCATGGTGTAGGAGGAGATAAGAGCTCATAGAATTGGGGAGTTATGTGTGCCACCCCATGAATGGTATTAAGGAATACGATCCGTCATCCATGCAATTATAACAAGTAATTAACGTGTAAAAGATGTCTAGGGAGTAGTGAAATCTAAGTAAACACATTTTCTCCAATTACTGCTCACAACTTTAGTTTAATTAGTTTATTTTCATTTCTAGTATTTTATTTTGATTGCATCTTAGTATTGGGTTAGTTGAATAGCAACTAATTCCACCCAAATCCTTCAAACCCTGAGATTTTACTTGCTTTCATAAAAATATAAAAATATAAAAATAATCATCCCTCACCTGTAGAACTAGTATTTAGGCTTTCTAATCCTAGCGACACTATTCCTAAGCTGAACGATCAATCCCCCGATACTTGTCACTATACTATACTACAACGATCAGGTACACTGCCTGGTGGGGGTTGTAAGCTTCTCGAGATCCCTCGAGAGGTAAAGCCTGTTGCGATTCCCACGCATCAGTGGCGCACCTCATATCGTTCCTCACAGTCTCCCCATGTAACAACCTCTGCATAAAACCTCCCTCAATAGCCTCCTCCCTAGTGTACAAACCAATCCTCCACCCAAACTCAGTAACCGAACATGATCGAACATCCCCTCCTAACCTAAAGTAAATAGTGATACCCCCCATATCCGTCCTGGCCTCCGCCAAATCAAAGTGAAAAGTAGCAAAGAACTCCCTAACCAACTCACTATACACAGTCTCCCTCATCCTGAACAACCTCTCCCATTGAGGACCCGTGAACCCATCGGTTTGGATCCTCCCTAAAAACTCAGCCTCTAAACCTTGGGATCTCACAAACACCCAATCAATCACAGCACCAGCATCAATGTGGTGATTAACAAGCTCCGCATACTTAGTTGTAGCGGCAACATTGTCGAACTCACCCCAACTGTGGACCAATTACCCATATTTAACTTGTTGGGACCTAGAGGAGCTGTCACGGTGTTGTCGTGATCGCTTGCTCATTTTCTTGGAAAAAGATAGAGTGGACGGAAAAGATTAAAATGAGAATTTTATTGTCTCATGATGTTAGACCCATCTAACGCCATCAGACCAACCAGAAATCGGGCCATGCAATTACGAGGGAAAATCAATTTTCAAACTCTAAACCCATTACCCAAACACTCCTTTAAGCAGAAAACATGGGTGGGGGTCAAAAAATCCGTGGTATGAAAGATTTTTCCTAAATTAATGCGTGATTCAAGTAGGACAATATCATCTAATGGTAACCTCATGATTACAAATCACCAAGGGGAAGGCATTACAATTTATCAAAGATGGGTCAAAAATGGGGTTTCGGATGAAGGGGGTTTTCAAAATTGGTTGAACCTAAGGACAATTGAACGAAAAAGAGTGAGGAAAAACTACTTACCAAGTGGAGATTAGTCACAGAAGATGTCAGATTGGATGATGGAGACTCGGAGGTGGAGCAGTAATTTGGGTGAGATTTGTGGGGTATGAGTTGAAAGTGATGGAGTTTGGGTTATGATTGCTGAGATAGCGAGGTGACGGCGTCAAGAGTTAACATCTGACGCCGTCAGATGCCCGCATCAGGAATAAAAAGTGGTAATTCCACATTCAGTCCCTGCACTTAGTGTGAATAGCTAAACACAAGTAAAAACTATGAGTAGCTATCCCATTAGTGAAGTCCACCAGGGTCGAATGTTTCATTACTGTCATGGAAAGAGGTGTGGTTGTAGAAAGGGGTGGGTGAGGTTTTAGTTAAGTTGTAACCATCGCATTGGTCAACGGTGGGTACAAAGAGGTGTTGTTCCATAGAGGGTCTCAAAGCTGTGGTGTTTTTGAGGTGCAAACTCTTCACACCGGGTTTAAAACCAAAGGAACGTCTCTTGCACAAATTTGGGAGCGTGGTTTGCAAGCATCCAACGAAAATGTTATGAAATTGCGAATTCTTCTCTTCCTGAGGATGCTTACAAAAGTAGGAGGTGATTGACGGTGAAGCACTTGGAAGGGATTTCTCGTTATCCTCTTGGTCAAACACCAAAGGAGTTGGAACATCAAAAAAAATTTTGATTTTTCTTGGTGCGGATTTTTCCTTAATCTTCTCTTTGATCCTTGATATGAATTTGTCTGCTAAATCCATAAAAGCATTGTGAGTGCTTTCCATGCGTGCTTCTAAGTGCCGGATTTGTTTTTCCTGATTATTCATGAAGGTTACCATTATCCCTTCGAACTCCTCTTGTCATGAACGTTCAAGAAAATTATGGTTGATAACGGCATTCCTACGTATATTAGGATTCCTTGCGGTTTCAGCAGCAGGTATTTCAGCTCTCATTAATTCTTTTACCTGCTTCTCGATACTTCCTAATAATTGTTCTTGGGTGGCGTGCGTGTAATCAAGTTTCCCCTTACTTGAAAACATCGGGTCCTCCCATCCTTCTTCTTCGTACTGCGCCAACCCCTCAAGAACTTTCCAGCATTCGTCAATGCTAAGTCTATTTAGCCTGCCCCTGGCTGCGTAATCTATAGCCCTCCTTGTTTGATAGTTAACTTTATGATAAAAGATTTGAATCTAGAGCCATGGTTCGATGCCATGATGAGGGACTTTTCGGAGTAGGTCTTTGTATCGAGTCCATGCTTCGTAAAAGGTTTCACCTTGACGTTGTTGAAACATCAAGATGTCATTTCGAAGCTTGGTAGTTCTCCCCGGTGGGAAAAATTGAGCAAGGAAACAAGTGGTGAGATCATCCCATGTGGTGATGGATCCCGCGGGGAAACGTTCAAGCCATTGACTAGCTTGATCACGTAGAGAGAATTGGAATAGGCGTAATCGGGTTGACTCTCTAGTTGTAACATCAAGGTCTATAGAATCTACGATTTTAAGGAAGTCCTTGAGATGTTGATTTGGATCTTCGGAATGAAGTCCATGAAGTGCACATCCGCTTTGCACCAACCGGATGGTGTCGGATCGCAAGGGGGTCATATTGGCTCCTTGGGTGAGCTCAATGGTGTTTCGATAGCCTTGGTGGCTAGGTCAGGAGTACTCTCCTAGGGTTCGGGGCCTAAGAGGTTGGTTAGCTAGTGGTGGGTTTTGTTGTGGTGGGATGATGGGTTCAAAGATGTTACCATCGTCCATGATGTCGGATGGTGAAGAGTTACGAACAAAAACACGAAGAAATAGATAGACTAAAGAGAGCCTTAAAATAAAAATAAAACCCTACTAGAAAGGAATCTAGCAAGTAGACCTAATAAAAAGAGATTCTAACCTAGACAATAACTATTCCCCGGGCTGCGGCGCCAAAAACTTGATGCGTGGGGATTGCACCAGGCTTTACCTCTCGAGGGATCTCGAGAAGCTTACAACCCCCACCAGGCAGTGTACCTGATCGATGTAGTATAGTATAATGACAAGTACCGGGGGATTGATCGTTCAGCTAAGAATAGTGTCGCTAGGATTAGAAAACCTAAAGACTAGGTCTAGAGATGAGGGTTGATTCTTTTTGTATTTTTTATATTTTATGAAAGCAAGTAAAAATCTCGGTTTTGAAGGAGTTGGGTGGAATTAGTTGCTAGTCAACTAACCCAATACTAAAGATGCAATCAAAATAAAATACTAGAAATGAAAATAAACTAAATTATACTAGAGTTGTGAGAAATATGTGGGAGAATTATGTTTACTTAGATTTCACTACTCCCTAGATATCTTTTACAGGTTAATTACTCGTTATAGTTACGTGGATAACGGATTGTATTCCTTAATACCATTCATGGGGTGGCGTACTTACTTCCCCAATCTTATAAGCGCCTACTTCACTCCTATGTCGAGCCGGCTAAGAAGCTCCTAACATGGGATCACTAGAATTTGCTCATGCATTAAATACAACCAATAAATCCTAGTACACATCGGTTCATGTTTCCTAAGACGTTCAAGCATGTTACACAATGGAGATCTGCCAGTTTTCTTAAGCCTAACATTGAAATCATTCATCCATTACAACCATAAACAAGTAATCAACATATAATTAACATCTAGGTTTTATTACATCTAAGCAAACACAAGATAGATCTAGCCTAACATGTTGAGATCAAGACAAGCATAAGATATATTCAAACAACACATAGACATATTGATTGAATTGAAAGAAGACTTATCTCAATTGAACATGAAAGGATTCAAGGGGTGAAAACCCTTGAAAATAATGTAAAATACGACCTAGGGTTTACAAAGTTCGGCCCTAGTATTCTCCACACAAGTTCCTCCTTTTATGAATGAAAAATAGAAAAATATATATAGATTCTGATAGGTGACGGCGTCAAGAACAAAATTCTGACGCCGTCATCTCGCCGCCAAATAGTTTCTCGGACTGCCTAGATATGGGTCTGACGCCGTCATGTATACTCCTTATGCAGGCCGTCACCAAAAATTGTCTTGACGCCCTTGTTGTGACGCCTTCAGGTTTTCACTGGGTCGTCATGGATTTTACTCTTGACGCCGTCATGATTTTCTTCTTGACGCCGTCAGGTACTATTCTCAGCATGGAAAATTAAGTCTTTGCCGTTTTCTTCACTTTTATGCTCCAAAAACATCCAAAATGCCTTCTTTTCCAGAATTCACTCCCAAAGTACCTAAAATCACAAAAGGAACGATTTAGGGCAATATTTGATCAAATAAATTCCAATTCCGGCTTAAATGACCCCCTAAAAACGGTTCATTTTTCGCCTCATCATCTTGTCAGCAGGAACATCACTGGTTGATTCATTTCCTTGAAGATCAACATCTGTCATAAGAATCTCATCCCCACTAGACACTTTAGAAGATTCAACAGCTTTCTTTGCCAAATATTGTCTTCTGCTTCTTCTGCTGAAATGAATTATCTGCTTGGGTTGTGAAACTTCAACAACTTTGGGAGAAGAAGCATGAGTTTGTCTAGCAACTTCAGCCAAAATCTCAAGGGAATCCAAATTACCCGCATGAGGCACTTCAGCAGCATCTGTCACAATCTTTCATTTCTTCTGCTGATTAAGTTGTGCCTCAAAATCCTGAACCTTGCTTTTCAGCATCTCAATCTCACCACCAAGGGTATACTTGGTATCAGCAAGCTCCTTTTGAAGATCATCGGTCTTTCTAATATACCTGTAAAGCAAATCATGTACAGAAGTGAGAGTAATAGGGTCCTCTGCTCCACCAACAGATGTCTCAGTGGTAAAGGGAGCTTCATTAAACCTAGCAGGAGAAACAGACATATGTACAACATTAGGAGAGCCTTCAGGATATGGCTCTCTCACAGGACTGGGAGTGGGTAGTCTAGTAATCTCAGGCTCAAGAGGTGTAGGTACTTGTGTACCAAGAGACTGAATTGTCTCTTCAACCTCAGGAGTTAGCTCATCAGGAGCAACCTGAGATGGTGATGGAACAGGACTAGGTGACATAGGTAAAGGGGAAGGTGGAGGTTGGTCAGAAGAAATAGGTAATGGTTCAGCAGTTGTAGATGGCTCTCCCTCATTTACCACTGAAGGATTACCATCAGCAGCAACACCAGAAGATGATGGATTACCATCATCAGTAGCATTTGGAGAGGACATATTTTGCGAGAGATGGTTATGAATTATGCAAATGAGTGATGGGTTTAAATGGGGTGATGGGAGAATAAATTAATTTTGGCGAAGATATGCAAAATATGTTATATATGGAAGTTCCCCAATCGTGGTAAAAAATTATTGGAACAGATCGTTGACCATATCTGACGTGGAAAGTGATTCCATTCAATTTCAAAATTACCCTTCAGCAGAAAGATAGTCTATCTGCTGGGTAAAGTTAAAATAAAAAGACAAATATCCATAAAAAGAATAAAAAGATTTTTTTAAAAAAAGTTCTTGAAAAATTCCAAAAAAATTCCACAAGATCGGGTATGTTGGTGCAAAAAACTTTTGTGAAAGAAGTTTTTCTAATTTTGAGTTTTTATACGTTTTTTTTAATGCACAAAAAACGAATTTTAATGCGCAAAAAAATTTTAATGCACAAAATTTTCAACTTATTTTAGTTAGATGCACAATATTATTTTGATGAAAAAAGTCAAAAGAAGTTAGGTCCAAAAACGAATTTTGATGCACAAAAAAACGATTTAATGCACAAACGTATTTTTTTATAATTTTTTTCGGATAAAGTATCCACTTTTATAAAAACTTCCTTCACAACTTTTTCATGCACCAACATACCCGATCTTGTGGAATGTTTTTGGAATTTTTCAAGAACTTTTTATAGAAAAAAAAATTATTCTTTTTACGGAAATTTGTCTTTTTATTTGATCTTTACCATATATATATATATATATATATATATATATATATATATATATATATATATATATATATGGATTAAGTCTTATTGATTTAAAAAAACAAGAGGTTAAATTCCATACGCATCATTTAAGCCAACTTGCATTTTCTATCATATATTTTTGTGTTTGATGTATAATAATTGGTAGAATGTCTATTAAGAAACTGAGATTATAGTTGGATCTTAAGATCCTGATCCTATTTTACGATCTCGATCTTGCAAAGACGAAAACTGACACATGACGTGGAAGCGTATTTTGATAAGACCCTAATACAAGGGTAAAAAACGAGGCGAAGCTCATGGAAATAAAACCCAAACAAGAGATAAGCTCTAAAATACAATTATATTAATGATCCAAAATGTCCGTTACCATAATAATAAGTCATATTTATATGGAAGTAAAACTTGCAGGAAATGTAAACTAATTATAGTAAAATAAACGGATTAAACAATAACAAGAACTGGAATTGTCAGCTTTACGACGTAAGGGGATTAATCCTTCTACGGCGTAAGACTTAAAGACTTGAATACAATAGTATTCCAGAGCTTTATGACGACTTAAATAAGGAAAAGGCTTTGTGCCGTATAGGCCACGACTTCTACGTTTCTTGACCTTTAATCTTGTCCCCGTCATTCCCCCTCACTTGAAAAGACCTCCCTCTCGAGGTCTCACTATCTTCAATTAATGGGCGACTGAACAACGTCTTCAAATCTGATAGTCGTGTACCATTGGTAAGAATAGCTATGTTCTTTCCTTACCAATTAAACATAATAATTTTTCTGTTAGGAATATAAATATTCTCATGAAAGACTCGGTCACCCTGAGTATAGATTGGCATTATGTAGCTCGTAGTATTAGTAATATTTAGTTAGTACGAAGTTAGTTAACGTAGTATTGGTGGAGTTGAGTCAGGTCTTTACCCACTGTCAGCTCACTTCTACTTGTAACTATAAATACCCCTCTCCTCCTAAGGAGAGGGTTGGACCTTTCACACACTTAATCTAATATTCTCATATTTCTCTCTCAAGGTTCCATCTCCCTCTTTTCTTCTTCTCTCTATAATTCGACCTAAACTACCAAAACCACATATGTTATAATTATGAGTTAGTTACAATTGTGATTTGTTAATTCTGCGAGTTGACAAGTCTTGCGAGTTGATTAGTTTGTTGCGAGTTGAGATCCTATGATTTGAGTGTGTGTTGCAAGTTGATTGCACTGCGATTTGAAGTTTTGTTGCGACTTGTTGTGTTGCGATTTGATCAAATACTGTGATTTGAAAATTGTTGCGATTTGAGTTGTTACGACTTGACTAATTGCGATTTGACGTTGCGAGTAGATTCTTGTGACTTGACTTGTTGCGATTTGACTCGCTGTGATTTGACTTGTTGGGACTTCACTCAGATTATTAACTACGATTTGATCAAGTTTCATCACTGTGATTTGCTAATATTTCTTCATTGAGATTTGCAAACCTTATCATATTACACCATACTCAAGCACTCAGTATCTTACGGTTTCTTTTATTGATTTTAGAAAATCACTCAGTATCTTACGGTTTCTTTTGTTGATTTTAGAAAATCTCGCGAAAGATTCGTTTTTTCAGTTTAAATCACAAAATTTGTAAAATCCCGTTTAAGATTACATCATGGCAAGTACTACTTCGGATGACATTCAAGCTGCCGGGTCCGATACCGCCCACCTATGCTTGATAGAACAGATTACGAGTCATGGGCATAAAGAATTCAACTCTACCGCTTAGGAAAAGAGAATGGTGTCAACATCCTAAAATCCATTGATGAAGGGCCGTTTCAAATGGGCACCACTAGAGATGTTATCACTACCGGTGAGGATGGTGCTGTCACCTTTGGAATCGACAGGCCACGTACTTATAACGATCTTAATGAGGAGGAGAAGAAGCGTTATGATGCACACATTTGAGCTTCCAACATTGTGATTCAAGGACTTCCCAAAGACGTCTACAAGCTTATAAACTTCAACACTGAAGCCAAAGCTGTCTGGGACAATGTCAAAATGCTTCTAGCCGGTTCAGAGCTAACCAAAGAAAACCTTGAGTGTCACTTGTATGATGAATTTGTGCACTTCAAGATGAACCCTGGTGAAAACATCACAGACTACTATATTAGATTTCACAAGCTTGCGAATGACATGAGGATCACTAGAATGACAATGCCAAACATCCAACTCAATTTAAAGTTCATGAACAATATGTCACCAGAATGGGATCGATTCGTTACAGCAGTGAAGCTCAACAAAGGATTGAGAAACACCAATTTTGAACAACTGTATGCTTACTTACAACAACATGAAAAGCATGTTGTTTAGAGCAATGGATTTGGTTTGTTCTTTCTTGACTTTGACCGTTTCTGAATCTCTTCTTATAATTTCTTCATGGACATTCAAGTTGCCAATAAGTTCATCAAGTGATAACGTCATCAAATTCTTTGATTCTTCAATTGCCGTGACCTTAGCTCGCCATTTTGGATGCAATGCCCTAAGAAATTTCCTAACACAATTTTTACTAGAAAATGTCTCATCAAGTGCTTTTAAACTTGTGATAATAGTGTTAAATTTAGCAAAAGCATTATCAATTGATTCCTCTTCCGGAATCGTAAATTGTTTATATTGTTGTAAAAGAAGATCTATTCTATTATCTTTGACTTGACTATTACCTTGGTGAGTAATAAGTAATGATTCCCAAATTTTTTTGGCGGTTTTACACATAAAAATTCTTTCATATTCTTTACGTGGTAATGCATTATAAATTATCATTTTAGCTTCATTATTTTTAGCTAGTTTCTTTTTCAAATCATCATTTTGTTTTTCAAAAGGTACAATTTCATCCTTTTTAGTTTCCGGATTTTGTTGAGTGGGAGGAAAATCACCAAAGGTAATAACATGCCAAAGATCAAGATCTTTTGATTTCACATAAGTTTTGAATCTATATTTCCAATATAAAAATCCATCACTTTCAAATAGTGGTGGTCTTTGCATAGATTGCCCTTCTAAATATTTTTCAGATTCCATAGATCGTTACAAGTTTTAAAATACAATATATTTTAAAAATCTTGCTAGACGTGGCTCTGATACCAATTGTGGAAAACTAGAAGGGGGGTTGAATAGTTTTACGTCTTTTTAATTTATTATAAAAGATTGTTAGAGGGTTTACTTTATTTTCAAAAATCTAGATTCGATAATATGTGATCTCAAGTCTTGCACCATATAAACAACAATAAATATGTATGATATAGCAATAATAATGTAAGTAAAGAAATAAATGAGAGATGGAAAGATCGAACCATGAGACAAGAGATTTATAGTGGTTCGGCTACAAGGACACCTTCCTTGCCCTACTCCACTCCCCGAGCACATAACTCGAGAGTTTTCTTCACTATGTCAACAAGCTCCCTTATGGCGGAGAAAACCTTACACGCCAATGTACACACCACAACTTCGTCACAACTTAATCATAACTTCTACACAACCTCTTCACACCAATCTACTTCACAACTTACTACTTCACAGTTCACACCTATCTACTTCAGACCAATCTTCTTCACTACAATCTAGTTCCTAACTCTTCTCCTTCACAACAAACTACTAACCAATCACATTATTTATATACCTAGCTAAAGTATCTTCTATCAAATATTCACAACTAATTACACAAAGAGATAGATACAATGGATGATGCTTTAACAACTTGGATGTGGAGATCACAACAAGTTGTAATACTTCTTGTCTTGAGGGATAGGAGTATTCTTCTCTTGCACTTGAGAGGATGATGTTTGGATCACTTTGAAACAAAGATTTATGAATGTATGATCAAAGGATTAAGAGAATAGAAATGGAGATCTAGAACAGAAAGTTTAGGAGTGCAAAAGGTGAGAAAAATCTGTTAAATAAGCTAGTATTTATATGGAGCAAAAATACTGTTCTGGAGCGTGGCCGGTCCCCTTAATAATTAAGGGGGCCGCCTTATGAATTAAGGGGGCCGCCCCTTCAGAACATTGGGATTTCTTGTCCTTTTGTGCGGAAGGTTTTTCTGGATAAAGTTTTCCATTTTTGGTTGGAAATTTGAAATCATATATTTATAGTGATTTAAACATATTCTTTTAATTCCAAAAATGTTTTATAAAAGATATTAAGTGTTTATGACATTTTATAAAAGTTCTAGTGCTTTAGAAAAAATTTCCTTTGATCATAGATTGTAATAAACACTTTGTTCATTCATACCTTAAGTGATTTGGATGTAAAGAGAATATTAATCACTAAATACTTGTTTATGCCATAAATTTTAGTTCAATGGGTTTATGTTTTGTGTTGGATCAATATACTCTGACCAAACTACTTTGTAGCTTGTAAGGGTTTAACAATATTGAGTAAACTCAACACTATTAATATTGAAACACTGTTTTACCTTGTAAAGTATGCGGAATCTACTAACACAAAGCTTAAAAAGAACTTTTATATTAACCAAACTTTTAACCTGCTTTGTTACACAGATTCACTAACAATCCCTAACTATTAACTTTGATCGACTTCTAAACGTATCTAAGACTTATAAAACTTATATCGACTAATACCTCTTAAGGCTCTTTATATAGATAACCTTAAGTCGGTTTACAACATGTAATCCTTGAACGACAAGTCATTATCCCTAACTAATTCTAGAATATTCGTTTAATATTACACATTAATCCTTATCTAATATTGCACATCAGTCCTTGTTTCCTTCGAAGTACTTTAAGCATTCTTCAATAACAGCAGTACTTTGACTTTATTCTTCAGCAGTACTTTGACTTTATTCTTCATGCAGCAGTACTTTTACATCCAGAAGTACTTTGATATTTTATATCCCAACAATCCTCCCCTAACTTGAACTCTACTTGCTTGATTTCAAGTTTCTTTGTTATCTTTAATCTTCAAATCTTTAATCATTCAGAAAGATTGTTTCTTTATTCCTTTTCTTCTATCTGTCATATGTCAAAGTACTCTTCATCAACATCATATCTTCCATGGTATCTTCTCAGCAACATTTTGGTACAAAGATCATCAAATCTTAAAAGTTTCATACTATTCTCATCACTTCCAGGTGTGTTAACTCCTGTGAGAGGTGAATCATTGAAAATTATGATTTTTAGCAAATCATCAGCTATCAACGGATTTGATATGTCTTTACCATGAGCCGTTTGCTATGGACTAGCCAACTCTTGATCACTTGGATGTATGGTGAGTTGATAACCTAGTTTTTGGTAAACTATCAACCATCAACGGATTTGATTATCACATCAGAGCCGTACCCTCATGATGAGCCAAACTCTTTCTTGTCTGTTAAACATGGTGAGTTGATTACCATTTGTTGTGCAGTATAAATACTAACACCATGTGTTTCTTTTCAAATCCTCTTTTCTTTTAAACATCAAAACATTTTATTTTTATTTTAAAGAACCTATACTGGTTTATATCAGCAAGCAGTACTTTGATAAAGTACTGTTTGTTTTTGCAGTACTTTAAAAAATACTTTATTTTACAAAACAAATCATACCAGTATTATGCAATATTACTCTTCAGACTTGACCCATCTGATAAATAACTTGATAACATCCAAAGCTACTTCAGATTCATCTTCAAGTTCCATTCCATGATCCAGCATTCTGAGCATGATTTCTCAAATCAATGGATATCTCCTCTCAGCCAACATGTGAATCATAGTACCATCTTCCATCTCTAGTGTATGAACTCCTGATGACTCAAAGAATCTCCATCTTGTTATTTCCCAATTCTCTTGATCATTCCAGAGAGGATCAACACTTGTTTCTTCAGTATCCCAGATGGTAAATAAGTCTTCAAGCAAAACTAATCCCACTCCTGAAGCTTCAATCTCTGCATAGTTTGTCTGCACTTGCACATATAAGTCATAAAGATCTGCCCTTGTGATACAGTGCAATAAATCCCATAACATATTGAATGGTGTGAAACTTTCATCTTATCTGTGGATCATAAAATAATTTCCCTCTTTTGATTCAATCACAGAAAATGAGATTATCTTGGACTTCTTTCCAGAATCTTCAATCTTCTTATTCTCAAAATCAACAACTCTAAAATAATTTCTGAGTTCATCAACTGTATCTTCATGAACTAACTTCAGCCTTTTTGACAATTGATCATCCTCAGCTAATTTCTTTCTTTTCAATCTCCTTTGCTCAGCTTGTTCCTTCCTTATATCTTCTAATTTCTTCTTTCTATCAACTTCCATAGGCACAAAGTTTTCTACTTCTCTTCTGATATCTTCTTGTACTTTATCCCACAGAGCTTTCACTTCAGGATACCTTTTCAAATGCAAATTCTTGTATCCCTTCTTTCTCAAGAACTGTATCATCCAGTTTCTTTCCTGAGCTTTGGTAATTGGCTTCTTTGTAATTGGCCTACTGACTTCTTCCAAATACTCAGCATCATATTCAGCTTGTTGCTTTCTAGCAAGCTCTAAATCATCTGCAGTCTCTAATTCTCTAATCTGAGCAATAGAAAATTTCTTCTTCTTCTTCTTAATATCTTTCTGAACCATTATCCCTTTCCCTTTATCTTTTGGATCTAGTTTTTCTGATTCAGAAGTACTTTCATCATCTTTTTGTGCAGGCTCAGAGATGTGTATTCCTCCTGTAGGTCTCCTTAAATTCATCATAACTTGAGTAATTGTTTCATCATCACTAGCAGTATGTACTCTTTCTTCTTCTTGCTGTATAAAAGTGGAAGGACCAGCTTCATCTTCATAATGCTTTGTAGAAGGTCCAGCTACAGAAGTTCCAATGACAACAATATCTTGTTCAGCAGTACCTTGCACAACAGTATTTTCAACAAAAGTACTTTGAACATTATTTCCTTCTAAATCAATTTCTTCTGTATCACCACTTTTTACATCCTCATGCTCAACTTCAAGATTAATTTGCTCTGTCTCACCACTTTTTCTTTCAGTACTGTTTTGAGCAATATTTTCATCTTGATCATTCTTTTCTTCTGAATATTTAACCATATCATCAAATCTATCCAAATTATCATCCTGATTCCTCCCCAATTTGATAGATGATGATTTCCTATGCCTCCTCTTGGATTTAGACTTCTTCTTTGTAGATTTTGGCTTCTGAGACTGCTTCTTTTCTTTCACATAAATCCTAAAATTCTGAACAAGAGGCCAGACAAATTTCTTCAATCTTCTGAACTTCTTTCTTAGCTTTTTGATTTCTGCAGCTTGAGCATTAACAGTTGACTTCATCTTCTCCAGTTCTTGAACCAAATCAGAAGTACTCTCAGTACCAGCCATTCCCTCATCTCCTCCAGGTGTTTGAAGCCCACCTGTGGAAGTATAATCATTGGGAGTAGGTACTTGTGTATCCTCTGAAGCAGTACCTTGAGGATCAGTACTTTGTGGAGAAGTACCTCGAGCAGAAACAGATGTGTCCAAAGAAGCTTTTTCTGATGAAGTCCTTTCACCTGAAACAACATGCTGAGGGGAAACAATAGGTGGTGTGGAGGTATGTACTGAAGCAGAATGCTCAGCAGAATCAGATTGAGCAGTATTATTAGAATGTGCAAAACCACTATTGTCTTCTTCATCCCTAACAGCTTGAGCTACCTCTAACATATAAGCATTAAGAGGTGTATTCCTACCCGAAAAATTAACTCCCTTATTGGACATAAAAGTGAAAACTTTAGGTGGCATCCTAATGGTAGGTACATAATCCTGAGGTTTAGGTATACCATCTAGTGGATTCTCTAAAAGCAATTGAACAAACCTAGGATACATAAGAAAAGGTTTGCCAGCCTTAATATGAGTAAGCATACCTTCAAGGATCATATATGAGAAACTGAAAGGCTGATTGGTAATAAGACCAACAAAAGCAGAAGCTATGGAATGACTGAACTGATCCCAAGCAGTATTCTTTGGACTCAAACAATGTAGCAAAACATGAATAAGAAATTTCTAATGAGGACTAACCATAGCCTTCTGAAAAGTAAGCTTAGTCAAAGAACCTTCATACCCAATATCTCTGAGTGTATTCCAAACTTCTTGTTTCCCAAATAAAACAGAGCCTCCTTCATCATCAAATAACAAAGCCTCCCTGATTGAAGCTTCTGTAACAGGTATAGCTCTCCCAGCAACTGTAGCAGTAATGATATCCTCTCCAGCTTCAACCTGTGACGTGGCTGTATCCCAAAAAGCTTGAATCCAGGGTCCAATAATCTCGAGGTTGACAAGGATGGAGTAACAGATGTTGGTACCAGTGAGAAAATCAATAATACCATGAAAATCAAGGTTTTCTTGGGTTTTCTCAAGGTTTGCGATCATGTTGTGTTTGGTGTTGGTACGTCGATTAGCCATGAAGATTAGGGTTAGAGTGAGAAAAGTGATGATTGATGCAAAGTAGGTATGAGTTAATAAAGGTGAATAAGGTGAATAAAAGGAAAAGATATGAGGTTTATATAAGGATAAGATTACAAAAAATCACGGTTAATTAATGATTTTACCGTTATTTTTGGAAGTAAATATCCCATATCTTTCGAAAGGTTGTTAGCCGCAAATCTGACCGTTGGAACAGTATCTGACACGTCAGCGAACCCGTTTAATAGCACCAAGCAGTACTTTCCATCGAATATGGAGCAGTACTTTCCGTTATAAGCTCACACAGTATATTGACCAAAGTACTTTCCCACTAAAAATCTTGAATGTTGACCATTTGACCAAAATATCTTTGAAAGTCAACCCTTATTAATGACCAGCTCCCCAAATTAAATCCCAAAGCTACCAAGGTAAGTGAACTTCAATACACTTCATTAAATGTCCATTTACCTTTACCTTGCTTATAAAAGCAACTTCATCAACAACTTGCAAACACCATATTTTCTCTTAACAAAAACAAGTAAGCACAATGAGTCACATTCCAATTGTGAACATCTCTTCAGAATCAGAGGGTACCACAGATTCAGAGATAAGTTACTACTTTGATTCTGAGTTTGAAGATCCAGGATGGTTAGACTATTTTCCTCCTCATGTGCAATGGATGGGACACCAAGAAGCTTCATCAACAATGAGTGCAGCCAACTCTACCATAACTGATGCAGGTAGTACTATCAGCAAAAAGCCCAAAAAGAAGAAAGTTGCTACTGGTTCATCTTTGGCTAAAGAGCTTCCACATGCTTTGACTCAAGCCCTGGAAACAGCTATTCAGAACATGAAGTGGCCTGCTCCAAGAAAAGAAAGACCTCCCAAACAGGTTTTTGGCCTGGCTTGCCCAAGAAAACAGACTTCTTTTGATGACAAGAGAAGGACTGCTCAAAAGGGAAAACAAATCTATGAGGGCAAGGGAAAATGGCCTATGGAGTAGGTGTGTGGAGCTTGGTAGTAGGTTGATGTAGTCTTGTGTTTGTGTTGTCTTTGTTGTGTCTTTGTCTGTTACTTGAAAACAAGAATGGTGATGTTCTCTGAAAAGTAGTTGTAAGAACTTGAATGAATAAAATCCTTTCTTTTGAATGATACATGTAGCCTCCCCTCAAATAATAACTAACTAATAACTATTTATGCCTCCCCTCAAAAATAGCTTACATATTAATCATGCCAATACTCACAACCAAAAAAGTAAATCTTGAAACATCAAAGCCCTTTGTGAGCAGATCTGCTACATTGTCATCAGTATGAACTTTAACCACATTGATAAGCCTTTGTTCATAGCAATCTCTTATAAAGTGATGTCTAATCTGAATGTGCTTGGTCTTGGAATGATAGACTGGATTCTTGACAATACAGATAGTACTCTCATTATCAATATTGATAGTAGTATTCTTGAAATTGAATCCATAATCCAGAAGCTGATTCTGTAACCAAAGTACTTGTGCACAACAACTTGCAGCAGCTACATACTCTACTTCTGTGGAAGAAGTTGCTGCAATTGTTTGCTTCTTACATTGCCATGACAGTAATCTGCTTCCAAGGTACTGGCATCCTCTAGTTGTGGATCTTCTGTCATAGTTATCTCCAGCATAATCACTGTCTGAAAAGGCTTGGAGATGGAAAGGTGAATCCCTAGGATACCATAATCCTAGCTTAGGTTGTTGCCTAAGATACCTGAAAATCCTCTTGACAGCATTCAAGTGATATACTTTTGGATTAACTTGATGTCTTGCACATAAGCTCACAGCAAAAGTAATATCAGGTCTTGATGCAGTTAAATACATAAGACATCCAATCATAGACCTGTATAGTGTGACATCAACATCTTCTCCATCTTCATCTTTTCCAAAAGGTTTGTTAGTATCCACTGGTGTAGATGTAGGCCTAACAGTAGTGAAAGTGAATCTCTTAAGAATATCTGCAACATACTTATCTTGACAAATATAAATTCCACTGCTTGACTGTTGCACTTGAAGTCCTAAGAAAAATGTTAATTCTCCCATGGAACTCATCTAAAACTCTTTCTGCATAAGATCTTCAAATTCCTTCACCATAGATTGCTTAGTAGCACCAAAAATAATATCATCTACATACACTTGAACTAGCATGATATCCTTCTTATCTCTCTTGATAAACAAAGTCTTGTCAATAGCTCCTCTTCTATAACCATGTTGCAATAGAAAATTGGAAAGCCTTTCATACCATGCTCTGGGAGCTTGATGTAGGCCATAAAGAGCCTTGATCACCTTGTAGACTTTGTTTGGGTGTGCAGGGTCTTCAAAACCAGGAGGCTGTTTGACATAAACTTCTTCTGTGATTTTGCCATATAAAAAAGCACTTTTAACATCCATCTGATATACAGGGAATCCCATATAAGATGCAAAAGCCAAAAATAGCCTGATGGCTTTAAGCCTTGCCACAGGAGCAAAAACTTCATCATAGTCTACTCCTTCTTCCTGTCTATATCCTTGAGCCACTAACCTTGCCTTGTTCTTAATAACATTCCCTCTTTCATCTCTTTTCACTCTGAAGACCCATTTAGTTCCAATAAGTTTCTTTCCGTCAGGTAAATCACATAATACCCAAACTTCTTGAAGTTTAAACTGTAGGAGTTCTTCTTGCATAGCTTCCACCCAACTTTCCTTGGCTAATGCTTGTTTGATATTCTTGGGCTCTTCCTGAGATAGAAAACAAGCAAATAAACACAACTTCCGATACTTGTGATTCACCCTGTTTTGCATGTAGATAAAACTAAGTAAAGAAGTATGTTGTTGAGACATATTCTTAGCCCTAGTCATTGTGAGCACCCCTGATGATGAGGGTCCAATAATATTGGTAACAGGATGAGTTTTATGAATTCTGAGAGTAGGAGTTGGTGAGACTTCAAGATTATCTTCCAAATTAGTTATATCAGGATTTTCATTAGAATCTGAGAAAATGCCTTCTTGATCCAATTCATCATCAGTGTCTTCTAAGGTAATTGTGTTTGGATCAGCAGTATCTTCTAAGTCAGGCATATTGGAATCATTAACAGCATCAGTATTTATCCAATTTGAAGTATCCAAAGGTTGAAAAGTACTTTCAAATGGATCAACAGTACTTTGGGGTAAAGTACTGGCTGTTTCTTTTGCCTTCTTCTTTTCTGCTTCATAAGCTCTCCTTTGTTTATCATCATATGACTTAGCCATTGTTTCTTGAAAAAGCATCCTAGAAATTTCATCTTGAATGGCTTGATCTTCTGCAGATACTGGTATTTGTGGGGGAACGGTACTTTGAGGATCAACAGTACTGTTAGGTTTAGAAGTACCTTGAGGCTCAGAAGTACTTTTCTTCTCATCATTGGCATTATCTTTTGGCTTATCTTCAGATCTTAAATTAACGTCATGAACAATGTACTGTGCTTCTTCTTCAGTGGGAGCAAGTTGATTTTCTTCCCTTACAGGTACATAATTCATTGATGAAGACATTAAATCAAGATCAAACATCCAATCAGGACCTTTACCTTTAGAATTCTCTTGTTCTTCCAAAAAATCAACATGAAGACATTCTTGAACCTTCTTGGTAGCCCTACTGTACACTCTGAATCCTTTGCTATTTGTACAATATCCAAATAAATATCCTTCATCTGACTTCCCATCAAATTTGCCCAAATTATCAGCAGTATTTAAGATGGTTAGGGGACATCCAAAAGGTTTCATAAACTTGATGCTTGGCTTCTTTCCCATGAGCAACTCATAAGGTGTCTTCATTTGAGGTTTAGTCACTGATACTCTATTCAATACATAGCAAGCAGCACTTACAGCTTCAGCCCAGAATGGAACAGGTAGTTGAGAGTCTGCAAGCATTGTCCTTGCTGCTTCTATAAGAGTTCTATTCTTTCTTTCTGCAACTCCATTTTGCTGAGGAGTTCTAGCAATACTGAACTCTCTTTTAATTCCTTTCTTGGCACAAAATTCATCCATAAGCTGATTCTTGAACTCAGTCCCATTATCACATCTAATGCCTCTAACCTTGAGTCTTAACTGATTTTCAAGTGCTATTATTAGATCATGAATAGCATCAAAAGTTTCATCTTTAAAGCATAAGAAAAAGACCCAACTAAATCTGCTACAGTCATCTGTTACAACCAAGCAGTACTTCTTCTTATTCAGACTAACAACTGAAACAGGTCCAAACAGATCCATGTGCAGCAATTCCAAAGGCTCTCTAATAGTCTTCTCATCAATATTCTTACAAGAGGCCTTGTGATATTTACTGATTGATGCTAAACCGTCAACCTAAACTGATCAGGGAATGGTCAACAAGGTCAGACAGCCTAGATCAATGCTCCGCGGAAGTTTAGTGGTTTCCCCAGGTCGTATGTCCCGACGAGGTGTGATGGTTAACAAACGGCTTTGTGATCGGGTGAATTTGGATGAGAAAGGGGTTTGTATGTGATTGAGCTATGGAATCTACAGTGAAATAGCTTAAACAAGCTATTTGAATAAGACGGGAAGCTAAGAAAAACCAGAAACGATTTAAACCTAAAAACGCGTACGTTACGTTTTGAATAAAACGTAGACGTACAAAATAAAACGCGAGTTTTAACAAAATAAAATACTTACAAAAGTGAAAATCACATTTTTACAATCCTAATAATAAAAGAAACTTTTTAGAAAATTAAAATTACTTTTTACACTATTTAATTAATTACTATTAATTAAAAACTATTTAATACTTATTATTAATACTTAAATAACTAAAATACAATATAATATTATTTAAATACTAAAAAGGTGAAAATAAAATTTCTAAAATTATAAAATAACTAAAAACAAGTTTTAAAAATAAAAATAAGTGTTTTTGCCTTTTTGTGGATTTTCTTTTAATTAATTACTATTTAATTATTAATTACCTAATTAAACTATTTTAAATTAAGAAAAATAGAAAATGAACAGTAAAAATTCTAATAAAATTTCTAAAATTATTTTATAACATATAAAAGCTATAAAAAATATAAAACTAGATTTCACTTAATAAAAACTAATAATGCTATTTTAAACTTAATATTAATTAATAATTAATAAAACTAAAGTTAATTCTAATAAATACTAAATGATAAAACAAAAATCTGAAAAAAAATTATTATAAATACTTTAATATATGAGGAATTTAATAAAAATATAAAATAGCTAAGTACTTAATTAAAATTTAAAAATGAAAATTAAAATTAAATTACATTAAATAGAAACTATCACTTATAATTAAATTAACTTTTTTTTTTTTTTTTGATTTTTCTTTTACAAACTTACTATATACCTAAAAACAACAAACTTTTATAAAAACAAACTTTTTAGAAATAAAAAATAAGCTGATTATGGAACCAAAAGCCAAACAGTTGACTTTGGTTGACCAAGGGGCAAAATAAGCTCAAATGAGATCTAGTGGGGCCCACAATGGTGAAAACTGATACAATTAGCTTATGTGAACATGTTTATGCAGAAAGAAGCACAATGGGACCACTGAATAAGCTACAAGCTAATCAATAAGCACTTGCTTATTATTTCTGGACTGAAAAGTGGGACAGATTTCTGTGGTGATTTCAAGTGGGGTCCACAGGCCTTGAGGTCAAAGCTTGGGTCAAAACCACAAGTCTACCAGGAGGGGGGTTGAGGGAATCAATATGTGAAGGTGGTGGACCACCATGGTGGCCAGAAAACCACCACCAATGGTGGTGTTTGGGACTGCTACTGCTGAGACAGAGCAGAGGTTGCCCTGCAAGCTACTTAAGGGCAAGCTAGAGACTAGGGAAAAATTTTCAAAAATAAAAGAAACTAGGAAACTTAAATTAGAGCTGGTATATTACATTTAGGAACAAGTCTCAGGCCATAAATCATAACACACAATTCTAAACAATTCCTAGAACTTTTGTGAAAATCAGAAATGGTAAACTTTGACTTTTTAGCTAAACTACTTTTGTTGACTTATTTGAGATTTGATTGATTATAACTGACTTAATTTGATGTGTTAGGTTGCATGAAGGTTGAATATAACTAAAAACACAACATTTAAACAAAATGGGTGAAAATGGGAACCCACAAACTCCAACAGTTAACTGTGGAGTGGGATATGGGTGATTTTGACTTTTTCAATACTAAAACCTAGATTTTGTGACTGAAATGGATTCTCCTAACCTATACTAAGTTGGCTAAACCTACTTTACCCACAAACAACAACCTGATCATAATGAACATGGCAAAGCCAAACACCCCTTTACCTACAATCTGTTTTTGATTACCAATGCTTAATATGAAATTGAACCTTGAAGCTGATTCAGACTCATACACTATGATTATATAAGCTTAAATGAACATGTGATTGACAAAAACAACAATAAAACACTAGCACTCAATAAAATCTAAAATGACAGTCAACATGAGATTTTGAGCAACTATGTATTTCACAAAACAATTAATTGATTTTAAACAATAATATTACTTAGCTATACTAAATAAGCATACAAAGCAAAGGTACAAGCAATTTCAAGCTGTTCTACAGTATAATGCTAAAAAGTGGAATTTAGCTTACAATTGGATCCAATAGAGAATCAAGTATCCAGATACTGAGAACCATTCCTAAAGCCTCCCCTAAGGCTTCTAAACCTCTGCAAACCCAAAATCAATCTTGCTTCTTTACTCCTTCTTCCTTCTCACTGGATTTTTTATTTTCTATCTATTTAATTTTTATTTTTGAGTATTTTTGATTTTGTGAATGGAAACTACTGATAATGCTTTGGAAACTTATAAAAGCTTAACAATGACTTAATTAAACCTACTGGATCACTAAACAACAACTTTTCACAACATTAAGGTTAAAATGAAATTTTCACTAAGAATTGGTAGAAACTGATTTCAACAATAAAACTAGGAATTAGTATTAAAGAAACTTGTTATTACATTAAAAACATGGATTACAGTTTGCTTAGACTGAATTTTACATCTGGAAAGGAAAATTAAAAAAAACGACACTCCAAATTAAACTACTAACTATTCTAACCTAACTACTTGCCCATTCTTTCTTCTCTCCCACTTTTATAGACCCTGGGATGTTGTATTGACTTTCCCACACCTGTGTGAGCCGTTGGATGGCTCGAATAAATCTTGGCCTTCAAATGAGCAAATTGGCACCAAAAGTCTCAATTGGCAGTTGGAGATATTTTGAGACAATTAATGAGGTTTGGATGTTACTGGAGGCCAAGGGGACAAGGAGAGGGGTGATTGAGGTGGGGGAATGGGTGAGGTGAAGTGTTGCAGAGAACAACTAGGGAAGTGGGGGAGAAAGGTCGGTCAAACAAGGGAGTTGACTGGGGGTGGTATTTTTTAAAACGGTTTGGGGTTTTTTTTATTATAAAAGGGTTGTGTGGGCTGGTATTGGTGGGCTGTGGTTGGTATTTGGGCTTGGATCAGTTTTTTTTGGTTAAAGAAATAACAAGGGTCCGGTTTGTTTTAACTAATAATCCCAAGGACCATTTTTGTAATTTGGCAAAAGTTGTGGACTGATTATGGCAAATTCCAAACGTACTCTCAAGGACCAATTATGCAAAGAACCATATGAACCAAGAAACAAACTTCCATTTTTCAAATTTTCAAAATTTCCCGGGGACTAAAAATGGCATTTTTCAAAGTTAAGGGACCATTCTTGCCATTTTGTAAAAACTTTTATCCAAGGATCATTTTTGCCACATTTTGATTTTCTAAGGATAAAAAATGACTTTCCTTTCAAAAATATCCCACCAGGGACCAAATCTGTCAATATTTGAAACTTCAGGGACCAAAAGTGTAAATTTCCAAAACTTTCCAATTTTTCACCAAAGGACTAAATATGACATTTTATGATTTCAAAATGACCTTTGGTGATAATTTTCCATATTTTGAATATCCAGGGACTAGTTTTGTAATTTTATGAAAGTTGAGGGACTGAAACTGCCAATTTTGCAAACTTTGTGCGTTTTTCATTTATTTTTGCTCATTTTGCATCTAAAACATATAAAACACAATTTTGAAATATTTTTAGTATTTTGATGCATTACTGAGTGTTTTTGTATGTTTTGCAGTTCAGATCAGACCAAAAATGATGAGTGTTTGAGCACTCATCAATCCCCCACACTAAACTATTGCTAGTCCCTAGCAATACTGTTTTGAAAACTTGATGGATTTGAAAAACACTTTACCAAAAGCCATCACTTCTGGAGTAGCCAGGTGTAAGAACTGTGGCACACCTGATAACCGTGTGATTTTGAGCAAACCACCAGCTGTTAACGGATTTGAGTAGTTTTTACCAAAAGCCGTTTGCTTCTGGACTAGACAGCTCTTGATGGAATAGTCAACATCTTGGTGAGCTGATTACCAATTATGGATTTTCCACGGCCTTTACCACAAGCCATAATCTTGCGGGCTAGCCAACTCATTTGTTTTCGGGGAGTTGATGAATCATACAATTTTGGGCAAATTGCCAGCCGTAAACGGATTTGAGATATCTTTACCAAGAGCCGTTTGCTCCTGGACTAGCCAATCCCTTTTGTCGGTTTAGACAAGGCGGACTGATTACCACAAAAATTTTGAAGCACCAGTGAAAAATTTTTGAAAATTTTGAAATTTTGGCAAAATCGGGGGTATTATATAGTAAAATGTGATAAAATTCGCTAGAATAGCGAATACCCCCCCCCCCCCCCCCCCCACACTAAGCATGTATATTGTCCTCAATATTCAAATTCCCGGCTATTATGCCGACATTTTGAACGTAAAAGGGCAACATTACAAGCTAAGCGTGGAAAACACCATTTTGTTTTTTCACTTCTGTAATCATAGCATGGGGGACTCCCCCACACTTAGGGTGAAAACCCTATAAGCATGCTACTGTTTTTGTTTACCGAGTCGCTAGCTTGACTCGACCCCGAATTCATTTGTCCTTGGGGAAGCATGATGTGGAAGAAACAATCTCAATCGGACTTTCATTCAAGATGTTTGGATAAACATTTGAAGCACGTGAAAGTTCCACACCGATGAGATAAGTATCCGGCTCAAGATAATGATACATGAAAATGCCGGGATCAAATATAGTGTCCTCACTCCCGAAGGAGTGAAGGAGAGAAGAAGTCACCCTGTAGGTGAAGAAAAGGAAGAAAATCATGATAAAAAGCATGATTTGATCTTCTTCCTCAAAAGGAGGCTCATTAGCCTGAGTTTGGATTTCAAATGGTAAGCTCGTAAATATCCCGGGAGGGTGGGTGGGAATTTGCAAATCCTCATGATTGAGTGCATCTCCCCCCGAGCTATCAAACTCCGGAGGAGTC
Source organism: Artemisia argyi (assembly GCA_030686995.1). Lineage (NCBI taxonomy): Eukaryota > Viridiplantae > Streptophyta > Magnoliopsida > Asterales > Asteraceae > Artemisia > Artemisia argyi. The sequence goes on from CM060676.1 coordinate 105,243,283, forward strand.
ATGACATGATGAGTGAGTTCACCGGAGAACTCCTCATAAAGAGAATTATTCACAAGATGTGAATTTATGAACTCATGTTCCGAAATAAACTCATCACAATCCTCGTTCTGAATATCAAAGAGTGGATTATCAGAAATCAAAGTGAATTCAGAGTCGAATTCAAATAGAGGATTGGTGAGAGTGGTATTGAAAGTTTCGGGAACCAAGAGATTAACATTCTCTATTGGATTGTCGGGATAAGAAGTGAGTGACGGATCATGATAAAGGAGACTTTCAATTTCTCCCAGATCGGCTTGGAAATCAAGGAGACCATCATCACTTTCCAATGAAAGTGGATCGATGTGAGCAAGTTCATCAGCGAACTCCTCAAGAAGATGATCAGCATCAGTTTGTAGAACTGACGCCACAACATACTCGATGTCTCCATAAGATATACAATCATCGCTAAAATCTGAGAAAGTCTCAAATTGATCTTTAGGACACTCAATAGGGGAAGGAATATCACACATATGCTCAAGAGTTCCCTGTGACTCTCTCGGGATTGGGACAAGGATATCAACACTAGACTTTATTAATTCGTCCGATTCCCTTTCAGGAACAGTGTCAAGATGCTCGTCCCCCATGATCAAAGAGTGAGTGGGAACCTCGGGTGTGATAGCAGTTGTTTGAGATGGAATCTCAACTGCTGGGGTATCAACTGATGAACTTGAAGTTTTATAAAATTCAAGGATGTCAAGTGTATCCTCATCATCACTGTCATCAGGAATAAAACAGAACAAAGAGCTAGATTTGGCTGCTTTTTCTCTTGCAATGGATTCCCGAATAGATTTTTCATATTCATCTTGGGAATTTATTCTAGCAGCCTGCTCTTCAGCCAGCAATTCTTCCATGGATTTTCGATGAGTATGTCTTTGGGCAAAGTCGTCAACTAAACCCTTAAGCTCATCAACGATTGTCATCAGATTTTGCATTTCTGGAAGAAGTGCTTGATTCATATCGTACTGTGGAGGTTGGTCGTAATAAGGTGTGTCAAAATTGTCACAAGGGTATGGATTCCCCGTTTGACAATCTGAATTGAAGTGTGGACCTCCACAGAAATCACAACAGTAAAACTGTTGAGGCTGTGGGTTGTACGTGCTTGAGTCATAACCGTTATCAGGAAACTGCTCATAGACAAGCGTGTTTCTTGATTGACAATCAGAACTGTAGTGTGAACCACCACAGTACTCACAACAGTAAAACTGCTGAGTATCATGGTGTGGCAGCTGATGGAATAAATCAGTCGTGTCATGGTAAGAATAGGGATCTTGGTTATAGACAGACCCGTTTCCTGACTCTACCATGCCACAACCGGGGCAATTGCCACCATTATGAGAACTACCACACCACTGGCAAACCAGAAAGTGTGGATGAGACATAGAAAGAATCAAATGGTTTGGGAGGGGTAGGGATGAAGAATCAAAGGTGCGAGAGGGTAAAGGTGAATATTTTTGGGTTTTTGGAAATACATTTTGTACAAATGAGAAGGAAAATCTTTTTGTGTTTTTGTTTTTATGAAAATATGAACAAGGATGGATAAATGTACAATGGAACGAATTCCAAAGACACTAATCAGAAAAACCGTTTAGATAAACGCGCACAACCTCCCCGGCAGCGGCGCCAAAAATTGATTGATGCTAAACCGTCAACCTAAACTGATCAGGGAATGGTCAGCAAGGTCAGACAGCCTAGATCAATGCTCCGCGGAAGTTTAGTGGTTTCCCCGGGTCGTATGTCCCGACGAGGTGTGATGGTTAACAAACGGCTTTGTGATCGGGTGAATTTGGATGAGAAAGGGGTTTGTATGTGATTGAGCTATGGAATCTACAGTGAAATAGCTTAAACAAGCTATTTGAATAAGATGGGAAGCTAAGAAAAACCATAAACGATTTAAACCTAAAAACGCGTACGTTACGTTTTGAATAAAACGTAGACGTACAAAATAAAATGCGAGTTTTAACAAAATAAAATACTTACAAAAGTGAAAATCACATTTTTACAATCCTAATAATAAAAGAAACTTTTTAGAAAATTAAAATTACTTTTTACACTATTTAATTAATTACTATTAATTAAAAACTATTTAATACTTATTATTAATACTTAAATAACTAAAATACAATATAATATTATTTAAATACTAAAAAGGTGAAAATAAAATTTCTAAAATTATAAAATAACTAAAAACAAGTTTTAAAAATAAAAATAAGTGTTTTTGTCTTTTTGTGGATTTTCTTTTAATTAATTACTATTTAATTACTAATTACCTAATTAAACTATTTTAAATTAAGAAAAATAGAAAATGAATAGTAAAAATTCTAATAAAATTTCTAAAATTATTTTATAACATATAAAAGCTATAAAAAATATAAAAACTAGATTTCACTTAATAAAAACTAATAATGCTATTTTAAACTTAATATTAATTAATAATTAATAAAACTAAAGTTAATTCTAATAAATACTAAATGATAAAACAAAAATCTGAAAAAAATTATTATAAATACTTTAATATATGAGGAATTTAATAAAAATATAAAATAGCTAAGTAATTAATTAAAATTTTAAAATGAAAATTAAAATTAAATTACATTAAATAGAAACTATCACTTATAATTAAATTAACTTTTTTTTTTTTTTTTCTTTTACAAACTTACTATATACCTAAAAACAACAAACTTTTATAAAAACAAACTTTTTAGAAATCAAAAATAAGCTGATTATGGAACCAAAAGCCAAACAGTTGACTTTGGTTGACCAAGGGGCAAAATAAGCTCAAATGAGATCTAGTGGGGCCCACAATGGTGAAAACTGATACAATTAGCTTATGTGAACATGTTTAAGCAGAAAGAAGCACAATGGGACCACTGAATAAGCTACAAGCTAATCAATAAGCACTTGCTTATTATTTCTGGACTGAAAAGTGGGACAGATTTCTGTGGTGATTTCAAGTGGGGTCCACAGGCCTTGAGGTCAAAGCTTGGGTCAAAACCACAAGTCTACCAGGAGGGGGGTTGAGGGAATCAATATGTGAAGGTGGTGGACCACCATGGTGGCCAGAAAACCACCACCAATGGTGGTGTTTGGGACTGCTACTGCTGAGACAGAGCAGAGGTTGCCCTGCAAGCTACTTAAGGGCAAGCTAGAGACTAGGGAAAAATTTTCAAAAATAAAAGAAACTTGGAAACTTAAATTAGAGCTGGTATATTACATTTAGGAACAAGTCTCATGCCATAAATAATAACACACAATTCTAAACAATTCCTAGAACTTTTGTGAAAATCAGAAATGGTAAACTTTGACTTTTTAGCTAAACTACTTTTGTTGACTTATTTGAGATTTGATTGATTATAACTGACTTAATTTGATGTGTTAGGTTGCATGAAGGTTGAATATAACTAAAAACACAACATTTAAACAAAATGGGTGAAAATGGGAACCCACAAACTCCAACAGTTAACTGTGGAGTGGGATATGGGTGATTTTGACTTTTTCAATACTAAAACCTAGATTTTGTGACTGAAATGGATTCTCCTAACCTATACTAAGTTGGTTAAACCTACTTTACCCACAAACAACAACCTGATCATAATGAACATGGCAATGCCAAACACCCCTTTACCTACAATCTGTTTTTGATTACCAATGCTTAATATGAAATTGAACCTTGAAGCTGATTCAGACTCATACACTATGATTATATAAGCTTAAATGAACATGTGATTGACAAAAACAACAATAAAACACTAGCACTCAATAAAATCTAAAATGACAGTCAACATGAGATTTTGAGCAACTATGTATTTCACAAAACAATTAATTGATTTTAAACAATAATATTACTTAGCTATACTAAATAAGCATACAAAGCAAAGGTACAAGCAATTTCAAGCTGTTCTACAGTATAATGCTAAAAAGTGGAATTTAGCTTACAATTGGATCCAATAGAGAATCAAGTATCCAGATACTGAGAACCATTCCTAAAGCCTCCCCTAAGGCTTCTAAACCTCTGCAAACCCAAAATCAATCTTGCTTCTTTACTCCTTCTTCCTTCTCACTGGATTTTTTATTTTCTATCTATTTAATTTTTATTTTTGAGTATTTTTGATTTTGTGAATGGAAACTACTGATAATGCTTTGGAAACTTATAAAAGCTTAACAATGACTTAATTAAACCTACTGGATCACTAAACAACAACTTTTCACAACATTAAGGTTAAAATGAAATTTTCACTAAGAATTGGTAGAAACTGATTTCAACAATAAAACTAGGAATTAGTATTAAAGAAACTTGTTATTACATTAAAAACATGGATTACAGTTTGCTTAGACTGAATTTTACATCTGGAAAGGAAAATTAAAAAAAACGACACTCCAAATTAAACTACTAACTATTCTAACCTAACTACTTGCCCATTCTTTCTTCTCTCCCACTTTTATAGACCCTGGGATGTTGTATTGACTTTCCCACACCTGTGTGAGCCGTTGGATGGCTCGAATAAATCTTGGCCTTCAAATGAGCAAATTGGCGCCAAAAGTCTCAATTGGCAGTTGGAGATATTTTGAGACAATTAATGAGGTTTGGATGTTACTGGAGGCCAAGGGGACAAGGAGAGGGGTGATTGAGGTGGGGGAATGGGTGAGGTGAAGTGTTGCAGAGAACAACCAGGGAAGTGGGGGAGAAAGGTCGGTCAAACAAGGGAGTTGACTGGGGGTGGTATTTTTTAAAACGGTTTGGGGTTTTTTTATTATAAAAGGGTTGTGTGGGCTGGTATTGGTGGGCTGTGGTTGGTATTTGGGCTTGGATCAGTTTTTTTTTGTTAAAGAAATAACAAGGGTCCGGTTTGTTTTAACTAATAATCCCAAGGACCATTTTTGTAATTTGGCAAAAGTTGTGGACTGATTATGGCAAATTCCAAACGTACTCTCAAGGACCAATTATGCAAAGAACCATATGAACCAAGAAACAAACTTCCATTTTTCAAATTTTCAAAATTTCCCGGGGACTAAAAATGGCATTTTTCAAAGTTAAGGGACCATTCTTGCCATTTTGTAAAAACTTTTATCCAAGGATCATTTTTGCCACATTTTGATTTTCTAAGGATAAAAAATGACTTTCCGTTGGATCGTGAACACCTTGAACTTGTGTTGATAATGATACTTTGAGTATTACTATCAAGTATGCGGAATCTACTCAATAGCACTTAGAAGATTGTTTGTGTGTATGACAGTTTGTATATGAACAAGAACAATGTATAAACAAACTTTAAGCTCCAATATTATTAAGAATAATAATACGAGTGATCTATGATATCACTAGGTTTTACAACTTGAAGCTCTAAGAAAAACGTATATCAAAACTATATTCTAGGATCTCCTTTTATAGAACAAGGAGTCCTCTTGTACAAGATAAGTATAATTCTAATAGAATAAGATATACACAATATCTTTTCTATGTTTATCTAAGCGCGTTTCTCTAACAGCTAACAAGTGAGCAGTGGTAATATTTGTTCTTGCAGTGGTAATGAGTTTCCACTGCAAGTACAATCTTCTTGCAGTTGTAACTTCTTCACTAGCCGTGGTAACTGATAGAATAATTCCCAACAATCCTCCCCTAAACTTATGATTGCTTTGTAAATCAATAAGTTTCTTCAAGTATACAATAAACCTGAGGATATGGGAATTCTTCCAAACACTTATCTTGTTCTACTTAATTCTTTATCAACTCTTGCATATTGATCTTTAATCTTCTGAATCAAAGCTCGAACTTTCTCATTATCTGCATACACTCTTAACTTTGACATCAACATTGCAGACAAAGTTGTAGCTTTAAGTGGATATTCCTTCTCAGCAAACATAAACACATCCACTTTATTTGTTGTAGAGACATGATGAACCTCACATTTATCAAAATAAGTCCATGTAGTATTCAAGTTTGATGAATTAAACTTCCAATACTTATCATTAAGATCTGGTTCATATAATCTTCTCAAGTCAACCCAGAGCTGCATTTCTTTCATATCCTTGAGAGTATCAGCCTTGAATCTTTCATTTACTAGCTTCCAAAGAGTATCAAGATCTTCTCTGTCACATGCTTTAAGAAGATCTTCAAACTGAATAAATGATGAAGATTCTCCTCCTAGTCTAATAATTTTCCAAGTGGGAGCAAAATTCTTTGCTGTGTACACTTCCCAATCAATAATTTGATGTTTTGATTGTGAAGGATCTGGATAGAAATCTTCTTCTTCAACAATGATAATTTCACTCAGCAGATCTTGAGGAGCTTTCATTCTTTTAGTGACATGATCTTCAACAGTTGAAGCTTTCCTTTTACTTTGTTTGAATCTTTCAACTTCTTCAAAATCAATAGGCCTGAAGGTATTATCTTGCCTTTTAATTCTGTAGTAGATACCTTCAATTCTTTCATGAGACATACCTTTGAAGTCAGCCATCTTCCAAGTTCCAACATGACAGCAATATTTCTTCATCTCATGAATGATCTGTGCCTTTGTGGGTTGTTTTTGTTTCTTTTGACCTTTTCTACAGTTTCCAATAATGTCATCCAGTGCTTGTTGATTTTTCATTTGAATGAAATCAACCAATTGAGCTGTTCTTTGATCTTCAGTTAAGGACATGTTAGCAATAAGCTCAATAGCTTTCTTCTTTACAACTGGATCATGCTTAATCATATGCTCAATCTCTTCTTCTGATGGCACATATGAGAACATAGGGGGTTTCTCATGTAAGATGGTAGGTGGAACCACTGAGAGTGGTTGTGCCATTACTCCTTCAAGCTTATCTAACCTCTGTGCTTCCATAAAACTGGCAACATCCATCTCCTTTTGCTGTTTCATATTTTCTTTCTCTTTAGCATCAAGTTGTTCTGCCAATCTTGCATCATAATCAATTTGAGCTTGATCTTTCTTGGAAATCTTTCTTGTATGTACTTCCTCTGCATCAAACAGCATTGCTTTACCTTTAACTAATCTTTTTCTGACAGCTTCTTCCTCTGCAGTGGTAACTAATGGAACATCAGTGGTAACATTCTCACTTGCAGTGGAAATTATTTGATCAGTGGTAACATGTTCTGCTTCAGTGGAAACTTGTTGAGCAGTTTCAATAACCATATCATAATCCAACTTCCTCCCCTCAATCTCAGCTACATCATCTTTTGCTTGAGCATTTTCAGAATCATTTAGCTCAGCAAACATATCATCAAAATTAGTACTCCTCCCCTTAATCTCTGCATTTGTTTTCCTCCCCTGTTTGGAAGAAGTTCCCAAATCATAACCAGAACCTGCAGAAAGGTCATCTGAATGTGAAGATGAGGATAATACAATCTGAGATCTTTTCTTCTTGAGATTCTCAACTTCAGTCTGCAACTTTTGGATCTCTGTCTTCAATAGATTCAACTCTGTGGCATGTTGTACTTTGGTCTGTGCCAGATCTTTCTCCAGAGTTTGAACCTGTGTGACTAATTTGGTACATAATTCCATCAATTCAGTTTGTTTGCAAACTACCCTCAGCACTTCCAGATGTGTTAACTTCTGGGAGAGGTGCATCATGGAGCATAGATTCAGTTTCTCCCCTAGTTGGACTAGGAAGTACTTCTGAACCACCCAATATAACAATTTGGCTTGGGATTCCGCCATCTGTATCCAATCCAAAAGGATGAGACACATTAGGTGTTGCCATGGTAGAGATCTGAATGATATTATCACTGTCATGTCCTGCATCTATACATAGTAAAGATTAGTTATTTAGATCAACAGTGGAAAATTTTACACTGTCAGTGGTAACTGTGAACCTGCAGTGGTAAAAATCAACAAAAATTTTCAAAGAGCAGTGGAAAGTAAAACATTTAAAATTAGCTGCTCTTATCATAGTTTTTAGCAAACTATCAGCTATCAACGGATTTGATATGTCTTTACCATGAGCCGTTTGCTATGGACTAGCCAACTCTTGATCACATGGATGTATGGTGAGTTGATAACCTAGTTTTTGGTAAACTATCAACCATAAACGGATTTGATAAGTCTTTACCAGTAGCCGTTTGCTCTGGACTAGTTGGTTCTTGGTGTGGGTTAGACATGGTGAACCAATTACCATTTGTTGTGTGTCCAGTTCACACACTCCAAACTCTATATCAGCATACAGTCCAATTCACATATCACTGATAGCTCCAAATCATTTGCTTTATCAACCTGCATTTGTTAGTCCAAAACCAAGAAAATACAAGACAAAATATTTTCCTTTTAACAATAATGAATATGACTAACAAAACATACTATAACAGACAACTAAACATTGGAAATCCAAGCCATTACTGACTTGACTCTCCCTCTTGCATCAATATAAGTGTGTTTCTTTAAAACCATAGATGCTTTGTCACCTGTTATTGGTCTCCAAACCCATTGTGCTGTAGCTTTCATGCCATTTCCCATATTACCCTTAACAGCTTTCTTTTGCCTATCAGTGGGAACTTTTGGCCTAACAGTGGAAACTGATGGCTTAGCAGTTGAAACTTTAGGCATCAATTTTTGATTATACCTAGCTGTTTTATTGAAAAAGGCCTTTTTAACTGTTTGTGCTTGATTTGAAAATCTTGGATTAGCACTTGGAACAGTTTGCTTGGGGTAAAGAGTCTTGTTTGGCCTAGCAGGATAAAGAGGTTTAGTGCCAGACCTTATCATAACAACTCTGGGTATTATTTTAACATTAGAGTGAGTTTGATTTGAAACATATTTATTCACTCTAGGTTGTTTGTTCCCAAATACCCTTGTATCCCTTGAAGTTACCTTTTTCCAAGGATTGTATTCACAATATGCAGACAAATGATCAAAACTACCACATACAAAACATGCTTTATTCAACATCACAAAATCACTACCTAGCTGTTGGGATTTCATATTATTCCAATTTCTTTGGTTACCTCTAGGTTGTGACCTGTACATCTCAGCATATCTAACAGTATTCCTAACTGGTTTATTGTTTTCAATGTTAGCCACTTTAGGAACATTATTCACTTCTACCTTAATCTCAGATTTAGCTTTAGACACATTTTCATTTACCAAAGAGGTGTCACTAGCACTTTCAAAACATTCATTCTTCATTTATTTGATCCAAGTCCTCATGATTGAGGATTGAACCACCCACATGGCTGGATATAAAGGCATAGAAAGTAGCATCACTTAGTCCTGCAATCTGCCTTTTAGAGCTCCTAGTGGAAACATTTCCATTACCAGTGGAAACAATCATGTTACCACTGTCATCATCACTGTCACTTTCATCATCAGAACTGTCATTACCTGATGATGATATGAGTGCAACTCCTGCAGAACTTGTCTTTAACTTGCCAGCTTTCTTAAGTCTTTGTTCAATAACTTTGAAGTTATTGTACACATCATTAAGCTTCATAGTCTCAAGATCTGACTTGTCCTCCCATACAGCAACATTTGTATCAAACTCAGCAGGTAAACTTCTTAGAAATTTAAGATTGAGGTCTTCCTTTTCTACCTCAATTCCAAAAGCAGTCAGCTGAGTTACAATCTTTTGTAGCCTTGTGAATATGCTATCAAGGGATTCATTGCTTGATGAGCCAAAATTCTCATAAGTCTGCTTCAGTAAAGTCTTTTGAGTTTTCTTGGTATAGTGATTACCACCAAATACTTCACATATCTCATCAAAGAGGGTCTTTGCATCCTTGTATTTGGTAAAAGCCTGGACTTGATCTCTAGGTAGAGCCATCAATAGCAAACCTCTAGCCTTCAAATCATTCTTAAGTTGGTTTCTTTCATCATTTGTAACTGGACCAGTATTTACTTTTGTTACTGGCTTGTCACCAACTGTCTCAATAGTTGTACCAGGTTTGAATGAATTTCCACACGTTATGATCTCCCATAATGTGTAGTCTTGAACCATAAAGAATTGTTCAATCATAAGCCTCCACATCTCAAAGTCATTAATTTTAAGCTTGGGAAGCTTTGCAGCAATATTAGATTGGCTTGTTTCTGTCTCCATTGTATCTTTTGAATCTGCCATAGGATCTTCTAAATCAAAATATCAAAGCCTTGCTCTGATACCACTTGTTGGATCGTAAACACCTTGAACTTGTGTTGATAATGATACTTTGAGTATTACTATCAAGTATGCGGAATCTACTCAATAGCACTTAGAAGATTGTTTGTGTGTATGACAGTTTGTATATGAACAAGAACAATGTATAAACAAACTTTAAGCTCCAATATTATTAAGAATAATAATACGAGTGATCTATGATATCACTAGGTTTTACAACTTGAAGCTCTAAGAAAAACGTATATCAAAACTATATTCTAGGATCTCCTTTTATAGAACAAGGAGTCCTCTTGTACAAGATAAGTATAATTCTAATAGAATAAGATATACACAATATCTTTTCTATGTTTATCTAAGCGCGTTTCTCTAACAGCTAACAAGTGAGCAGTGGTAATATTTGTTCTTGCAGTGGTAATGAGTTTCCACTGCAAGTACAATCTTCTTGCAGTTGTAACTTCTTCACTAGCCGTGGTAACTGATAGAATAATTCCCAACAACTTTCCTTTCAAAAATATCCCACCAGGGACCAAATCTGTCAATATTTGAAACTTCAGGGACCAAAAGTGTAAATTTCCAAAACTTTCCAATTTTTCACCAAAGGACTAAATATGACATTTTATGATTTCAAAATGACCTTTGGTGATAATTTTCCATATTTTGAATATCCAGGGACTAGTTTTGTAATTTTATGAAAGTTGAGGGACTGAAACTGCCAATTTTGCAAACTTTGTGCGTTTTTCATTTATTTTTGCTCATTTTGCATCTAAAACATATAAAACACAATTTTGAAATATTTTTAGTATTTTGATGCATTACTGAGTGTTTTTGTATGTTTTGCAGTTCAGATCAGACCAAAAATGATGAGTGTTTGAGCACTCATCAATCCCCCACACTAAACTATTGCTAGTCCCTAGCAATACTGTTTTGAAAACTTGATGGATTTGAAAAACACTTTACCAAAAGCCATCACTTCTGGAGTAGCCAGGTGTAAGAACTGTGGCACACCTGATAACCGTGTGATTTTGAGCAAACCACCAGCTGTTAACGGATTTGAGTAGTCTTTACCAAAAGCCGTTTGCTTCTGGACTAGCCAGCTCTTGATGGAATAGTCAACATCTTGGTGAGCTGATTACCAATTATGGATTTTCCACGGCCTTTACCACAAGCCATAATCTTGCGGGCTAGCCAACTCATTTGTTTTCGGGGAGTTGATGAACCATACAATTTTGGGCAAATTGCCAGCCGTAAACGGATTTGAGATGTCTTTACCAAGAGCCGTTTGCTCCTGGACTAGCCAATCCCTTTTGTCGGTTTAGACAAGGCGGACTGATTACCACAAAAATTTTGAAGCACCAGTGAAAAATTTTTGAAAATTTTGAAATTTTGGCAAAATCGGGGGTATTATATAGTAAAATGTGATAAAATTCGCTAGAATAGCGAATACCCCCCCCCCCCCCACTCTAAGCATGAATATTGTCCTCAATATTCAAATTCCCGGCTATTATGCCGACATTTTGAACGTAAAAGGGCAACATTACAAGCTAAGCGTGGAAAACACCATTTTGTTTTTTCACTTCTGTAATCATAGCATGGGGGACTCCCCCACACTTAGGGTGAAAACCCTATAAGCATGCTACTGTTTTTGTTTACCGAGTCGCTAGCTTGACTCGACCCCGAATTCATTTGTCCTTGGGGAAGCATGATGTGGAAGAAACAATCTCAATCGGACTTTCATTCAAGATGTTTGGATAAACATTTGAAGCACGTGAAAGTTCCACACCGATGAGATAAGTATCCGGCTCAAGATAATGATACATGAAAATGCCGGGATCAAATATAGTGTCCTCACTCCCGAAGGAGTGAAGGAGAGAAGAAGTCACCCTGTAGGTGAAGAAAAGGAAGAAAATCATGATAAAAAGCATGATTTGATCTTCTTCCTCAAGAGGAGGCTCATTAGCCTGAGTTTGGATTTCAAATGGTAAGCTCGTAAATATCCCGGGAGGGTGGGTGGGAATTTGCAAATCCTCATGATTGAGTGCATCTCCCCCCGGGCTATCAAACTCCGGAGGAGTCATGACATGATGAGTGAGTTCACCGGAGAACTCCTCATAAAGAGAATTATTCACAAGATGTGAATTTATGAACTCATGTTCCGAAATAAACTCATCACAATCCTCGTTCTGAATATCAAAGAGTGGATTATCAGAAATCAAAGTGAATTCAGAGTCGAATTCAAATAGAGGATTGGTGAGAGTGGTATTGAAAGTTTCGGGAACCAAGAGATTAACATTCTCTATTGGATTGTCGGGATAAGAAGTGAGTGACGGATCATGATAAAGGAGACTTTCAATTTCTCCCAGATCGGCTTGGAAATCAAGGAGACCATCATCACTTTCCAATGAAAGTGGATCGATGTGAGCAAGTTCATCAGCGAACTCCTCAAGAAGATGATCAGCATCAGTTTGTAGAACTGACGCCTCAACATACTCGATGTCTCCATAAGATATACAATCATCGCTAAAATCTGAGAAGGTCTCAAATTGATCTTTAGGACACTCAATAGGGGAAGGAATATCACACATATGCTCAAGAGTTCCCTGTGACTCTCTCGGGATTGGGACAAGGATCTCAACACTAGACTTTATTAATTCGTCCGATTCCCTTTCAGGAACAGTGTCAAGATGCTCGTCCCCCATGATCAAAGAGTGAGTGGGAACCTCGGGTGTGATAGCAGTTGTTTGAGATGGAATCTCAACTGCTGGGGTATCAACTGATGAACTTGAAGTTTTATAAAATTCAAGGATGTCAAGTGTATCCTCATCATCACTGTCATCAGGAATAAAACGGAACAAAGAGCTAGATTTGGCTGCTTTTTCTCTTGCAATGGATTCCCGAATAGATTTTTCATATTCATCTTGGGAATTTATTCTAGCAGCCTGCTCTTCAGCCAGCAATTCTTCCATGGATTTTTGATGAGTATGTCTTTGGGCAAAGTCGTCAACTAAACCCTTAAGCTCATCAACGATTGTCATCAGATTTTGCATTTCTGGAAGAAGTGCTTGATTCATATCGTACTGTGGAGGTTGGTCGTAATAAGGTGTGTCAAAATTGTCACAAGGGTATGGATTCCCCGTTTGACAATCTGAATTGAAGTGTGGACCTCCACAGAAATCACAACAGTAAAACTGTTGAGGCTGTGGGTTGTACGTGCTAGAGTCATAACCGTTATCAGGAAACTGCTCATAGACAAGCGTGTTTCCCGATTGACAATCAGAACTGTAGTGTGAACCACCACAGTACTCACAACAGTAAAACTGCTGAGTATCATGGTGTGGCAGCTGATGGAATAAATCAGTCGTGTCATGGTAAGAATAGGGATCTTGGTTATAGACAGACCCGTTTCCTGACTCTACCATGCCACAACCGGGGCAATTGCCACCATTATGAGAACTACCACACCACTGGCAAACCAGAAAGTGTGTATGAGACATAGAAAGAATCAAATGGTTTGGGAGGGGTAGGGATGAAGAATCAAAGGTGCGAGAGGGTAAAGGTGAATATTTTTGGGTTTTTGGAAATACATTTTGTACAAATGAGAAGGAAAATCTTTTTGTGTTTTTGTTTTTATGAAAATATGAACAAGGATGGATAAATGTACAATGGAACGAATTCCAAAGACACTAATCAGAAAAACCGTTTAGATAAACGCGCACAACCTCCCCGGCAGCGGCGCCAAAAATTGATTGATGCTAAACCGTCAACCTAAACTGATCAGGGAATGGTCAGCAAGGTCAGACAGCCTAGATCAATGCTCCGCGGAAGTTTAGTGGTTTCCCCGGGTCGTATGTCCCGACGAGGTGTGATGGTTAACAAACGGCTTTGTGATCGGGTGAATTTGGATGAGAAAGGGGTTTGTATGTGATTGAGCTATGGAATCTACAGTGAAATAGCTTAAACAAGCTATTTGAATAAGATGGGAAGCTAAGAAAAACCATAAACGATTTAAACCTAAAAACGCGTACGTTACGTTTTGAATAAAACGTAGACGTACAAAATAAAATGTGAGTTTTAACAAAATAAAATACTTACAAAAGTGAAAATCACATTTTTACAATCCTAATAATAAAAGAAACTTTTTAGAAAATTAAAATTACTTTTTACACTATTTAATTAATTACTATTAATTAAAAACTATTTAATACTTATTATTAATACTTAAATAACTAAAATACAATATAATATTATTTAAATACTAAAAAGGTGAAAATAAAATTTCTAAAATTATAAAATAACTAAAAACAAGTTTTAAAAATAAAAATAAGTGTTTTTGTCTTTTTGTGGATTTTCTTTTAATTAATTACTATTTAATTACTAATTACCTAATTAAACTATTTTAAATTAAGAAAAATAGAAAATGAACAGTAAAAATTCTAATAAAATTTCTAAAATTATTTTATAACATATAAAAGCTATAAAAAATATAAAAACTAGATTTCACTTAATAAAAACTAATAATGCTATTTTAAACTTAATATTAATTAATAATTAATAAAACTAAAGTTAATTCTAATAAATACTAAATGATAAAACAAAAATCTGAAAAAAATTATTATAAATACTTTAATATATGAGGAATTTAATAAAAATATAAAATAGCTAAGTAATTAATTAAAATTTAAAAATGAAAATTAAAATTAAATTACATTAAATAGAAACTATCACTTATAATTAAATTAACTTTTTTTTTTTTGATTTTTCTTTTACAAACTTACTATATACCTAAAAACAACAAACTTTTATAAAAAAAAACTTTTTAGAAATCAAAAATAAGCTGATTATGGAACCAAAAGCCAAACAGTTGACTTTGGTTGACCAAGGGGCAAAATAAGCTCAAATGAGATCTAGTGGGGCCCACAATGGTGAAAACTGATACAATTAGCTTATGTGAACATGTTTAAGCAGAAAGAAGCACAATGGGACCACTGAATAAGCTACAAGCTAATCAATAAGCACTTGCTTATTATTTCTGGACTGAAAAGTGGGACAGATTTCTGTGGTGATTTCAAGTGGGGTCCACAGGCCTTGAGGTCAAAGCTTGGGTCAAAACCACAAGTCTACCAGGAGGGGGGTTGAGGGAATCAATATGTGAAGGTGGTGGACCACCATGGTGGCAAGAAAACCACCACCAATGGTGGTGTTTGGGACTGCTACTGCTGAGACAGAGCAGAGGTTGCCCTGCAAGCTACTTAAGGGCAAGCTAGAGACTAGGGAAAAATTTTCAAAAATTAAAGAAACTTGGAAACTTAAATTAGAGCTGGTATATTACATTTAGGAACAAGTCTCAGGCCATAAATAATAACACACAATTCTAAACAATTCCTAGAACTTTTGTGAAAATCAGAAATGGTAAACTTTGACTTTTTAGCTAAACTACTTTTGTTGACTTATTTGAGATTTGATTGATTATAACTGACTTAATTTGATGTGTTAGGTTGCATGAAGGTTGAATATAACTAAAAACACAACATTTAAACAAAATGGGTGAAAATGGGAACCCACAAACTCCAACAGTTAACTGTGGAGTGGGATATGGGTGATTTTGACTTTTTCAATACTAAAACCTAGATTTTGTGACTGAAATGGATTCTCCTAACCTATACTAAGTTGGCTAAACCTACTTTACCCACAAACAACAACCTGATCATAATGAACATGGCAATGCCAAACACCCCTTTACCTACAATCTGTTTTTGATTACCAATGCTTAATATGAAATTGAACCTTGAAGCTGATTCAGACTCATACACTATGATTATATAAGCTTAAATGAACATGTGATTGACAAAAACAACAATAAAACACTAGCACTCAATAAAATCTAAAATGACAGTCAACATGAGATTTTGAGCAACTATGTATTTCACAAAACAATTAATTGATTTTAAACAATAATATTACTTAGCTATACTAAATAAGCATACAAAGCAAAGGTACAAGCAATTTCAAGCTGTTCTACAGTATAATGCTAAAAAGTGGAATTTAGCTTACAATTGGATCCAATAGAGAATCAAGTATCCAGATACTGAGAACCATTCCTAAAGCCTCCCCTAAGGCTTCTAAACCTCTGCAAACCCAAAATCAATCTTGCTTCTTTACTCCTTCTTCCTTCTCACTGGATTTTTTATTTTCTATCTATTTAATTTTTATTTTTGAGTATTTTTGATTTTGTGAATGGAAACTACTGATAATGCTTTGGAAACTTATAAAAGCTTAACAATGACTTAATTAAACCTACTGGATCACTAAACAACAACTTTTCACAACATTAAGGTTAAAATGAAATTTTCACTAAGAATTGGTAGAAACTGATTTCAACAATAAAACTAGGAATTAGTATTAAAGAAACTTGTTATTACATTAAAAACATGGATTACAGTTTGCTTAGACTGAATTTTACATCTGGAAAGGAAAATTAAAAAAAAACGACACTCCAAATTAAACTACTAACTATTCTAACCTAACTACTTGCCCATTCTTTCTTCTCTCCCACTTTTATAGACCCTGGGATGTTGTATTGACTTTCCCACACCTGTGTGAGCCGTTGGATGGCTCGAATAAATCGTGGCCTTCAAATGAGCAAATTGGCGCCAAAAGTCTCAATTGGCAGTTGGAGATATTTTGAGACAATTAATGAGGTTTGGATGTTACTGGAGGCCAAGGGGACAAGGAGAGGGGTGATTGAGGTGGGGGAATGGGTGAGGTGAAGTGTTGCAGAGAACAACCAGGGAAGTGGGGGAGAAAGGTCGGTCAAACAAGGGAGTTGACTGGGGGTGGTATTTTTTAAAACGGTTTGGGGTTTTTTATTATAAAAGGGTTGTGTGGGCTGGTATTGGTGGGCTGTGGTTGGTATTTGGGCTTGGATCAGTTTTTTTTGGTTAAAGAAATAACAAGGGTCCGGTTTGTTTTAACTAATAATCCCAAGGACCATTTTTGTAATTTGGCAAAAGTTGTGGACTGATTATGGCAAATTCCAAACGTACTCTCAAGGACCAATTATGCAAAGAACCATATGAACCAAGAAATAAACTTCCATTTTTCAAATTTTCAAATTTCCCGGGGACTAAAAATGGCATTTTTCAAAGTTAAGGGACCATTCTTGCCATTTTGTAAAAACTTTTATCCAAGGATCATTTTTGCCACATTTTGATTTTCTAAGGATAAAAAATGACTTTCCTTTCAAAAATATCCCACCAGGGACCAAATCTGTCAATATTTGAAACTTCAGGGACCAAAAGTGTAAATTTCCAAAACTTTCCAATTTTTCACCAAAGGACTAAATATGACATTTTATGATTTCAAAATGACCTTTGGTGATAATTTTCCATATTTTGAATATCCAGGGACTAGTTTTGTAATTTTATGAAAGTTGAGGGACTGAAACTGCCAATTTTGCAAACTTTGTGCGTTTTTCATTTGTTTTTGCTCATTTTGCATCTAAAACATATAAAACACAATTTTGAAATATTTTTAGTATTTTGATGCATTACTGAGTGTTTTTGTATGTTTTGCAGTTCAGATCAGACCAAAAATGATGAGTGTTTGAGCACTCATCATTTACCCTTCTTACAAGCAAGACATGTGTGATCATTCTTGAATGTCTTAGAAGGTAAACCTCTAACTAAATTACCTCTGACTAGCTTATTGATGTTTTTGAAATTTGCATGTCCCAGTCTTCTGTGCCATTGATGTGCTTCCTCCATAGATGCTCTTGCAATCAAACATCTTGCTTTTTCAGCAGAATTTACATTCTTTAAGTCTATGCTGTACACATCATTAGTTCTTGGTGCTCTCAGCAACATCAAGTTTCTATCTTCTAACTTGAAATCAGGAGAAAGTATAAGACATTATGTGTCAAAGAATAACACAGGGTACTTTTTATCACAAATCTGAGAGACTGACAAAAGATTGAATTTGAGCTCCTTCACATATCTAACATCTTCAAAATCAATGTTTCCTGCCTTGATAGTTCCTTTGCCAGTTATTCTTCCTCCATCAGGATCATTCCCAAATGCAACTTTTCCTACAAAATAAGCTTTAAAATCTGACAAGAGCTCCTTTTCTCCTGTCATACTGCCAGAGCAACCACTATCTACAATAAGATGATCTTTAAGCTCCTCCTCTGGGTTGCCCTGCATTCACATGAAAAAGGTTAGTTATTTTTAGGAACCCAAGCCATTACTGACTTGTGTTCCCCTTGTGGAGTGACATACTCAAAATTTTTGAGTATGTAATCACCACTGTCTTTGAAAGCATGATCAAGAATTAAGGTTTTTGTTTCCAAAACTGTTGATTTTTCAAGATCACTTGTCCCCTTTTCACCCTTAACTTCTGAAAGTATTGGTTTTTCCCTAGCAGTACTTTCTTTCTTAACCCATTTAGTTGTAACTTTAGGAGTTGGGTTCTGTGTCCTAGCATCTTTTCTTGTGTTGTAAGGCTTTCTAGGGTTATAATGATTGTGCCTCCTAGATCTTACACTTGAGTGTTTGCTAGAAACATTAGGAAACTTTCTATCAGTACTATGTGAAGGTACTGAGGGTTTGGAGTATGACCTTTTCTGATGAGGGTACCTATAGTCTTTTGAGAAATTACTATGGTTGACCCTATTTGTATAGTTCCAAACTGGTTTGTTATCCCTTGGGTTATTCTCCCTATAACTTGGTTGTGCAGTTCTGGTCTTTGGATATTTACTTAGGTATTCTGAATGATAATCACAGTCTTTAATCAAATGATGAGGGCTATAACAAACATAACAGACCTTTGGACCAATATCCCCAAATCCCCTTCCATAAGTGTTTCTAAAATTAGCAGTATTTTGAAAGAATTTTCTTTGAGGTACTGCTGAGTGATCAACAGTATTTCAAAAAGAGTTTGAAGGTACTACTTGTTTTGAAAACTTGGTCTCTTCTACCTTAGGTGCTTCAACAGATTTTTCTAAAGTTTCAGGATTAAATTTACTTTTAAGCTTTTTCCTAAACTCTAGATTATCTACACCATAACAATCAACATCTTTTCTAGGTGGTTGAAAGCTACCTGGGGGGTGAGGAACTGCATTATATCCCTTTTCTTTCTGAAATACAGGAGGTGTTGGACTAGGGGATTCCTCATCACTAGAAGTGTTTTCATCTAGACTTATGAACTCTTCATCACTAGTGGAGGTATCAACTGTAAGATTTAGTTCCTTGCTCTTAAATGGAATACCTTCATTGCTATTATTATCATAACCTAGGCCTGTCTTAATATTAGATGTTCTTTGCTTTTCAACAAATTGAACATGTGACACACCTGCCTCATTCCATACAACAAGTTTTTCTAACAACTTATCCCTTTCAGCAATCACTTTTTCTAGTTCAGACACCTTGCAACCTAGTTTCCATTCATTTAACTTAACGAGGTAATCATGTTGTTTATATGTTTCAAGCCATGCTACTTCATTGTTTTCATGTGTAAGAATTTTGGCTTCCATTGACTCTAAAGTTAATTGATAACCAGTTATCTCAGCCCTAGCTTTTTGAAATTTATCTCTTTCAACTACATACTCACTAAGTAACTTTTGATACATATCATTACACTTAGAGCATACCTCAGAGTTAGTGGATGAACTTGGTGAAGCAGCTACCATAGCAAGCTGAACAGGTACTTCTTCAAACTCCATGCTCCAATCAAAGCTTCCTAACTCATCTCTTGACTCCAAAGCAGCATATCCAGGCTCTTCATCAAATGTTGTGCTCCAGTCTTCCAATGCAACCATTGAATAGGTTACAGGTTCATCATCAAACTCATTGGACCAATCAATCTCTGACAGATTCTCTTGAGCAACCAAAGCTTTTGGTTTTGGTTCAGTAATTGGAATCTCTTTTCTTTCAGGCTTGGGTGGTTCAATCATCTTGTTTGCTTGATACTTTGCAAATTTGCACTCCCTTGCAAAGTGACCAGTCCTTTGACAGTTGAAACACTCAATCTTGGACTTGTCAAATGTTATTCCTTGTTTAGCTCTAAAGTTGATGCCTTTTCCTATCTTGTTCACATACTTCTTGATCCTTGCAGTGAGCATGGCAACTTGCCATCTGATATCAATTTCTTCCAAAGCATCATCATCTATTTGCAATACATCTTCTTGATAGGTGACTGGTAGAGATGCTTGTTGAGCAAAGAATGAACATAGAACATCATCTGAGGTGGGGGTTAATGATTGTGATGAATTGGTGGTGACCATTGTTGTGCATGGAACCCGTGTTTCAGTCACAATACTTTGAACAGGATAAGCAGTACCTTTGTTAGAAGTACTGCTTCTCTTTTCAGAAGAGACAAAAGCAATGTTCTGTTGTGTGCTTGAACCTGTAGTACCATTCATCTCATGCTCATTCACCTTCAGATTGTTGTAAAGATCATCAAAGTCCATAGTATCCAGCCCTGATTGTCCTCTGATCATAGTAGCAACTACATGCCATGCTGATGGCAAACTTCTCAAGAACTTCAAATTAGCATCTTCAACTGACAGCATCATATAGTTCTAACATACTCAGAAGATGTTGGAATCTTTCATAAGCAGAATCAAGACCTTCTCTTTCTCTAACTGTGAAAGTTTCAAATTGTTGCTTCAGCAAATTCCAATGCATCTTCTTGGAAGCATCATTACCTCCAAACTTCTTCTTTATTGCAGCCCATAGTTGTTTGGCATCTTTAGCATCATGAAACTTTAATAGGTGACCATCAGGAATAGCAGAAAGCAGTATGTTGAGTGCTTTGTCTTGATTTCTTTTGGTAGCAGCAGGTACAGTAATTTTAGGTGGTGTTGGTTGTCCAGGTACCTCTACTGGTTTTTCAATTTGCATGTTTCCATTTACAATCACATCCCATAGTGCATGGTCTGTGATGGCAATGTACTGCCTCATCTTCATGGCCCATAGGTTGTACTCTCCCTTCTTAACAATAGGGATTCTAACAGCAGTGATTGAGGGAGCAGGTGCAGCATCTGTCGACATCTTGAAGGGTTTGTAGTGAAATCGGTTTAAAGGTTTTAAAGGTTTGTCTTCTTAATCAGAGTTTCCAACACAAGCTCTGATACCACTTGTTGGATCGATATACTCTAACCAAACTACTTTGTAGCTTGTAAGGGTTTAACAATATTGAGTAAACTCAACACTATTAATATTGAAACACTGTTTTACCTTGTAAAGTATGCGGAATCTACTAACACAAAGCTTAAGAAGAACTGTTATATTAACCAAACTTTGAACCTGCTTTGTTACACAGATTCACTAACAATCCCTAACTATTAACTTTGATCGACTTCTAAACGTATCTAAGACTTATAAAACTTATATCGACTAATACCTCTTAAGGCTCTTTATATAGATAACCTTAAGTCGGTTTACAACATGTAATCCTTGAACGACAAGTCATTATCCCTAACTAATTCTAGAATATTCGTTTAATATTACACATTAATCCTTATCTAATATTGCACATCGGTCCCTGTTTCCTTCGAAGTACTTTAAGCATTCTTCAATAACAGCAGTACTTTGACTTTATTCTTCAGCAGTACTTTGACTTTATTCTTCATGCAGCAGTACTTTGACATCCAGAAGTACTTTGATATTTTATATCCCAACATTTTGTAATTATCAAAACATAAAGATATTGATAATATGTTAATAATGTTTTTAGGCATTATTTATGTCAACACATATGCTTGAGCAAGAGTTTTTCGGTTTCTGAATAAAGTTGTTTTTCAAAAACATGTCGCTTCTCAAAACATTCTTCAAAATTATGGCTTGCTATTACTTCAGATAGCAACCCGTTTTTCAAAATGGGGAAAACACGTCGCCCAAAAGACAGTTGTTCCTTTTACCGGGTGAAATTCATCCGGGCATGGATTACTTTACATCCGTGCACCCTCGATCTAATGTACGCTTCAGTGCATCATTTCTTGAATAAGAAGAGAAATCTTCTTTTTATCGCCAATACTTTCCCTTTTATGATTTTTACGGAAAGTATTTGCGCAAAAATTGGTAGTACCATGAGATTTTGATTGAAAATCAAATTGAATCTAAATTTTAATAAAATTTTTCACTCAATCAATGACTTCAATATTTTATGAAAATATTTCAGTTTTAACATCCGTCATTGATTGAGGGGGAGAGTGATTTCTCAAAATTTTATGTATCATCAAAACTCTCCACTTTGTACAAAAACCTTGCAATAAAACAATTTGTGATGGTTATGTGTCAAAATGAGAACATTTTCAAAGAGTTTTCGTTATAACTTCAAATCTTTTGTAAACTCATCAAATCAGACACATAAAAACCTCCCTCACAGATTGAGGGGGAGCAAGAAAAAGGTTCCTTTTATCATAAAATATTAAAACTGACCGCATTTCTCTCCCAAAAGCTTTCTAACTTATTTAAATCAATTGAGATCCAAAATCTCGAAAGATTTAAAATTTTTGATCGGGGGAGAGAATGTGATTTAAATATGAAATCTGATAATCAAAAGAGTAATCTTTTGGACTCAATAAATAGGCTCCCACATATGTGCTTAACTCTTTCGAATACCAATGCACATACTGAGGGGGAGCAAAAAGCGTTTGTGGAAGTAATACCAAAGACCGACCATTTATCTTTATGCATGGAGTTATAAGGATGGTTAAGGTTAGATATGAGTTCCCATGATCCACCAGAACCGGAAGGATCTTCCCAGGGACAATCCATAGATAGATTAGAAGTCCTTAGGAATGATTGAAAAAATGAGTAAAGTGAGAAAGGGAAGAGTGCGGACTGAGATAGAGCTAGGAGCGGAACAAACCCAACAAGGTTCTAGTGGTGAAGTCTCGGTAAGCACTGAAAGGGTTGAAGAATTAAAAAGAAATGAAATGAGAAAGGGTGAAAAGAAATAGCCCTCCATATATTCAACCTTAGGGCAGAAACCGGGTTCAATGCATAATCTACTGGCGGTTACTAAGATTGTTAGGAATACAAATATTCCTATAAAAGTCTCGGTCACCTGATTATTGTAATAGCATTAAGTTAGCTCGTAGTTAGTTTATATATTAGTTAGTCTTAGTTTAAGTAACACCGTGGAAGAAGGACGGGTCTTCACCTACTGTATGCCTGATCCACAGCCCGGGTGTGGGCGTTTATGTTGTAAGTATAAATACCCCTCTCCACATGTGGAGAGGGTTGGACCTTCATTCAATCTAATCTAATCATTCTATTTCTCTTTCAAAGTTCCACTCTCCCTCTCTCTTTAGTAATTCCAACGCCACACAAACCACAAGGAAATCATGTTTCCAACTTAATTAGTATTCTACAATTGGTATCAAGAGCCAAGGTTTCATCTTAGGGCCTTGTAGAATCGGATTTGATGTGGTTTTGTGTAGTTTTGTGAGTTTGAAGTCACTTTCTTGTAAAACATCTTGGTTTGATCTTTCTAGTGTTGTTAAACATGTTAGTGATGTACTTTTATGATCATAGGTGTTAGTAGAACATTGTGTTTAAGTTGGTTATACCATATCTTTAATCTATTTGAAGTTTGGATTTGATTTTGGGCGTATTTCATAGTTGCGACTAAGTCTACTGTTGCATTGCTTGTCTGCGTTTAGTTCCTGATCGTTGTGGTTAGTTTGACTACTATTTTGAGAATACAAACAAAACGCAAGGAAAGTGACAGTTTTGGACCTTTGTCTCTGCGATTCGCTCCTGCGGTTAAGTGGTCTGCGGTTAGTTCATTGTGTTTAGCTCATGCGGTTAAGTGGTCTGTGGTTAGTTCATTGTGTTTAGCTCCTGCGTTTAAGTGGTCTGCGGTTAGTCCATTGTGTTTAGCTTTCTGCGGTTAAGTGGTCTGCGATTAGGTCCTTGTGATTAGCCTCACTTGCGTTTCACTATTCCTGCGGTTAGGTCAATTTGCGGTTAACTATCCCTGCGACTAGTGCACTTCATTGCGAGTATCTCCTACTCTCCGGTTTGGTAGTTTCAATTTTATGATGTCGACATCCTCCGATGACATTCAAGCTGCTGGGTCCGACACCCGACCTCTGATGTTGGACAGAAATGACTATGAATCATGGGCACAAAGGATTCGTCTCTATTGTCTGGGTAAGGAAAATTGGGTCAACATTCTGAAATCCATCGATGAGGGACCCTTTCAAATGGGTACTACTAGAGACACTGTCGCAGCAACTGATCAACAACCGGCTATAGTTGGTCCAGATAGACCTCGTACTTACAATGAGCTGTCAGGTGAAGAAAAGAAATGCTTTGATTCCGACATCAGAGCATCGAATATTGTCATTCAAGGGCTTTCCAAAGATGTCTACAAACTCATCAACTACAACACTAAAGCCAAGGCTGTCTGGGATAATGTGAAAATGCTTCTTGCGGGGTCTGAGTTAACTAAAGAAGATCGGGAGTCTCAGCTTTACGATGAATTTGAGCATTTCAAAATGAACCCAGGAGAAAGCATCACTAACTATTACGTCAGATTTCACAAGCTGGTCAATGATATGAGAGCCATCAAGATGACAATGCCCAATATTCAGCTTAATTCCAAATTCGTGAATAACATGGCACCAGAATGGGATAGGTTTGTTACAGCCGTTAAGCTCAACAAAGGTCTCAGGCATACTAATCATGAACAACTCTATGCATATCTCCAACAACATGAGAAACATGCTGCTTATGTTCGGTTAATGCGAGAAAAGCTCAATCCGTCAACATCAAATGAATCTCTTGCCTTTGTCTCTAATGTTCAACAACTTACCAAAAATTCAAATGCTCAATCTCAACCATTACAACCGTCTTCCAGGTCTACACCAACAAATGGTCAATCATCAACTCCCTCACCATCTGCTTTGAACACACAACTGGATTCTGGGTATTCTCACACTGACATGATGATTGATAATCTCTCCAACCAAGTCTCCTTACTGGTTCAACAGTTCAGGGCTGCACTTCCATCAACTAATAACCAACTCAGGACCTCGTCTAATCCACGTAATCAGGCAGTCATAGAAGATGGTAGGGTGGTGGTGCAGAATGTGCAGGGAAGACCAAACTTCAATCAAAGAAATGCTGGTAAAGAAAATGGGCAGTACAGAGTTGGGAATGCTCTTCAAGTACAA
This sequence comes from Artemisia argyi, assembly GCA_030686995.1. NCBI lineage: Eukaryota > Viridiplantae > Streptophyta > Magnoliopsida > Asterales > Asteraceae > Artemisia > Artemisia argyi. Next base: position 105,268,577 of record CM060676.1, read on the forward strand.
GCTAAGCAGCCTAAGTGTTATAACTGCGGAGGGTTGGGCCATATAGCTAGGAATTGCACTCTCCCAAAACGCCCTCAAAGGACACTTCTATGGCTCTCACAGCATATTCTGATGCCGACCATGCGGGATGTCAAGACACTCGTCGCAGTACATCTGGGGGTGCTCAGTTTTTGGGTAATAAGCTAGTCAGTTGGTCGTCAAAGAAACAAATGAGTACATCTATTTCCTCTACAGAAGTTGAATACATTGCCATGTCCTCGTGCTGTGCTCAGATATTATGGATGAGATCTCAACTTTCAGACTATGGCTTCGTATGCAACAAGATTCCCATGTACTGTGACAACAAAAGTGTAATTGCACTCTGCTGCAACAATGTCCAGCACTCAAGGACTAAGCACATAGACATTCGACATCACTTCATTAGGGAGCAAGTAGAGAAAGGAATTGTGGAACTTTACTTCGTGAGGACTGAGTTCCAGCTAGCTGATATCTTCACCAAAGCTCTCTCTAGGGACCGATTTCAATTCATCCTCCCACGCCTTGGTATGAAGTGCCTCACGCCTGAGGATCTCGTACGTCTTCAAGAAGATCAGGAGGAGTAAAGGGGTTGCTTCACATATCCTTTGTACATAATATTAACACATAAAGAAAATAAAAAAAATATAAAACCTATAAAATCCATAAAAAATCTGAAAAATCATACAAAATACAAAAATATTCTTCTCACGACATGTCTCTTGTGTAATCAATATTATGTACGATTCTAGAAATGTCATTCAATAATGACACAGAATCATACATATGCTTGAGCAAGAGTTTTTCGGTTTCTAATAAAGTTTTTTTCTAAAACATATCGTTTCCTAAAACATTCTTCAAATTATGGCTTACAGTCACTTCAGGCTGTAACCCGAACTTAAAAATATGGCTTGTAGTCATTTCAGGCTACAACCCGGACTTCAAAATTATGGCTTGCTATTACTTCAGATAGCAACCCGTTTTTTAAAATGGGGAAAACACGTCGTCAAAAAGACGGTTGTTCCTTTTACCGGGTGAAGTTCATCCGGGCATGGATTACTTAACATCCGTGCACCCTCGATCTAATGTACGCTTCAGTGCATTATTTCTTGATAAAGAAGAGAAATCTTCTTTTTATCGCCAAATATTTTCCCTTTTATGACTTTTCCGGAAAATATTTGTGCAAAACTTGGTGGTACCATGAGATTTTGATTGAAAATCAAATTGAACTCAAAAGTTTGATAAAATTTTCACTCAATCAATGACTTTAATATTTTATGAAAATATTTATGTTTTAACATCCGTCATTGATTGAGGGGGAGAGTGATTTCTCAAAATTTTATGTATCATCAAAACTCCCCACACTTTGTACAAAACAAAAGCAACAATCCGATTTGTGATGGTTATGTGTCAGAATGAGTAAATTTTCAAAGAGTTTTCGTTAAAACTTCGAATCTTTTGCAAACTCTTCAAATCTGACACATAACAACCTCCCTCACAGTTTGAGGGGGAGCAAGAAAAAGTTCCTTTTATCAGAAAATATTAAAAATTAACCGCATTTCTCTTCCAAAACGTTTCTAACTTATTTAAATCAATTGGGATCCAAACTCTCAAAAGATTTGAAATTTTTGATCGGGGGAGAGAATGTGATTTAAATATGGAATCTGATAATCAAATGTGATCTTTTGGACTCAATAAATGTGCTCCCACATATGTGCTAAACTCTTTCGAATATCGAAGCACATATTGAGGGGGAGCAAAAGGCGTTTGCGGAAGTTATACCAAAGACCGACCATTTATCTTTGTACATGGAGTTATAAGGTTGGTTAAGGTTAGGTATGAATTCCCATGATCCACCAGAACCAGAAGGATCTTCCCAGGGACAATCCTCTAGATAGATTAGAAGTCCTTAGGAATGATTGAAAAAAGGAGTAAAGTGAGAAATGGAAGAGTGCGGACTGAGATAGAGCTAGGACTGGAACAAACCCAACAAGGTTCTAGTGGTGAAGTCTCGGTAAGCACTGAAGGGGTTGAAGAATGAAAAAGAAATGAAATGAGAAAGGGTGAAAAGAAATAGCCCTCCAAATATTCAACCTTAGGGCAGAAACCGGGTTCAATTCATAATCTACTAGCGGCTACTAAGGTAACACCGGTATTAAAGACAAGACGTCATGGACCCAGTAACGCACTGCACTAAACTTCCCAACCACTCAAGTTCTCTTAAAATAACTTGTTTCATTCTCACGGGGAACCCTTTGCAATGTATCGACCTCTCATTGCGAGCTATATTGATATCTAAAACAGGAGACGCCTCCCCAGTCTCAAGGAGCGGATCAAAATGCACTATTGAGTCTAGAGCCTAAGAGATCATCCATAAATCTCAGTAGGACACATTCCAAATATGCTTATTGTTTCACATAATGTGGAAAATAAGATAAAATATTCAGAGTCCTACGCATTATCCTTGTGGTATTTCCAGAACATCCGAGTGATATGAAAATATTCACAATGAAGATGGAAATCCATCTAGAGCGAACATCACTCAAGCTCTTGGTAGGTGACATGTGAGATCCATCTTGGATCAATGATCAAGTGACAACTGGAAAGCAACAATGGTACGATTCAAAATTGAATCAAACTTGTTCCAGGATATGGATTGACGGATACTTTTGCAAAAACCTTTCAATGTGCTCACAAACTCATTTTCGAGCACATTGATTGTGTATAACCTTTCAACCAAAAGTATTTTGATGGAAATTTGATTCAAAGCTTAAAACTCTCATCGTGTCTCAAAAATGATTATTATATGACACGCGAGTGATTTCTATAAATCAATTTCTCATCAATCCGTGAATATCTATTCACCGATTCACTCTATCGTGATGCCTGCTTTGAGACGTTCCGGTATGAGAACATGCTAAGTATGAAGATTCCAAAGTGGATTCTTTGGAAAATTCATTACTACAAGCTGGAAATTCCAGTCAAGGAGAGTCCTCTTTAAAAGAGACTCTACCTGATCACAGGTCGGTTTTCACAAAACCGGAGGGTAGTCTGTCCTCGCAGAACGAATGACAAAGCCATGTTCGTTCTCTATCTTTATTGCTAACTGTTTTATTTCAGGGACACATATAAAGATGGCATTGATGGCTCCAGTTTCCAGCAGAATCGGGTCAATCCATACCTCATGCTCACACATCCTCCACACTATCAATGAAGATGAGAGACTTGCCACAACAAATGTTGAGAGACTACCAACAACGTTTCCGCAACTCTGATGAAAAAGTCTCCTGATCCACAACTCTAATGCAAAGTCTCCAGATACAGAAGGGTGTGAGCATGATGGTCCTTAAGTCACTACATCACATGAAGGCAATACAACTATGGATGAGCTTGGAGATTTACTTTGGCTGATGATCTCAAAGAAGCTCAAAGATCGCACATCACAAAGGAATTCTAATCACAAGTTCATTTGCTTGAAGTACAAAGTGTGCAGAAAAGTAAAGAATCAGAACCTACGAGCTACAAAGACGAAAGAATGCTTAAAAGACCAAAGAGCTTAATTTCAAAGGTGACCTCCCTTAGGGGCAGATTGTTAGGAATACAAATATTCCTATAAAAGTCTCAGTCACCTGATTATTGTAATAGCATTAAGTTAGCTCGTAGTTAGTTTATATATTAGTTAGTTAGTATTAGTTTAAGTAACACCGTGGAAGAAGGACGGGTCTTCACCCATTATATGCCTGATCCACAGCCCGGGTGTGGGCGTTTATGTTGTAAGTATAAATACCCGTCTCCACATGTGGAGAGGGTTGGACCTTCATTCAATCTAATCTAATCATTCTATTTCTCTCTCAAGGTTCCACTCTCCCTCTCTCTCTAGTAATTCCAACGCCACACAAACCACAAGGAAATCATGTTTCCAACTTAATTAGTATTCTACAAAGCTAACACCGGTATTGAAGACAAGACATAATGGACCCAGTGACGCACTGCACTAAACTTCCCAACCACTCAAGTTCTCTTAAAAGAGCTTGTTTCATTCTCACGGGGAACCATGTGCAATGTATCGACCGCTCATTGCGAGCCATGTTGATACCTAATACAGAAGACGCCTCCCCAGTCTCCAGGAGCGGATCAAAATGCACTATTGAGTCTAGAGCCAAAGAGATCATCCATAAATCTCGATAGGACACATTCCAAATATGCTTATTGTTTCACACAATGTGGAAAATAAGATAAAATATTTAGAGTCCTACGCATTATCCTTGTGGTATTGCCAGAACATCCGAGTGATATGAAAATATTCACAATGAAGATGGAAATCCTTCTTGAGCGAACATCTTTCAAGCTCTTGGTAGGTGACATGTTAGATCCATCTTGGATCAATGATCAAGTGACAACTGGAATGCAACAATGGTGCGATTCAACATTGAATCAAACTTGTTCCAGTATATGGATTGACGGATACTTTTGCAAAAACCTTTCAATGTGCTCACAACTAATTTTCGAGCACATTGATTGTGTAAAACCTTTCAAACAAAAGTATTTTTGATGGAAATATGATTCAATGCCTAAAACTCTCGTCGTGTCTCAAAAATGTTTATCATATGACAAGCGAGTGATTTCTATAAATCAATTTCTCATCAATCCGTGAATATCAATTCAACGATTCACTCTATCGTGTTGTCTGCTTTGAGACATTCCAGTATGAGAACATGCTAAGTATGAAGATTCCGAAGTGGATTCTTTGGAAAATTTATTACTACAAGCTAGAAATTCCTGTCAAGGAGAGTCTTCTTTAAAAGAGACTCTACCTGATCACAGGTCGGTTTTCACAAAACCGGAGGGTAGTCTGTCCTCGCAGAACGAATGACAAAGCCATATTCGTTCTCTATCTTTAATGCTAACTGTTTTATTTCAGGGACACACATAAAGATGGCGTTGATGGCTCCTAATTCCAGTTGAATCGGGTCAATCCATACCTCATGTTCACACATCCTCCACACTATCAATGACGATGAGAGTCTTACTACAACAAATGTTGATAGACTACCAACAACGTTTCCGAAACTCTGATGAAAAAGTCTCCTGATCCAGAAGGGTGTGAGCATGATGGTCCTAAAGTTACTACATCACATGAAGGCGATACTACTGTGGATGAGCTTGGAGATTTACTATGGCTGATGATCTCAAAGAAGCTTAAAGATCACATATCACAAAGGAATCCAAATCACAAGTTCGTTTGCTTGAAGTACAAAGTGTGCTGAAAAGTGAAGAATCAGAACCTACGAGCTACAAAGATTTATGAATGCTTAAAGATCAAAGAGCTTAACTTCCAAGGTGACCTCGCTTAGGGGGAGATTGTTAGGAATACAAATATTCCTGTAAAAGTCTCGGTCACCTAATTATTGTAATAGCATTAAGTTAGCTCGTAGTTAGTTTAGTTATTAGTTAGTTAGTTAGTATTAGATTAAGTAACAACGTGGAAGAATGACGGGTCTTTACCCACTGTATGCCTGATCCACAGCCCGGGTGTGGGCGTTTTTATCTTTCTTTGTAGCTTAGTATAAATACCCCTCTCCACATGTGGAGAGGGTTGGACCTTCTCATAGTTTCAATCTAATCTTTTCATTTTTCTCTCTTTATCTCAAGGTTCCAACTTTTCTCTCTTTTCCTTCCTCCTTTAATTCATACGCCACACATAACCACCATGCACTTCATGTTTGTGACTTATTGATGATCCTACAATTACAATTCTAATTAATATAACTATGTGCGATGTACGTTTCTTGAGGTACTTTATGAGTCAAAATTCTTTATATTTTGGACGAGTTGGTAGAATTTTTATATTATTTCATAAGGGTAGAGAATCCCCGAATCCCCACGGGGATCCCCGATCCAAATGGGGATGGGGATGGGGATGTGAAGCAATTCCCTAATGGGGATGGGGATGGGGATGGGGACGGGGATAGGGATGGAGAGTGTAAAACGGGGATAGGGATGGTAAGTACAATCTCCGACATTCTCCGCCCGTTGTCATCCCTACTTTTGGCGGTAGTGACATAGGAGACATGGTGGGCCATGGCCAACCCAAGAAATTTGGCCCATCCAATTTTTGATCAATTACTAAGCGTAAATGAAAAAAGTGAATGAGAATTTAGTTATAGGTTTTGCTAACAACAGCCCTTATGGTTGTTAACACCTAATTTTCGAAACTCATGTTAAGACATTTCACAATGTCCAAATAAAATCATTTAAAATCATCCAAAATCACTAACAACTTCCTATTATTTCGCACATACAAATTTAATTCACTCTTCTCATTGGTCATATTAGCGAAGAATGTGGAGCATGTTTCTGAATATGTGAAGAATTTTTGAAAAAATTGTTGTTATCAATAGCTCTTAGGGCTTTTGTTAGCATTTCCCTTTAGTTATTTACCTTGCATATATATGTTTTTTATTGCAAATTTATGAGATGTGTTGGTTTGCTATAGGTAACATTAATAAGATGCTTGGTCTCACGAGTTTAATGAGTTATTTACTTTTTGATGAACCTTTGCTATGTTAGAAAGTGTACCCCGTTAGCCTTAAAAGTGTTTAGATTTATGTAAGTTATACGATGTAACACGTCATTCGGCCCACCCAAGTTCAAAAGTCTGGTTCCGTCACTGAATTAAAAACAATCTCAAGTGACCATGTAAATAGGCTTTCTTGACATTAAATTGACGCATAGACAAATGACGAGAGACGGCTTGACAAAGCATCATGTAAATATTAGCCGGTTTCATAACCAAACTAAAATAATGAGATTGCAGAGAAAAGTTCATTTGTGGATTAAGTTTTTGTTATATACTGAGGGACAAATCTCCACCATCCATCTAGTTTGATCTAATGGTGGGGATTAACCTAAGATTTAATGCATAAACCTAAGTCCATGTCTTTTTTTCTTGTCTTTTTGTCTTTCTCATTTCTTTTTTTTTTCTTTTTTCTTTTTGTCTCATGTTTTCCTATTCACGCTTCATTTTTTTTCTTTCTTTATTTTTCTTTATTTTTTTTTTTTTGCCTTTTTGTTTTCTATTCAAGTTTTTTTGTTTTTTTTTTTTTGTTGGCTTTTTTTTCTTTTGTTTTTTTGTTTGTTTGTTTGTTTGTTTTTTTTTTGTCTTTTTTTCTTCAATTCATGTTTTTTTCTTTTTTATTTATTATTATTTTTTTAATTCACATTTTTTTTTCTTTTTTTAATAAACATTTTTTTTCTTTTTTTTAAAAAATCGTGTTTTTTTTAATTCATGTTTTTTTCTTCACTTTCTTACGTTTTTATTTGTTTTCGTCAGTTTCCATACGTTTATACGCGTTTTCGTCCGTTTTCTTAAGTTTTTGTCTGTGTTTTTAAGTTTTCGTTCATTTTTAGACGTTTTCATCTGTTTTCAGATGTTTTCGTCCATTTTTATACGCTTTCGTCCGTTTTCATACGTTTTCGTCCATTTTTATAAGTTTTAGTCCGTTTTTATACGTTTTCAGCCGTTATATACATTTTTTCTTTTTCACACGTTTTTGTCTGTTTTTGGTAGTTTTTATACGTTTCAGACATTTTTGTCCGTTTTCGCCCGTTTTTTACGTTTGCGTATGCTTTTGTCCGTTTTATACATTATTGTCCGTTTTCATACGTTTTTGTCCATTTCCATATGTTCTCGTCAATTTTTATACGTTTTCAGACATTTTTATTCGTTTTCAAACATTTTTTCCATTTTCATCTCTTTTCTACGTTTTTGTCTGTTTTCAGACATTTTTGTTTGTTTTCGTCCGTCTTTATACGTTTTCGACCGTTTTCGTCTCTTTTTGTCTGTTTTAATACGTTCATATACGTTTTCGTCCATTTTCATACGTTTTCTTTGGTTTTTATACATTTTTGTCTGTTTTTAGACGTTTTCGTCCATTTTCATATGATTTCAGCAGTTTTTACACGTTTTCATACATTTTCGTCTGTTTTCATACGTTTTCCTCCGTCTTCGTTTGTTTTCTTTCATTTTCGTCTATTTTTTATACGTTTTCGACCATTTTCAGACGTGTTTTTACGCTTTCCTACGTATTCATTCATTTTCGTCCATTTTCATACGTTTCTAAATATCCCAATTGATATTCTTAATATCATAAGTGATATTTAGAATATCACATAATATCACTTGTGATACTCAGAATATCAATTGTGATATTCAGAAACGTATGAAAACAGACGAAAACATATAAATACGAACAAAAATGTTAGAAAGTGAAAGGAACATGAATTAAAAAAAACGTGAAATCACTTGTGATATTCTAAATATCACTTGTGATTTTTTAAATATCAATGGTGATATTTAGAATATCACGTGTGATTTTCATGTTAACAAACATTTGTTGAAAATCACTTGTGATATTTAGTGATATTCAGACATCACTTGTGATATCTAGGATATCACTTGTGATATTCAGGATATCACTTGAGATATTCAGAATACGGACAAAAACATTAGAAAGTGAAAAAAACATGTGTGGAAAACTAGAAGGGGGTTGAATAGTTTTACGTCTTTTTAATTTGTTATAAAAGATAGTTTTAGTGTTTTCTTAGTTTTTAAAATTTAGATTCGATAATATGTGATCTCAAGTCTTGCACAATATAAACAACTATCAATAAGTAAGATATAACAATGATAAGTAATGAAATAAGTAAGAGATGGAAAGATCGAACCGCGAGACAAGAGATTTATAGTGGTTCGGCTATAAGGACACCTTCCTTGCCCAACTCCACTCCCCGAGCACCTAACTCGAGAGTTTTCTTCACTATATCAACAAGCTCCCTTATGGCAGAGAAAACCTTACACACCACAATTTCTTCACACCTAGATCACAACTTCTACACACCAATCTATTTCACAACTAACTACTTCACGCCTATCTTCTTCACACCAATTTACTTCACAACTAACAACTTCACACCTAGCTTCTTCACTATAATCTAATTCCTAACTTTTCTTCTTCACACCAAACCACTAACTAATCACACAATCAATATACCTAGCACAACTATCTACAATCAAATATACACAACAATCTTCACAAAGAGTAATGTAAATAATCTTGATGATGCACCAACAACTTGTATATGGAGGTCACAACAAGTTTTAATACTTCTTGTCTTGGGGGATAGAAGTATTCTTCTCTTGCACTTGAGAGGATGATGTTTAAATCACTTTGAAGCAAAGAATTATGTACTTATGATCAAAGGATTAAGAGAATAGAAATGTGGATCTAGAACAGAAAGTTTAGGAGTGCAAAAGCTGAGAAAATTATGTGGGATGAACCAGTATTTATAGGGGAGAAAATTATTGTTCTGGAGCGTGGCCGGTCCCCTTAATTAATGGCCGGTCCCCTTAATGATTAAGGGGGCCGCCTAAGGAATTAAGGGGGCTGCCCCTTCAGAACGTTGGATTTTCTTGTCTTTTAGTGAGGAATATTTTTTTGGATAAAATTTGCCATTTTTGGTTGAAAATTTGAAATTATATATTTATAATGAATTAAACATATTCTTTTAATTCCAAAAGTAATTTTGTAAAAGATATAGAATGTTTAATACATTTTATAAAAATTCTAGTGATTAGAAAAATTTCCTTTGATCATGAAATACAATAAACACTTTGTTTATTCATACCTTAAGTGATATGGATGCAAAGACAAATATTAAGCATTAAAAACTTGTTTATGTCATAAGTTTTAGATTAATGAGTTGATGCTTTGTAATAATCAAAACATAGAGACATTGTTAATATGCTAACAATGTTTTTAGATATTATTTATGTCAACAATCTCCCCCTTTTTGATGATTACAAAACCTTAAACTCATTAGGTCTAAAAAATAATTTTTAGATAAGTATTATTAGAGTTTAACATTCTCTTCTCCCCCTTTTGTAAAATCAAAAAGGTTAATGCTCCCCCTTGATGTATGCTCCCCCTACTTTGAGAGCACCAAGGGAATGAGCTATGGAAATCTTGGCTACACAAAATATTAGAAGAGAACAAGACACATATACATGCAAAGCAATAATAATATAAATAAAAATAGATTCATTCAAGCATCATAGAAAGCATTACAAAATTCAATATGCTTAAGGCATATTGATCACAATAAAACAAAAGAAAAGACATAGCCCTATATTGCCTAAGAGAGCACTTGGACTTGCTTGCAACCCATGGTTGATTGTTTTATTTGCTTGAAGGATAACATAAGCATAAAGCTTAGTTGTTAGATGGAGAGGGATATGGAGTGGGTATGGAGCGGAAGAGGTGGATCTTACGATATTGTATCGTGTTAAGGGTGGTATGGGATGAGGACGAGTGAGGAGATATTCAATCCAAGAAATATCTTCACTCAAGTATAGGATTTGTTTTTGAAGGAAGATGCAACAAGGGCAATAGTGAGTGTGGTTTATAACTTGATCCAAGTTGAAAGAGTGGGGTAGGCAATTGTTGTAAGGTGATGATGGAAGTTGCCCTTTGTTGCGTTGTGCAAGATGCATGGCATTGAGATCACTAAGATCATGGATTTGTGATATTTCATCATGAAACTTTTGCTTTTCCGTGGCAATGCGGAGATAGTCATTGTGTTGATATAGATGAATTGGGTTTGTGTAGTTGGAATTGTAGTGGGATGGTTGATCAAACTTGTATGGATCATTACAAATGGTTGGAGGATGAGATGAGTGGTTTGGCATGAAGGAAGATGTTTAACCAATGTTGTATGGTTTGTAAAGAGGATCAAATGAATGTCCTTGTGAATTTGGTGTAAAGTTTGGGAAGTAAGTGGTTGGAGGTGTTGAGTGATTTCCAACTTCATTGGTTATGATGGATTTGTTTCGAGGGCTTTTTCTTCGCCAAACGGGTTTTTCCGTCATTCTTGCAAGCCTTGAGGCTTTTGGTTTTGGTTTGTTTGGAGAAGTCATGAAGGGATGAATGGAGAGTGTTGAGGATTGGGGTATTTATAGTGTAAGATTTGTGTGTTTATGGATGGATAAAGTTTGTTTGGGAGATTAGGACAAAATGTGTTGGTGAAAAATGGGAAATGTAGGTTGAAATGGGCTAAAAAGCAGAAAAGATTCTATAAACCCGACCATCAGATGTCCGGTCCCCTTAATTAGGGGGCGATCCCCTTAATGATTAAGGGGGCCGCCTTACAAAATTAAGGGGGCCGCCCATCTGGTGATTTCTAGGTTGCCAGAATTGGGTTTTTGGCAGAAAATTTGCATAAAGGTTGTGTGTTTGGATTAGAATTCAAGCAAGTTCAATTCCTTTAGGCAATATAGCATCTAATCTAATCAAGATATAGCATGCATGCAAAAACACATAAGCAAAAGAGCAATTAAGCAACACATAATAAGCAAGAGGAGATAAGTAAAGGCAAGAGCACTTAAACTTCCTAAGGCACCTATCTTAGATCAAAGGTAAAGGTAACTAGTGAGTGGAGAACTAGTGATGGAGCAAGATGACAACATTATTAGTGAATTTGTCCTAGTGTGTGTCTATATGCAACAAATGTGGAGTTGTGATTGTTTCGACTCCTAAATGCAAAGAGAAATAACGATCATAAGAAACAATCCAAAAGATCTCCTTGATTCAATTTTTGCTCGATAATGAATGTCAAAGATATATATTAGATTATATACCTTGACAGTTTATGTGAGAGTTTATGCATGATTTTGAAAGGCAATGTTTTTAGCATTAGTCAACAATGCAAGGAAAATGATGTTCATGTGATTCCTAGATATGAGAATTATTTTTAAAGAAAATTGATTGGGTTTTACAGAAGAGTTTATGCAACGAAAATAAATTTTCCCAATCTTTAATTTTGTGCGAAATAGATTCCTAGACTCAGAAATGAAGAAATGGACGAAAAGTAAATTTTATGCAAGTATAAATTTGTATTAGTTCAATATAATTTAGTCAACTTGTTCCATCATTCCTAATCATAAACGCAAGTGGTTGAATAATTCACGCTTACGGGGTTTTGTGAATATATCCGCAATGTTATCTTCCGATGCAACTTTTTCTATAGATATGTTTTCTTTTTGTACATTATCCCTAAGAAAGTGGTGGCGTATTTCTATATGTTTAGTCCTAGAGTGTTGCACCAGATTTTTACTTAAATCTATCGCACCTTTGTTATCGCACATAATGGGGACATTTTCTAACCTAATGCCATAGTCTACGAGAGCTTGTTTCATCCATAGTGCGTGTTGACATGCCTTTCCAGCGCTTACATATTCGGCTTCGGTGGTAGAAATAGCAAGAGCGGTTTGCTTCTTCGAAAACCAAGATGTTAGACAACATCCCATAAACGTGCAAATACCGCTAGTACTTTTTCTATCTACGTAGTCTCCCGCATAGACGATGGTCTCTATGCCGGATCCCTTAGGATACCATAATCCTAAGTGTATAGTGCCTTTAATGTATCGGAAGATACGCTTAACCGCTTCTAGGTGAGAGGTTTTGGGATCCTCTTGAAAACATGCACAAAGGCAGACACTAAACATGATATCGGGTCTACTTGCCGTCAAGTATAGTAAACTACCTATCATTCCTCTATACTTGGTGTAACTCACCTTCATCATCCTTTGTGAGCTTTACTTCTGTAGACATGGGAGTTTTCATGGGTTTTGAGTCTTCTAAGCCAAATTTCTTAAGCATTTCCTTAATGTACTTAGATTGGTTAAAAAATATTCCATCTTCTAATTGTTTTATTTGTAATCCTAGGAAGAAGTTAAGTTCACCCATCATACTCATCTCAAACTCATCATGCATGATTTTGGCGAATTCATCACACATGTCTTGACAAGTCGATCCAAATATAATATCATCAACATATATTTAGACAATGATGAGATTTGGGTTTTTCCTTTTAGTCAAAAGAGTGTTATCTACCATTCCCATGAAATAATCATGTTTAATAAGAAAAGCTTTTAATCGATCATACCAAGCTTTGGGAGCTTGTTTGAGTCCATACAAAGCTTTCTTTAACTTATAAACATAATCAGGTTTTGCGAAGTCAATGAATCCTGGAGGTTGTGCCACATATACCTCCTCATTGATAAAACCGTTAAGAAATGCACTTTTCACGTCCATTTGGAATAACTTAAAATCTAGGGCGCAAGCATAGGCAAGTAATATCCTAATCGATTCTAGTCAAGCTACGGGGGCATAAGTTTCGTCATAATCAATTCCTTCTTGTTGATTATAACCTTGGGCAACTAATCTAGCTTTATTCCTAGTAACTATTCCATTCTCATCTAACTTATTCCTATATACCCATTTATTTCCTATGATGGTCATATTCTTTGGATTTGGGACTAATTTCCAAACATCATTTGCCTTAAATTGATTTAATTCTTCTTGCATAGCTACAACCCAACTTTCATCTTTTAAAGCCTCACTAATATTCTTAGGTTCTATTGCTGAGAGGAAACAAAAGAAATTGTTTTTATCTTAGGCTTGTGACCTAAGGGTTCTTTGGTTAAGATGTCCTATTATATTATCTAATGGATGTGATCTAGATTCTTTAATATTAACGATTTCGTTATTTTCTAAGTGAATGTCTTCATTATCATTTCCTATGGGTTTTGTTTTACTAACCTCAATAGCTTCATTTTCGACTAAGTCATCATCTTCTAAAGGTAATGTTTTAGGAGGTGGTGGTGTTTCATCAAATGTTACATTTAGTGATTCTTCTACTTTCATGGAGTGTTTGTTGAGTATTATATATGCTTTACTATTTTGTGAGTGTCCTAAAAATATTCCATCATATGATTTTGGATCAAACTTAGTGAGGTAATCCTTAGTGTTTAGAATATAACATTTACTTCCAAATACCTTAAAGTAGCTTAAGTTTGGTTTTCTACCTCTTAGTAACTCATAAGGAGTTTTTCCTAGAATTCTCCTAATTGATACCCTATTTAAAATATAAGTCGATGTATCTACGGCGTGACACCAAAATTTTTGTGGGATGGATTGTTCATTTAACATTGTTCTACTCATTTCTTGTAGTGACCTATTTTTTCTTTCTACTACGCCATTTGATTGAGGAGTACGAGGAGCGGAGAAATTGTGAGATATTCCATTTAACTCACAATATTTTCCGAATTGTACTTCGTTATCAAATTCCCTACCATGGTCCGTCCTAATGGCAACTATTGAGCATCCTAATTTATTTTGAATCATTTTACTAAATATTTCAAATTTTTCAAAGGCTTGGGTTTTGTCACTTAAAAACCTAGTCCACGTGTTCCTCCATAGCTCCGCACAGCGGATGGACCGAAAAGATCCATATGTAATAATTCTAGGCACCTAGTAGTGGATACTATATTCTTAGCTTTGTGACTAGCATGAGCTTGTCTTCCAATTTTACATGCATCACAAAAATGCTTGTCATATTTTAGATTAGGCAAATTTCTAACTAATTCCTTAGAGGCCAAAGATTGTATTTGTTGCATGTTAGCATGTCCTAATTTCCTATGCCATAATGTAGAGTTTTCATCTAGGGTCGTTAGGCATATCCTATCCTCAGGCTTGTTTCCTAGTTTCATAACGTATATGCCACCTTTCCTAATTCCTCTACCTATAATTTTTCCATTCTTAACTATTTCGCTATCCTCTTCGGTAAAGGTGACTCTACATTTATTATCACATATTTTTCCTATACTAAGCAAGTTATATGTTAAATTATCTACATGCTCTACATTTTCAATAGTAAGTGAGTCTTGAGAAATCATACCTTTGCAAATGATTTTTCCACGTAAGTCACTACCGAAAATAACGTTACCTCCATTGTATGCCTTGTATGTAGAGAATAGCTAGCGGTTCCCCGTCATGTGCCTCGAACATCCGCTATCTTTGATCCATTCGTCAGGCTCCAAGTCGATTCCTAAACATATTTCACCGGTTTCTTTTGCCATAAAACACTTTTCGTCTCTTGGCTTTTCAACTTCTTCTTTTTCACTATCACTCCATGTTCCACTAACAAATGCGCCTTGATTTTCATAACCCGGCGGCTTTAGACATTCGCCAATGAGATGATTTGGACTTCCACATCTAAAGCACTTTCTTTTCCCGTAGTTGTCACTTCTATTTCTTTGGAATGGTTTTCTTTCGTCTCGTGATGATCTAGTGAATCTTCCTCGTCTCTTGAATAATTTCTTGAATTCTCTTACGGCCATTGCATATTCTTCGTCTTCACTTTCGTCACTTGAATCATCATCATCACTAGGTTCCTTTTTGGCTTTTAGAGCAATGGATTTGGTTTGTTCTTTCTTGACTTTGACCATTTTCGAATCTCTTCTTATAATTTCTTCATGAACTTTCAAGTTGCCAATTAGTTCATCTAGTGATAACGTCATCAAGTTCTTTGATTCTTCAATTGCCGTGACCTTAGCTCGCCATTTCGGATGCAATGCTCTAAGAAATTTCCTAACACAATTTTTACTAGAAAATGTCTCATCAAGTGCTTTTAAACTTGTGATAATAGTGTTAAATTTAGCAAAAGCATTATCAATTGATTCCTCTTCCGGAATCGTAAATTGTTCATATTGTTGTACAAGAAGATCTTTTTTATTATCTTTGACTTGGCTATTACCTTGGTGAGTAATTAGTAAAGAATCCCAAATTTCTTTGGCGGTTTTACACATAAAAATTCTTTTATATTCTTTGCGTGGTAACGCATTATAAATGACCATTTTAGCCTCATTATTTTTTGCTAGGTTCTTTTTCAAATCATCATTTTGTTTTTCAAAAGATACAATTTCATCCATTTTAGTTTCAACATTATATTGAATAGGTGGAAAATCACCAAAGGTAATAATATGCCAAAGATCAAGATCTTTTGATTTCACATACGTTTCGAATCTATTTTTCCAATATAAAAATCCATCACTTTCAAATAGTGGTGGTCTTTGCATAGATTGCCCTTCTAAATATTTTTCAGATTCCATAGATCGTTACAAGTTTTAAAATACAATATATTTTAAAAATCTTGCTCGACGTGGCTCTTGATACCAATTGTGGAAAACTAGAAGAGGGGTTGAATAGTTTTACGTCATTTTAATTTGTTATAAAAGATAGTTTTAGTGTTTTCTTAGTTTTTAAAATTTAGATTCGATAATATGTGATCTCAAGTCTTGCACAATATAAACAACTATCAATAAGTAAGATATAACAATGATAAGTAATGAAATAAGTAAGAGATGGAAAGATCGAACCGCGAGACAAGAGATTTATAGTGGTTCGGCTACAAGGACACCTTCCTTGCCCTACTCCACTCCCCGAGCACCTAACTCGAGAGTTTTCTTCACTATATCAACAAGCTCCCTTATGGCGGAGAAAACCTTACACACCAATTTACACACACAATTTCTTCACACCTAGATCACAACTTCTACACACCAATCTATTTCACAACTAACTACTTCACGCCTATCTTCTTCACACCAATTAACTTCACACCTAGCTTCTTCACTATAATCTAATTCCTAACTTTTCTTCTTCACACCAAACCACTAACTAATCACACAATCAATATACCTAGCACAACTATCTACAATCAAATATACACAACAATCTTCACAAAGAGTAATGTAAATAATCTTGATAATGCACCAACAACTTGTATATGGAGGTCACAACAAGTTGTAATACTTCTTGTCTTGGGGGATAGAAGTATTCTTCTCTTGCACTTAAGAGGATGATGTTTGAATCACTTTGAAACAAAGAATTATGTACTTATGATCAAAGGATTAAGAGAATAGAAATGTGGATCTAGAACAGAAAGTTTAGGAGTGCAAAAGGTGAGAAAATTCTGTGGGATGAACCAGTATTTATAGGGGAGAAAATTACTGTTCTGGAGCGTGGCCGGTCCCCTTAATTAATGGTCGGTCCCCTTAATGATTAAGGGGGCCGCCTAAGGAATTAAGGGGGCCGCCCCTTCAGAACGTTGGATTTTCTTGTCTTTTAGTGGGGAATATTTTTCTGGATAAAATCTGCCATTTTTGGTTGGAAATTTGAAATTATATATTTATAATGAATTAAACATATTCTTTTAATTCCAAAAGTAATTTTATAAAAGATATAGAATGTTTAATACATTTTATAAAAATTCTATTGATTAGAAAAATTTCCTTTGATCATGAAATACAATAAACACTTTGTTTATTCATACCTTAAGTGATATGGATGCAAAGACAAATATTAAGCACTAAAAACTTGTTTACGTCATAAGTTTTAGATTAATGAGTTTATGCTTTGTAATTATCAAAACATAGAGACATTGTTAATATGCTAACAATGTTTTTAGACATTATTTATGTCAACAACATGAATTAAAAAAAACGTGAAAGCACTTGCGATATTCTGAATATCACTTGTGATATTCTGAATATCACTTGTGATTTTCATGTTAAAAAACATTTGTTGAAAATCACTTGTGATTTTCAGAATATCACTTGTGATATTCTGAATATCAATATCACTTATGATATTCAGAATATCACTTGTGATTTTTATATTACAAAACATTAGTTGAAAATCACTTGTGATGTTCAGAATATCACTTGTGATATTCAAAAACGTATGAAAATGTCTAAAAGTGGCCGAAAACATTTAAAAACGAACAAAAATATAAGAAAATGGACGAAAACGTAAGAAAACAGACGAATATGTAGAAAAACGGATAGAAACATCTGAAAACAGGTAAAAATGTATAAAAACAAATGAAAACGGACGAAAGCATATGAAAAAAATGAAAAAGTATAAAATCGGACGAAACGTGTAAAAACGGACGAAAACGTATGAAAACAGACGAAAACGTAAGAAAATGGACGAAAACGTATGAAAACGGACGAAAACATATGCAAACATATAAAAACGGCTGAAAACGTATAAAAACGGACGAAAAACTAAGAAAATGGATGAATATGTATGAAAACGGGCGAAAACGTAAGAAAACAGACGAATATGTAAGAAGACTGATGAAAACGTATAAATACAGGCGAAAACGTTTGAAAACGTAAGAAAACAGACAAAAATGTATCAAAACGGACGAAAAAGTATGAAAACGGGCAAAAACGTAAGAAAATAGATGAAAACGGACAAAAATGGACGAATATGTATGAAAACGCAAGAAAACGGACAAAAACGTTTGAAAACGGATGAAAACGTTAGAAAACAGATGAAAACGAACGAAAACGTAAGAAAACGGACCAAGACGTAAAAAATGACGAAAACATATGAAAACGGATGAAAAACTAAGAAAGTGAAAAAGACGGGAATTAAAATAAAAACGTGAATTTAAAAACAGCGTGATTTAAAACAAATAATAAGTGAATTAAAAAAAAAAAAAAAAAAAAAAAAAGACAAAAAAAAAAGCGTGAAAAAAAAAAAAGAAAAACATGGATAGAAAAGAAAAGACAAAAAAAAATAAAAAAATAATACATGAATAGGGAAAAAAAATAAAAATAAGAAATACAAAAAGAAAAGAAAAAAAACATGGACTTAGGTTGTTTTATTAAATCTTAGGTAAATCCTCACCATTAGATCAAATTAAATGGATGGTGGAGATTTGTCCCTTAGTATGTAACAAAAACTTAGTCTCTAAAATAACTCACCTCTAAGATTACATACAATATGTAAAACAAGTACAATGAACAAGAGGCACTTTATTTTGCATACTCGTATTTTGGTGCATACCAATGGACAAATCCCCACCATCCATCTAGTTTGATCAAATGATGGGGATTAACCTAAGATTAAATAGGACAACCTAAGTCCATGTTTTTTTTCTCCATTTTTCTTTGTCTTTTTGTCTTTCTAATTATTGTATTTTTTTTTTCTATTTTCTTTTGTTACCTTATTTTTTTATTTATTTTTTTACACTTTTATCACGTTCTTTTTTTTTTTTTTTTTTTTTTGTCTTTTTTTCTAATTCCTTTTTTTTTTTCAATAATTCACTTTTTTTTAGGTCACTTATTTTTTTTTCCCGCTTTTATACGTTTTCGCCCATTCTCGTCCGTTTTCATACGTTTTTGTCTATTTTCATCAGTTTTTTTTACGTTTTTTTCTGTTTTCGCCCGTTTTCGTCTGTTTTCAAACGTTTTTGTCTCTTTTCATACGTTTTCGCCCGTTTTCGTCTGTTTTTTTACGTTTTTATCTGTTTTCAAACATTTTCGTCTGTTTTCGTTCGTTTTAATACGTTTTCATCCATTTTCTTTCGTTTTCGTCCATTTTTCATAAGTTTTCGTCCATTTTTCAGACGTGATTTTACGATTTCATATGTTTTTGTCTGTTTGCATATATATTCGTCCGTTTTCTTGTGTTTTCATACATTTTCTTACGCTTTCGTTCGTTTTTTTACGTTTTTGTCCGTTTTCATCCGTTTTCTTTCAATTTCTTTCATTGTACATACATTTTCGTCCTTTTTCATATATGTTTTTACGCTTTCATATATTTTCATCCGTTTTCATACATTTTACTCTCTTTTTAAATGGTTTTGGCCATTTTCAAACGTTTTCATACGTTTCTGAATATCACAAGAGATATTCTGTGATTTTCAGAATATCAAAAGTGATATTCTGAATATCACGAGTGATATTCTGTGATATTTTGAATATCACAAGTGATTTTCTGAATATCACATGCAATATTCTTTGATTTTCTGAATATCACAAGTGATATTCTGTGATATTCAGAATATCATAAGTGATATTTTGATTACTACACTTTCGTCCGATTTCGTTCGTTTTAGTTCTTTTTCATACGTTTTTGTCTGTTTACCTCCGTTTTCCTTTATTTTCAGCCATTTTTCATATGTTTTTGTCCATTTTCATACGTGTTTTTACGCTTTCATACGTTTTTTTTTCGTTTTCATACGTATTCTTCCATTTTCTTACATTTTCATCTGTTTCTTACATTTCTGAATATTACAAGTGATATTCATAATATCAGTTGTGATTTTTTGAATATCACATGTGATATTCTTTGATTTTTTGAATATCTCAAGTGATAAGAGTACCACGAATATCACAAGTGATTTTCTGAATATTATAAGTGATTTTCAACTAATGTTTTGTAACATGAAAATCACAATTAATATTCAAAAACCACAAGTGATAGATATTCAGAAAATCACAAGTGATATTCAGAATATCACAAGTGATATTCAGAAAATCACAAGTGATACTCTGAATATCAATTGTGATAATAAAAAACGTATGGAAAACATAAAAAAATGGATGAAAACATAAGAAAATCACAAGTGATATTCGTCCGTTTTCATACGTTTTCGTCCATTTTCATTCGTTTTAATACGTTTTCATCCATTTTCTTTCATTTTCGTCCATTTTTCATACGTTTTTTTTGAGACGTGCTTTTACGCTTTCATACGTTTTTGTCCGCTTTCATACATATTCGTCTGTTTTCTTGCATTTACATCCATTTTTTCACGCTTTCATCTGTTTTCATACGTTTTCGTTCGTTTTCATATGTTTTGACTTGTAACAATTCGCAATTTCAGGTTAATTACTATTCCCGGAAAATTTTACTATTCACTTTTACTATTTATTTTTGCGATTTATTTTCCCGAAATTTGATTTTTATTTCATATTCTCGAGTGATAAATCATTTTCATGGCAAAATAAAAGTTTGACACTCGTCAGATCATTTTCGTGAAAGTTATTAAGGAATTACACGTTTTAGGGTAAAACGTCATTCAAAAATTTCACGCACAACGAAACTCGATCGCGTTAATTTTCCCCGTATCAGAAAAATGTTTGACACACTCATGATTTATTTAAAAATAAATCATGACTGAGAAAAACATGACCAAATAAACCTCGGCCGTGAAAAACTGGAATTTTCAGTTTTAAGCGTTTTTACTCAGCCGTAATCTTAGCCTATACCTGCACCGCGTTTCTAAGATGATTTGAGTTTTCACATTTTTGGAATAAGTCAACATATTTTTCCCTCCTCCTTTGACCAAAAATCATCCCTTGATTTTATAAGTCATTCCTTGATTTTTAGGCTTACGGTTTGATGTCTAAAAGACATTTAATACCAACCGACACTAGACTGAGCCCAGTCTAGACATTATAAGTCATTTTAATTCATTTATATCCTATTAGAAAAGTAACATTTTACTTTTCTCAATTTTACGCAATATTCGTACATTTTACGTATTACGCGTTTTAGACCCGTGTTTCCAGTTTTAGCAGGGTTTTACCATCCAAATGGAACCTACCACTCATTTTATATTTTATTATGGAGTGTCATGACATGTTTAACAATATTTTCAAGTTTCATATTTTTACGACACCCGGTTTTACGTTTTGAGGCCTAATCATTTACGGTTGGCATTTCCCGGAGTCAAATCTCATCCAAATAACTTAGGATAATACCAAGCCAAAGCCAACTCACCCCCTAGCCTTGTGAACCGCCATTAGGGGGGAGTCACCCTTGGTGTGGCTTGATCCTAAGCTAAGAGGTCTTGGATGGTATACATGTGTCTAAGCTTGTAAGGAAAGCTTTGACTAGTTCCATTTTGTAACCTCCTCATGAGCATATAAATACCCCCCTCCCTTTGTTTGCCGTCCATCCTCACACACAAAACACTCAACACTTAGCTTTATTCCTTCTAATTTCTAGCAAGGTTCAAGTGCAAGTTCAAGATAGAAACCCTAGTTTGGTTTTTAGGTTATCAAAACACTTCCAAAACCTCATATACTTTGGTGATTCTATTGAGTTTGAATCCACTCAATTCACCTCAACTTTCATCATCTATCTTTCAAGATTACAAGAGTAGAAAGATTGCATGAAGTGAAGTGGGTTGAAGTTAAAGTCTATCAAAGTCCTATCCTTACATGTTAACTTCCTTTCTTTAATTGAAAGCCAAAAGTTGTAAGCCAAACCCTAACATGCTTCTTGTTAAATAATCATGTTCATATCATTTACATATTATTCATGCTATATTATGTCTTGTATTCATGTCTATGATGTATAAAAATGAGTAAAACAAGTTGTTGTAATTGATTGTTAAGATAAGTTATTAAAACAAGTAAACTAGTGACTTTCTTGGTGAAACCTGATCAAAATGGTAAAATTATGATATTGGATTATTACATATTACAGTATAGGACTTAACAAGGAAAACATAGCAATTTGAATCACCCAAAACGAGTACCCGAGTCAAAAGTTACGACCATTTGAAGTTAGCAAAACCAAAACGCCGAAACTGCCAATACCTACTGTTTTGCATTCTGCCATTTTGAAAGTCACCCTTCTGGTCCGATTCATCAAAAAGTTAAAACACGAAAGTTGTCCGGAACGACGTTTTCGTTCAGGAACAAAGAAGCTCGAGCCCTGAAAACGCTTTTCGAGTGATAATTTCTTCAAATTCTTAACAGCCCATTTTTAGACCAAAGTCATTATATATAGGTTATGGTTTATAAAGACCAAAGAGGTCTTATGACCTAGAATCAAGACCACAACCATGGCTAGAGCCAAGGCTGAGTCTTAAGACCATGGAACAATGACCAAAGGTCATGGCAAGGCCATGACGAAATGACCATGTAAGCTTACTTAGGCGAAAACATGAAACAAAGAATTGGCGATAACTTGAACAAGCAATTTGGATCTACTTCACTTAAAAGAACCATGAGATATTACAAAGAAAAATGGTCATACAAGTTATAAGAAACTTCCCTAATAACAATCTTCATGTAATAATAAACTTTCCTAAGTTTATTCAAATATTGAACATGTAATTTTCGGATCAAAACTTATATATATATATATATATATATATATATATATATATATATATATATATATATATATATATATACTTTATCAACTACTACAATAGTAGGGAGCCTCATGTGAGGAGTTCATTATGTAAGCCGTCGAGTTAAGTTGTGGATTTACGAATTAAAGTGTCCTGGCTCCTCGAACGCTTACTAACGTGACTTCTGAATTATGTCGGCCCGAACGGTAGTAAACGATATATAAAACATACATGTTTCATGAATCTTTTCTTTCAAAGACTTACACTATACATCATACCACATCATGGACTAGATGCAAGATATATATATATATATATATATATATATATATATATATATATATATATATATATATATATATATATATATATAGGCACATCTTCATATTCATTACTCAAATCCTAAGTCGCAACATTCTATTATAGGTTGCTCGTAGAAACCTTCACGATTCAACCGTTACCTTTACTACTTACTATCTTACTTAAGGTGAGTTCATAGCCCCACTTTACATTACTTCAATGTTTTACAAACCCTTGGGGGGAATACATGCTATTTCTAAACCGAACACAATGCTTTGAAACTGTATGCTGCCTGATTGTTTTATTATTACTAAGTACCTACCTTGCCAATCCTAGGCCCCATATCATGAACCATTTAATCACTAGTATTAGTGAGCGCGAGTATTGTGAATAGGCCTATTGGGATTGACGAATCCCATTTGTTTGAGCAGATTAGTTCAAACGAATGCACTATATTTGAACATTAAGTATGACGGCAAAGTACTTACCGGGGCAACAAAACCGCCGATTGATATTGGTACCCGTTAACGTCTTGGTTGCATGAGCTTAGTATATAATAATAACTGTTTTGTTTTCCAACATAAGTACGAGTCTAATTAACTCTTACTACCAACATATTGTGTTCAACCGTTAAACAAACTCTATGAATATCACTCAACCTTTGTGTTGATCTTTTAAGCATGTATTTCAGGTCCATGAAAATCAAAAATGGAGCGGAAGGGTACGTACTAAAGGAAGAAGGCTATAAACTACTATGTCATTCGATAAAACATCAAAAGACCTAATATTGATGTATTTTGAAACATGGAACCTTTTTGGGACCTAACTATGTAAACTCTGATATATTTGAATAAATTCGAACGATAACTCTTTTTAATACGACTCGGTTAGAGATCGTTTTCTATTATTATGACTGTTGTGCCGTCGAGTAACACCCAAGTTGAATTCCGCTGCATCATGAATTGGGGGTGTTACATGACTGTTTTCATCAGTTTTCTTTCGTTTTCATCAATTTTTCATACACTTTCATCCTTTTTCATATGTTTTTTTACGATTTTATACGTTTTCATCCATTTTTGTTCATTTTCGTCCATTTTTAAATGCTTTTGGCCATTTTCAGACATTTTCATACATTTCTGAATATCATAAGAGATATTCTGTGATATTCATAATATCACAAGTGATATTCCGTGATATTCTGAATATCGCAAGTGAGTTTTTGAATATCACATATGATATTCTTTGATTTTTTGAAAATCACAAGTGATATTCTGAGTACCACAAACGATATTCTGAATATCATAAGTGATATTCAGAATATCACAAGTGATATTCTGAATATCACAAGTAATTTTCAATTAATGTTTTGTAACATGAAAATCACAAATGATATTCAGGAAACCACAAGTGATAGATATTCAGAAAATCGCAAGTGATATTCAGAAAATTACAAGTGATACTCTGAATATCAATTGTGATATTCAAAAACATTTGGAAAACGTAAGAAAATGGATGAAAACAGAAGAAAATCACAAGTGATATTCAGAAAATCGCAACTGATATTCTAAATATCACAAGTGATATTCTGAATATCACAAGTAATATTCAGAAAATCACAAGTGATATTATGAATATCACTTGTAATATTCAGAAATGTAAGAAACAGATGAAAATGTAAGAAAATGGAAGAATACGTATGAAAACGAAAAAAAAAAACGTATGAAAGCGTAAAAACACGTATGAAAATGGACAAAAACATATGAAAAATGGCTGAAAATAAAGGAAAACGGAGGTAAACGGACAAAAATGTATGAAAAAGAACTAAAACGAACGAAATCGGACGAAAACATAAGAAAATGGGCGAAAATGTAAGAAAACGGATGAAAACGTACGAAAACAGACGAAAATTTATGAAAGCGTAAAAACACGTCTAAAAACGGACGAAAACATATGAAAAATTGATGAAAACGGACGAAAACGTCTTAAAACGAATGAAAACGTATGAAAACATACGTAGACGGGCAAAAACGTATGAAAACTGACAAAAACGTATAAAAACGGACGAAAACGTATGAAAATAGACAAAAACTTCAAAAAATGGGCGAAAACATAAAAAACAGACGAAAATATATGTAAACGGACAAAAACGTATGAAAACGGACAAAAACGTATGAAAACGGAAGAAAACGTATATAAACGAATGAAAACGGATGAAAACGTATAAAAACAGACGAAAACAGAAGAAAACCTTTGAAAAGAGACGAAAATGTAAAAAAATGAACGAAAATGTTTGAAAACAGACGAAAACGTATAAAAACAGACAAAAACGTCTGAAAACGAACGAAAACGTATATAAACGGACAAAAACGTATAAAAACGAACGAAAACGTTTGAAACGGATGAAAATGGACGAAACGTTTGAAAGTAGACGAAAGCGTAAAAAAACGGATAAAACTGTTTGAAATCGGAAGGAAAAAATTGTTAATTATTAAAAAAGAATGAATTAGAAAGAAAAAAAGACAAAAAAAAAAAGTGTATTTTTGAAAAAAAAAAAAAAAAAAAGGTGAAACAAAATAGAATTAAAGAAAAAAACAAAAGAAAAATAGACAAAAAAAATAAAAAGACAAAAAAAAAAATGGAAAAAACATGGACTTATGTTTTCATATTAAATCTTAGGTTAATCCCCCACCATTAGATCAAACTATATAGATGGTGAGGATTTGTCCATTGGTATGCACCAAAATAAGGGTATGTAATTGAATTTTCCTCCAATGAACAAACCACATCATACAAATTTATAAGCAAATTATTTTGTCCTAAATTCCATAAAATTATGAAGACTAGACGATGGGTACAAAACGTAATCCGGTCAACCTTTGACTTATGATTCTCAAACAGACAAGTTCTGGGCCATATAGCCTAGCAAGTTAATTCTTTTTATCTGATTTACCAGCGTTTGGAACGGGTACCACAAACATAACCTTATATATTTATAAGGGTGTTGGGAGTGGTCACAGCAAGGCACGGCAAGGGATTCATTCTTTGCGGGAACTCCGCCGCCGGCCATGCGGTACCGCACGGGATCATTCCCACACGTTAAACTTTTACGTACGGGAACCTTGGAAAATTCGAACGTTGCATGTTTAATTTTGGACCATTGGAGGCATTAACGGTTACTAAAAAAAAAAAAAAAAAAAAAAAAAAAAAAAAAAAAAAAAAAAATTGGTTCGACTATATTATTAGATGAGCCGATTGAGTGGTATAACGATAGTAGTCTCGAGGTTTTTGCTAACTTGATTGAAGAAGATGAGGAAGATGATACGTACAAGCGTGGCTACTATCTAACCGATGGCATATATCCTGCTTGGGTCTACTTTTGTTAAAGCGTTCAAATATCCAAACGACCCGAAAGAGAAAAAGTTCAAGAAAGTAAAAGAATCGGCTCGAAAGGTTGTTGAACGGGCATTTGGTGTTCTCAAGGCTAAATGAGGTATACTGAATCGACCCTTACGGCCACACACAATAGAAAGAATTAGAAAACTAGTGTATGCGTGTGTGATATCGAACAACGTGATTATACATGACGTCGGTACCGCAATCTCCCAAGTTCATATTCGGGATCCTCCAATCCAACCTGTGTTTGACGAAGCAGCCTTAGCCGAGACGTCGTTTCAGTTGTTTCGCAAGCTCAAACTTTTTGATGACTTCCACAATAGCATTTTGGCGATCCGTGTCTCCTTTCTCGGTTTCCTTTTTGATAAATCGTTGCAGTTGTTCGACGGTGTGGGGAAGTTTGCAAGCCATTAGAAGTATTGTTGATTTTTAATATAATAAAGTAGTGTTTTGGTGAAGTTGTGGTTTAAAGAGTATGAATTATAGTGTGGGTATTTATCTATACTACATATAAAGGAAAAATGATCAATCTTGAAAAAATGGTCAATCTTGAAAAGTGAAAATCTTGAAAAATCTTATTAAAGGAAATTATGAAATATAATTAATACTCTTATTAAAACACCCTATTACTTAAAAGTACAATGATTTATTCACATTGTACAACCAATTAAAAATATATCTACCAAATTAAATACAACCAATTAATACAAATCACAAACCGGGTTGACCCGGGACGCTTCAAACCAGACGAGTTGAACCGGTTTAATTTGACCCGTTTTCGACCCAACCTAGCAAGATGACCTGGTTTAAATCGACCAATTTTTTGACCGGAACGGTTTACCCGGTTGAACCACCCGGGTCGAACCGGGTTTCAAGACATTATGTTTAATTCCTAAATATTCAAACTTTTATTATTTTTCATTTATAACCTATAAACTTTTTTTGATGAACAAACAATTTTCGAATAAACTATTTGTCGCTATAAAGAATGTATGGTCAAATATTGAAAGTTAAAGGTGAGATAAATGCATAGTATAATTAACACTCTTATTAAAACACCTCATAACTTTAAAGTATAATAATTTATTCACATTGTACAACTAATTAAAAGTATATATATCAAATTAAAAACAACCAATTAAAACACCCATTATTAAAAAGTACAATAAATTTTTTACAATGTCCAATTTAAACAAGCTACTACATAATCTAAATATAAAATAATTAACACACTAACTAATGTTATTTTACACATTATACAAATTAATAAAACACACAAAGCTTCATACAAGCTAACAAGTTGATGGTACATATAGTTTTGAAAACTGGACCGGACCAACGGGTTCAACCGGGAACCGGTGTCACCACCGGTTCGTCTAACTAATAAAAGCCATACGAAAACATATATTTCAAAATGAAACTATTAATACACATCGAAAACCGGGTTGACCTGGGACGCTTCAAACTCGGCGGATTGACCCGGTTTAATTTGACCCGTTTTTTACCCAACCCGTTGGGTTCACTCGATTTAAATCGACCCATTTTTCGTCCAGAACGGGTCGAACCGGGTTTCAAAATATTATGTTTAATCTCTAAATCTTCAAACTTTTATTATTTTTCGTTTATAACTCATAAATTTTTTTTATCACTAAACGATCTGTCGCTATAAAATCCCGTTGCTATGCACGGGTACTCGTCTAGTAACTAAAAAAAGGTATTTTTTTTTTTTTGCAACAGTTGGCACGGTTTATTTTCTTTCCCGCTAGGTGAAGTCTTCACGAAATGTTGTCTTAATAATTGTACATGACGCGTGAACGAGGGTTAGGGTAGTGGGCAAGGGGATAGCGCGTGGGGTGAGGTCATTTGGTGGTGGTTTCACTCCCTTGCCAAGTAGCCTAGGGGGCGTTTGGTTGGAGTAATTTCATGAAATTTAAGGGAATTTGAAATTAAAATTCCTCTATTTACCATGTTTGGTTCATTAGAAAGGGGGAAATCTAAATGACAAAGCAAATTAAAATTCCTTAAAATGAGGAAATTAGAATGTCTCCAAAATGTGAAGAATTTTAGTTTAGTTGGATTTTTTTTTATTATTTTTATTTTTATTTTATTTTTTTTAATTTACCAAGCACCCCCTAAAAGATTATTGTTTTTTTTTTTTATAAACTTTTAAATAGAATATTTATGAACTTTTTTTATAAATTTTTTATAGACTTTTTTCTAAACCTTTTTATATTAATTTTTTATAAACTTTTTTTTTAAAAAAAATTATTAATTTTTAAAAACCTTTTTTACAAATTTTTTAAAAACTTTTTTTATAAATTTTTTATAAACTTTTTTAATAAACTTTCTTATAAACTTTTTTTATTAATTTTTTATAAATTTTTTATTATTTTTTTATAAATTTTTTATAAACTTTTTTTATAAATTTTTTAAAAACTTTTTTTATAAATTTTTTATAAACTTTTAAATAAAATACTTATGAAATTTATATTAAAATATGTAAACATGCGAAGGTATTTTAAATTCCCGAATTCTAAATTCTCAATAATTTAAATTTTCTAGAATTTAAAATTTATAGAAATTTTAAATTGCTCCAACCAAACACCCCCAATATTCTTTTAAGGGGTGCTTGGTAGGGGGTTAAAAGGGGTGGGAAATAGGTAAGATATTTAAAAGGGCCCCCATCTCTCAATATATGGTGTTTGGTTAGGGAATGCAAAGGTATTGATTACCCCGTATCAATCATTATAGATTAAATTGAAAGGTAATGTATTGATAACCCCCTCACTCATTCTTTTGCATTGTTCCCACTTTGAACAAAACGGACCGAGAGGTGAATAATTATTTTTGAAATGCAATCAGCAACTTGCAAGTATTTTGTAATTAGTGCTGAACAATCAGGATACAAATAAAACTGAAATATATAATTTGTGGACAATTTATATTGAAGCATATTTAGCGGGAATTGATTTGCACATATTACTAACTAGCTTATAGACCCGTCAAATTGACGGGTTTTTAGAAGAATGAATGCATCAAGAAATAAAGTTTGTGGGTAATTAAGTGATAAGCAAATGAAAATTTCTTGAGCACCTATTAAAAGTTAAAAAAAATGTAAGTAAAAAGTAATAAACAACAATGAACGATATGAGTTCCATTATTTCTGTAAAGAAATAATAACTAATAAGTCAACGATCCTATAAACAATTGTGTTTGTAACTATTAATAAATAACAACGAACGTAAATAAGTTTCATTACTTTTTGGAAGGAATAATAATTAATATGTCAATAAAGCATTCCCAATCATAATCTATGTATGTGTACCGGATATAGGATACAAACAAAACATACTCAATGACGAACAACGGCACTCTTTAAGTTAGGAAACAAAACATACTTAATAGCTAACAAAACACTATAGAATGGTTCACTTCAAGTGCATGATACATCTCCAACTATGTGATAGCCATTTGATAGTTGTACCTCTCTTTGTACATCTTATGATTAATATAGTTGTCGACATCGCTATAAGAACATGAAATCAATTAGCAACTAAAGAAACTCAGAAAAATAAATTGTTTCAATATTATCTACACTTAAAGGATTTTAATTCTATGAAACCAATTATATGTAAATGAGATACACACTAAGAATTTGCACAATGATTGCATTTTGCAATATTTTGTGTATACCTTTACACTTGCAGAAAATTCCATGTTTTGTGTACTTTAATAAACAATCCATTTCAATTTTCAAACAATTTAAATACATATTATCATTTTTGTAGGCTACAATGAAGCACCATGTTTCCATGTCCAAAATAAATTTAAACTTAAACATAAGGGTATTTAAAAGCTTTTATAACAGTTAAAGACCCGCTGATTCGCGGGGTTTTTAAAGAAATATAAAAATGAGATAATAAGAAAACAATGAACGTAAACATGTTCTATTAATATATAAAAGAAACAATAAGATAATACATGAATTATTTGATAAACAATTGAGTTTGTAACAATTAAAATAATAAACGTCCATGCATTATCATCCCCAAATTTGATGGCCTTGAATAGCAAATGACGTCGGTGAGTGCTAATCAAGTTAATAGCCAATGTCCGTTCCGTGAACACCTAATAGTCCATAGAAAATGTAAGTAAAAGTAGGTTTTGGTTGATAATATATTAGAATTTAAAATATGGTATAAAACATGTCATTTGAATATTATACATACCTCTTGAACCTTTATCATAGACCTTGAGGTACTTCTTTATAGACGACATTTGTAGTAGTTTTTGAGGTATTACCAAACAATAACCACCAACGTAACAAAAAAATTGGTTTATAACTATTAAAATACATAACATGCATGTATCGTGTTGTTCAATAAGTAGATAGTATTGAATACAAAAATTATGCGGTTAGCGTCAAACATTTGAGTAGCCCATGCATATTCCGTAAACACCTAAAGATTTGAGAAAAACAAAAGTAAGCGAAAAAATGAAGTTAGTGATAAGATTATATGTAAATTTAAACAATCGTACAAAACGTATTGGTTATATAGATGTACATACATGTTGAGGTTTGATCTGAAGTACTTCTTTATAAAACATAGGAAAATGAATGATAATGTAGCATCATCACATACATGACAACTATTAATAAACATATTTTGTTTCCAAAACTACCATCAAAGGCAACAATATATTTGGTTATGCTATATGTACAAACATAAGATGTTTCATTTCTTAATGCTACATGTACGCACTAATACACATCAACACACTTTCATCTCAATTACAAATAAGAGTTGGTTAGTAAAAATAAATATCAGCCGCAAGAGGAAAAAAAAGGACTTGAAGCCACCAATCACATTTGAGAAATTAGCTCGAAATTTTCATGCAGGTCATCATTTTACCCGTTAATAATGGACTTGCAACCTAACACTTAGCTGACCACAACTTTTGAAATCTCCTAAGAAAATTTGGATATGAAAGAAGTACAAATTAGTATTTTTGCAACTTTATTTACGTGTATAAGTGCCAATATTTTAAAAGGGGAACAACCTGTTAATTGTAAAACTCACAGAATGTGTGTAACATTAGGGAGCATCCATGCCAACCCGAATTCAGTCAACCATTCTTTGAGATTTCGTTGATCAGTTTTGATTCACAATGACTGACATTCCATCAAACATCATGCACGCTGCAATAGTATCCAAAAATCCCTTGCTACAACATTACCAAACATCATGAAATAGCGTGATTATACATAAAAGGTGTTCAAGTAACCAAAACTCAATACTAAAAAAAAGTACATATTTCATCGCACTATATATTAGAACATTCAAGTAAAAGATGGTCGACCATAATAACGAACACATATTGTTGTTGTCTAAGTTAGTAGAAAGGAAAGCACTTCAACGACAGTTTAGGGGAGTTAGAAAATCTAAAATGCACAACATATTTCTGGCTATGCATATTGTTGAGTAGTGCTTATGGCTTATAAACACTTTAAAATACACAACCCCTCGTGAACTTATTTCATCAAAATATAAACAAATATATATAATTCAACTGAAAGTGAATATTTGGATATGTTGAAAATGGTTAAAGTCACTAACCCTGGAGTAACCTGGAGTTCTAATGTCAATTTAATTACAGGTTTGTAGTCATTACCAACTTTAGTAATATTTAGTTAGTCCAACACCTTGTTGTTGCTTTAGTAGAGCTACAACGCAAAAGTAGCATAAGAAATTTAAAAGTAGCAAAGAAATTTAAGTGGGTTATTATTTTAGTACAGGTCCATTTCTACCTATTTGACCTGCATGATATAAAACACAACTCAATTTGACCATTCATTTAGTATAATGAAATGGTAAATTTGCATATGAGTCATTCTTTGTTCCACAAAATTTTGTAAGTCCCACTATTCCATTATTAGTAAAAACAATGTCTTAAAAAAGCACTCGCTTACATTCCCACAACAATTTTTGATAATATGAAATTTTTTACCTAAGACAATAGCCCGAAAAAGTTCATTGCTTAAACGTGATAGCAAAGAATACTTACCACCCTTGCAACGCAGTTCATGTTCTTGAGTCTTCGTTCTTGGCGACCCATCAGATATAAAAGAAAGTTGCTTCTTAGAAGACTATATTACATACAAAACAAAAGTTGAGGTTAAAGAGACCATTTACTATCATGTGCACAAACAACCCTTTACTCCATTTCTTCATCTTTCTGTTGAGCAGCCACGTAGTTAAACAAAAGTTGAGGTTAAAGAGAACATTTACTATCATGTGCACAAACGACCATTGTTTGATATATTTCAATCCCACCTTAGTTGCACTATAATAATTTATATTATTTAACCAAAATACAAATATGACCATATTCTTATTTTGAGCAGCCACGTAGCCAAATAGACCTACCATCGTCTCCTCATCAAATATGTTCATTAAAAATGCTTGAGAGAATATATATAAAACAAAATGCATAAAAGTAACAGTAGCTTGATATAAAATCTTACTGAAATGATCCATCTCTAAGATGGTGCCAGACCATATGAGGTGCATGTAAATGTGTAAATATAAAAACATATGAGCATGCTATATTAAGAGAAATATGGCTGGAGTGAATTTTCAATATCATAGGCCAATATAGGCTGTGCTTTATCTCGAATTGGCCAAATAAAAACTTTAGCTAAATTAGAAATGGTTCAAAGATGGTTTAACATGTAAAGGTCACAAAACCCACCTCATCTGCTTATATATGATACGTATCAACGTGCTCTAATTTTGATCGATACTCAATTACTCATATTTCAAGCTCTAAGTATCACATATAAATTTTTAAGAGTCAAACCAACAAATATATCCTTCCATTGTGTCAAATCAGAAAAGGCAACGTCCAATCAATCTTCATTCTTCTAAACATAATAACAAAAAAAATTGTGCTTAAATACTCACTTCATACAATATATAACTATCAAAAGAAGAATTCACTGAAGAAAAATAAGTAGAACTATAAGCAAATGACAACCCTTAGACTTCAAAAAGGGTGATTAAAATGTATTGTCACTAAGCAGGGTCTTCCAAAACTTCATTATCAATATGCGATACTCAGAGTCTATTCAATTGGTAAGATACCTCTATACATGTTTTTGTTCCTTTGTTTACGTTTTTTGTTTAAACTTTTATGTCAGCTAATATGAATTACGCTTTTAAGGCAATGTGAATTTGTTAACAAAAATACGCAATTACCATTATCTTTAACTTTTATAACCCAAATGGCCATAATATTTCACCATTGTTGCTTCATTAAATGCGTAAAAAAGATAGTAATCGTTCCCGCTTACTGTGTTCCAGAGGCTATTTTATGCATTTGTTTAGAGTCAATATTAATCAAATCAACACTCATTACTCATAACTCGGCGACATATATAGTGCTAATAAAATTGCATGAAAAGAAATTGTGAATCTTATAAGATAACATGTCGTGAACCTATCCCAATAAATGTGCCTGTGCATGCATACCAGTCGCGGAAGTGTGTTTTTACATATCGATCAGAAACCTTCTGATAGTTTTTTTTACAAAAACATGAGTGATTAAACAACTTACATGTTTCATTTAACATAAATCATCTGTATGGCCTAAAATGCTATAATGCACGACATGTTTTATTAGTGGTGAGCATATAGGAAAATCATGAAATGGGTTAAAACCAATCATTTTGTAGTATGCGTTGGGTTGACCCGGCACAATTTTTTCATTTGAGAAAATAGTGTTTTAGGCCAACCACCACATTTTGTAAATAATATATTTAGGTATTACCACTTCTTGAAAACTTGTCTTATCAGTCCTTCTCGCTTTCAGCAATTTCTCACTATTAACATATATAGAAATTCAAATCATCTAACAAAGACGTCTGGGGTGAATAGCTCTTAAAAAGTTGTAGCATCTCCAGCCTGAAAAAGTATATAATATAACATTATCCAACAATAGATTCAGAAATCTATATCTTACCAGAATGTCACACAAAGAAGTAAGGTACCTCTTTAGTGTTCCTAGTGTAAGTAAAAGGCCTGCTATAATTATTCTAAAAAATCAAGGTATGTGTCACAGCAATGTGTTAAGGATGCCTTTAACTATGTGTCACTTAAGAGGAAACAAACGGTTCCAATTATTAAGCCGCTAAAGTCCATTTTATTTTTGTATTCAACATGATCAATTATACTTAACTATATATATTGAAGTTCATTAATCTCTTGCCACAATCAAATAATATTATGGGTACAATGCTATCATATTGGGTTATTACAATCTTTTTTCTCAAATGGGTTATAACATGTCTTTTTTCCCGAATTGGTCATAACAGGTCTTAATGTATTAAAAAGATGGACGGGTTGGGAAGGTACGATATTGGGTTACAGCGGGTCATTTTTATAGTATAGGTTGAAACTGGTCATTTTTGTGCTATGGGTTGAACGGAGTCGTTTTTATAGCATGGTTTATAACAGGTCTTTGGTATACAATGATAACCTAACCATAAGAAAAATGATTGTATTGTTGAGAAGGTGTAAAGTAGACATTACTACTATATATTTGAATTGTGGATATCAATTTCCTAACCTCTTCTTTCAAATACAAGGGGTACCATGGTGTCATGATCGTTGTATTAAGTTTCTTCATCGCATATTGTGTTGTTATGATGGCTACCATTCTTCTAATATCTCCACTGCAGTTACAAACATGATGAAATGTTATGCCGTAAATTGAAATGACGTACGCTAACCGAATTCACCTATATTGAAAATCATAACAAAATGATGAAATGTTATACGAGGGGTACGTCACATTTATATAGCACCCGCTCGATCCTGCATAATTATAAAGTATGGCTTACAAAATCATAACAAATAAGCCATAACATAAAATTTGAAATTGGGAACAATGATTAGAGAGATGAGAGAGTTACCATTGAAATTATACTACAATTGTAAATAAGCAAGTTAAATTATAAATAAATTGTCAATGGTATAAAGAATGAAAAAGGAACATTAACCAAAAAGGCTTACGAACCATTAAGCAAGAGATAACATCCTCATTGTTTTCTTATAAAGTACCTGTGACCTGCACAAACAAAATGTATTGGTTACTATGCTTTGCAAAGACCGATAATAAAAATACTAAAAGTTTATTTACTGGAAAATATTAATCCATTTGGTGCTGCTCCTACTTCCATTTTACTTCTCTAGACTGAATCATATTTTCACAAAGGAAAAGTCTATATGTTCACTTGTGGCAAATCAAATGGATGTATACTATAATACTATAGACCACCTAATTAACTACTTGATGTAGTTATCAAGAGACATTCAAAAAATACATTCTCCACATCAGTCTCGTCTAGCTTCTGAAACAAATCACAATTTATCTTATGTCAAATGCACAAAACTACAAAAACGATCATCTACATATCGAGAAGTTAAGAAGTAAATGTGATACTACAAAACACCCAAAATTTGACCGATCATCAACAAACATTCATTTATAATCCAACCAACAATCAAAATCAAAATAACACTAAATCTTATCAAAATTAATAATCAAACATACAACAATAATTAAACTAAAAAAGAGTAATAGATCAAATATAATAAACTTTAAACAATTGAATATGCACAAAACATATTATAACATCAAATAGTTTACCGTAAATAGATTACCGTAGCTGTATTTTTGGAGTTAATCGTTTTTTTTTTTTTTTTTTTTTTTTTTTTTTTTTTTTTTTTTTTTTTTTTAATTGGAGAGGATGATATGCATATGCATTTAAAAGGATATGGTTTTGAAAACTTTTTGCTATTCGGTAACAAAGGAGTGAAGAATTGATGGCTTGTACCGGCAAGTATTCATACATTCTTCCGTTATACTAACCTAATATTACAAATATCAAAATTTCTATATCATTTTGTTCAAATATATAATTTTAGATTATCATGACAGTGAAAATGATTTGCTGGTGAAATCCAAACACTACCTCAAAAAATGTTGATAGGTTCTTCATTCGCCATCACCTATAACAATGATAAAAAAAAAAAAAAAAAAAAAAAAAAAAAAAAAAAAAAAAAAAAGTATAAAATCGTGGTCTCAAAAATTACAAATATAAACATCCCAAAAACAGAGGAATATTGAAATCACTGACATAGTCATAGCAAGAAAGTGATAGTTACCGATTTTTTCTTATAAATAATCTTTAATTACCTCATATGATATATTACTAATATCAAGCCGCATATCCTTATGTGTATCATGAATATCCGCCATCCAAAAGAATACCGACCAACTTGCACAAATTGGCTCATGCAAATCGAGAACATGCTACATATACCTTGGTGGTATCAAGTGATAACC
Source organism: Artemisia argyi (assembly GCA_030686995.1). Taxonomy (NCBI): domain Eukaryota; kingdom Viridiplantae; phylum Streptophyta; class Magnoliopsida; order Asterales; family Asteraceae; genus Artemisia; species Artemisia argyi. The sequence continues at coordinate 105,305,540 of CM060676.1, forward strand.
CGAATCCTGATTGAAACCTGCAAAATAAAGTACATTGTGGTCATATTGTTGGATGGGAAAGACTACAACATGCGTCTTTTAGATATTGGTGGCTCGCCAGATTATTTTTCTTGCTCAATACATCCGAACCCTTTTTTTGCGGTGCGCCAAAAAGATAAGTATGCAAAGCTACAAAGCTGCAATTCAGTTTGTCATTTCTACAAATACTTTGTGTGCATATTATTAGAGTGTATTTACATTGTGAAGTTTGAAATTGAAAACTTAGTCATATGGAAAACTTATTGAAACTTACGGAATTAAACATGAAAAAAGTCTTGTAAATGTGTTGTATTAAAACAGTTTAGTTTCTTGTCAAGGATCCAACAAATACTTATGGGCAAGATGATCAAAAGATGGAATACATACATATATCAAACATAAGAATGAATTAAAAGAGATAAAAGGAATTAACAAACTAAAAACCCTTAAAACTTACCCAAACGAATCTTTGAAAAACACGAATGATAATCCGATTTTGGGTTGAACCTAAATTAGAGGTTGATTTTCAACTGGGTTAATCTTCTCTTCAATGCATTTTGGGGTTTGGGAGAATAATTACAAACATCATTTATTTTGAATTAGTTACAAAAGATCGCATTTTAGGGATTTTAGAAAGGGAGCGTGTATGGTTAATGGTGATGGAGGCGTTACAATGGGAATGGTTAATGGTGATTGAATACCTTACATAAATAAATCAAAGTGTATGGTTAAGAGTGTTTTTTTAAGGCGTGCTTCAAATGTGTTGTACATATTAGGAGCATTAATTATTTATCGACCAATAGAAGCAAAGACACCTCAGCGCATTAATGAATTATTGTGCTTCATCGGCTTGTAAATTATTCACGTTTATTATATTACATAGATTGATTGGCACACTCCACTTCATGCATGCCAGATTTATGCTATATTAATATTAACTACTTGTAAAGTTGAGTGTGCGAATCATGTACATACAATGTGAAAATAAACCGGAATCTAGAAACTACGCCAAATTCAAAACGTCGGTTTATGTATACGACTTTTAAATATTATTTTAGGAACCTTCCGCTGTAACGATGCCCAAGTTGAATACGATCACATTATGACTTGCGAGCCCAACTGCAGAACACCATTAGATATTCTATTGACTGTCCAAGGTTGACAATAAATTGATTATCAACTTAGGAGTATTGGACACAAGTTTATAAAAAAGTTTCTAAAAATAAGATTATAATTTTTAATACCATTGGAGCTTTAGTCCAATGGGTGAAGCACTTGTGCATGGGTCAATAGATTCGGGTTCAAGTCCTACTCTTGTCCGTTCAAGTCTACTTTTATCCTAAAGTTCTCGATGGTACCATCCTACAGCAACCGCAAATACTCAAATTGCATGGGGCCGGGTCTTTGGGAAGGATCCGGTTGGCATCCTTAAGATGCATTGACCAGGGTGATCCACCATTCTTCACATTAGAATTTTTAATACAAACATTGCACTTCCATGTTAGACACATTGCACTGACCATGAATAAATCTGCTAAGAAAAAAAAAACTTATTTAAAACGAACCTTAATCAGATTATCTATCATTGTCATAGTATAAATCTAAACCTAAGTAGATAAATTGAATAGACAAATATTGTGATCCGGTCATGTGTCCAGTATGACAACAAAAAATATCATACAGACGAGTAAAACCGGATAACAAAAATCAATATAGCAAACGAAGAAATTGCCTCAAAACATTTCCCATTACTAGGAGTTAAGGGACAGAGTGCGTTTGCATACTAAATAAACTTTTTATAAATATATACCAAATATATAAGGGCCTGAAAAGTCACAAAAAAAAAAGTCAGAATCAGGCGAGTGATACTGGTTGAGAATTAAATATCGCAAGTTTGAGTAAAATAGAACTTGACTGAATCGATTTAACTTAATCCAATCAAGAAGCTACCTTGCTTGAACAACGTATAATACAAATAATAGATAATTAATATTTTTAATAAAAGATAGAAAAACATAAAGAGTAATGGAAAAAACAATATATAGATTGAAATCGGCTGAATGGTTGAGAGGGCCATGTATATGATGGAGGAGGAATGAGCGTGATGCTATTTGAAGGGGATTTTAGGGTTTCTAGAGATTGTTTTTAGGGTAACTTTATGAATTATGAGGCCCAATAGGCAGTCCAATTCGGTAATCAACAAAGGGTGTTTTCTGGTTGACCTTGTGAAGCTCGTTATTGGGCCCAACATTGTTTAGAGGAAGATTACTTGTTAAAAACTAGGAGTGCCAGATTTCGGGTTTGAATTTTGAACCAAAAATGCCGAAACTGAATCGAATGTGTAACAGAACCGAGCCGAATTAAATATTCGGTTTTTGATTTGGTTATGATTTTTGGTAAAATAAAAAACCGAACTGAATTAAAAATCGAATTTATATAATTATATAATTTTTTTAATATTATATTTTTTGAAAAACATTAAAAATCTTGCATATTATAAATATACATAACATATTTTAAGCTTGATTTTTTTTTTCAAAAAATCTATATAATTTTATAAATAATTAATTAAAATTATGTAATTTGGGTTATTTGGTTCGGTTATTGGTTTCGGTTTCGGTAAAATCCAATTCGAATTCGGCTCGATTCGGGTTTTGGTTTTACCAAAATAATAATAACTGAACTAATAGAACCAAGTAAACCGAACAACCTGATAACCGAACTGATGAACACCCTTAAGATTACATTGTTGAAGTTGTATTTTTGAAATGGAGATGATGTATAAGGAGTTTATTTTTTTATAAAGGTCGTTTATTTACTAAAATAAACTTTTAGGTCACTCAGGTTAAACTTATCAGAACCCTTTTTATTTTCATATTTGCCCACATTTATATATATTTCTTTCAAAAAAATTCTGTTAGTTTGTTTTAAGAATCACAGGCAGTAGATATGTATTTCTATTATTTTGTTTCCAGGAATAAAACTGTTTAGCTTTTTTTTTTTTTTTTTTTTTTTTTTTTTTTTTTTTGTGATTATTTTTAATGGTAAGTTATTTAGGGAGCAATTAATATATAGCAAAAGTTTAATATAGATCTCATATTTGTTATATTTGTTATAGATAGCTATTCATTTTTTTTTTTTTATCAAAAGTTCAAAACAAAAAAGATAAACTTCACACTTTTTTAAAAATTAAATATCTCGCAGACCGTTAGTTAGGGCCGTCTCATGAATTTATAAAAATTTTGAGAACCCTGGACGAAATTAAATAATGAGGCCTTTCGCTAAGGAATGCTATATATATAAGGTGTCACTATGTATAAGATATAATATAATTAGTTAGCTAAACGTTCTAACATATTACTTATTTAAAATACTTTCTCATCTATAAACTTTTTTCTTTGTGAAAAATATGCGTACACATGCATATAATTATTAACGGGACAAATTTGAGGCCCTTACAAATTTTAGAGCCCTGTGCGGTCGCTCACCTTGCACACCTTCAAAGCCAGCCCTGCCGTTAGTCGGTACAAGAAAAAAAATCATACAATCGGAACGATAATTAAATTATCTTTCTATAAATATGCACTTCTATATACTTTCGATGATTTTTTTTTTTTAATTCCGCTCAGAAAAATCACATATGATTTGTAAAACTCATATGTGATTTTATTTTTACAAATCATACGGGATTTTTATAAATCGCGTGTGATTTTTCTGGGCGAAAGTTTTGAAAAAAAAAAGAAAAAAAAAATATATATATATATATATATATATATATATATATATATATATATATATATATATATATATTATCAAGAAATGCATATTTATAGATAGATAATTTAATTCTTGTCACGATATTGTATTTTTTGTAGCTTAAGATTTGCCGTTTGTAAGTTTTTTAAGTGAAAAGTAGTATTTTATTAATTTAGATGAAAATTAGATAGTTAAGATTGGTTATTTGGACTAATGGATTTAGGAGAAAATATTTTGCATTATTGTATATAAAATTATAAAATTTGCTAACTTTCAGTTTTGTTTTGTTTTGTTTTTTTAATTATAACTATGTATATATAAACATTTTGCTTCTCTGATGAAGTTTCTGTCATTACCAAATAGTGAATGTATCAAAATTCTTTATGATCATAAATCTTTTAATTTTGTTTCTGCTTTATTTCATTTGTTTAAATTTCTCTCTAACAAACGTATTCTCAGGGTGTTTTGAATAGACAATACATTTTCTAAAAAGATTTACGGAGTATTTGAACTCGCTCTAAGGAATAACATATTTACCGTATGACGAAAAACATAGTTTAATAGATAATAAATCAAAAAAAATATTTAACCATTATATAAGTAAATTAACCATATTAATTCTCATAGCGGAAGACTTAATTAAAATCACATTTACACCAAAAAGTTTTTTCCCATGAACAATACACACTAGTCTAATCAATCACGTAAATAAAGCATAATTACATACCCTATGCAAACCAGTAAACACAAACAGTTGTAGATCTTGAACACGAATCACGAACAAATGACATCAACAACTTCAGATCAATAGTGTGATCTTAACGCTAGTTAGTTCACACTGACACTCCAACGACCCCTTTCATCTGATAGGGTTAATTAAAGAACTCGTTAGCAACATAGTGCTGATTATAACAAGAACACAAACACACACGATGTGTGTTAGTATGTACGACTGACGAATAAGAAGAGGAAAAGAAGAGAGGTCTTTAGGGTTAATAAATTCACGAATTAGGTTAAAAACATAATCTTTTTTATAGGACTAAAACCCAAATGAAATATTACTTAAAATATTCCTAGATATTCCTATAAAATCTATTTTAGAAAAATATATCTTTTATTAAGTTAGAAGATTTAATTCTTTTCTAATAATAAACTTATCTGTTAGGAAAGATTTATTATTATCAAATAAGAATATTTCTAACTTTATTCCTAAGATAAACTAATAAGATTTTCGATCCATCACCCTGGCTTTAGCCCAAATCTATCGGTACGGTGTTTAATTACTAACTTAAATAAGTCCAATCGCTAATTAAGTCGTTTTAGTAATTGATTGTCCCTAAACAGTCAACTTATATTGACCAAGAAATGGTCAACAAAGTCAAATAGCCTAGAGTCAATCTCCGGGTAATATAGGGTATCCCCGGGTCGTTATGTCCCAACGAGGTGTGATGGTATAAAAACGGGTTTGTGATCGGGTGAATTTGAATGGTAAGTAACCAGATAAAGATTTGGATTTGTTTACACTACTGGAATGATTAGGAATACAGTATAAAACAAGCACAGGAAACAGATATGTATACACGTAAACTGAAATGTAAATGGATACGTATGCGTGCTGGGAAAAAAATGAGTTTTAAGGAAAAATAAACTACAGGGGGTAAAAATGAAACTTTTACAACTTAATATTAAAAGAAATAATTAAAAAGAAAATTATTTTTTTGATTATTTTATTATTTATTATTAATTAAAACTATTTAATTACTTATTATTAATATTTAACTTATACTAAATATAATATTGTGGAAAACTAGAAGGGGGGTTGAATAGTTTACCAATTAAAATCTTTTTAACTTGTTAAGTTAGCTTTGAAACTTTCCGTTTGATCAAAGATATATGCACAAACACAATATATAACATGCAAGTAAATGAAAGAAACGATCAAACCACAACACGAGTATTTATTGTGGTTCGGCTACAAGGACTCTTTTTCCTTGCCCTACGTCCACGCCCCGAGTATCCAACTCGAGAGTTTCTTTCACTAGTCAACAAGCTCCTTTCACCGGCGGAGAAAACCTTACACGTCGCTTATACTTTTACCGACACAAAGCTAAATGTCGAGTTCTTTAACAAGGGCACAACCACTCCTGTTAGTTCTTTTACTAGGGTACAACAACTCCCAACACTCTTTGTATTTTGAGGACTAAAATACTAACCACTCACTACAGAATATACACAAACAAATGACGTGTAAACAATAAGAGTTCACACAATACTAAGCTAACAAGTCTTGCAACATTGTGTTGGAAACTTGTAACTTTTGATGACCTTGTGAGCTTCTTTGCTACAAAAGGAAACTTCACATTTACAATGTTAAGAGGTTAGAAGAAAAGATGAGTGTGTGTGTGTAAAATATGATCTCAAGAGGTTAGCCAAAAATCAAGTTATGGCTTGGTATTTATAGCACAACATTCTGCATGCTTGGCGGATCAGGCGGAACCCTCAGATGGGTTCCGCCCGTGTACCCCCAGGGTACCGCCGGGTCTGCAGTAGGTTTATGCAATAACTCTTCAAACCAAACAAGGTCTTGTCTCATAAATCCTAGCAACCAAACAATGTCGCATCACTTAAAAACAAGTCAAATACAAAGCTTGCAAGCAACAACAAAGTTAGTCAAACACATTTCTTTCCATAAATACATAGTGACAAAACTTGCCATAAATGTGATGTGACAATTTCTAATTTAAGAAATAAACTTGTGTTGTGTTTTATAAAATGTAAAATGTAGCAAAAGTCTAGTTTATGCAAGTCTTAAAAAGTAAGATTATGTTTTGCTTAGAAACAAAGGTTTACATTTTGTCGTTAACAAAACTTAGCGAAGATCGTAAAATATAAATAACGTTTTTAGGCGATATTTGTATTAACAAATATAATATTAAATTAAAACTAAGAAAATGAAAATTTATTTTTAAAACTTCTAAAATAACTTAAAAATCATATAAAAACTTAAAGATATGTCTTTTTGTCTTTTTGTGATTTTCTATTAATTAAATACTAATAATATTAATTAAACTATTTAAACTAATTTAAATTACTAATTATACTAAAAATGACTTAAGAAATTTAAAAAAAAAAATTTATAAATCTAATTAACCATCTCAGGAATCCTAAAAAAATTATAAAAAACTTATAAAAATTACTTTTATAATATTTTACTAATTATTTACTTATTTATTAATTAATATCTAATTTAATTAAATTGATTAAGAAAATTAGAAAATGAACAGTAGAAATTCTATAAAAATTCCTAAAATTATTTTATAACATATAAAAGCTAGAAAAAATATAAAAACTAGGTACTACTTTATAAAAACTAATTATGTTATTTAATACTTTAAATTTAATAAGTACTAAATGATAAGATAAAATTCTAGAAAAATTACTAAAAATACTTTAACATAAAAGAAAATTAAGAAAAATATAAAAATTCAAATTACTTAATAAAAAGCTAAAAAAGAAAATTAAAAAGATAATTAATATTAAATAGAAATTATCACTTAATTTTAAATTGGATTTTTCTGGTTTTTCTTTTAGAAATCTATTTTATACCAAAAAAACATGAAACTTTTATGAAGACAACTTTTTCCAAGCTTAAAAATAAGCAATTTGGACACTAAAAGGTTGAACAGTTGACTTTTTGTTGACTTTGAAGGAAATGAACCTCTGTGGGGTCCACAGAGGTGGATTTTGGTTCAAACAAGTAAAGTGGACTAGAATAAGCTAGAAACTAGCAAATAAGCTCATTGAATAAGCCAATAAACCAGAATAAGAACTTGATTTCCTACTTTGTACACAGAAAATGGGACAGAAGTTAGGGGTGATTTCAGGTGGGTCCTAGGGAGCTTAAGCTCAGAAGCTTGAATCCAACAGAGAGATGGCAAGCTTGTGAATCTATAGATCCAAGGGGGTTTTGGGGCCCACTGTGGAGGCCTGTAGGACCTACAGAAGTGAGACAGATGGATGGGGGTGCTGTGCAGCAAGGGAGATCAGTCCCCCTGCAGGTGTGTTTGGCCAAGTGTGGGGCCCACTAGAAAAATGGCAAAAATATATAGAGCGTGGGATCTCAAAGTTCAGCTGGGAGACTACAAGTCCTGGAAATCTCAAGGCCTAAAACCTAACACAAAATTTTATAAAATTCTTGCAATATTTGGTTTTTCAGCAAAGGCTATGTTTTTACTTTTAGTATGAACTTTGAAATTTTGACTTATTTGGACTTTGATCCTTCCTAGTTGATTGAATAAGTTGTGTTGAGGTAAAAGAAGTTTGAATCTATCAATCTAAACACTGTTACTATCCAAAATGAGGAATGAGCAATCCTAAATCCCAACAGTTAATCTGTTGTATGGGATTCAAAACTATTTTTACCTTTTTGCAACAAACACTTGATTTTATAACTTTGATAACCTATTTAGACCTAATGAAGCATGTGTCCACAATAAACAACCACTAAAGACAACAGGGTCACACTGAACACCCTAGATCCAAACAGTCCTTAACTGACTTGATTTGGTGATTTTCAAAGCAAATGAATGAATTGAACCTCAACTCTGTTTACAAACACTATATCATCATCATACAAGATCTGTTGAGCATAAAACAGTAACATTAACAACTTGAAACCAAGAATTGACAATTATGCTATTTAACTGTGAAACTAAGATTTTAAACAACTATGATATTCAAAGAACAAGTTAACTATTTTATGCTAGATTATGAATGAGTACCACCAAATGAACACACAAGAACAAGTAAAAGCAGATAACAATAGTAGAATAGTGAAATGCCAAAAATGAAGGATTGAGCTTACAAAATGATTTCCAGCTGAGAACTTAAGAACAAGAACCAAGGACAACCTATCAGCTTACCACTAAGCTACTAAACCAAAAGCCATCCATAATTCACTTTGCTCCAAGCTGTGATCACCTTCTTCACTGAATTTCTCATTTTCAAAAATTTATGTGATATTTTTGTATTTTTGATTTTTACTTACACAATTGATTATAAGGTTACTAGAAGCTTTCAAAAGCTTTTGTCAGGAGCTTATATTAGGCTAAGAGTCTTTATCATCCATTACAACAACAAATAAGTTAACTTGAGATTTTAAGCTAGAAAATTACAAGAACTGAATTCGTACTTTAAACCTTGAAATTTATTATTGAAAAGAGTTAAGATTACAGTGAGATGACTAGAAAATTAACTTGAAAGCTTTAAAGTACACTAGAAATTTAAAGATTAACTATTCTACACTACATTGCACTACCTACTCTAATCATTCTTCTCCACTGATTCTCTCCTCCTTTATAGATGATCATTAGGGTTTTGTGGGACCCTCTGAGCTTTTCCCACCTTAATTCTTGACCTTAGGATGTCTGAAATAGATCCTAACCATCAATTACGTTTTTGGCGCCAAAAAGTATCAAGGTTGCTTGGAGAGGATTTTCAGGCATTTAATGCTCCTTGGTATGTTGTGGAGGTGGAGGGGACAGGGAAAAGTGGGTTGGTTTGCAAGTGGAAGCAAGTTGGGGGTGAAACCAGGTGGTATTTGGTTGCCAGTGGTGAAGGAGGGAAAGTGGTAAAGATGGAGGTATTGGTTGGGGTTGACCGTTTGACCCTGGTATTTGATACCAGGGTGTGGGCTTTTGTACTTGGGCCAGGGATGTGGGCTGGTGAGGTTGTGTTTTTATTTGGATTGGGTTTTAATAATAGGAGGGGTCCGTTTGGTTTTTATGGTTTATAAGCCCAAGGGTGTAAAGTGTAAATTCTGATCTTTGAGGGGCCTTAAAGGTAAACTTTCCAAAGTTGTAACAAGGACCACTTATGCCATACTTGATTACCCCATGGATCATATTTGTAAATTTTCCAATTTTAAAACTCCAGGGACCATTTGTGTAATTTTCTGAATTATGAAGGGTTGAACTTGTAATTTCCCAAAAGTAATCAAAAGGACTAAAATTGCAACATGTGAATAGTACAAGGGTATATTTTGATAAATTTCAATTTTTAAATACCTAGGGACTGATTTTTCCAATTTTGAAACTTGAGGGGTATACGTTGCCATTTTGTGAAAACTTTCATCCAGTGACTAATATTGAACAAATTTGATTTCCCAAGGACTCAAGTTGACTTTTCTTTCAAAAATATTTTACCAGGGACTAAATTTGTCAATTTGTGAAAGTTGGGGGACTGAAACTGCCAATTATGCAAACTTTGTTCGTTTTTCATCTGTTTTACTCGTTTTTCATATGTTTTACTCATTTTGCATCTGAAACATATAAAACACAATTTCCAAGAATATTTTATGTATTTTGAGGCATTTCAGTATGTTTTTAAATGTTTTTGCAGTTCAGATGGGACAAAAATGATGAGTATTTGCACACTCATCAATCCCCCACACTAAACTATTGCTAGTCCCTAGCAATCTTTTGAGAAAACTTAATGGATTTGAAGTCTCTTTACCAAAAGCCATTACTTCTGGAGTAGCCAAATGTTTCGGTTCAAGTAAGAACTATGGTACACTGATAACCATGTGATTTTGAGTAAATCACCAGTTGTCAACGGTTTTGATTTGTCTTTACCATAAGCCATTTGCTTCTGGACTAGCCAACTCTTGATGGACATAGTCAACATCTTGGTGAGCTGATTACCAATTATGGTTTTCCACTGCCTTTACCACGAGCCATAATCTTGCGGGCTAGCCAACTCTTTTACTTTTTAGGATATGGTGAGTTGAGTACCATACAATTTTGGGCAAATTGTCAGCCGTCAACGGATTTGAGTTATCTTTACCAAGAGCCGTTTGCTCCTGGATTAGCCAATCCTTTTGTCGTTTAGACATGGTGGACTGATAACCATAAAAAATTTTGAAGCTCAAGTGAAAAAATTTTAAATTTTTTGCCAAAAACGGGAGTACTAGATGGTAAAATGTGATAAAATTCGCTAGAATTCCCCCCCCCCCCCCCCCCCACACTTAGAATTGAATATTGTACTCAATATTCAAAGTCCCGGCTATTATGCCGACTCTTTGAACATAAAAGGGCAACATTACAAGCTAAATGTGGAAACACCATTTTTTTCACTTTATTTTATTTATTGATATATACATGGTAACAACAGTAGGGGCACTCCCCCACACTTAGGGTGAAAACCCTATAAGCATGCTACTGTTTTTGTTTACCGAGTCGCTAGCTTGACTCGACCCCGAATTCATTTGTTCTTGGGGAAGCAAGATGTGGAAGAAACAATCTCCATCGGACTTTCATTCAAGATGTTTGGACAAACATTTGAAGCACGTGAAAGTTCCACACCGATGAGATATTATAACCCTATCTTAAGATAATATAAACTATAAGCGGTGATGCCGGGGTCAAAGATAATGTCTTCATTCCCGAAGGAGTGAAGAACAGGAGAAGTCACCCAGTAGGTGAAGAAAAGAAAGTAGATCATGATGATAATTATAAAATCTTCTTCCTCGAGATCAGGCTCATTAGCCTGAATTTGGATTTCAAGGGTTAAGCTCGTTGGGTTTGAAAATATCCCGGGAGAGAGGGTGGGAATTTGCAAATCCTCATGATTAAGTGCATCTCCCCCCGGGCTATCATACTCCGGAGGAGTCATGATATGAGTGAGTTCACCGGAGAACTCCTCATGAATAGAATCATTCACATGGTGTAAATCTGTGAACTCTTGTTCCATTGTAGACTCATCACTATCCTCAATCTGAGTACCAAAGATTGGATTATCAGAAATTAAAGTGAATTCAGAGTCGAATTCAAATAGAGGATTGGTGAGAGTAGCTTTGAATGCTTCGGGAACAAAATGATTAACATTCTCTATTGGACTGTTGGGATAAGAACTGAGTGACAGATCATGATTTAAGAGACTTTCAATTTCTCCTAGATCGGTTTCAAAGTCAAAGAGATCATCGTCACTTCCTGTTGGAAGTGGATTGATGTGAGTGAGTTCATCGGCGAACTCCTCAAGAAGATGATGAGCATCAAGATGTGGAACTGATGCCTCAACATACTCGATGTCTCCATAAGATGCACAATCTTCGCTACAATCGGAGAAAGTCTCAAATTGATCTTTTAGACACTCAAGAGGGGAAGGTAAATCACACATATGATCAAAAGTTCCCTGTGACTCTCCTAGGATTGGGACAAGGTCCTCAACACTAGACTTTATGAATTCGTCCGATTCCTTTTCAGGAACAGTGCTAAGATGCTCATCCCCCATGTTCGAAGAGTGAGTGTGAACTTCAGGTGTGATATCAGGAGACTGAGGGAGTTGAGAGGAGCTAGCATTCATGGATTCACGAGTTCCATTTGATCTTCTGCTAGTAATTTCTCCGTCACACTATTTTCTCCCTGATTTTCCATGGAAGGAATTGTAACTGAAGAGCTAGATGAAGCTTTTTGAATAATAACAACGTTATCTTTATCATCATCACTGTCATCATCGTCATCAAATAGAGCAGTATTGCGAATATTGGCACGTATTTTAGCTGCTCGTTGCTTAGCCAGTAATTCTTCCATGCTTTTTCCAGAATCTCGTTCTTCAGCAAGTAATTCTGCCATAGTTTTCCCACGAGAATTTGGAATGAGTGGAAGTTGTGGGGGTGTGGATGTGTCAAAACCGGAAGGTTGACATTGAAAATTATCATGAAGACCCCCACAATATGCACAAGAAAAACTTGGTGCATTTTGAAACGCTGTTTTGACTGCTTTAGTCAACTCCTCACCTTTTTTCAATAACTCTAGAAGCTCTAGATAAGTGTCTTGCTGGGTTTGTTGAGGAGTTGCTTGGATTATTTGGTACTGTGGAGGTTGGTCTTGATACGAATAGTCGTAATTGTTACAAGGAAATGGATTCATTGTTTGACAATCAGAGCTAAAGTGTGGACCTTCACAGTACTCACAACAGTTGAACTGATGTGGCTGTGAGTCATAGGTGCTGGAGTCATAATTGTTATCAGGAAACTGATCATAGACAAGCGTGTTTCCTGATTGACAATCAGAACTGTAGTGTGAACCACCACAGTACTCATAAAAGTAAAACTGATGAGTCTCATGGTGTGGAAGCTGATGGAATGAATCAGTTGTGTCATGATAGAAATAGGGATTCTGGTTATAGACAGACCCGTTTCCTGACTCTACCATGCTACAACTGGGGCAATTACCACCATTATGAGGGCCATCACACCATTGACAATCAAGAAGGTGAGGATGAGACATAGAAAGAATCAAATGGTTTTGGAGGGTAAGAAATGGAGAATCCAAAAGGTAGGAAAGTAAAGATGGATATTTTTGGAATTTTTGATAAACATTTTATGAGAAAGAAAATCTTTTTGCGTTTTTTGTGTTCGTTGATTTTAAAATGTTTTCGGGAACCGTTTTTTTATGAAAATATGAACAACGATGGTAAATATACAATGAGCGTATATCCAGATTCACTAATCTGCAAAACCGTTTAGAATACGCGCACAACCTCCCCGACAGCGGCGCCAAAATTTGATTGGCCATAAACAATCAACTTATATTGACCAAGGAATGGTCAACAAAGTCAAATAGCCTAGAGTCAATCTCCGGGTAATATAGGGTATCCCCGGGTCGTTATGTCCCAACGAGGTGTAATGGTATAAAAACGGGTTTGTGATAGGGTGAATTTGAATGGTAAGTAACCAGATAAAGATTTGGATTTTTTTACACTACTAGAATGATTAGGAATACAGTATAAAACAAGCACAGGAAACATATATGTATACACGTAAACTGAAATGTAAATGGATACGTATGCGTGCTGGGAAAAAGGTGAGTTTTAAGAAAAAATAAACTATAGGGGGTAAAAATGAAACTTTTACACACTTAATATTAAAAGAAAATTTAATTAAAAAGAAAATCATTTTTTCTGATTATTTTATTATTTATTATTAATTAAAACTATTTAATTACTTATTATTAATATTTAACTTATACTAAATATAATATAATATTAAATTAAAACTAAGAAAATGAAAATTTACTTTTAAAACTTCTAAAATAACTTTAAAATCATATAAAAACTTAAAGATATGTCTTTTTGTCTTTTTGTGATTTTTTGTTAATTAAATACTAATAATATTAATTAAACTATTTAAACTAATTTAAATTACTAGTTATACTAAAAATGACTTAAGAAATTTTAGAAAAATTTATAAATCTAATTAACCATCTCAGGAATCCTAAAAAAATTATAAAAAACTTATAAAAGTTATTTTTAGACTATTTTACTAATTATTTACTTATTTATTAATTAATATCTAATTTAACTAAATTGATTAAGAAAATTAGAAAATAAACAGTAGAAATTCTAGAAAAATTCCTAAAATTATTTTATAACATATAAAAGCTAGGAAACATATAAAAACTAGGTACTACTTTATAAAACTAATTATGCTATTTAATACTTAAATATTATTAATAATTAATAAAACTATATTTAAATCTAATAAGTACTAAATGATAAGATAAAATTCTGGAAAAATTACTAAAAATACTTTAACATAAAAGAAAATTAAGAAAAATATAAAAATGCAAATTACTTAATAAAAAGCTAAAAAGGAAAATTAATATTAAATAGAAACTATCACTTAATTTTAAATTGGATTTTTCTGGTTTTTCTTTTAGAAATCTATTTTATACCTAAAAACATGAAACTTTTGTGAAGACAACTTTTTCCAAGCTTAAAAATAAGCAATTTGGACACTAAAAGGTGAAACAGTTGACTTTTTGTTGACTTTGAAGGAAATGAACCTCTGTGGGGTCCACAGAGGTGGATTTTGGTTCAAACAAGTAAAGTGGACTAGCATAAGCTAGAAACTAGCAAATAAGCTCATTGAATAAGCCAATAAGCCAGAATAAGAACTTGATTTCCTACTTTGTACACAGAAAATGGGACAGAAGTTAAGGGTGATTTCAGGTGGGTCCCAGGGAGCTTAAGCTCAAAAGCTTGGTTCCAACAGAGAGGTGGCAAGCTTGTGAATCTATAGAGCCAAGGGGGGGGGGGGGGTTGTGGGGCCCAATGTGGAAGCCTGTGGGACCCACAGAAGTGAGACAGATGGATGGGGGTGCTGTGCAGCAGGGGAGATCAGTCCCCCTGCAGGTGTGTTTGGCCAAGTGTGGGGCCCACTAGAAAAATGACAAAAATATATAGAGTGTGGGATCTCAAAGTTCAGCTGGGAGACTACAAGTCCTGGAAATTTCAAGCCCTGAAACCTAACACAAAATTCTATAAAATTCTTGCAATATTTGGTTTTTCTGCAAAGGCTATGTTTTGACTTTTAGTATGAACTTTGAAATTTTGACTTATTTAGACTTTGATCCTTCCTAGTTGATTGAATAAGTTGTGTTGAGGTAAAACAAGTTTGAATCTATCAATCTAAACACTGTTACTATCCAAAATGAGGAATGAGCAATCCTAAATCCCAACAGTTAATCTGTTGTGTGGGATTCTAAACTATTTTGACTTTTTTGCAACAAACACTTGATTTTATAACTTTGATAACCTATTTAGACCTAATGAAGCATGTATCCATAATAAACAACCACTAAAGACAACTGGGTCACACTGAACACCCTAGATCCAAACAGTCCTTAACTGACTTGATTTGGTGATTTTCAAAGCAAATGAATGAATTGAACCCCAACTCTGTTTACAAACACTATATCATCATTGTTAATACAAATATCGCCTAAAAACGTTATTTATATTTTACGATCTTCGCTAAGTTTTGTTAATGACAAATGTAAACTTTAGTTTCTAAGTAAAACATAATCTTAGTTTTAAAGACTTGCATAAACTAGACTTTTGCTACATTTTACATTTCATAAAACACAACACTTCTTATTTTCTAAAAATAGAATTGTCACATCACATTTATGGCAAGTTTTGTCATTATACATTTATGGAAAGAAATGTGTTTGACTTACTTAGATGTTGCTTGCAAGTTTAATGTTTGACTTGATATTATGTGATGTGGCATTGTTTGGTTTGCAAGAGTAATGAGATGTGACTTTGTTTGGTTTGCAAGATTTATTGCAAAACCAACTGCAAGCCCGGCGGTACCCTGGAGGTACACGGGCGGAACCCTTTTGAGGGGTCCGCCTGATCCGCCAGACCTGCAGAAGGTTTGACTATAAATATTGAGCCACAGTTGAATTTTGGCTCATCACTTGACAATATATTTTACACACACATTCATTCTTTCATCTAACCTCTTAACATTTCATATGTGAAGTTTCTTTTTGTAGCAAAGAGATTCACGAGCTTACTAAAAGTAACAAGTATTCAACACAACGTTGCAAGACTTGTTAGCTTAGCATTGTGTAGACTGGTGTAGTTTACACTTCATTTGATTGTGTATTTTCAGTAGTGATCGGTTAGTATTTTAGTCCTCAAAATACAAAGTGTATCGGGAGTAGTTGTACCCTTGTAAAGAACTAACGGGAGTGGTTGTACCCTTGGTAAAGAACTCGACATATAGCTTTGTGTCGGTAAAAGTATAAGCGACGTGTAAGGTTTTCTCCGCCGGTGAAAGGAGCTTGTTGACTAGTGAAAGTAACTCTCGAGTTGGATACTCGGGGCGTGAACGTAGGGCAAGGAAAAAGAGTCCTTGTAGCCGAACCACGATAAATACTCGTGTTGTGGTTTGATGGTTTCTTTCATTTACTTGCATGTTATATATTGTGTTTGTGTATATATCTTTGATCAAACGGAAAGTTTCAAAGCTAACTTAACAAGTTAAAAAGATTTTAATCGGTAAACTATTCAACCCCCCTTCTAGTTTTCCACAATCATCATACAAGATCTATTGAGCATAACACAGTAACATTAAAAACTTGAAACCAAGAATTGACAATTATGCTATTTAACTGTGAAACTAAGATTTTAAACAACTATGATATTCAAAGAACAAGTTAACTATTTTATGCTAGATTATGACTAAGTACCACCAAATGAACACACAAGAACAAGTAAAAGCAGATAACAATAGTAGAATAGTGAAATGCCAAAAATGAATGATTGAGCTTACAAAATGATTTCCAGCTGAGAACTTGAGAACAAGAACCAAGGACAACCTATCAGCTTACCACTAAGCTACTAAACCAAAAGCCATCCATAATTCACTTTGCTCCAAGCTATGATCACCTTCTTCACTGAATTTCTCATTTTCAAAAATTTATGTGATATTTTTGTATTTTTGATTTTTACTTACACAATTGATTATAAGGTTACTAGAAGCTTTCAAATGCTTTTGTTAGGAGCTTATATTAGCCTAAGAGTCCTTATCATCCATTACAACAACAAATAAGTTAACTTGAGATTTTAAGCTAGAAAATTGCAAGAACTGAATTCGTACTTTAAACCTTGAAATTTATTATTGAAAAGAGTTAAGATTACAGTGAGATGACTAGAAAATTAACTTGAAAGCTTTAAAGTACACTAGAAATTTAAAGATTAACTATTCTACACTACATTACCCTACCTACTCTAATCATTCTTCTCCACTGCTTCTCTCATCCTTTATAGATGATCATTAGGGTTTTGTGGGACCCTCTGAGCTTTTCCCACCTTAATTCTTGACCTTAGGATGTCTGAAATAGATCCTAGCCATCAATTGCGCTTTTGGCGCCAAAAAGTATCAAGGTTGCTTGGAGAGGATTTTCAGGCATTTAATGCTCCTTGGTATGTTGTGGAGGTGGAGGGGACAGGGAAAAGTGGGTTGGTTTGCAAGTGGAAGCAAGTTGGGGGAGAAACCAGGTGGTATTTGGTTGCCGGTGGTGAAGGAGGGAAAGTGGTAAAGATGGAGGTATTGGTTGGGGTTGACCGTTTGACCCTGGTATTTGATACCAGGGTGTGGGCTTTTGTACTTGGGCCAGGAGTGTGGGCTGGTGAGGTTGTGTTTTTATTTGGATTGGGTTTTAATAATAGGAAGGGTCCATTTGGTTTTTATGGTTTATAAGCTCAAGGGTGTAAAGTGTAAATTCTGATCTTTGAGGGGCCTTAAAGGTAAACTTTCCAAAGTTGTAACAAGGACCACTTATGCCATACTTGATTACCCCATGGATCATATTCGTAAATTTTCCATTTTTAAAACTCTAGGGACCATTTGTGTAATTTTCTAAATTATGAAGGGTTGAACTTGTAATTTCCCAAAAGTAATCAAAAGGACTAAAATTGCAACATGTGAATAGTACAAGGGTGTATTTTGATAAATTTCAATTTTTAAATACCTAGGGACAGATTTTGCTAATTTTGAAACTTAAGGTGTATAAGTTGTCATTTTGTGAAAACTTTCATCCAGGGACTAATATTGAACAAATTTGATTTCCTAAGGACTCAAGTTGACTTTTCTTTCAAAAATATTTTACCAGGGATTAAATTTGTCAATTTGTGAAAGTTGGGGGACTGAAACTGCCAATTATGCAAACTTTGTTCATTTTTTATCTGTTTTTTACTCATTTTGCATCTGAAACATATAAAACACAATTTCCAAGAATATTTGATGTATTTTGGGGCATTTCAGTATGTTTTTAAATGTTTTTGCAGTTCAGATGGGACAAAAATGATGAGTATTTGCACACTCATCAGTAATTGATCAATTTCATTAACGATGTAATCACTAATGTATATTTACAACATATATGAATCAGTCAAAAGTCTCGTGTTATATGTGTGTAATCCTATGATCTCATAACTTATCGTCAATATTAGTTTATTTTAATACTTTGCACACAAAACGAACACAATCAATCAACACGTCTTTGGTCTTTAATCTTTCAAAATCCTCTTAGTTCATACCCTGTAATTATGATATCAATTTATTCAATAGTTTACTTCGGTTCAAGACTAGAACCTGATTTTTATTTTGGGAACATGTATCCAACTATCAATTGATACAAATAGGGACATAAATAACATGATGAATTAACTATATACCCACAAAAATTATTGGAACTATCGAACTATCTTACATAAGTAAACAGTTTATATGCATGATGGATTACGTATAGGATACTGAACCTGAAGGGAGTCATGCCAAGGGCCGAAATGATATTAAAATTGATTTACTTGTTTATTAATTCAACACACCATTCCAATATATAAATCCTAATAGATGGTTCTAGATCCAAAACATTAAACGGGCTAGGCCTATCACTAATATCAAAGCCCAAAGGCTTCCATAATAACACTCGTCTAACACTCTCTCGTAGTTTGAGTAGGAGAGGGGCGAACACTCAAACTGGTACGGAACTCCTCAAATAGCGCAGACGGTAAACCTTTGGTGAAAATGTCAGCATATTGGTAACGTGATGGCACATGAAGAACACGAACCTGACCACGAGCAACCATATCACGAACAAAATGAATATCGATCTCAATGTGTTTGGTCCGCTGGTGTTGAACCGGATTAGCAGTCAAATAAATAGCGCTAACATTGTCACAATAGACAATGGTGGCAGAAAATAATGGTGTATGCAGCTCACGAAGAAGATTACGAAGCCATGCAGTTTCAGCAACTGCATTTGGAACACCTCTGTACTCAGCCTCAGCACTCGATCTTGAGAGAGTATGTTGTCGTTTGAAAGACCACGATAGAAGATTATCACCCAAGAAAACACAATAACCAGAAGTAGAACGTCTAGTAGTAGGGCAGCCATCAGCATCAGAATAAGTAACCAGAGAACCAATAGAAGAAGCATAAAGTTGGAGGCCGAAGTCAAGTGTACCATGAACATAATGAAGAACTCGCTTGAGAGCTGAAAAGTGAGGCTCTTGAGGATCATGCATATGAAGGCACACCTGCTGTACTGCATAAGATATATCCGGACGAGTAAATGTCAAATACTGCAAACCACATGCAAGACTACGATATAAGGTAGGATCATATACAGGATCCCCATCAGAACCAAGCTTGGATTCCGTGTCAACCGGAGTCCGAGTCGGATTACATGTAGCCATATGTGCCTGGTCTAAAAGCTCCAAAGCATATTTCTTCTGAGAGAGGAACATGCCCTTAGAGTCACGGGTAACAGATATCCCCAAAAAATAATTAAGAGCCCCCAAATCAGTCATATCAAACTCCTTATGGAGAGATGAGATAATACGATGAAGTAAATCTGTAGAGGAAGCCGTTAGTACAATATCATCAACATAGATCAACAAATATTCAACCTCAGTACCACGCCTTTATATGAACAAGGACGAGTCACATCGACTTGATGAGAAACCAACTCTTAGGGCATAACTTGCAAACTGTTGAAACTAAGCACGAGGTGCCTGTTTCAATCCATATAACGACCTCTGCAATTGACAAACATGATGTGGAAAATGAACATTCACAAACCCTGGTGGCTGATACATATAAACAGTCTCTGAAAGATCACCGTTAAGAAATGCATTCTTAATATCAAGTTGGTGAATAGGCCAATTCCGAGATAATGCAAGAATAAGAACAGTACGAATAGTTGCCGGTTTAACAACCAGACTAAAAGTATCACCACAATCAGCACCAAGTTTCTGAGTACTACCGTTAGCCACAAGACGAGCCTTGTACTTGCTCAGAGAACCGTCGGCATGATATTTGTGCCGAAACAACCACATAGACCGAACCACATTAACATTAGTTGGTTTCGGAACAAGAATCCAAGTACCGTTTTTAATTAATGCATTATATTCATCATGCATAGCATCTAACCAGTTAGGATCAGATAAGGCAACAGAAGGAGACTTAGGAAGAGGAGAAATATGAGTGACATGACCATAAAAATGGGGATTGGGCTTAACCGTGCTAACTTGGGCACGTGTGACCATAGGATGAGTTCGGGTGGGGGCGTTAGGAGCCGGAGTATGTTGGGTCGCAGGAGGGGGGGTTGGGTTAGGAGATTGGGCTATAGTGGGTTGGGTCGTAGGTGTTGTGGTTGGTGTAGGTGTTTGGTAGGTTGGATTAGTGGGAGGTGTTGGATCGAGGGTTTGTAGGGCCGTAGGGTTGTTGTGCTCATTTGGAGCAGGTTGGTGTAGGGCAGGGTTATAAATGATATGAGGCATAATAGAAGATGGTGTAGGGTCAAGAAACGTGTAAGACGGTAGGTTAGATGGTGTTATAGAACCATACGGGAATTTAAGTTCATCAAATGTTACATGGCGAGAAAGAATAATTTTATAGGTGGAGAGGTCAAGGCACCGATACCCACGATGATAAGCGGGATATCCCAAAAATATGCAAGGAGTAGCGCGAGGTGCTAGTTTGTGAGGTGAATCGAGATGTGGGTAACAAAGATAACCAAAAGTGTAACAATTCGCATTTTCAGATTACTATTCATTTTACTATTCACTATTACTATTCACTTTTTACTATTCACTTTCACTATTCATTTCCGAAATTTTTATCTCATATTCTCGTAAGTTAAACTATTTTAATGATAATCCGAGAGTTTGACACTCGTCGGATCATTTCTGTAAAAATCATGAAACCGTGTCCGAGATTTACGTTTAGGTATAAACGTCATTCTAGCATCCTGATATGTCCATAAAACACTATAAACAATAGAAATATGAATTTCTCTCATTTTACAACAATTCCAAAAGTTTTGGAATTTTACGTTTTCCAGTTCAGCGTTTTACGCGAATTACGCGTTTTAGACCTGCATTTCCAGTTTTAATAGCGTTTAAGCAACCCGATGGAACTTACCACTAATTTTATATTTTATTATGGATTATATTGATAAGTTTTAACATATTTATAAGTCTCATATTTTTAGGATACCCGATTTTAAGTTTCATGACTTAACAACTTACCGTTAGCGATTACCGGGACCAAAACTCACTCTGTAACACAAGATAATATCAAGTTTACTTATCTAGTCACCCAATCTCATCTAATAAGCCACATGGGGCATTTTCTTGGTCACTAAGTCAAAGATAGGAAGCTTACATAGGAAGCTAAACACATGTGCAAGTAAACTTCATCCTTAAGTCTTAGAAAATATCCTAAGTCTTTAACCTCCTCAAGGAAACTTCCTAGGCACCTTCCTAACCTCCTCTTCATGCTATAAATACAAGGCTAATCCTTTCCTTTCTCTTCATTCCAAATGACACACACATAATCCATAAACCTTGATCATTTGATTTCCAAGTTATAAGTTACATACCAAAGTTGAAGGTATAGTTAGTCTCTACATGAATCAAGAGTTTGTTTGGTGATTCCATGGTTGAATTAGGAGCTACACAAGGTGTTAGGGGCTGAGGTTAAATGGTTTTCACAAGGGTTATGTAAAGGATAGCAAGGGTTTGCAAGAGTTGTGGTGAAAGGTTTGCAAGCATAGGTTTAGTGTCCTAGTTTCATACTTGACTTCCTTTATTTAAAAAGCCAAAAGTTGTAAGAAACCTTAATACACTTTCTCGCTCAATATCATTTTCATGCTTATTATACTCCATTTATGCTATATATGGTCTTTATATTGTGTTCATGATGTATAAAAACTATTAAAACAAGTTATTGAAACTATATGTTAACTTATGTTAAGTAAACAAGAAAACTAGTGACTTATATTGAGAAATTCGACCAAAATAGTATAAACATGATATTGGACAAATACATATTGTGGTAGAGGACTTAACAAGGAAAACATAGCAATTTGAATCACCTAAAAGGAGTATATGAGTCAAAAGATATGGCTAATAGAAGTTACCAAAACTTTGCGGCAAAACTGTCCCAAAAGTTTCTGTGACAGAACTAAAACACGCAAAAAGGGGCTTTTCTGCTCCTTTTCATCAAAAAGTTAAAACACGAAAGTTGTCCGGAACGATGTTTTCTTCAGAAACTCAGGAGCACGGGGTCCAGAAAACCCATAATGAGTGATATTTTCTTCAAATTCTTAACAGCCCTTTTAAATACCCAAATGACTATATAATAGTTATGGCTAAGTAAAACCAAGGGGTCTAATGACCTTAAAGCCGAGACCACAACCATGGCTAAGGCCAAGGATGAGTCTCAAGACCATGGTAGCCATGACCAAAGCCACGACAAAGCCATATGGCTTTCTAAATCGAAAACATGAACTAAAGTGCTAGTTATAACATAATCAACCAATTTGGATCTACTCCATTAAATGACCATGAGACTTTACAAGTAATGTCCACTCTAGGCTTAATAAACTCATTGATAATAACAATCTTCATTTAAAATAAACTTTCCTAAATTTATTCATCTATTTGGACATATAACTTTTAAAGATCAAAAACTTATATTTTCTATCAAATACTACAACACTAGGGAGCTTCATGTGAGGGGTTCCATTTGCGTAAACAGATCGACGAGTTGCTGGATTTACGACTTAAAGTGTCCTAGCTCCTCAAACGTTTACTACATGACTTCTGAATTATGACGGCCCGAACGGTAGTAAGAGATATACAAACTATACATGTTTCATAAACCACTTTTTACTAAGTACTATATCATGAACAATATGCAACACATATATAGGCAATTCTTCGTATTCTTAGACATTACTCCAATCTAAGTTGCAATAATTATTCTAGGTTGCTCTTAGAGACTTTCGCGATTCGACTACCATTTTCATTACTCACTACATAAACTTAAGGTGAGTTCGTAGCCCCACTTTCTATTGTTTAACTATTTTACAAACCCATGGGGGGATACATGCTCAACTATTTTCATTTACTTTCTCAAGTACTCTAAACTTTTACATATTACTGTGAGTCATAGCCCCT
Organism: Artemisia argyi; assembly: GCA_030686995.1. Classification (NCBI taxonomy): domain Eukaryota; kingdom Viridiplantae; phylum Streptophyta; class Magnoliopsida; order Asterales; family Asteraceae; genus Artemisia; species Artemisia argyi. The sequence goes on from CM060676.1 coordinate 105,329,138, forward strand.
ACTCTTTTCATACTTTGTTTTAACTCTTTGGGGGAGATACATGCTCAACTATTTGCTTTTACTTGTACAAATACTCAAAATATTTATACTTGATTGCATTATACTTGATTGCATACATACATGATTGTGATAAACTTATTTGCGTTATTCTTGAATGCATTATATTTAATTGCGTTATTCAAATTTGTATAACTAGACTTGATACAAATATACATCCTAATCTTGCGATATTGGAAGGCCATTAGTTTTGATACATCCTAACATTGCGATGTTGGATACATCATAAGCGTGAGGTTCCGGAGATGAAGTAGAGCTTCATGACTAATTGCTTAACTGTTGTGATGAACTTATACATGTCTTAATCATACTATATTTTAGCAGTGGGTTGTGAACACACAGGTTGCAAGTGTTGTTATGGGTGGGACTTGCAACTGAGTGGATTCACAATGCCTTTGTTGTGTGAACATTCTTTAAAGGCTTTTCAACTGTTTTAAGATAAACTCTATGAACTCACCAACCATTGTGTTGACACTTTAGCATGTTTATCTCAAGTTAGTAAGGCGATAGCTAGTGCGTGGAACATAGAGCCAAGCTGCATATTCTGAAGACTTACGCTTTTATCATTTACCATTCAAAACATTTTGTATACATTTATGTATCATACTTTGGAATCTCATGTTTGTAATTTTGAATTCATTAATCTAATGGTAACTTTTCAAAACGTCTCATTTAGAGGTCGTTTTCTATAACTTGTACTTTGTATTATGAAGTAGCACCTCAAGTGACACAGTCTTCCACTGCGATATTTTGGGGGTGTTACAAAAAGTGCGTAAACATGAGTAGTCGGGTTGTTTGTTAAACAATTTTGTGCAGGGTATTTCATTTTGAATGGCGGATGAGGGAAATAGATTGAGTAAGTAGGCGGCCATATGTAATGCCTCGACCCCAAAGGTTGGTGGAAGGTGAGCTTGGAAAAGTAGGGTGCGAATAATATTATTAATAGTGCGGATCATTCGCTCTGACTTTCCATTTTGTTGTGAGGTTTTTGGGCAAGAAAAACGAAATTGAATGCCATTTTGAGCAAACAGGTTAATGAGATTGGTGTTGTCAAACTCACCACCATGGTCACATTGAAAAGCCGCAATATCACACTTAAACTGATTATTTACATAAGAACGAAAATGTAGGAATTTTTGAAAAACTTCGGATTTAGTACGTAAAGGATAAATCTACAAATAATGTGAACGATGATCAAGAAATAACAAATAGTATTTAAAACCACCAGAACTAACAATGGGAGAAGTCCAAATAGTGAACAATCTCAAAATGACGAGTAACAATAGAATTGGAACTAGAAAACGAAAATCTCACATGTTTGCCAAGCTGACAGGCATGACAAACATGTGGAGACCTCTCTTTATTACACGAAATAAACTGACGAGAAACAAGAGAACGTAGCACTTCTTCATCGGGCTGTCTGAGGTGTTGTTGCCACATGGTGGGACTTACAGAAAGTAAAGCATGAGGTATAGAAGAAGGCTGGGTAACCGGATAGAGGTCTCCCGAGCTATCACATCTAAGAAGGATATGACGGGTCAAGAAATCTTTTACCGAGAAACCAAAGGCATCAAATTCGACAGTACAATTATTATCTCTAGTAAATTGACGAACATAAATAAGATTTTTGATGATATTAGGGGTAACAAGAACATTATGTAAGTATAAAGGACGATTAAGGGTAGGTAAGATGCTATGACCGGTATTGGTAACAGGTATGGATTTACCATCACCAACATAAACAAATGGATATAAACATTTATTATAAACAATATTTAAATTACTTGTATGTGAATTGAGATGAGATGATGCACTTGTGTCCATATTTTATGTCAGATCCTGGATAATCATGGCACTAAAAGCACGTGGGAGCCTAGATGGAGTTGCGCATAAAATACCCGCCGGTATATTTAACATCCCATTTAACATGTTGAAATAATAATAACAATAATATAAATAAATAATTTTTTTTTCAAACCACAATACTCAGATGCAAACCACAAACAAGAACAAGGGACCAAGAAAGTTGCAAGTCTTCTTCTTTCCACACGTGTACAACCAAATAGAAACCAATGGATGATATGTATGATGAATTGATATTTTCTTCTTTGTGATTCAGCGGCGGCTTATTTTTATTTTATTTTATTTTATTTTTTATTTTTTTCAAAGACCGGAGATAGATGGAGAAGGGAAGGGATAGGGAGAAAAATTAAGAGAGTGATCGATTTTGCTCTTGATACCATATTAAAATTGATTTGCTTGTTTATTAATTCAACACACCATTTCAATATATAAATCCTAATAGATGGTTTTAGATCCAAAATATTAAACGGGCTCGGAGGCGGAGCTATTAAGGGACCGGGAAGGGTCCCGGCCCCCCTAGGACTAAGCCCGTTAGTGTATTTTTTTCGCGATTTCATGTGTTAAAATTCTTCTTTTTCCATCTAGGCCCTTCCATCTAATGTTCTTCCGGAAAAAAAATTGTTTCGGGCCTCCCAACAAATTTTTTCTAGCTCCACCACTGAATGGGCTAGGCCTATCACTAATATCAAAGCCCAAAGGCTTCCATAATAACACTCGTCTAACAATTTTGAGATCAACAAAACACGTAATTTAGTGGATGTGGATCGTGAATTCAAAACCGTACAATTTTACTATCTTCTACTTGCAGTACTAGTTTATGCTAATCCATAATGAATTGAAATTATAATTAAGCCAACTGAAAATCTTTAAGGACATGAAAACTAAGATATGGATCGAGCTGGCTACATTTCTTATTAGCTTTAAAAACTATTTTACAAAGAGTCTTTCATCATCAAACTAGCCTAACACATTTTGGCATGTGATAGCACATTCTCGGAGTACGGTTTATACTCCTGTTATGGTACTATGTTGAAAGTCCACATTTCGGCTGCCAGTTTATGCTAGCAGTAACTTCTCTACTTTTGTGTACCCGGCGGCTTCTTGTAAGAAAGATACAGTCTCTTTGTCAGCAACTCAGAAGATCCAAATCATAAGAGCACATGCTAGCTGTTACATAGGCAGTACAATATGATGTGAATTGGCTTTCTTAACATCAACTAACAATAAAAGAGCACGCACATAGAACCTTTAACCGAAACAAAAGATATTTTCATAAACATGAATAAGAATGGAACTGATGGAGTGGAAGATGGCTTCATATTTGATAAATCCTAGATAACAACTTATGGTTGACATATCTTAAGCTTCACCTGTGATCAAGAATTATGACCATGCAATGCATAGGGCGCATTATCAACTTTGCTGGGATTGCCCAAAACCATATCGGCAACCATTTCAGCAGTTCCTAAAGCCTGTTGAGAACCACAAAGAAATTACATGAAAGAGGTGCAAATAAAACTTGGATGCAAATCTGTTGAAATTTCAAATGGTGGGATCATAAAAATAGCCAATTGCTCATAATAAGGGCATTCTTTTCTAGAATCAACTTATTAAATTGACCAAAATTCACTCATTTCTTTCAAACATAGTATTATTTTTTCATTTTAAAACAAGAATAATGGTTTATTTAATATAAAGGTCAAGTCTATGGTATCAAAAGTCAACACTCATACTTTCATGTGAGAAGTTTAGAATAACAACCCCTTTCAAGAAATCCCAGTGACAGATGTATCTACTATATTAACTTGTACAGGTGATTGAAGCTTATAGGAGTTTTTGACCTTGCATGATATATAGTACAAAACAATATTTTCTTAAGAGTACTGAAAGTATACCAAAGTCAATCCTTCTCCCTCATGGCCTGCAGCAACAAAAACATTTGACAATCCAGGAAAAGGTCCAATCATAGGCTTACCACCAGGCACTAATATATCAGATTATCATATCAGTTTAAGACATACAAATTTCTGGTTATTGTACAAGCCAAATAATTTTAGTCGTCTGCAAATTTGTAGTGTAGACTTACTGAAAGGTCTTAGCCCAACTCTGACGTTTCTGCTTTTCTCTAAATCTGTTAATGACAACGCTTTTAAAGAAGGAAAGAACTCCCCTGCACGTTCCCATATCTTATTGATGATCTGCTCGTTTATTTCTGTGTTGAATCCAATTAATGCAGTTATGATAAGATAGTGGACATTTTAGTAATTATACAGCCGAAAATTATATCAGAAATTCATTAGAAGGGTTATGAGGTAAATTTAAATATTAGACTTACCAAGAATGAGATTTCCCAAAGTATCCATTGTCGCAGTCATTGAAATAGACAAAGTCTCGGCATCAAAATTTTTGGGTTTGAAAGTTGAATCTTGATGACCAACGTACCCTACCTCCATTAGACCGTGATTTAATTTGAAGGAATTGAAATTCTCTATAACGAGTAGATGACCCTGTTTGCAAAGAATAAGATAACACATCAAGTGTCTCTTTTCAACTTTAAAGATATCATTGACGGTGATATAGACAATCCAGTTCAGACCCGTCAAATATATTACATCAAAATTATGGCAAAATTTGTAATCCAGACAGCAAATTTATGGTGCATATGAGCAAATCTTTAACTCGGAGTTTAATTCTAACCTTTCGAGGCTTTACAGGGATATCAAATTCACTATCCGAATCCCTAATCAGGTCTTGCATCAAAGATCCTGTCCAGCATCCACTGGAAATTACTATGGCTTTCTTGCTACACAACAAGTTTTTCGAAGTCTGAACAGCTTCAACCTTCCCATTATCAGACCTAAAAGAACATTTATCAATCTATAACAGATACATCTTTAACTGTAAAACATATATATAAACGTCAGCAAATCATTTACCATGTTACCTCAACAACCCAGTCACTGGTTGATTATAATACTCTGCATATCTTCCTTCGGTTGCATACTTCCTATTCTCCTGTATGACATCCAATCATCCATTAGTTAACTAAATTTAAGCAAGTATCTGAAGCATTATATTCGCCAAATGGAAATTACAAGTACCTTTTCTATATACGCAACTGAACGCCTAGCATCCATTTGGTAGTCATCTGGACAAAAGGCGGCCCCACCTTCTTCATCAATCACAAGTGCAGGTTCCACCTCCAGTAAATCAGTGCTAGACAAGAGCTCTGCCCTGAGGCCAGCGTTAGATAGTTGATCTACCTTCCCTTTCAGTGTTTCCATTTCCTGTGAGGTTTTACCAACCAACAAGCTTCCTGTTTATATATAAATACGTATATGTTACTATTAGTGATCCTAACTTAAATTTCTTTGGCAGAATTCAAAATTAGCAGTATATAAAAGGGAACAATCAGTGGTAACTCGATATAAATATAGCATCAACATAAGATTGTACCGGTCTTCTTCCAGCCAAGGACCTCTTGAGGATCACCTCCTTGATGCTCAATATCATCAGCAAACTTCTCCCATAATTGACGGCTTCTCATTGATAAATCCCATTTCTCACTACCCGGAACCTTATGTACCATCCATATATAGCCCTGTCCTAACAACAACGCAAAAGCCAAATAAACATAAAGGCGACGTGATCCCATAATCAATGATATAGTTTAGTTAGGGAAGAAAAAAAAGAATAAAAATGTAGCTAAAACAAAGTTATTCCAACATGCATGTATTTATGGTTGTATAAATCGCTAGGTGATGATCGACTATTCGAGCGGTTGGCTACCTTGTAGCGAGTAATCATTCTAGGCAGGGAGTACTCTGATTGGATTTTTAATTTTTATACATAAACTTTGAAAGCATGTGTATGACATATTGCCCATAGGACCCTAGAAATATCTATAGGAACATTGACACAATTGTTCAAATACTTCAAACATACGTTTGATCGAATTTTGACCAAACTCAATTTTATGGTGTTTCGGCTCAACTTGCCATCGGTCACTGACCTTGTAGCGAGTGCCGAGTAATCGTCAATTACTTAGCCTTGCAAATTTGTAATCCAAGTTTTATAACACTGTTGTAAATTCACAACATCATGTCTTTCTATAAGCTCCCTTAGCTAGGAAATTTTCTTGCCAGCTTATAAGTTACGCTTATGAGCTTATGTACGATTTGAAAAGCCAATAAAATAAGCTCAATTTTTATGGCTTATGATCGAGCTTATATCATATTTATGTTCATAATCAAAAATTAATAAATGAGCTTATTGGTTTTCCAAATTTTATATAAGCTCATAAGGCCGACATAAAAGCCATGGGTGTTCTGGGAACTGACATGTCTTAGTAGTTACTCTCTCGCTCATTTATTTTAGCTATACGCTCATAACTAAATTGGAAAGTTAGGAATTGGCATATCTAGGCATTCATATCAGTTAAAATAAAAAGCTGAAAAGCTAACGAACTAGTATAATGCACCTGCACCAGTAGCACCAGAGCACGGGACATGAGCATCAACAACGGCAACCGACAAATCCGAACCAATCAACAACTGCCTAGCAATACTCAGCCCAATAATCCCAGCGCCTACAACAACCACATCATACGAGTTTTTCGCATCACTAACAGCTGACGACATCTTTACCACACTTACTTTTCTTCTCCAATTAACTTCCCGAGACCAACTGCTTGTAATGAAATTTCGGTTTGAAATGACGGAAACACGACGGAATAAGTGAGTATGAGGGAGTGTAAGAGTGTTGTTGATTGAGTGGGGAGGGTTAGGTGAGATTGGAAGACAAAGAGATGATGCCATTGCCATTTTTTATAAGTGGTGATTGGTAATTGTTTATTCAGGTGGAATTGGCTTTATGCTGATGAAAAAGATGCCTTTCTCCAGCCGTGTGACGACGAACTATATTTTTTTAAGATTATCTTTATCAACAACCCATCACAACCTAATTTATTAATAAAATATTATTTTCTCTTTTCTTCACCTACACAACCAATACATACAATCAATCTATATTTTTTTTACCATTTATCAACAACCCAACCTAACATATAATATTATTTCTTTATACTTAATTTAATTATTTAAAGTTTTTTATAAACTATATATTTAATAAAATATATACTTTATAAGTATATAATTGAAATATGTTTTAATTGAAATAAAATACATTTTTCATTAGAAAAATAAAATTACAAAACATGAAGAAATTAAAAATTACAAATTTTAAAGATACAAATGACATAACTAATTATCATTGCCAAATTTTTGCCATATATGCTCAATCAAGTCATTTTTTAGACTTGAATGAGCTTCTCTGTTGCGTAGTTGTTCTCTATTTCTCATATAACTTCTCAAATCCGCAATTCGTTCAGTAGAGTACTCAACAACATCATTACCATTTGTATGCGCGTCGTTCAAAAATTCAGATGGATCAAAATTTTGGTATTTTTTTCAAATCCGCTATATCTTCTTTGGTTTCCCATTTTGTATTTTTTTCGGTACTTTTGCTTGGTTTTTGAGAATCTTGAAACAAATTTCTAGAAATACTTTGTGAAGTTTCATGATTGGGTATAGTAGGCATTTGATTTAGATTTTGAGACTGAGAGTTTAAAAGACTTTGATATTCTCCACAATGTTGGGTGTTTGGGAAGTAATTTGGATAATTAGGATCAATAGGAGAAATACTAGATGTAAAAAAGTTAAGAAACCAAATATGAGAAATGAGAAGGTGTATGAGACTATGTTGATATTGGACTATATTTATAGAGAATTGAAAACTAAAATTATTGATATAAATTTTATTTAAAAAAAAAAACATTTCAAAGTAACGATTTCAATTTATTGCGTAAAACATTTGAAAAGTATTGTGCTACCAGTAAACAAGACGAAACGTTAACAAGACGAAGAAAAAAAAAAGTTAACAAGACGAAAAAAAGTTAACAAGACGAAAAAAAAAGTAAACATTTGAAAAAAAAAAACATTTCAAACTACACGACATAACTTAAAAAGACGAAATATTTTATTCAAAATTATAGAAATTCCTTTATTTATTTAAAGAAAAACAAGATAATAGTACCAGTAAAGTAACACAAAAAGTCGTTTGTCTTAAATATTAATTGAAACTTTATATTTTTAAATATTAATTGAAATGCCCACTAAAAGTTTGACATGTGTTTAGGTTGGGATCATGAGTGGAAGGTCATCATGTGAACTGGTTGGCTTGTGATGATTCACTCATGTGAATATTTTGAATATTAAAATGGTTCTTTTTTTGTTTCTTTCCCACCAACCGGTTGTCAAGTTCACCAATAAAGGTAGTCTAATGGAAATGCCTGCCCAAACTATCAGTAATAGTTATGTTTTAGGGGGTGTTTGTTTGGTGGAAATGGAAATGGCTCGTCACATTTTAAACTTTTAGAATATGTTCTCTAGATTTTTGATGAGTGAATGGAAAGAAAGTTGAAGTAAAGTAAGAAAAAGAACGTGATGAGAAAGAGAGTTCATCAATTATTATTTTGCATTTTTTGAGTTTTTTGAAAGTAAAAGTAAAATGAATGAAAGTGATACATTTATTAAAAATCCTCTACTTTATTTTTTGTCTTACGAGTAACTCAAACCCGTGCGTTGCACACGGGTTTTATCTAATTGATCATAGTGTAATGTGCAGTAATTTTTTTTCGTTATTAGGCTTTTGTAAGTATGGCCTTAGTTGATCGGTAAATTTTATATTTAAACTTTTTATGACATATTAGTAGTTATTTAAAAAGTTTATGTTCTGTATTTATTCTCAAGATTGTAACATTATATTTAAATTTTTTATGACATATTCGTAGTTATTTATAAAGTTTAGATTTTGTATTTATTTTCAAAAGTGTAACATCCATTTATTTTGATATAAAACTAATATGTAATCTTCGGCACATATTTTCGTCATTATATATCTAAGTTGTGATTGTATCACAAATTTTCTAAGCATGACACACATTTAAAATAGTTTATTGACATGTAAGCTTCAGCACTTGTTTTCATCATTATATATCTAAATTGTGATGTTATCACACCTTTTCTAAGCATGACACACATTTAAAATAGTTTATTGACAATAAGTTTCTAAGTTGTGATGTTACCACAACTTTTGTTGGTCAATAAGTTCCTAAGTTGTGATGTTACCACAACTTTTGTTAGCATGGCATGAAAATTGTTGGTGCCTTTATTTCTGTCAGTTTTAATTGAGGTCGAGTCAAAAACTATATTTGCCACTAATTTTCGTCATAAATAACTTGGGCTGCCTCAGGATCCGTACGGAAATGATTATGTAAATTGTCGGGTTGTTAGTATGATGGTGAGGCCCAAATATACAACAATAGTTTATTGACATTAAAATAGTGAGTGTGAAGAGACTTTTTTCAAGATGTTACATTGAAAAGAGTCTCTTCACATGTAATTTTTTAATATGTATAAGTTACATAAATTATTTTAAATATGAAGCGATGACATTACTGTTTGAGACCTTTTATATTCATCCATGTGCTATGCACACAGGTTTGGAATCCCTCATGACCCATGCAATGCACACATGTTAGATATAATTGTTTTTTTCGTAATGTTCGGGACTAATTTTCGGTTCATGTTTGAAACTCTCATTTTTTGTGAAAGACGGACTTCATTGTTCAAATAAATGACATTATTAAAAGCGGACTATAAAAAAAATTTACTTTTTAACAAAACTATAAAAACATAAAATATTAAAGTAATTAGTATATTCAAGAGTATAAATTATAACTCGTATTAAGGGTGAGCAAACGGACCGGATGGACCGGACCGACCGACAAAACCGACCGGACCGGACCGGACCGGACCGACCACATTCGGTCCGGTCCTCGGTCTAGGCTTATTGGCTAATTCGGTCTTCGGTCCGGTCCGGACCGACCAAAAAACCGAAAAAACGTGCCAAAATATGCCTAATTGGACCGGACCGACCGAAGACCGGACCGGACCGAACCGGACCGAGACCGGACCGACCACATTCGGTCCGGTCTCGGTCTATGGTTTTTCCGGTCCTCGGTCCGGTCGGTCCGGTCCGGTCTGGTCCGGTTTTTGGACCATGCTCACCCTTAACTCGTATAATAAAAAATAAGATCCAATGACCCAAGTCCGAATCATAAACCCGCTCCAATCAATCAATAGACCCGACATTTACCTAAACACAATTTTCTTCTCCTTTATATACTTCTTCGATTTAGAAGATTCTCATTGTTAAGATGATAGTGTGAAGATATTCTTATTATATATTACCCCATTTTCAATATGTAATATCGACATAATTTACACAGTCATATCAAATATCAAAGTCACGCAATATTCCAAGACACTTAATTAAGAAAGTGACGTTAACACACCGCAAGACAAAAAACTACATTAAGAGCAAAACTATTAAAACACACCAACAAAGTGTAGTAATAATTATTGACTAAAACTTGAATGATCGTCACATTATTTTCAATAAACTTACTTGCTAACGAATCAATAGTATTAGCCTGTTTAACGGTATTACATGAAGTAAAATATTGCATGTTTGATTTGTAACGTACTATTAATATGAATGCTAAGTATTCATTCCACCGGTGGCGGTGGCGTTGCTCTTGTTGTTCTTGTTGTTGTTGTCTTTGTCGTTGTTGTTCATTGGTATTTTGCATGATTTGTTCTTGATAAAATTTTTGTGACTTCTCGATCTATTTCTTTAATGCTTCTTGACACGCTGCAAAAAACAATTAGATATAGTTGATCGTTAGTAACTTAAATACAGTTAATCAATATATTTCATTTTCGATCAAATTAAAAATGTTCGTGCATGTTCCACTTAATAGATAAGACAACGATGTGTAGGATCTCTTAAACCATTAGAGAAGATGATGTTACTACCAAATCCCCTAAGCACCATCTTTATGTCCTACATTGTTACACACACAAAAAACACATGAAATTTATATAAAACAATATAAATCAATATGCTAAATAAGTAAGACGATATGATGCTTACTTTACCACCATAATAAGTTGTAGCCCTATGTGCACGCGGTGTGTAGGAAGTTGTGGTTTGTTGTGTGTGATTTTTGACACATTATATAGTTGATAAAATATCTGTAACTCATGGACGGAAAGGTAAAAAGACTAACCACTATTAATTGAGACGTTTGAGTTGCTTGAAATCAATGTACACATACTAATTGAGATGTTTGAGTTGCTTGAAATCAATGTTGAAGGCTTTATATGATAGAATTAATTCTTGGGCATTTATTATGACTCCTTTACATTTATAAAGCTACTTAAGCTTTATATAATATAATATTATCTTTACTCAATTTTTATCCCATATATTGGATGAAAGTTTTTAGTTAAAAAGATACACACTTTACTCACCTTTACTTTGTTTTCTTTCCTTTCAAAAACTTGAGAACATGACATATTTTTAGTTTCTCTCAATTACTTTCACTTTCATTCTTTAAAACAAACTTGATAACATAGTGTTAGCTCCCGTTTAGTTTGGTAGCGGTGATGGAATAAACGAAAACGAATTTTTTGAAAAACAATTGTTTGTTTCATGTAAGGTAATCCATTGATAGTAAATTTTCATGTAAAATTGGTATCTTTCTTGTCTCTCCACTTATAATTATATTGTATGTCATTTTTTTTTTCTTTTTTTCAAATCTTGTTCTCTCTAATAGAATCAAATAGCAGCGAGACTAAATGGTTTTAAGTCGAATAAAAGGCCTAGGAGTAGGTTTTGAAGGATGAGCTGGTATGGAAGATAGAAAGCCACGTTTGTACTCGTGACTTAGTGGATCGAAACAACCACTAGAGATTTCGGATCTTATTATACGTGACCCCGAGCCCCAATTCAGATCTTCTTTCCTGGTAACTGCCACTTCGATCAAGCGTTAAACTACTACTTATGGCTTAGGTCGAGAAAGATATTTCGGAACACTTCCACGATCTGCTCAGTAAGAAATATATCGTTGCTGACTTGTGACTCGAGTCAGCCTATTTACTGCCTGTCTCGATCTCTCTCCTTTCTTGAGCCTGGCAAACTTCAAAAGTCATCTTTGAAGTCTAGCTACCTATCCGTCTCCACCTCTTGCAATAGATCTAGCAACAATCTAGCTCCTCGTACTACTTCTCTCAGTAAATACCATTCTCTTAGTTAGGTAGTAAGTAGATAGACGGATTAGTACTTTTACCCAGGGGTAGCCTTCCTTGTCGCCAAAGAAGAATGAGAATTGATAAAGTTTTCTTGGGGTTCGATTCCCTATAATAGAAGTGGCGGGCTTGCTTGCTATTCCCATCTCAATCGATGAAAGACGAGAAAAGCGGCGAGAAGAAGACAAAGAGAGGGAGATCCCTTTCTATTGCCTTCCCTTTCGACTTCTAGACTGGTTCGTCGGTGGGACAACGAGCCAAGATCTGTGAAACTGTCTCCTCTCCTAAGCTTCAGAACCCCCGCAATGTTTCCGACTTTCGCTTACCTTTAGAGCTTCCCGGGCTCTAGGCTCCACAACGTGTACTCTTCCATCTTCAGCTGGTCTATTCTGCACTCCCCCAGAAGCATTCGTCCGTCTGGTAGTACTATTCAAATGATATTTTTTATATAAAATTTATTATAAATTATATTTAAATTAATATAATTTCTCTCTCCTAAACCTACCCCAAATCCAAATCCTATACCAAATCCAAATCTTAATCCAAACCCACTTATAAACCAAATGGATCCTTAAAGTGTAACAATCAGAGGCTTTTAAAGTGTAGGGTGTGTTGGGTGCAACACTTTTAGATTCAAGTAATGGAATAACAGTGAAAAATATTTGGTGCATGACTTTTTGGCATAGTTCATAAATCTCTTTTTCTTTTTTCTTTTTCATAAAGAAAATCTTATATTTTGTTTTCTGTTTTATCTTTTTAGCCACAAAATGCGAGCATCTTTTACCACTAATTTATTACTATATTTAAATAAGGAGCATCTTTTACCACTAATTTTAGTACTATATTGTGTTTATGAAGAGAAGAAAAAAAGAAAGAAAGATAAGAGAGATTTTTGGGTTTTGTTGTGTAATTAGAGAGCAAAAATAAAATAATTAAAAATAATAGTATCAAAAGAATCATTTAAAGCAATGTTTTCAAGATCGGGATCTTACCCAAGATCGTTTTCGTCTTTGCAAGATCGTGATCGTAAGATCGGATCGGGATCTTAAGATCCTGCTATAATGTCATTTTCTTAATACTTTTTGTAATATTATACAAATTTACAAAGTATTATATATCATAAACATAAAAATATATAAATGTTTCATCAAAATGTTATCTTAAATTATGATTATGAAATGTTTAATAAGATTAACATGTTATTTTTTAAATTTTACAAAAACTAATCCAACAAATTGCAGCTTTTTAGTTTGTTATCCGAGAAAAGTAGGATCGGATCGGATTAGATCTTAAGATCCTATGGTCAAAATCTGGATCCTATAAGATCTTAAGCTTTCAAAGATCCTATGTAAAATCCGGATCGTTTTTGCTTTGCAGTATCGTAAAATCGTAAGATCCTAAGATTAGGATCGAGATCCTGACAACCATGATTTAAAGGGGAAAAATCTCACTAAAAAAGTGAAAATATTGAAAAACCCGCTTTTATAAAGCGGCGATAAAATAACCGTGATATATAATCTATAATAGTGTGATTAAAAAAAACTTTTCTATAAAACAGTTTGTGAGGTATATTTGTGTTTAAGTGGGTATATTTTTTGTGGTGACAATGGTCGCCTTATTACACTAAGTTATTTATGAAAAATGTTTTAGTGAGTTGACGCTGATGTAGCAGTGATTATCGCGATCATGTGTGCTCACCATTACGCCCCGTCTTACTTAACATTTGTGTTGGTTGATTAGTGATGCCATTTGATAATGTTCTTTACCAAAATATTATTAATTCGGTGCTATTTTGTTGAAAGGTGGAAGTTACATGTTATCAAGCTAGCTTATATGTTAGAAGTTTGACTGAAGAAATATGATTTGTTAGTTAATTAACTTGTGTTGAAAGTTTCTTTCAAAGGTCAAATGGAGAGTTTTAGTATGTTAAAAGTTGAGTGAGTCGTTTTTAATTAAGCTATTTCGAGATTTCGAGTTTACATTTGAGGTTTTGATTTTGTAATTTGTAAATGAAAGAGATATCACTGTTACTAGAATATGTTTTGGTCCATAAGTGTTATTTATGTTCACTCCATAATAGAATACCTTTATCTTGATGATAATACGCGGCAAAATCAATTTAAAAGAAGAGACACAAGCCTTGCACGTGAATAGACAAGATTAGTTAAAATTGTCGAGAAAATTTGTATTAACTAGATCTTTTCATTCTCACTGTTGGTAATTAGGTGTTAACAATGTTCCCAGATTAGGGTTAAGATAATCAATGAGTACCGGATATTCACTTGAAATCGTGTTATCACTTTCCAATAGAAACTATTCGACCCTATGGCTGGGTTACACGAATATCTCTATGGGATAAGACCAAGTGATGTTCTTGTTTTAGGCACAAATCAAGAACAGAATCGTATTCAAGTGTTTAGGGTTTGTGTTGATAATCGTCTCCATGCAGAATGTTATGACCTCTATTTATAATAGAGAATACTCAAACCCTAGCCCATGGAATTATGTATAATTAACGGCCCATTAATTATATCATAATACTTTCCATAATAGTAGGAATCAGTGGTTATCAGTGGAAACAATAACACTAGCAGTGGAAACTAGCAGCAGATTCCACTATCAGTAGAATCACACTATCAGCAGAAACAGATTCATGCTATCAGCAGAATCAATACATAACCACTATTGAGTCAAGAGATTCAGGGACCAAATGGGTGTACACTCCGTACCTCCAAACCCATTACTAGGTGTGAATTAATCCCTCAAGTTCAATAAATTTTCCAACAATCCTCCCCAAATTTAGTTCACTTCCTTTGCATGAAAAATTAAACACAAAACAAAATATATGCATAAATGAAAATATCTTGTAGATTGAATTCTCATCTTAGTACATTACACGTTCAAATATTCGAGAATCAGGGTGTTCTAAGAATTGAACCCTTCAACCCATTTGAATACCTGAAGATAAAATACACATACATTTTCAAAACACTAAAATAAACCTGACACTATACAAGCCATGTGTCCATATCCAATTCATAAATGTTGTAAATGCTAAAAGTCCAAAGCTTCCTGAAGCGGTAAAACTTCAACATTTACATAGGTGGTTCCTCTTTATTCATGCTCCTGCTTAACACTTTTTCAAAGAAAATTAACCATTGAGAAGTTAAGACTTCATCCTCCTTTTCCAGCAGGTTCTGAGCACAACCTTGGGATGACAATAAACATGTGCTCCAGTCCACTAAATGTTCAGCTTTCCACATTGAACTCAGTTCCCAAGTTTCCTCAGGAGGGAGTTGGGTGTCTTAGCATTCAGTGAATAAGTTGGGCTTCAAACCCATCCCTTTAGCAGACTTCAAAACCAAGTCTCTAGCCAAACCCTTCGTCAAGTGATCGGCTAAGTTTTGTTGAGATTTAACAAACTCTATAGATATCACCCCATTCATGATAAGCTCACGAATCATGCTATGCCTGACACCTAAGTGTCTAGACTTCCCATTGTACATCTGGCTATAAGCCTTTGCCAATGTAGCAGCACTATCACAACGGATAGAAATAGGTGCTATAGGTTTAGGCCACAATGAAATCTCAAGAAGCAAGTTTTTCAACCATTCAGCTTCTTTGCCAGCAGCTGCTAAAGCCACAAATTCAGACTCCATTGTTGAACTGGTGATGCAGGTTTGTTTCTTGGATGCCCAAGAAATTGCACCTCCACCAAGTAGGAATACCCAGCCACTAGTAGACGAATTGTCTTCAGTGTTACTGATCCAACTTGCATCAGTGTATCCTTCCAATACTGAAGGATAACCAGTATATGAGAGACTATAATCCATAGTTCTCTTCAAATACTTAAAAACCCTCTAAATTGCTTGCCAGTGATGAGCACTAGGATTACTAGTATACCTGCTCAGTTTACCCACAGCAAAAGCAATGTCAGGTCTTATACAAGTCATGACATACATCAAGCAGCCAATCACCCTAGAATACTCAAGTTGAGATACAGCTTTACCAGTATTAGGCATTAGCTTCTCATTTGTATCCATAGAAGTACTCACTGGAGTACGCTCAAAGTAATTAAATTTCTTCAACACCTTCTCTTGGGAACGAAGTTTTACTATTTTATCAAGTCTCGGTCATTTGTAATAATATTAGGTTGCTTAGTTATTATTTACTATCATTTATATTATGTATTAAGTTTACTAGGCTTAAGTAACATGTCCATGGGCCTCCAAGCCCACTCGTTTGTATGAAAGAGGGAGGTAGGAGTGTTGCCCTACTCCTCCCCTATAAATAGTATGCTTAGGTCTCTTTATAAACTTGGTTGGTTATTTGAATATATTAAGGAAACTCTTGCAATTATATTTCTCTCATTCTCATAATCATCACATCCTTATATCTATCTCATTCTTGCTTGTGTGAAATCAATATGGGTACCTAACAAGTGGTATCAGAGCCATAAGAAGGTGTAGTGTTTTGTTTTTCATAATACTTTATCCAAAAACCATTTTGTATTAATCGTTATTTTGAAATCTTTGTATTTTCTTGCTTGTTTCTTGATTTCTATCACATCTTTACTTACAAACTTGTGTTAAAAATCATTAAAAACAAAAAAGTTACAGTTTTTTCTTCAAAATCTAAAGTTTCGTATATTGTACTATTTTTCGAGATCTCTCAAATTTTTGAAAAGTGGTTCAAGTTTGCAACTTTCTTTAAGATCTCATCATTTTAAGGATAGTTGTACAAGAATCTTGGAATAAAAACGTGTTTTTGGATTGCTTTTAGCTAAAACAAAAAAACTGCCTGTTTTTCAAAAACACCTTTTACCAAGTTTCGAAATCACACTCTGTCTAAGTTTCGAGAACACAAGTCGCGGCTCCTTTAGTGTTCACAGTTGGTTACTCAGTGTTTTCTCTCTTATATAAGAAAGAAAATACTTCGACTTTTGGCTAAATTTCGATATTGTATAATCTCGAAATTTCTTTGATAAGTTGGATTTTTGAAAACCTTGACATTTTTCGAAAACACTCTTTTCTGAAAAAATTTCAGGATCTCAAAAGTTTGTCATTTTTTCGAAAATTGTTTCTAAGGTTTCGCAATTAACAAACGTTTCGAGAAAACAAAGTTTCGAAAACAAAGTTTCGAAATCATCAAATTTTCGAAAACACAGTTTCGAGTTTACAAAGTTTCGCAATCTCAAAATCTCAAAAGTTTCGAAAACTGTTTTCTGACAAAGTTTCGAGAACACATATTTGTGCAAGTTTTCGAGAATTGGCTCAACCTATACCTTCTACAAGATCCATTTTCACACAAGTGCTCATTATGTCTCAACCACCGCACTACAACTTTAATCATCCTCAGTAACATCAGAATCAGCAGTATCATCATCAATTTCATCAGCAACAGCAACAGTATCAACAACCACCACAATATCATCAACAAACCGGTTTACTCACAACAACATCTTCTCATGCAACAACATCAGATGGTTCCACTACAACAATCCTATCCAATGCCACAACAACAAAGCCAACTTCCATCCAAACAGACTCACTGGTTTGATAGGATGTGTGAAGTAATCTCAACTCAACAATCCCGACATGAGGCAGGATCTATTGACACTCCACCAATGCTTACACCTGGTAATTATGTTCAGTGGGCAAGTCGATTCTTAAGGTTTATTGAACTCAAGAAACCCAATGTAAGTACATGAAACAAGTTATCCTTGAAGGACCGTTTTAGTGACCTATTAACTTCGTTGGAGGTGACCCAGTTGCTGATCCTCCAGTAGCTCCAACTGCTATAGCAGTTCCTGAGTCTGCACTCACTACTGAACAACATCTTCATCGTGAAGCAGATGAGTACGCTATGGCTTACATACTTCAGGGAATCCCAAATCCAATATTCAGAAGTGTTGATGCTCAGAAAACTGCTAAAGCAATGTGGGAACACGTTCATCTACTAATGGAAGGCACACAACTGAACAAAGAAGGTATGAAATCTAAACTTTACATGGAATACACTAACTTCATGATCGAACCAGGGGAATCACTTGAATCTTACTATCATCGTTTCACCAATGTCGTCAACGACTTAGAGAGACATGAAGTACACCTTCCAAGGATCGCAGTCAATACAAAGTTTGTCAGTAGCCTGGGTTATGATTGGCAAAAGTATGTGACATTTGTGAGACAAGTAAAGAATCTTCATGATGCTCCATATGGTTTGTTGTATGACTATCTTAAGCACCATGAATCTGAAGTTGAAAAAGATAGAGCTGCACGAGGAGGATATACACCACCACCAACTTCAAATCCACTGGCACTCGTTGCTCAATCTCATGCTGCACAACCTCCAATGTCTAATCATGCTTATGTTCAGGAATAGAATTATTTCAGTTACCTACAACCTGTAACCTCACACCAAATGGTCCCATATGAATCATCCTCGCAACAGGCTTCTACTCAACTTGCTCCATATGCAACCATGATAGCATGTACTACTCGAATTACATAGAAGATGATGATGAAGATGTCAATACGTTGAATCAGGGACTTGCTCTTATTGCTCGTGCTTTCAGCAAATTCTCAAACAAGACTAACAACCATCTTCGTTCCTCATCAAATACAAGGAATCAAGCTGTCATTCAAGATGGTCGGGTTGAGATTCAGAACCGTAACTTTGGACGATCACGTTCAGGAGGGTATTCAGGAAATTCTGGGTATGGACAAAGGTTTAACAACAATGGGGGATTCAGAAACAATTCAGGTGCTCCTCAGAGAAGAAATGACAATGCTGCAAATGCTAATATAGAATCTGGGAATGCAGTGTGGTGCTACAACTGCAACGAAAAAGGTCATATTGCAACAGCATGTCCAAAACCGAGAACTCGGGGCAGTAAGTTTCACAAGCAGGCATTACTAATGGCTCTCAAAGATGAAAAGGAAGGAACTTTCACTGAACAAGAGAATAGTTTCATCACCAATGCTTACAAAGATGATGATATGGAAGATCTTGAAGCCAATGCAGCTGTGATGCTTATGGCAAACATGCAGGAACTCCAGTTGAATGATTCAGACCCAGTGTATGACACCGATGGCTTGTCTCAAGTACATGACCTAAACACGTGCTTAATACAAGAAAATGCATCACCCTCTGCTTCTGAATCAGATAAGGCGCAATTTGTTCCATCCGAATCATTTTTATCCTCTCAAGAGGATGAACAAATAAACACAGTTGTTATATTTGATGATGACACTGTCATTTCATTTGATGATCTTATTGAGAAAGACAAGCATGATCATATTGAACAACATGAACCTTCTTCTGATCCAGATCCTGACTATATTGTCATGGCCAAACAACTTCAAGCACAAATTCTAATTACTCAGAAAAAGAATGAGCAAAATAAAGTTTTGAAAGGAACAAATGCAGTTTTGAAAAAGGACATTGAATGTTATAAAATGCAACTTTCACATTTTCAAAATGAAGTTAAACGTGAAAAGTATTTTGAAAAGTCATTTCAGGAATCGTATGTCAAAGAACAAAATCTTCAAAAGAAAATGCATGAGTTAATTGAGTCAAACGGCAAATTGGTTTCCAAACTGGAAAATGACAAAAAAGATCTCAAAAAACAAGTTGCACAACTTCAAATGGAACTTTCAAAAACACAAACAGAGTTGTCAAATTGCAAACAGGAACTTTATGAACACAAAGTGCGAAAAAGGGAAAAAGAAAATTCTTTAATTGAAGAAAATCTCACTCTCGAACGTCAAATAAAAGAATTTCAAAATATCGTTTACAAACATGGAGAATCTGTAACAACGATTCAAAAGTTTACGCTAAAACCAAGACCCGATAAAGGTTTTGCCATTGGCGATTACAGATCAACTTTTCTTCACACTACGTTCAAAACAATTCCTAAGCTTTACAGTATGGACCAATTGCTTGATAATAATATTGTGCGTGTTGTTGTATATAATACGGAGGAAGAAGAAGAACTTGAAGAAAAGAGTCGATTAAAAATGAGTCAAATTGAATATTGCAAACCATATGATTACTCAAAAGTTCCTCATATTTCAAAATCTTTTGTTCCATCAAGAGAAATACCTGAGAAATCATGGTATGTAACAGAGTCTTATGTCTCATCTTCCAATGGGGCTCCTGTCAAACCCGTGGCACAAGTAAATGGACCATTACCATCTTCTGGTACTGTGACACCTTTACCAACACGTTGTCGAGTCTTAGAATATTTTAAAACTTTTATGAAAGGCATCGAAAATTTGGAAGACGTAATTGAACATAATTCGGAAATTAAAATTGCTACTTTTCAATCAGCTTACGAGCACGAAAAGAGAGAAATTTTTCAAAAACAACTTCTGCCTTTAGTTCAAATTTGCGTCATTGTGCTACTCGTTGGGAACAGGAATTCCAAAAAGAAGTTAAATCAATGATAAACGTTTTCACTTTAAATGAAAATGCAATTTTGGTTCAACAACGTAAAAACAGATTTTTGAAAACAGATGCTGATCGACTCGTGGAAAAAGTTCTACAAGCTGATATTTTGTCTATTGTCATGAATGATATTTATAATTCTGGTACTTCCATGCTTGTGGAAGATCACTGTGCTGATAATCATTTGCTGAACAAGGAAATTGAGATATTAAAACAAGAAAATGATAAAATGATGAAAAACAATGATGATGTGAGAAAACAATTTTCAAAAGAAATTTGTCAACTCAAACAAAGGCTTGAATGGTGTCAAGCTCAAAGTCTTGAACTGGAATTGCAACTTCAAAGTCAAAATGTTTCAAAATCTTGTCAGATTTGCAACAATAATGAGTCTTTCAAAAATAAATGTCTTCAATATGAAAAGGAAATTGAAAAATTGCAAATTGACAATGCTGAATGGGAACAAAACCGGATTAACTTTGTACATTGCAATAGAAAACTTGAGTCTCTAATTCAAGATAAGAATCGCATCATCATTAATTTGAAAGAGAAAATTCAGCTACTTCAAAAAGGAAAGTTTGTTGACACCACAGTGATAGCACCAGGAATGTTTCAAATAGACAAAACAGATAAGGGTAATAATGCTAAGAGTTCTAATGTTAGCTTTTCCACTTCTACAGGACTAGTTTCCCCTAAAAGCGTTAGCAGACCAACGACAAAAAGCATTAAGAAGACTAGAAAGACTAGGCTTTGGCAACGTAGAAGAGGAACACTAGAAGTGCAAGAAGTAGAAGCTCACCTTAGGAACTTGAATAACACTCATGTTACATCTAATTTAGATTCTAATCTGGCAAACTGTAATCAAAATCTAAATGTAACGAATGATGAACCTTTGAATGTTTTGAATATTAATGCATCTTGTGTGTTTTGTCGTCAAAGTGTGTTATCTGGTGATCATACTAAATGTGTAGCTAATAATCTCTTAAATCGTCACAAGAAACGTAGATCAGGCATTCCTTCTAGGCCCACTACTGCCTCTAAGTCTACCTTAGGAAAACCGCTAACTACTGTTTCGAATGATGTTGTAGTTACCCCCATAGCAGAAATCAACAAATCTAGGAACAAGCCAAAAGCTAGTGAATTTACCAAAAAATAAAGCAAAAACTAGTTGGAACTGGCAACGTTGGTTACAATACAAACCAAATTTTAAATGGATTCCTAAACTATTGAATATTTGTGCTTATAACCAACAGGAACCCACCATTTCTTCGGGTTCCACCCTTACCTCTGTTCCATCCTTGTCGTCTCCTTGTGATGCAGGTGGTTCAGATTGTTCTATGGATTATTGATAGCGGTTGCACCCGACACATGACAGGCAATCTCAAACTGTTAGCTAACTTTGTTTCAAAGTTTATCGGAACTGTCAGATTCAGGAATGATCAATACGCTTTAATCATGGGTTGCGATGACTATGTGAATGGGAATATTGAAATTAGCATAGTCTACTATGTTGAAGGCTTGGGTCACAACCTCTTTTCAGTCGGTCAATTTTGTGATGGGGACTTAGAAGTTGCATTTCGAGAGAAAACTTGTTTTGTTCGTGATCTACAAGGAAATGATCTGATGTCAGGCAAGCGTGGCACTAACCTCTACACAATTTCAATGTCTGACATGATCACTTCATCTCCAATTTGTCTTTTATGCAAAGCAGAAATGACTAAATCATGGTTATGGCACAAACGCCTTTCTCACTTGAATTTCAAAATGATGACTCAAATCGCTCGTCACAAATTGGTTGAAGGTTTTCCAAGATTCCGTTATGCCAAAGATCACCTATGTCCAGCCTGTGAACAAGGAAAAAGTACCCGTGCTCATTTTCCTTCAAAACCTGAGCACAGTACTAATCATGTTTTACAACTGCTTCATATGGATTTGTGTGGTCCGATGCGTGTTCAAAGTATCAACGGTAAATGCTACATTTTAGTAATTGTTGATGATTACTCCCTTTGGACTTGGGTTTATTTTCTTTGAAGTAAAGATCAAGCTCCCCAAATGATCATCACCTTTCGCATAAAAATACAAGTTCAGCTACGCAACACAGTCAGAATTGTTAGAACTGACAATGGCACATAATTTAAGAATCAGACTCTAAGGTCGTATTTTGAGAAAGTGGGAATTGAACATCAAACATCCATTCCACGAACACCCGAACAGAATTGAGTAGTCAAAAGACGCAACAGAACGTTAGTGGAAGCTGCACGTACGATGTTAATTAATGCTCAATTACCGGATTACTTATGGGCGGAAGCTGTTTCAACCGCATGTTACACTCAAAACCGTTGTATGATCACAAAACGCCATCACAAAACGCCTTATCAAATTGTTCACAAAAGGAAACCGAACATCAATTACTTTCATGTATTTGGAGCTCTATGTTATCCAGTTAATGATCGTGATGATCTAGGTAAACTTAAAGCAAAGGCTGACATTGGAATATTTGTTGGATACTGTGAAAATTCAAAAGGCTTTCGGATATGGAATCGTCGTACAAGAGAAATTCAAGAGACTATTCATGCTAATTTCGATGAACTCACTCAAATGGCTTCTGAGCAAAACAGCTTAGGACCCGCATCCAACCGTCTTAACTTTCCGGAATCTTCGGCTGAACCATTGTCACTCTCCAGTAAAGAAGTGGAAACCTTGTTTGCTCCATTGTTTGATGATACGATTGATAACCGTCCTTATGAGGCCTCACCAAATTCCGCTGCACATCTTGATCAACATCAAGTACCTGATTCACCTCAACAAACAACAACAACTGTTGGAAGAGACGGTCCTCCAATTGTATCCCCAACAACTACAGAACAAACCGGATCCAACTCACGACAAACAGCTAGAGAATCCATACCTATATCAGTTCTTCAAACCGCAGAGCATGACCCAGAACCCTTCTTTAACCCATTTGCATCAGCTCCACTTGTCCCTGACATTGCTGAGTCATCTACACGCAATTTGGATCCTGCTCACTTGCGAGATACTTATCAACTTCACCCTTCGACACACAAATGGACTAGAGATCACCCCTTAGTTCAAATTATTGGCCATCCAGATGCACCTATTATGACAAGACAACGACTTCACACAGACGGTGAAACTTGCATTTACGCACTCACAGTATGTGAAACCGTGCCAAAGAACGTCAACGAAGCTATGACTTACGAAAACTGGATTGAGTCTATGCAAGAGGAATTTGAATCATTTCAAAGATTGGAAGTCTGGGAAATGGTTCAAAAACCTGAAGGAGTCATTGTCATTGGTTTAAAATGGATCTGGAAAAACAAACTGGATGCAGAAGGAACTGTCATACATAACAAATCACGCTTGGTAGCAAAAGGATACTCTCAAGAAGAAGGAATCGATTTTGAAGAATCATTTGCTCCTGTAGCTAGACTTGAAGCTGTATGGATTTTTCTTGCATACGCTGCTCACCGGAATATGGTTGTTTATCAAATGGATGTGTAAACGGCATTTCTGAATGGTCAACTCCGTGAAGTGGTTTATGTTAGTCAACCTGAAGGATTTGTTGATCCAGAACGTCCTAATCATGTCTACAAGCTAATGAAGTCTCTCTACAGTCTCAAGCAAGCCCCAAGGGTGTGGTATGACAAGTTATCTACATTTTTGTTGGCTAATAACTTTATTTTAGGCTCGGTGGACCCAACACTGTTTACAAAAACATACGGGGCGGACTTATTAATTGTTCAAATTTATGTCGATGACATTATTTTTGCTTCAACCAACAAACGTTACTCAATTGATTTTGCAAAATTAATGAAAGATAATTTTGAAATGTCCATGATGGGTGAACTTACGTTCTTTCTAGGACTACAAGTTCATCAATCACCCCGTGGAATTTTTCTAAATCAGTCTAAATATGCTCTTGAGATTTTAAAGAAACATGGAATGCAAAACTGTGATACAATGAATACACCTATGGCCAATTCCACAAAACTAGATGCTGATATACATGGGACTCCTGTTGACCCTACCAAATACCGAAGTATTATTGGGTCCCTCATGTATCTCACATCTAGCAGACCTGATATTGTATTTGCTGT
The DNA here is from genome assembly GCA_030686995.1 of Artemisia argyi. Lineage (NCBI taxonomy): Eukaryota > Viridiplantae > Streptophyta > Magnoliopsida > Asterales > Asteraceae > Artemisia > Artemisia argyi. Next base: position 105,353,838 of record CM060676.1, read on the forward strand.
CTATATGTGTTCGCGTTATCAGTCTAAACCAACTGAGAAACACCTCAATGAGGCAAAAAGAATCCTTCGATACATAAAGGGAACCATCCATTTAGGAATCTGGTATCTGAAGGATTCTGGTTTTGAACTAATAGCTTTTTCAGGCGCTGACCATGCAAGATGCTTAGACACGCGAAAAAGTACATCAGGTGGATTATAGTTTCTTGGAGATAAGCTTGTGTCTTGGCAATCAAAGAAGCAGGACTGCACTTCACTGTCATCAACAAAATCTGAATACGTAGCTATGTCTGCTTGTTGTGCTCAAGTCATTTGGATGCGTTCACAACTTAAAGACTATGGCTACCTATTCAATAAGATTCTGATCTACTGTGATTCCAAAAATGCCATTGCAATCTCCTGCAACACAATCCATCACTGCAAATCCAAACATATTGATCTCCGATATCATTTCATCAAGGAGCATGTCGAAAAAGGTACCGTTGAATTATATTTTGTGGGAACTGAGTACCAATTGGCGGACTTACTTACAAAAGCATTACCTCCATCAAGGTTTGCTAGTTTAGTTCACCAAATTGGGATGCGATGTTTAACTCCAGAGGATCTGGAAAAGTTTTTAAAACACAAGTAAAAGTCGAACATCAAAACTATCTTTGTAAATATATTTTCAAAAACAAAATACAAAAATATAAAAACATCAAAAACACAAAAAGATTTTTCTATTTCTTTTATTTAAAAAAAAAAGTATATCGCTTCCTTTCAACACCTTGTTATCTTTTACAAGTGTTGAGGGGGAGTCACGCTTAGAATTTTTCACAATATTTCAAATCGGTATACTTGCATATTTTCATAAGATGTGTTGTTTTAGGATACAATGGAAATCCTATGTTCAAAATATATAAAACAAACAAACACCCCATCTTTTCAGAAATATCAAAATCAAACAAACACCCTATTTTGAAACCTACGGCTCAAAATCAAACGGAAAATCCGTGCTTCAAATCTTCAATCTGTAAGTTCCTTTGTGATCTCAAGGGTATTTCTAGCAATGGTTTTCGTTTAATCACAATGTTAACGGTTTGATTTCAAGAAATCGCGTTTTGAAAACCTAGGGTTTCACAAATTTCGGAATCGATTGAAACGTCTTTGGGGGTGCAATCTTTCATAGGGGTTTTGTCTTAAAACATGTTCTTAACTTGCCCATAACAGTTAATCACAACCAAAAACATGTTTATGAGATTCTCGAAATCTAGGGTTTAAGTACGATTTGGGTACTTTTGATTTGTGGTTTGCTTTGTTAATCTTATTGGTGGGATATGATGTTTCTTGTGTTAATAACGTTTTGAATCACTTAGATTATATCTTATTCCACGTATGCATTAAATTCGAAAGTTAGGGTTTTGTTCATAAAGGGTTTTTCTTGTGCTATGTTCTTTTGGTTAATAATGTGTGATGTACATGATCCAATAGTTATAACTTGTCACATGATTCATTGATTTGATAAGTGTTTATTTGAATTTGTGGTTCTCGATATTATGTTAATGTACATGTTTCGAAATTAGTGAGTTTATGATTCATATGTGCTCTTAACTGTTGTTTCATCTTCCTAACTACAGGATACAATCTTTGGAAACTCATAATCTCAAAAGAAACGTACGTTGACACGATTTCGAAATTCTTGTAAAAGAATTTTTTCGAGAACACAATTTCGCAAACACCAGTACTGGTGGAAATTTTTCGAGAACACATCTAACAAGGGTTTTCGAAAAGTTCTCAAAGTTTTGTATTTTCTCGAAAAATCCATTTTTCGAGAATACACTTTGTAATCCTTTCGAAAATGGTTGTTTTTATGTGTTTGCAAAAAATGTTCATCACTGGTCATTTTTTCGAGAACACAAGATGATTAAATTTTTTGAGAATGGTCAATTTCAGTGTTTGCGAAATATTTTGCAAATCTGTAGATAAACTATTTATCGAGAACACATTTTGTGGATTATTTCGAAATCACTCACAATTGACATTTGCAAAACTCTGTCTTTCGAGAATACACTTTAAGCTAATTTCGAAAATTGGAATTTTTTACATGTTTGCGAAAAACTGTCATATATGTAATATTTCGAGAACATTGAAAGTTGTAATCTTGAAAACATGTATTTGTGATGATGATTATTATTTGATGTAACGTGTGATATAATCATGTATCTTGGATAATATTTGTGCTCATGTGAATGTCTAAGTACTTTATGCTTGATTTCATGATTCTAAAAGTTCTATCTTATCTAAGTTTACTTCATACGTCACCTCACATATTATAATTACACCATCCGTGCTTAAATGATTCTAAGTATTTATCTGTAATCAAACTTGTGATTGTGCTAACGAGTAACAAATCTGGATGTTTGGTTTACGATAATGTCTTTTCAGATTAACATGGCTGAACACAACGAGAATGTCCCCGAACAAACTCTTCCATTGCTCACAATGAATGACATCATTCCTGCTGACTACAGCGTCACCATTGGCAGAAACAATCCTCGAGTTGACTTCGACAAATTAAGAATTCCTGAAAACTCGTGTAAGATTGTTAAAGATATTCTCCTTGCACATCCATGCAAGCACCTGCTCGATAAATCAACTTCAGTTCCAGTATTCTACCTTCATCAGTTCTGGCTTACGGCAAAGGTTAACTTGGATGATGAGTCTTTCACTGTTACACTGGATCGACAAGTCTACACTGTAGATCAAGAAGTCCTTCGTACAGTCTTCCTTCTACCTTAACCTGAGAATGAATTTGTTCCAATGTTTCCTGAACTGGCTCTCCTAGACTTTTTCATTGACCTAGGATACGATGTTCAAGATGACTTACCTCTGCTTCAGCATTCTAGATTCAATGCAAAGAACATGCCTCAGCCTTGGAGAACCTTCTATATGTTGGTCGTACGTTCAATATCAGGAAGAAAAAGTGGTCACGAACATCCCAGACTTGAGCATTTACAAGTGTTTTGGGGAATGGTCAGTATGCTACCGATTGACTTTGCAATTCCCATAATGAGTGATATAGTCTACAACATTCAAACCGAACGTAAAAAGACTATGATCCCGTTCATAAGGTTCACAAAGCTAATCATTGAGCATTTCTGCAAAGATACACCTGAATTCATCAAAAGAATGGGAGACCCAAATGAACCTAAGAACCTCTTCGAGGACGACTTCACCATTTCTTTTGTCAAAATGACCACTTCTTCAACAAAACAACAAGGAAAGAGGCTTCCCGAGTACTTTCTTGATGAAAATATCAGGAAAAGCTCAAGCTATGAATTCTACGGTAATGCTTATAAAGGGATTAAAGAAGAATCTTTCATACAGACTCGGAGTACAAGAAGTGGGAAATCAGGGAGTACAAGTAGCAATACTGGTTCACTACATTCAAAAACAAAGGCTACTCCCAAAACTAAACCCGTTACCAAACCAAAACCTACACCCAAACCGAAGCCTGCAACTAAGCCAAGAAAGAAGGTTACACCAAAGCGCACTCTTCAAGATGAACCTACACCGCCACCCTCAGAAAGTGAATCTAAATTTGATATAGAATCTGATGAAGAAGAAGATTTTGAACGAAGAGTAAGAGTAACTGAAAAAGAATATCCAGAAATGGAAATTGCTAAACAACAAAGTTTGGAAACTTTTGAGGTAGATAAAACAAAAAGGCAAGGGATTACGATCAATGAACCAAATGATGATGAAGAAGACGAACCAATAGTTGAACAATTGGTCGACAAAAGAAAATTGGAAAGTATTGTTGCCGACACACGGGCCGAAGAGAAGAAATTTCTCAAAGATCAAAGGGAAGCGTCACTCCTCAGCCGACTTCATCCTCAACCTTCATCACCACCTGTCGATCAAACTGAACATGAAGGCACAACTAGCAACATAGTTCCTCCCATCATGTCTACCACTTTAGAACCAGTCATTCAACCCGGCGACAAAGTAGAAGACAAAGATGCAGATGGCAACATCACTATGACGGAAGCTACTAACATCGAGGAGAATGTTGATGAACAGGAGAACGTTGCCACCGATTAGGGATTTGATCCTTTCACCACACCAGAGTATCTAGCACAGGAAGAAGAGGAACGTAGAAGAAAGGAAAGTGAAGAAAAAGAAGCATTCGACACCAACATATTCCTTCAATCATCTTTACACTCTAAGAAACATCTTCAGAGCATCCTCCACTTCCTAAAGACTCTCCGCCGAAGGATCCGACTCCTCCAGCTTCTTCTTCAAACTCCCACAATGAGTCGTCTTCAGAATCATCACCGGAACATTCATCTCCTTCACCTTCTGAAATCGCATCTAAGCAACAATCAATCAATGAACCCACAAAACCAGTTGATCTTCAGGAGCAAGTCAAAAGTCTCACAACCTTGGTTACTAATCTTGCTAAACAAGTTGAAGACTTTCAGGAGGCAAAGCAGCAAATCAATAAGTTCATGAAAGCAGACTTGGAAGGACTCATCAGAACTTTTACACTCGATTACCTTACTGAGAATCTTGTTGATATCGTCACTCCTGAAGTGACAAGTCTTGTTGAACCAATTAAGGATAACTTGGAGCACAGGATCAGAAGTGTTGTAAAGAAAATGCTATCAACAACACCATTCACTCTTCATCCTGCAAAAGCTTCAACATCAACTCCAATCATTTCTGAATCATCGATCAAAGACCTGCTTGCTCAGCTCTACGACAAAGTTGTATACAAAACCAATTTGACAACTGAAGAAACTGCACTTATCGACGCCATTGCTGCTAACTTGTCAAAAGAGTCGTGCACAGAAGCTGCTGGATCCCTGAAGAGGTCAAGGAAAGATGGCGGATCTTCAGATTGAGAAACTTACAAAGGCTGAGTTAGGATGCACAGGAGTTCCTAAAGTCTAGATCTAGAAACAAGATGGAATTTGAATTTCACATGCAGAATATAGCTAGTGCAATGTCAGGAAAGTTTGATTGGCTAAAACCTGAAGCGAATTTCGACATCCATTCCGGAAAACCCGACAAGCCTTACTTCACCGATTGGACTAAACCATTACCTCTGCAAGGATTTCCTGAAAAACCGAAGATACCTTACCGCTTCTTCTTCAACAAAGATCTTTGTAACCTCCAACTCACACAAGAGAACTCCAGACAGAAATATGCTTCATCATTGACTATTTCAGTGCCAGCCGCAAGATACGATGTTCCTGCAATTGAAGAATCAACTCCGGTATTTAGCAACTCCATTGTTGCTTACGACAGAGATGCTTTACATGGGATTCAGCACTGGCCTGAACGTCGTCAACTCGGTTACACTCACAGGTTAGAAATCAAGTCAACTGAGAACGTGAAGCATAAATCTAGAATCATTGCTATTTTAGAAATTCAAGAGTCGAAAAGATTCAACTACATGTTCATGAACGAGATTGTGGTGAAAATACAAGATGAAAAGAAGTACAAATTCTCTGAAGTAGACTTTCCCGACCTTTATCTAAATGACATTGAAGACATGTATCTAGCAAAGGTGATGAATGTGCAAATACTCATCATTTTTATCGTATCTAGACTGCCAAAATATCCAAAAACACTCAGTAATGCATCAAAATACTGAAAATATTCCAAAATTGTGTTTTTATATGTTTTAGATGCAAAATGTTTAAAAACAAATGAAAAACGAACAAAGTTTGCATAATTGGCAGTTTCAGTCCCTCAAGTTTCAAAAATTGACAAAACTAGTCCCTGAAGGTTTAAAATGAAAGAAAAGTCAACCCAAGTCCTTTGGAATTCAAAAATTGTCAAAACAAGCCTTGGGTGAAAAGTTTAAGAAAATTACACTTTTGGTCCCCGAACTTTCAAAAATGGCAAAAGTAGTCCTTGGGTTTTAAAAATTGGAAATTTACATTTATAACCATTGTACTATTCACATGTTACAACTTTGCCCCTTTTGATAATTTATGGGAAATTACACTTACAGCCCTTCAAAGTTCAGCATTTACAAATATGGTCCTTGTACTTATTATATAAATCAAATGGACCCTTTTTGTATCTTAATACCTAATCAAAACAAACACTAGCCCACTACCCCTTATATCTCCCAAACCCAACATTCCAGCCCACCAACATACAAGCCCAACATCCATCCAAATAAAACCCAACCCCCCGTTTAAATACTCCCACCCAAATCCCTCAGTCAAACCTAAAGTTGACTCCACCTCACCCCCAAACACACACCCGTGAACCCTCCCTCTGCCAAAACCTGCAACACCCCACACGAACACCATCATTATTACTGCTCCTCCACTCCAACCCTACCCCACTAAACTTCCTTTCCACCACTTAAATCCAAACCAATCCCCTGCAAATTTATCAGAGCCAAAATTGTTATCTCCAATTTCCCGCCAAAATGCAATCAAACGGCCAGGAATCATTCTTCTAATCTAAGGGTCCAAAATGGAATTGGAAGGCTCAAGTGGGTCACCAAAAACCCTAATGGTCAAGTATAAAAGGAGAAAGAGGGAAGCAGAGTCTCAGGAGCTAATTAGTAGAAGTTAGTAGTTAATTAGTTTGTATTAGGATTTTAGAGTAGATTTTAGTCATTATGTAGTTTTTAGCTCAGTATCAATTTTAATTGTAATTCCTCAAGTTTAATATAAGTTTCAGTTTTTAATTCTCACATTTATCTTAATTTTCAGTTTAAGTTTCATTCAGAGCATTTTGAAAATAGTGTTGTTTGGGCTTCTAAATGTTCAAACTTATTTCCTTAACTCATAATTAGTCTCTTAAAATCCTGAGTCAGAGAATAACTAAATTAGTAGCTGAGTTTGTTAAGGAAAACTCTTGGTCAACCTAAGTCAACGACAGTCAAAGGGGTTACATCATGGTGATATTGGGTGATTTATAGTACTGTGGTGGTGAGCCTATCTCAAAGATAGGCTGGCCTAAGGAGGTTCTCAGGAAGCTGAGAATTGAATCTGTGAGTTATCAATTTGAATTTTCAATCTTTATTCAATTTATATAGTTTAAGAATTAGCTTACTGTATAATTAGTATAGGTTTGATAGATATTGCCATTTACTGTTTCATTAGTTGAAGTGATCATGATTTAGTGTTGTGTAATATTCTGAGCTTGTTGATCATTTTGAAATTTGTTTGTTGTAACTGAGTTTTGCTACTGCATGTCCCCTTTGAATCATGAATCTGAGATTTTGAGTCTTGTTAGAGTTAAATTGAACTCACCTGATGTTTGGTGACTGAGTTTGATCAAGTTTGTAGGTTAATGTCACCTAGATACTAAGTTGGTAGTGTAATCATAAGTATTAAGGGATGTTTGGATTAGCATATTTCACTAAGGTTTTGTGACTTTTAGGGTATAAAATCAGTCTAGGTTTCTTACTTAGGTTCAAATTAGAGTAGTTAAGCTTTAACATTTGAAGTTTCAAAGTGAAAAGTCAAAAATAGCTTGTAGTCCTTATGGCAGTCAACTGTTGGTGTTTTAGAGACTAATAATCATGAAATTAGTTTAAATCTTGATTAATTTGTTTGATTCTGATTCAAATTCAGTTATAACATCATTTTCAGTAAGTTGTGAACAATCAAAACTCAAAATAGTCAAACTTTTAGAAATTTTACAAAGTCAATTTTTTTTCTCAACTGTCAATTTGGAGCAAAACTCAAGCTCAGTTCTATCCCTTATGGGTCATTGGAATTAGATCAAAGTTGTTGTTTTATAATCTCTGATAATTTAACTAACAAGATCAAAAAGAAGTTTGGATTTTGAAATCCAATTGGTCAATTGAAATCGATCACAAAGTAACCATTCTGACCCATTTTGTACCCTGCATCAGTGTGCATAAGCCCATTTCACAAGCTCAATTTTAAGCTCATACAAGCTTCAAAATGCTTGAAATTGTTTCCACTGCTTCTTTGGCAAGCTATTTACATGTTTGAGTGGTTTTTCTGGTTTAGCTTAATGCTGATTAGCTTGTGCACTAGCTTGAACTAGCACTCCTTGGCCTGCACACCAGCTGCCTTATCCCACTGACCCATTTTTATCAGCTCACAGTAAGCTCATATAAGCTTGTGCGAGTCTGATTTTCAGTTTATAAGCTCTTTGTTAGCTCATCTTCATGGCTTTCCTATTTTTAGACACTAGCTTGTAGGAATTTGGCTTATGCATTAGCTTGCAAGTGCCCTCTCAGGCCTGTTTGGTTATCAGATTTGCTTGGAATTGCTTATTGGTGTTTGGTTCTTGTTTTCTGTTGGATTATTAGCTGCTTAATTGTGAATTTTGTGTTGTTTAGATGAGATTGAACTTATGTAAGCTTGAGTTTAGCCTTTGGTCAGCTTGTACTAAATTTTGAGTAGCTTTTGGCTGGTGCAAGGTTCATTTATGCTTAAACACTCCACTGTTGGAGTTTAAGCTTGCTACAAGCTTATTAAAGCTTTTTCAGAAAACTTTCCTTCATAAAAGTTGTTTCTTTTTATTGTAAAAGTAGTTTTGTAAAAAGAAGAAAAAAAATTCAAAAAGGTGGGGAAGCATGGGTCGAACCTGGGACCTTGGCAAACCACACAGACATAGCACAACACACAAACACCATTTGCCCTAGGGTCTTTTTCAGGTTATAGTTTGTAAATTTTATTTATAAAGTAGTTGTAGTCATTTAGCTTTATCTAGCTTATTCGCTTATTTCCTGCTTATTTTTACATTAGACCACCACTTTTTATATTTTTTAAAAATTAGTTTTAACTTTTAGGATTTTTATAAAAAAAGTTTCAGATTTTTAGGAATCGTAATTTATTTATTAGAATTTAATTTGTGTTATTTAGTTTTTAACTCATTATAAATAGAATTTTAGTCAAAAAATTAATTTTCTTTTTTCAAAAATTTTCTTTTGTCATTTAGTACGTAAGAAAATTAATTGGAAACTCGTAGGACCTTTGTAACTTAAAATTCACGTTTTATTTTGCGCACTCGCGTTTTATTTAATTAACTTTCGCGTTTTTAATTTTAGATTACGTTTTAGGGTTCCCTGACTTTCTATTATCATTCCCGTAGACTTTTAAGTAGTCTTTGAGTTTTAATTTTCATTCCTTGTTCGAATTCAGGTTTTAGTTGCGTTAATTTTACTTTTCGTAAGTTATTTGCAATTCGCGTTTTATTTAAATAACGTTTACGTTTTTAAATTTAGGTTACGTTTGTAAAAGTAGATTGTAAAATAAAGAAAAACCAAAAATAAAAAAAGTGATAGCTTCTATTTAAGCCCTTTGGCTTATTTTTCTGCTTATCTCTAAGCAAACTCTGATTTTAAATTTTTAGATTACGTTTTAGGTTAACTAGGTTTCACGTTATTGTTAATATAGGTTGTTTAAATCGTTTTCATTCCTCATCTCGTAGTGTAATCATTCACAACCCCTTTCTGTCCAAATTCACCCGATCATAAACCCGTTTTGATATCCATCACACCTCGTCGGGACATAACGACCCGGGGAAACCCCTATACTTACGCGAGCATTGAGCCTAAGGAGTTTGACTTTGTTGACCACATCCGTGGTTGACTTTAGTTGACTGCTTTTGCCTCAATCAAAATTTGGCCAAATTTTGATTAGCTCAGAACAGTCAACTTAAATTGACCAAGTGATGGTCAACAAGATCAAACAGCCTAGAGTCAATGCTCCACGGAATATAGTGTTTCCCCGGGTCGTTATGTCCCGACGAGGTGTGGATGGTTATCAAACGGGTTTGTGATCGGGTGAATCTGGACGGGAAAGGGTTTGAGATTGGTTATACTAAGGAATCTACAATGAAATAGCTTAAATAAGCTATATGAACAAGACTGGAAAATTGGAAAACACAGAAACGTTTTAAACCTAAAAAAAAAAATGCGTACGTCTAATTTAAATTTACGCGAACGTACGAAATAAAAAGTGAAAACTGAAATCTGAAAACCCACAGGGGGTGAAAATGACTTTTTTACAAACTTAAGGATGAAAGAAAATTTTTAGAAGAAGAAAATGTATTTTTACACTAATTAATTATTTATTATTAATTAATTACTAATTAATACTAATTATTAATATTTAAATAACTTAAATACAATATAATATTAATTAAATACTAGAAAAGTGAAAATAAAATTTCTAAAATTATAAAATAACTAAAAACCAATTTTAAAATTAAAAATAAGTATTTTTGTCTTTTTGTGATTTTTCTATTAATTAATTACTAATTAAATATTAATTACCTAATTAAACTATTTTAAATTATTAAAAATAGAAAATGAACAGTAAAAATTCTAGAAAAATTCCTAAAATTATATTATATTATATAAAAGCTAGGAAAAATATAAAAACTAGGTCTTACTTAATCAAAACTAATTATGCTTTTTAAAACTTAATTATTAATTAATTACTAATAAAATTAATATTAATTCTAATAAATACCAAATAATAAAATAAAAATCTGAGAAAATTATTAAAATTACTTTAACATAAAAGGAAATTAATAAAAATATAAAAATACCAAGTACTTAATAAAAATCTAAAAATGAAAATTGAAATTTAAATAAAATTAAATAAAAACTATCACTTAAAATTAATTTGTTTTTTCTGGATTTTTCTTTTAGAAATCTATTTTACACCTAAAAACAAGAAACTTTTGTAAAAACAAAGTTTTAGGAAATCAAAAATAAGCCAGAATAAGCTAAAAAGGCGTGACAGTTGACTATTATTGACCAAGTAGGAAAATAAGCTCACATGAACTTAAGTGGGACCCACAATGGTTGAATCTGGTTCCAACTGAGTTAAGTGAACATATATAAGCTAGAAAAAGCAAGTGGGGACCATTGGATAAGCCAATAAGCTGAATAAGCTACTCCAAAAACCAAACAGGCACTAAGAAAAGGGACAAGTTTGAGTGGTGGATTCCAGGTGGGGTCCACAATGATTAAGGTCAAACAAAGGGTCAAATCTTGAACCCTACGAGGGGGGGGGGGGGTTTGAATGGACCAAGGAGGGTGGCTTGTGGACCACTGTGGAGGTCAGAAACCACCACCAAAGTGGTGGTGGTGGTGGCATGGTTGTCTGCTGCAGCAGGGCATCACCCACCCCTGCAGCTTACTTTTGGGGGTTGTGGGGCCCAGAGAAAAAATCTCAAAAATATAAAAATTGTGGGAATCAAGACTTGAGCTGGGGGGCTTTACATAGGAACAAGTTTCAAGCTCTTAATCATCCCACAAAAATCTAGAAAATTCTTTGAACTTTTGTAAAAACTGAAGAACATGCACTTTGACTTTTTACTAAAACTTGGTATTTGACTTTTTTGGATTTTGAACTTAATTTAATGACTGAAAATGAAGTTATAGGATATAATAAAACTAGAATTAGCAATCTAAACACTATATGAACTAATATGAGAGATCATGAAGTCCAATGACTCAACAGTTAGGCTGTGATGCAAGTTGAACATGGATTTTGATTTTTTTACTTTGAACTACTGATTTTTATGACTATTATTCAACAAATACACCTAGTGAGACATGTCTAAACAGATAGTAATAACAAAAACACCCTGGTCATATAAATGACATCAAAACCAAACACACCTTAATCCAACTTATCTTTTACCTTTCCTTATTTTAAAATGATTGATCCTTAACTACATATGCAGGGTGATTAGTTATGCTATAGAGGATATGAATGAGCTAAATAGATGTAGGAAAAAGCATTATAAAGGCCTGTGATCAAGACTGCAACAACTGGCAGTGAACTAATCATACTATGTGAATATGAGATCCAGGAACATACAATAACACAGAAACAACCAATCAACTATACTATCCTAAATAAGCAATATAACAACAGAGAAACACCAATATAAGCAGAGTTAAGCTATTAAGCAAAATTAGAAGAATTAAGAATCAAAAAGAAAGAAATTGGAATTTAAAACTTACACACACCTGAGCTCAGTTCAAAAACATAGGGAGCAACTGAGATCTCCACACTTGGAATAAGCAACAAGGACCTTTTAACTTCTTCTGTAAAGCTCAACTATGCTTATTAATAAGCATAGTTGACTTTTGTTGACTTATTGTTTTTAAAAGCTAAAACTTATGTGAACCTTGCTGAGCTTATGGATACTTATAAATAACTAAAATAAGCTTGAACAACTAAATAACAACAGCTTATTTCAATATTGAAGCTAAAATGGAAATTCAAATTATCTATGCCAAAATGAAATTTAAACTGAAGGTAACTAAAATTGATAATAAAGGTTGACTTAAATACAATGTAAAACACTGAATACACTTGATTTGAACTGAATTTATAACAAACAAGGAAATTACATAAAAACGATTTTTGCTAAACTATATTAAAACTAAAATTAACTACTACAGCCTCCTTTGCTTCTTTTTCTTCATTTATATATATCTTGGAGCACTTTCTTGACTTTCCCACTCTTTTCCCAGCCATTGGATGGCTTTAATTTGATCCTAGCCATTGAAGTGGTTTTGGCGGGAAATGCCAATTTTGGCAGTTAGGGGTTTGCTTGTGAGATTTTGGGTGCATTAATTGTGTCTTGGAGGGTTGTGGTGAGGTGGAGGGACAAAGGATGGGTAGCTGAGGTGGAGGTGAGGAAGGTGAAGTGTGGCAATGGTTTAGCAGGTTCCAGTTGGGAGGGGTAGGAGGTGGTCAAACAAAAGTTTGACCTGGGTGATTAAATAAAACGGGGTGGTGGGATTTTATTATAAGGGTTTTGGGTTTCTTTTGTTGGTTGGGCCAGATGTGAAGTGATTGGGCCAAGGTAAAAAGGGATTGGGCTAGGGTAAGGGTGTGTTGTGGATTGGATTGGGTGGTATTGGTTTGTATTAATTTAACACAAGGGTCCGTATGGTTAATAATAGGCAACAAGGACCAATTTTGCAATTTACCAAAACCTGAGGGACCTGAATTGTAACTTTCCAAAATTCATTACAAGGACTAAAATTTCCATATGTGAATAACACCAAGACCAAAGTTGCAATTTTCCAAAATAAAACACCCGAGGACCAAAATTGTCATTTTTGAAAAGTCCAGGGACTAAACTTGCAATTTTCTCAAACTTTTCATCAAAAGGCTATTTATGATAACCTTTGAGTTTCCAAGGACCAAAAAATGATTTTTCTTTCAAAAATATCCCGCCAAGGACCAATTCTGCCAAATTATGAAGTTCAGGGACTAAACTTGTAAATTTCTAAAACTTTTGAGATTTTTCACCAAAGGACTAAATATGACAACTTATGATTTCAAAAGGACCTTTGGTGATAATTTTCCATATTTTGAATGACAAGGGACTAGTTTTGTCATTTTATGAAAGTTGGGGGACAAACTGCCAATTTTGCAAACTTTGTACGTTTTTTTATCTGTTTTTACTCATTTTGCATCTGAAACATATAAAACACAATTTTGAAATATTTTCAGTATTTTGATGCATTTCTGAGTGTTTTTGTATGTTTTACAGTTCAGATTTGACCAAAAATGATGAGTGTTTGAGCACTTATCAATCCCCCACACTAAACTATTGCTAGTCCCTAGCAATAAATTGTTTTGAAAATTCAATGGATTTTAAACTCTTTACCAAAAGCCATCACTTCTGGAGTAGCCAGATGTATCGATTCAAGTAAGAACTATGGTCCACCTGATAACCATGTGATTTTGAGCAAACCACCAGCTGTCAACGGATTTGATTAGTCTTTACCAAAAGCCGTTTGCTTCTGGACTAGCCAACTCTTGATGGACAAAGTCAACATCTTGGTGAGCTGATTACCAATTATGGTTTTTCCACTGCCTTTACCACAAGCCATAATCTTGCGGGCTAGCCAACTCACTCACTTTATGGGATATGGCAAGTTGAGGTACCACACAATTTTGGGCAAATTGCAAGCCATCAACGGATTTGATATATCTTTACCAAGAGCCGTTTGCTCCTGGATTAGCCAATCCTTTTGTCGGTTAGACAAGGCGGACTGATAACCACAAAAATTTTGAAGCACAAGTGAAAAAAATTTTTAAAATTTTTTGCCAAAAACGGGAGTATTAGATAGAAAAATGTGATAAAATTCGCTAGAATAGCGAAATACCCCCCCCCCCCCCCCCCCCCCACACACACACACACTAACGGTTTGCTGATTAGTGCTTTTGGAATTCAATCCTTTGTATATTTACCACCCTTGTTCATATTATCTTCTTATTTTCATATAAAAACAAAACTGTTCCCGAAAACATTTTAAACTCAGTTTTCAACGAACACAAAAACACAAAAAGATTTTCTTTCTCATTTGTACAAAATGTTTATCCAAAAACCCAAAAATATTCATCTTTACCCTCCTACCCTTTTGATTCTTCATTCCTTACCCTCCCAAACCTTTTGATTCTTTCTATATCTCATCTACACCTTCTTATTTGCTAGTGGTGTGGTAATCCTTATAATGGTGGTAATTGCCCCGGTTGTGGCATGGTAGAGTCAGGAAACCGGTCTGTCTATAACCAAGATCCCTACTCCTATCATGAAACCACTGATTCATTCCACCAGCTACCACACCATTAGTCTCAGCAGTTTTACTGTTGTGAGTACTGTGGTGGTTCACACTACAGTTATGATTGTCAATCAGGAAACACGCTTGTCTATGAGCAGTTTCCTGATAACGATTATAACTTTAGCACATACGACTCATAGCCACATCAGTTTTACTGTTATGATCACTGTGGAGGTCCACACTTCAGCTCTGATTGTCAAACAAGGAACCCATTTCCTTGTAACACTTTTGACACATCGTATTATGAAGACCCTCCATCTCCACCAATTCCTCAAAGTCTTCTCCTTGATCTTTTGGATTTAGTGAAAGATTTGAGAGGAATCACACATACCCCAGATAATCCAAAACAAAAATCGATGGAAGAATTGTTAGCTGACAAACAGGCTGCTAAAATAAATTCCCAAGATTTATGAAAGATCTATTAGGGAATCAATATCAAAAGAAAAAGCAGCCAGATCTAGCTCTCGATTCCGTTTTATTCCTCATGATAGTGATGATGAGGATATCCTTGATATTCTTCAATTCTATAAAGATTCATCAGATGAGATACCATCACTTGATATTCCATCTTAACCCACTCTTATCACACCCGAGGTTCCCACTCACTCTTTGAGTATGGGGGACGAGCATCTTGACACTGTTCCTCAAAAAGAATCGGACGAATTCGTAAAGTCTAGTGTTGAGAACCTTGTTCCAATCCCAAGAGAGTCACAGGGAATTCTGGATCATATGTGTGATATCCCTCCTCCTCTTGTCTTCCCGACTGATCATGTTGAGATGTTCTCCGATTCTACTGATGACGATTCGTTATCTTGTGGAGACATCATTTTTATGGAAGAATTACCTTCTAAGCTAGTTAGCTTAGAAGAAGAGAATGACGAGATTGACACTGAAATCAAGGATGAAGCACTTTGTGCAACATTATTGAATGTCGATCTCCTCATTTCTAAAATCAAGGCTTTCAATATGAAACCTATTTCATCTCCTATCCCGATTAAGGATAGTGACATTTTTTCCGATGATCTTATACTGGAATTTGAAGCCTTTACTTTTGATCATATGGGAGAGAAGATTAGTGGCAGTACCACTTCTCATTCTCAAATTTCTCTCCCCGAATATGATTCGTTCACCTTTGAGGAGTTCTCTTGTGAACTCACTCATATCATATCTCCACCGGAGTATGATAATTTTTACTTTGATCTAGACAAAGATGATCTTTGTGTTCCGGAGGGAAATATTCTCAACTTTGAGAATTTGATTGACATCAAAATCCCAACCCTCCCACCCATAATATGTCTAGATCATACGAGCTTAAATGATGAGATTCATGATACACCAATTATGGATTCTCTTTTTGATGATGATGACTTTATCTTGATTGTCATCAAGATCTTTCTACCTTTCTTCACCTACCGGGTGACTTCTCCTGTTCTTCATTCCTTCGGGAATGAAGACATTATCTTTGACCCCGGCGTCACCGCTTATAGATTATACTATTTTAAGCCGGGATTATATCTCATCGGTGTGGAACTTTCACTTGCTTCAAATGTTTGTCCAAACATCTTGAATGAAAGTCCGATGGAGATTGTTTCTTCCACATCATGCTTCCCCAAGGACAAATGAATTCGGGGTCGAGTCAAGCTAGCGACTCAGTAAACAAAAACAGCAACATGCTTATAGGGTTTTCACCCTAAGTGTGGGGGAGTTACCCCCACTGTGGTTACTTATAAAGTGAAAAACAAAATTGTGTTTCCACATTTAGCTTGTAATTTTGCCCTTTTACGTTCAAAGAGTCGGCTTAATAGCCGGGACTTTGAATATTGAGGACAATATTCATTTTAAGTGTGTGTGGGGGGGGGGGGGGGGGGTATTTCGCTATTCTAGCGAATTTTATCACATTTTACTATCTAATACCCCCGTTTTTGGCAAAAATTTAAAAATTTTCACTTGAGTTTCAAAATTTTTGTGGTTATCAGTCCGCCGTGTCTAACCGGCAAAAGGATTGGCTAATCCAGGAGCAAACGGCTCTTAGTAAAGATATATCAAATCCGTTGATGGCTTGCAATTTGCCCAAAATTGTATGGTAAATTAACTCGCCATATCCCAAAAAGTGAATGAGTTGGCTAGCCCGCAAGATTATGGCTTGTGGTAAAGGCAGTGGAAAAACCATAATTGGTAATCAGCTCACCAAGATGTTGACTAGGTCCATCAAGAGTTGGCTAGTACAGGAGCAAACGGCTCTTGGTAAAGACTAATCAAATCCGTTGACAGCTGGTGGTTTGCTCAAAATCACATGGTTATCAGGTGGACCATAGTTCTTACTTGAATCGATACATCTGGCTACTCCAGAAGTAATGGCTTTTGGTAAAGAGTTTCAAATCCATTAATTTTTCTCAAAAAGATTGCTAGGGACTAGCAATAGTTTAGTGTGGGGGATTAATGAATGTGCAAATACTCATCATTTTTATCGTATCTAGACTGCCAAAACATCCAAAAACACTCAGTAATGCATCAAAATACTGAAAATATTCCAAAATTGTGTTTTTATATGTTTTAGATGCAAAATGTTTAAAAACAAATGAAAAACGAACAAAGTTTGCATAATTGGCAGTTTCAGTCCCTCAAGTTTCAAAAATTGACAAAACTAGTCCCTGAAGGTTTAAAATGAAAGAAAAGTCAACCCAAGTCCTTTGGAATTCAAAAATTGTCAAAACAAGTCCTTGGGTGAAAAGTTTGAGAAAATTACACTTTTGGTCCCCGAACTTTCAAAAATGGCAAAAGTAGTCCTTGGGTTTTAAAAATTGGAAATTTACATTTATAACCATTGTACTATTCACATGTTACAACTTTGCCCCTTTTGATAATTTATGGGAAATTACACTTACAGCCCTTCAAAGTTCAGCATTTACAAATATGGTCCTTGTACTTATTATATAAATCAAATGGACCCTTTTTGTATCTTAATACCTAATCTAAACAAAAACCAGCCCACTACCCCTTATATCTCCCAAACCCAACATTCCAGCCCACCAACATACAAGCCCAACATCCATCCAAATAAAACCCTACCCCCCCCCCCCCCACCTTTTAATATTCCCACCCAAATCCCTCAGTCAAACCTAAAGTTGACTCCACCTCACCCCCAAACACACACCCGTGAACCCTCCCTCTGCCAAAACCTGCAACACCCCACACCAACTTGGCAGTTTCAGTCCCCCAACTTTCAAAATTTGGCAAAAATAGTCCCTGAGCACTTATTTGAAAAGAAAAGTCACCAAAGGTCCTTTTGAAACCATAAGTTGTCATATTTTGTCCTTTGGTGAAAAATTGGAAAAGTTTTGGAAAATTACAAAATTAGTCCCTGGAGTTTCAAACTTTGGCAGATTTGGTCCTTGGTGGGATATTTTTGAAAGAAAAATCATTTTCGGTCTTTGGGAATTCACATGTGTCACTTTTAATCCCTAGATGAAAATTTTGAGAAAATTACAAGTTTAGTCCCCGGAGTTTGGAAATTTGCAAAATTAGTCCCCGGGTATTTTATTTTGAAAAATATTAATTTTCATCCTTGTAATATTCAAATGTTGTCAAAATTAGTCCTTGTGAATACTTTGTGAAAATTACATTTTCAGTCACCAAGTTTCTGAAAATTACAATTTTGGTCCTTGTTGTTTATTAGTTAAAAACCAAATTGGACCCTTTGTTTCTATCATAAACCATAAACCAAACCTGATCCCTAATCCAGCCCACCCAAAACACCCTCACCAAGCCCAAACATAAATACCTCAAGCCCAATCCACACCACCCCTTTAATAATAAAACCTGGGGGTCAAACAGTCAAATGGTCAATCCCCAGGTCAACACCACCATCCCTAACCTCCAACCCCACACCCCCGTTTTCCTGAACCTGCTCCCCCTCCTCCATGTTACCTCCACCAAACCTCACCAAACCTCATTTATTATCACACCAACCCAACCAACCCCCCTCCTTATTAATATCCCAACCAAACCCCACTCAAATCTGCCCTTTACCCATTTCCCGCCAAAACCTCTTTCAAAGGTTGTGATCAAAAGAAGCCAATCCAACGGCTGTAATTGAGTGGGAATGAGAGAGAAGACCTCCAGGGCTTATAAAAGTCAAGAAAAGAGAAGCATAGTTAATAGTTAGCTTATGTAGTGTAGTTTAGTGAAAAACATGTCGTATTAGTGTAATATTTCTTTTCTAGTGTAATTTTTAGCATACAAATGTTGTAGATAGTGATTTCAGGATGTTGTAAACTTATTTTAAGCATTAAGTTAAATGTTTTTTATTTGAATTCAGTTTTAGCTCAATTTCAAGCAAATCTCAATTCATTCTCATGTTGTTAAGAGATGTTGGTATGTGGTCATTTGAACTCATATAAGTCACTGATGTACTTTCCTAAGTTCCTAAGTTTTACTACCAGCTCTAATACAGTTTTCCTTAAAATATAAAAAAATACTCATAAAATAAGTAGAAAATGAAAATCAGTCTAAATGGAGATCCAAGCATTGGAGCATGTTACCTTGTGGATGGATTCTGGTTTAGGACTCCTTGGGGAGTATTAGGTTTGTGTGTTGAGTCCTGGGTACCTCAGTCTTGGCTTTGGATTCAATTGTAAACTATTTGCCTACTTTCTTATGCATAATCTGTCTTACCTAATTAAAGTGCTATTTGTTGTTTATTTTAGTTCAATCTAGCTTAATTTATGTCAGTGTAAGTTAGTTTAGTGGTTTTTAAGTTTAATTTAAATGGTTGCTTTGTAATTCTCATGTTGATCATCTGTTAA
This sequence comes from Artemisia argyi, assembly GCA_030686995.1. Classification (NCBI taxonomy): domain Eukaryota; kingdom Viridiplantae; phylum Streptophyta; class Magnoliopsida; order Asterales; family Asteraceae; genus Artemisia; species Artemisia argyi. The sequence goes on from CM060676.1 coordinate 105,373,239, forward strand.
GGGGGTGTTTGGATATAGCTTGATTGGTATACTTTTGTTGTTGTTGTATTGTTGTTTTGTTGTAGACAACCTGTATTAGGTTAAATTAGGCCCTTAGAGTCATAAAAATGGTACCTTAAACAGCAAATAGTCAAACTCACCAACAATCTTGCTTATGTGGTAAATGTTGAGCTTTTTGGAATCCAAATCATCCCATATCAGTGCATAAGATGTTTATGTAGCTTTATTTGAACTTATTATAGCTTAATACAACTCTTTCAGTTATTGGGAAGCAATCAAAACTCAAAAAAGTCATAGTTCCAAGTTTTCAGCAAAAAGTAAAATTGTGCATTTCAGATTTTTTCAAAAGTTCACAGATTTAATTTGAATTTTGTGTTTGATTTCATGGCCTGAAATTTGTTTCCATATGTAGTCTACCAGCTTAATTTTAAGTCCCCAATCTTATTTGATTTTAGTGAATTTTTCTGTGGGCCCCATTCACCCTCAAAATCACTTGCAGGGGGAGACAGTCCCTTGCATCAGCAACTACCATCCCACCACCACCACTTTGGTGGTGGTTTCTGACCTCCACAGTGGTCCACAAGCCACAATATTTGTTCCCTTCAACCCCCCTCCTACCATACTTCAACCCTTGACTATTGGTTTGACCTGAGAACCTCTGGGACCCACTTGGAATCAACCCTCAACGTTGTCCCATTTTTGAGTGAATCAAGTGGTCAATTTGCTTATTAAGTGCTTAGTTGCTTATTTTGTGATCCCCTATTGCTTATTCTGGTTCAATCATGTCCCAATAACTTATTTAGATCAGAATTAGCAAGAGTGGGTCCCACTTAAGCCCATTTTGGCTTATTTCCATCCACAGTTGACCAAAGTCAACTGTCACACCTTTTAGTTTGTATCTTGCTTATTTTTAAGTTATAAAAATTTTGTTTTTACAAAAGTTTGTTGTTTCTAGGTGTAAATCAGTTTTCAAAAAGAAAAATCAAAAAAATCCAATTTAATTTTAAGTGATAGTTTCTATTTAATGTAATGTAAATTTTAATTTTCATTTTTATATTTTTATTAAGTACTTAGCTTTTTTATATTTTTCTTAAATTCCTCTTATATTAAAGTATTTTTAGTAAATTTCTCAGATTTTTGTTTTATCATTTGGTATGTATTAGAATTAATATTAGTTTTATTAATTAGTAATTAATAATTAAGTTTTAAATAGCATAATTAGTTTTTATTAAGTAAGACCTAGTTTTTATATTTTTCCTAGCTTTTATATAATATAATATAATTTTTGAAATTTTCTTGTAATTTTTACTGTTCATTTTCTATTTTTAATAATTTAAAATATTTTAATTAGGTAATTAATGTTTAATTAGTAATTAATTAATATAAAATTCACGAAACGACAAAAATACGTATTTTTATTTTTAAAACTTGTTTTTAGTTATTTTATAATTTTAGAAATTTTACTTTCATTTTTCTAGTGTTAAATTAATATTATATTGTATTTAAGTATTTTAATATTAATAATTAGTTTTAATTAGTATTTAATTAATATTAAATAATTAAATAGTGTAAAAATTTATTTTCTTTTTCTAAAAATTTTCTTTTAACTTTAGGTTTGTAAAAAAGTCATTTTCACCCCCTGGGTGTTTTCAGATTTCAGTTTTCACGTTTTATTTCGTACGTTTACGTTTTATTTAAATGTAAACGTACGCGTTTTTAAGTTTTAAACGTTTTGGGTTTTTCTGATCTTCCAGTCTTGTTTATATAGATTATTTAAGCTATTTCATTGTATAAATCAGTAGCTTAATCACTCACAAACCCCTTTCCATCCAAATTCACCCGATCACAGAACCGTTTGATAACCATCACACCTCGTCGGGACATAACGACCCGGGGAAACCACTATATTCCGCGGAGCATTGACTCTAGGCTTTTTGACCTTGTTGACCATCACCTGGTCAATTAGGTTGACCGTTTGGAGCCAATCACCAACACCATCATTATTGCTACTCCTCCACTCCAACCCTATCCCACTAAACTTCCTTTCCACCACTTAAATCCAAACCAAACCCCTGCAAATTTATCAGAGCCAAAATTGTTATCTTTAATTTCCCGCCAAAATGCAATCAATCGGCCAGGAATCATTCTTCTAATCTAAGGGTCCAAAATGGAAGTGGAAGTCTCAAGTGGGTCACCAAAAACCCTAATGGTCAAGTATAAAAAGAGAAAGAGGGAAGCAGAGTCTCAGGAGCTAATTAGTAGAAGTTAGTAGTTAATTAGTTTGTATTAGGATTTTAGAGTAGATTTTAGTCATTATGTAGTTTTTAGCTCAGTATCAATTTTAATTGTAATTCCTCAAGTTTAATATAAGTTTCAGTTTTTAATTCTCACATTTATCTTAATTTTCAGTTTAAGTTTCATTCAGAGCATTTTGAAAATAGTGTTGTTTGGGCTTCTAAATGTTCAAACTTATTTCCTTAACTCATAATTAGTCTCTTAAAATCCTGAGTTAGAGAATAATTAAATTAGTAGCCGAGTTTGTTAAGGAAAACTCTTGGTCAACCTAAGTCAATGACAGTCAAAGGGGTTACATCATGGTGATATTGGGTAATTTATAGTACTGTGGTGGTGAGCCTATCTCAAAGATAGGCTGGCCTAAGGAGGTTCTCAGGAAGCTGAGAATTGAATTTGTGAGTTATCAATTTGAATTTTCAATCTTTATTCAATTTATATAGTTTAAGAATTAGCTTACTATATAATTAGTATAGGTTTGATAGATATTACCATTTACTATTTCATTAGTTGAAGTGATCATGATTTAGTGTTGTGTAATATTTTGAGCTTGTTGATCATTTTGAAATTTGTTTGTTGTCACTGAGTTTTGCTACTGCATGTCCCCTTTGAATCATGAATCTGAGATTTTGAGTCTTGTTAGAGTTAAATTGAACTCACTTGATGTTTGGTGACTGAGTTTGATCAAGTTTGTAGGTTAATGTCACCTAGATACTAAGTTGGTAGTGTAATCATAAGTATTAATGGGTGTTTGGATTAGCATATTTCACTAAGCTTTTGTGACTTTTAGGGTATAAAATCAGTGTAGGTTTCTTACTTAGGTTCAAATTAGAGTAGTTAAGCTTTAACATTTGAAGTTTCAAAGTGAAAAGTCAAAAATAGCTTGTAGTCCTTATGGCAGTCAACTGGTGTTTTAGAGGCTAATAATCATGAAATTAGTTTAAATCTTGATTAGTTTGTTTGATTCTGATTCAAATTAAGTTATAACATCATTTTCAGTAAGTTGTGAACAATCAAAACTCAAAATAGTCAAACTTTTAGAAATTTTACAAAGTCAATTTTTTTTCTCAACTGTCAATTTGGAGCAAAACTCAAGCTCAGTTCTAGCCCTTATGGGTCATTGGAATTAGATCAAAGTTGTTGTTTTATAATCTCTGATAGTTTAACTAACAAGATCAAAAAGAAGTTTTAACTTTTGGTCAAAGCATTCACGGGGTGTTACATGTACCCTGCACCAGTGTGCATAAGCCCATTTCACAAGCTCAATTTTAAGCTCATACAAGCTTCAAAATGCTTGAAATTGTTTCCACTGCTTCTTTGGCAAGCTATTTACATGTTTGAGTGGTTATTCTGGTTTAGCTTAATGCTGATTAGCTTGTGTACTAGCTTGAACTAGCACTCCTTGGCCTGCACACCAGCTGCCTTATCCCATTGACCCATTTTTATCAGCTCACAGTAAGCTCATATAAGCTTGTGTGAGTCTGATTTTCAGTTTATAAGCTCTTTGTTAGCTCATCTTCATGGCTTTCCTATTTTTAGACACGTGCTTGTAGGAATTTGGCTTATACATTAGCTTGCAAGTGCCCTCTCATGCCTGTTTGGTTATCAGATTTGCTTGGAATTGCTTATTGGTGTTTGGTTCTTGTTTTCTGTTGGATTATTAGCTGCTTAATTGTGAATTTTGTGTTGTTTAGATGAGATTGAACTTATGTAAGCTTGAGTTTAGCCTTTGGTCAGCTTGTACTAAATTTTGAGTAGCTTTTGGCTGGTGCAAGGTTCATTTATGCTTAAACACTCCACTGTTGGAGTTTAAGCTTGCTACAAGCTTATTAAAGCTTTTTCAGAAAACTTTCCTTCATAAAAGTTGTTTCTTTTTATTGTAAAAGTAGTTTTGTAAAAAGAAAAAATAAAAAAAAAAAATTCAAAAAGGTGGGGAAGCATGGGTCGAATCCGGGACCTTAGCAAACCACACAGACATAGCACAACACACAAACACCATTTGCCCTAGGGTCTTTTTCAAGTTATAGTTTGTAAATTTTATTTATAAAGTAGTTGTAGTCATTTAGCTTTATCTAGCTTATTCGCTTATTTCCTGCTTATTTTTACATTAGACCACCACTTTTTATATTTTTTAAAAATTAGTTTTAACTTTTAGGATTTTTATAAAAAAGTTTCAGATTTTTAAGAATCGTAATTTATTTATTAGAATTTAATTTGTGTTATTTAGTTTTTAACTCATTATAAATAGAATTTTAGTCGAAAAATTAATTTTCTTTTTTCAAAAATTTTCTTTTGTCATTTAGTACGTAAGAAAATTAATGGAAACTCGTAGGACCTTTGTAACTTAAAATTCACGTTTTATTTTGCGCACTCGCGTTTTATTTAATTAACTTTCGCGTTTTTAATTTTAGATTACGTTTTAGGGTTCCCTAACTTTCTATTATCATTCCCGTAGACTTTTAAGTAGTCTTTGAGTTTTAATTTTCATTCCTTGTTCGAATTCATGTTTTAGTTGCGTTAATTTTACTTTTCGTACGTTATTTTCAATTCGCGTTTTATTTAAATAACTTTTACGTTTTGAAATTTAGGTTACGTTTGTAAAAGTAGATTGTAAAATAAACAAAAACCAAAAATAAAAAAAGTGATAGCTTCTATTTAAGCCCTTTGGCTTATTTTTCTGCTTATCTCTAAGCAAACTCTGATTTTAAATTTTTAGATTACGTTTTAGGTTAACTAGGTTTCACGTTATTGTTAATATAGGTTGTTTAAATTGTTTTCATTCCTCATCTCGTAGTGTAATCATTCACAACCCCTTTCTGTCCAAATTCACCCGATCACAAACCCGTTTTGATATCCATCACACCTCGTCGGGACATAACGACCCGGGGAAACCCCTATACTTCCGCGAGCATTGAGCCTAAGGAGTTTTACTTTGTTGACCACATCCGTGGTTGACTTTAGTTGACTGCTTTTGCCTCAATTAAAAGGTTCAAGGAAGAATGTGTGGATTCGAAACTGACACACAATACAACTTCATTTCATCTCTACTCCTCTTCATCCGACGATTGATAGTTCAAGAAAGAGTTGAAGATCTTCAGCTTGGAGTCGAAAGTTACCAACAGAAGATCAATTTGACCAAGCCACAATTCTCATTTGATGGAATAAATCAAATGTCACAGTATACGCTCATCCAAAAACCGTCATTTGCTTTCACCTACCTCAAAAGCAAAAAGCAACTATGTTTTATGAGGCTCGATGAGTTACACAAGTTCTGTGATGCTACGCTCAAAATTGTTCGCGATGGGTTAGTCAAAAGGTTGAATGATGATAAGAGAAAGATATCAAAAGGTGAAACTCCAAGGTGGAAATCCAGTTCCAGAAGACAAGTTCGAAACTTTGTCATGAAAATAGAAGAAAGGTTATTTCGTCGGGAGCAGATCAGATGATTGGAAAGTTATATCGGTGTCAGACCTTCATTTCCCATCAGACTCTTCCAAAGACCAGATCCACAGTTCACAGACTTTGATGCTCCGATCATTGATGAATAATAAACTGGTACACAAGGGTATTAACATTTCAATTATAACTATTTCATTTGATTGATTTGTTATCATTATGGCTTGTGCACACATAACAGGGTACAACCCATTCTTATAAAGAAAGGACCCTGAGGTACGCATCAGTGCCTCAATCCTGATATAAGGAGCGAAGGCTTCTTACTTTTGAGTAGAGTTAATCAAACATTTTCTGATTTTCATAACTCTGCTCAAAAGACAAGTATTTCACCTCAATAAGAACTCACTTGTTGAGGGGGAGCACTTGAAACAAAATCATCGTTCTTGAAATCAAAAAGTTCTTGTTGAATTCTCCCCATAAGACTTAAAAGGCATATTTTAATCAAAAAAGTTTGTCCAAAATATCATCTTATATGCTATTTTTAAGGGGGAGAAAAAGTGAAAGTGATTAAAATATGAAAGTTCAATGTTGCTTAAAAGTCAAATCTCATGCGAGCTAGACTCAGATTCACCCAAGAATTGACAAAACTTAACAGTTAATAATAGAAAGGACTTATCCTCGACGGGTAATAACATCAAGTTAGTTACTAGAGCTAGTTGTCACCTAAAAGCTGACAATAGAACTCTTTAACTAGCCACGTAAGCATGCTCGAAAAGGATTTGTCTGAGTAGAAATGTACCGTTTCGAGAAACTTTCTGTGGACTTGACCAGGCTGGGTAATAACTTCAAGCTAGTCTAACTAGTGATGTAAGCGTGTCTTGAATCGGTCAGGTTCACTAAAAGCGGATCAATTCAAAAAGTGCTTGCTCCTCCCGCATGTGCAAATTTATTAAACACTTATGAGCACATGTGAAGGGGAGCCCTTCAAAAGTAAACACAAAACTCTCAAAGTGTTAAAAAAAATGTTTGATGATCACAAACACTTTGAGAGATTTTCACAAAAGGTTTCAATGGCAATTATAGGATAGTCAAGGAGTTATAAGGTGACTAAGGTTAAGAAAAAAACCGTCCTATGATCCGCCTAAGCTGGAGGGATCTACCCAAGGACATCACCAATAGTTAGAACTAGAAGTCCTTAGGTATGATACGACAAAAAGGAGTAAAGAATGAAAGGGGAAAGAAGGAGTTGAAGAATTAAAAAGAAAATTAAAGAAAAAGGGTGAAAAGAAATAGCCCTCCATATGTTCAACCTTAGGGCAGACACCGGGTTCAATTCGTATGCTACTGGTTGTTGCTAAGGCAACACCGGTATTGAAGATAAAGTCATCATGGACCCAATGACGCAATGCACTAAACCTTCTAGCCACTCAAGTTCTCTTAAAAGAGCTTGTTCATTCTCACGGGGAACCGGTGTAATCTATCGACCTATCTCTTAGAGATGGTTGATATTGAAGCAGGAGACCCCTCCCTAGTCTCCGCATAGGAAACCTAAGTATGCACTTTTTGAGTCTAGAGCCATGAGATACATCAAAGATCTCTTAGGAACACTTAGTATTTCTACAACTGGTGTTCTACATCAATGGACACCAGCTGTAAATTATCAAGTCCTTCGCAGATCTTAGCAATCTGCCGAGAACGTTTATGAGAGAATTTACATAAGTATTTCTCAATGATTGAACAGAAATCCTGCCAGGGTCAACATCAAATAGCCCTGACAGCAGGTCACTTCGGTAACTCCTTGTGGGATATGCTTAGTGTTTGCGGTGGTTTCTTAGCAGTCTACAGTCGTGGAGTGATCCCCAGCGACTCACCCAGTCATTGAGCTACTAAGTAGGTCTTGTAAGCTCCTTCAGGAGTATCTAACATGGGAACGGCCTTGATAAGGGTTAGAAGGAGTCTTCATACTATGCTGTTGACGATCTCTAATTCCTTATCTGTAAGTACCGGATGTTTTATTTCTAACTGTTTACCTGTAGGGACACATCATATCCATGGCAACGGATTCCACATTCTCATACATGCATCTTGAAGTCATCAAAAGCTCCCTCAAAGATCAAAGCAACACAAAGTTCAAAGAAAGATTCTCCGTCTAAAAGAAGAATCTACAAAGTATAAAGACTAAAGATCAAAAGTGTAAGAACGGGAACTACATGTATAAGTCAAAGTTCAAAGATGTATGAGCATGTTGGAATGGAGGACTACCACCACAGACGCATAAGTGACAAAAGGCAGACAACTTCATAACTTGATCACTATCACAACAACAAATGAACAAAGCACAAAGAACAATGAATGATTTTTATCTCATGATTTTTGAAAGACGTCTAAAGCTGTGAAAGTCAAAGATAAAGAAATGACAAAGACGTCAAGCAACCATGATGACCGACCCTTAGGGGGAGATTGCTGGGAACGAAGTTTTACTATTTTATCAAGTCTCGGTCATTTGTAATAATATTAGGTTGCTTAGTTATTATTTACTATCATTTATATTATGTATTAAGTTTACTAGGCTTAAGTAACATGTCCATGGGCCTCTAAGCCCACTCGTTTGTATGAAAGAGGGAGGTAGGAGTGTTGCCCTACTCCTCCCCTATAAATAGTATGCTTAGGTCTCTTTGTAAACTTGGTTGGTTATTTGAATATATTAAGGAAACTCTTGCAATTATATTTCTCTCATTCTCATAATCATCCCATCCTTATATCTATCTCATTCTTGCTTGTGTGAAATCAATATGGGTACCTAACACCTTCTCAATGTAATGAGACTGAGATATGGAAATCTTGTTACTTTCATGTTTAATCCTAATGCCAAGGATAACATCAGCCTCCCCCATATCCTTCATGGAGAACCTTGATGACAAAAATTCCTTTGTAAGGTCAACTTGATTTTGGTCAGTGCCAAAGATCAACATGTCATCAACATATAGACAAATGATGACTCCTTTACCAGATTCATCAAATTTGCTATATACACATTTGTCAGCTTGATTAAGTAAATAACCACTAGACAAAACCACTTCATCAAACTTTTGATGCCATTGCTTAGGTGCCTGTTTCAGTCCATAAAGAGACTTAATCAGTTTACACACCTTGTTTTCATTTCCAGGCATGATGAAGCCCTGAGGTTGGTTCATATAAACTTCCTCATCTAAATCACCATTCAAGAAAGTTGTCTTCACATCCATCTGATGAATAATCAGATTGTGAATTGATGCCAAAGCAATCAGCAATCTTATGGTACTGATACGAGCCACTGGAGCATAAGTATTAAAATAGTCTATTCCTGACTTTTGTCTAAAGCCCTGAATAACTAATCTTGCCTTGAACTTTTCAACAGTTCCATCTACCTTCATTTTCTTTTTGAAAATCCATTTGCTACCTAGAGGTTTGCAACCAGGTGGTAGATCAGTCAACACATAAGTATTATTGCCCATGATGGAGTCCATCTCATCATTAATTGCTTTTTTCCAGAAAGCAACATCCTGGGACTTCATTGCTTCTTCAAATGTTTTGGGATCATCCTCAACAATGAAGCAATAAGAGTATTGGTCAGAGACCTCACTCCTTGTACCTTCAATTAAGTATAATTGAAACTCATCTCCAAATGACTTTGGAGTCCTGGCCCTATTGCTCCTTCTGAGCTCAGGTTCAGGTTGTTGTTCCACAACCTCATCAAGGGCCTGAGATGATAATTCATCAGGGACCTCTGATACACCAATGTCATTAGTTCCATTTGGAATTCTTTGACTTGGTCTAGGAACTGATGAGAATCTATTCTCATCAAATAGTGCATCCCTTGATTCAATTATTGAGTTAATTGAAACAGATTCATTAGGTTCAATAACATAGAACCTATATGCCTTGGAATGCTCAACATATCCAAAAAAGATGCATTCAATGCCTCTTTCACCCAAAGTTTTCTGCTTTGGATCAGGAAGTCTTACAACAGCCCTACAACCCCAAACCCTGAGATAATTCAGATTGGGTTTCTTTTTAGTCCAGAGTTCATAAGGGGTAACCTTGTTCCTTTTATTAGGAACCCTATTTAGCAAATAGCAAGCTGTCAACATAGCTTCACCCCAGAACCCTTGACTCAGCCCTGAATAGGATAACATGGAATTAACCATCTCCTTCAGCACCCTGTTTTTCCTTTCAGAAATACCATTTTGCTGAGGAGTATAAGGGGCAGTCGTTTCATGGATTATACCAACATACTGAAAATACAGAGTATCCATGTACTCACCTCCCCTATCAGTCCTAAATCTTTTGATTAGAGACCCTTGTTGCAGTTCAACTTCAGTTTTAAACACTTTAAATTTATCTAATGCTTCATCCTTAGTATGTAACAAATAAACGTAACAAAACCTAGAAGCATCATCAATAAATGTCACAAAGTATTTCTTGTTCCCTAAAGAGGGAATAGCATGAAGATCACATAGATCACTATGAATTAGCTCCAAAACTTTAGTTTCACATTTTACACTTTGAAATGGTTTCTTAGTTATTTTGGTCATCATGCAAGTTTTACACTTTTCAGTGTTCATATCAAAGGCTGGAATTAACCCATCCTTAGACATATCTCGCATTCTTTTAAAGTGTACATGGCCAAGTCTTGCATGCCATAGGGTTGAATCATTAAGTTTAGAGGTTGATATAAAAGCAGAATTACCAATATCATTAACAATATTAAGTCTGAACATTTGATTACACAAATAACCAAAACCAATAAACACACCATGTTTAGATAAAATAAACTTATTAGATTCAATCACTTGTTTATAACCACAATTATTCAAAACACTACTAGAAACCAAGTTCTTTCTAATATCAGGAACATGTAAAACATTAAACAAAGAAACAATCTTTCCAGAACTAAACTTCAAATCAACACATCTTTTTCCATGCACCAGGGCAGTTGACTCGTTTCCCATATGAAGAATAGAACCATCATTCATTGACTCATATGTCTTGAACCAGCTTCTATCTTTACACACATGAATTGTTGCACCAGAGTCAACCCACCAAGCAACATCATCATCCTGCACAAAATATATTTCAGATATATATGTAACATAATAAATCTCAAAAGACTTATTAAATATATTCTGGCCTTTCAGAGAATTGGTGTTACCAATCCCTCCACTTGTACCTGATCCATTGGTTTTATTGCCAATCTTAATACCTTTACAATCCTTCCTGAAGTGTCCAGTTTTACCACACTTCCAACAAGTCACTTTGGGTTTCTTGTTAAAATCAGATTTGGTGTTATCTTGATGCTTATGCTTGCCCTTGTTGTCATTGTTCCTGGAGGAGTTGTAATGCTCCACCATATTGACAACTGATGGACCAGTAGCATTGCTACTCTTTGGCTTGTCAATGTCTTGTGCTTTGAGTGAGTCCTCAATGAGCAAGTGACTGCCCAACTCAACAAGAGTTAATTCCTCTTTCTTATGTTTCAGCATATGCTTAAAATCTTTCCAAGAAGGAGGTAATTTATCAATGATACAAGAGACTGAAATAGCATCATCCATGTTAATCTTGTGTTGTATGAATCGACCAAGTATACTAAGAAGTTCATTGTATTGTTCCATGACAGGTCTAGAATCAACCATTTTGTAATTGTTAAAATTACTTACAAGGAACTTCTTACTTGATGCATCCTCAGCCATATATTTGGCTTCCAAGGAATCCCATAGTTCTTGAGAAGTTTCAACATTCTGATAAATATCAAATAGAGAATCAGACATACCATTGAGAATTAAACCCCTGCAGATATAATCATCATTCTCCCATTTGCTTCTTGCCCTCATCTGATCCATAGTAGCATCATCTCCATAATCTTTAGGAATCTCAATTGTCAGAACATAAACCACATTCATACTTGACAACAAGAAGTGCATCTTCTTTTGCCATCTTCTGAAATCAACACCTTCAAACTTTTCCAACTTGGAAAAGTTAGCAGTCATTTGTCTCATAGCAGCAGCCATTGATTATCACTAATAGTTTCTATTGATTGTTGGTAATTAGGTGTTAACAATGTTCCCAGATTAGGGTTAAGATAATCAATGAGTACCAGATATTCACTTGGAATCGTGTTATCACTTTCCAATAGAAACTATTCGACCCTATGCCTAGGTTACACGAATATCTCTATGGGATAAGACCAAGTGATGTTCTTGTTTTAGGTACAAATCAAGAACAGAATTGTATTCAAGTGTTTAGGGTTTGTGTTGATAATCGTCTCCATGCAGAATGTTATGACCTCTATTTATAATAGAGAATACTCAAACCGTAGCCCATGGAATTATGTATAATTAACGGCCCATTAATTATATCATAATACTTTCCATAATAGTAGGAATCAGTGGTTATCAGTAGAAACAATAACACTAGCAATGGAAACTAGCAGCAGATTCCACTGTCAGTAGAATCACACTATCAGTAGAAACAGATTCATGCTATCAGCAGAATCAATACATAACCACTATTGAGTCAGGGGATTCAGGGACCAAATGGGTGTACACTCCGTACCTCCAAACCCATTACCAGGTGTGAATTAATCCCTCAAGTTCACTAAATTTTTCAACACTCACTTGTATAAAACGCAAACTATCATTTCAGTTGTAACCATTCATTCAAATAAGATTGTAATCTTTCCTCTTTCTAATTCCATTACAACTTTATGAATCACTGAATTTCAAATACGATTTCATTTCTTCTTTATATGATTCCTTGTTTGTTATTCGAATAACTACCACATTTCTCATTGATTTCTGGTTGTTATAAGCTCATTACATTTCGTAAGTACCAGATGATGAAAGCAAGGTGGTGCCTAGTAGTGACGAATTCATTTTGAAACAACCCCAAACTGAGCCATGGGCTGATCTATCCTTGTGCCGTTTGTCCGGAGGTGTAGACATTGACTCGTTGACCTTAAACCGCAGGCTAGTTGGTGATTTACAATGGATTAAACATTTTATATATACATTTACATGGATACTTTAAGGCTTCATGACCTAACATATAATTAATGATTTGAAATAAGGTGAGACACCTTTCAAAAGGTTAGACCAACTCAAAGTCAAAAGATTCCATGCCAACTCCTCATGATCATATAATAATACTACGTATAGTAGATCTGGCAAATCGTGTCCTAACAGGTCTTAACAGGTTTTGAGCGTGCGAATAACATAAGTTTCAAACATGAAAACAACTCATTTAACACTTTGTTTTGGTGGTTTGAGTATGACAGATATACGTTTTATGTACAAAAAAAGTTAAATATTGAACCCTAGAATACTAAAAACAATTATTTTAAAAATTAAAAAATTGCATAGTACATTTTTTCCATTTACAGGTCTTAACAGGTCCTAATAGGTACCCAATTTTCCAGCTCTAACGTATAGATAACTTATTTTACTTGAGTCATTAGAGAAAAGGTTTATATATTTAAAACTCCTATCAATTAATAAACTTTTTTAACTTGAAACCTATAAATAAACTTATTAACAAGAAAAAAGGTACGGTAAGAAAAAAAACTAAAATGAGAAAAATAAAAGAGATTTCTAGCAATATAATTCAAATGAGAACGATAATTTTAAAGGAAGATGCATATACCTTTGTTGGTGCATTTTAAATGTGTGGTTATGATTTTTTCTCACCCTTCTCATTATAATTTTTTTTATCATTTGATTTTAACTCCATATTCTTAAACCTTTTCATATCATAAAAAACTGTCAATACTTTCAAAATACTTAACTTTAGACATTTTCAAAATTCTAACCCTATACATCCACTATTGTTTATACATTTTTAGACCACTTCATATTTATATACAGTTTTTCACAAACCATTATATAGCTAGTGGATGATTTTATAACGATATTCGCGTAATTTCCCAGTGCTTGTGTGATCATTTATTATTTTGGTAGACTTTTTCCTCACCAGGTGCCCAAAGATATTACCAAGTGGGCTTATACAAATGGCGTTTCTTTTAAAAGATACCTTCTATTACAAATGAAAATTTTGTTGCATTAGCCTTTTTGTGTAGCAGTGCTACGAGTGATTGCAGAATCAAAAATAAAAGACAATTGGAAAAGAAAAGTTGGGGTTGCAAACCTCGATCTCTAACGCAGTTTGAGATAATTAAGTCGTAACTAGAGTCCGAGTCATGTATTTGAAAAACTAAAAAGCAAGGTACTTCCAATAATTCATTTGGAACATAAAGTATTTTTAAAAAATTTATACTTAAAAAAAGAGCTTAAAACCGATATCATTTTGATATCATTTCCATTTACGGATTGTCAACTCATTTGTATATATATTACTGCGAAAGTCAGTTGTTGCAAATTAGCTTATGATATAAGTGCATGTGCTAGTAGTTCAGAATAAGCACCCACTTTGTGAGGATGGTTCTCAAAATGCACAACATGATCAGCCTTTCCCTTCTAATACTCTTCTCCATTTTCGACCGTGAAATATGTGGACACTCCTATCCATCAGAGAACAATAATAAAGTTGGCAGAAATAATGAAACTTTAGTAGGCGTCGGAATCATTCTTGATATGGAGTCATTGACAGGGAAGTTCATTAACTGGTCCATTACCATGGCGATGTCTGATTTCTATGCTCTTAATCCTAATTATAGAACGAGGTTAGTTCTTCACACAAGGGACTCCAAGGGAGATTCGGTAGAAGCTTTGTCAGCTGGTACGTAAAGTCTCTTCTTTATATTCTTCAACTCTCATTTTGATATAGTTTACATTCAGTTACATTATATTTCTGAATATACTTTTTAATTGCTTGAGTAGTAGACCATCTTCTGAACAACATGAAGGTCCAAGCCATCATAGGTCCAGAAACGCAACTTCAATCGAAGTTATTGGCTTTGTTTGCTAACAAAGCTAAAGTTCCTATTTTTTCTTTTGCTGCTCCATCCTCAAAGGAGTGTTGGTATCTTTTCACAGGTCTATTGCCAAGCCAACTAGTTTCCATGAAACGTTTTGTATAAACCATGTTGTGAGTTTATGTGATTGTGTTTTGCGTTGTGAAATTTAGACAAAGTATATAAACTTAAGATTAATAATAGAACTAAAAAAACATAAGTTCGACCCTTTACAATATATATAGTTATTGAAACGACATGACTCTTAAAGCTAACCATTGTGTCGTTTAACAATAACTGTCAACCATCATAACTGTTAACTACTAACTGTCATAATATAACTAACTTCTAAACGGGCTGTTTGGGTTAAGGATTTCGACCCATACAACTTTAGCCCAGTTTGACCCATACTTAAATATACTAAACAAACATATAAGTCTTAATAATAATAAGCATTAAAGCATTATAATTCTGTCTACATTCTCCTTCCTAATGCTTGAATGCTACAATCTTGATCTTCCTGGTTCTATCTTCAAGTAATGATGATGAAATCATCACTACTGCTTGTGCTTTCTTCAAATTTGCTTCCTTTGGTCTCTTCACTTGTCTGCATAACATCTTCCATTCTTTTAAACTTCTTTCTGGGAGATTCTTCATTCATCTCTTGTACTTGGGCTTCAAGTGCTTCAACCTGTGCATTTCCTTGTGCACCATGTGCAATCACCCTTGCATCATTCTGTGGCTCCATTTCACTCATGCTAGCCATTCCCTCTGGTTCACCCTGCACCCTTTTAGCCTCCTCATAGTACAACTTCACCATGCCAATATACTCCTTGTATATTTCTTTCACTGTCTCTTGATGTTCATATGCCAGACTAAGTATCTTTGTCAATTGATGCCAGTTTCCATTCAATGATACATTCATGTATCCACCAAGTGCATCAACAAATTTGTACAAAGCCAATAAGTCAACCTTAATTACCCCCACAGTTGGTGGTAATTCACCCAATACTTCATGTCCTAAGTATTCTTTGTAGAACCATTCAATCATATCCATAAATTTCCCTTTCAACACTTCCCAGTTTCCATATACTAATTTATCTATCCCAATCAAATCAAGAAATGCTATGAATCTTTGATAAGTGTTTACCTTTAGGAAATATAGAGTTCCATTCATGCTTATGTATTCAGAATCCACATAATCATGATCAAATTCTTTCTCCATTTTCAGTTCCTCCATTCCTTTCACTAATGAACATGCATCACCAGGGTCTATAGACTTGAAATACTCATCCAAAAACTTATTGTGCCTCTCAGTCATGCTACTGTCACTTTCCCCTACAACAATATTGTGTCTATCAACAGTTTCATCATACATGTGATCAAACATGTACCATATCTTGCATCTGTTTCCATCATGACTCACAAAATAACCCTGCTCCTTCAATTGCTCTAAACTGAGAATGTTTAATGTGATTTCAGGAGTGTAAACCACATTAGGTACCATTAATCTTCCTCTGTCTGTGTCCACAATCACTTCTCATACACCATATGAGACAATAAACTTCTTTTCTCTTTCTTCTGTTCCTTCAACTTGGAACCACTACATCAATCTTTTGAATAACTGTTTCATAGGAGTCATATGCTTTTTATATGCAGTACTAACATACCATATCTCATCCCAACTGCCTGAATCTGAACCATGAACCATGTAGTCTGTTGAAACATGAACAGTTTCTGGTTCATATTTGAAAACTGCCTCCTTGTGTGGTGGTTCGATTGGTGTGGTGTCCATTGTATTTGTTTCAATTTCCTGTATGTTACTTTTCTCTTCTTTCTCTGTGCACTTCCAAAAGAAATGCCCTCTCTTTCTGCAAATAAAGCAACGTGCCCTTCTCTCTTTCTTTGGCAAACTGCTTGATTCTCCTACTTCTTTATTTGCGCTAGTAACATGCTGTTTTGTTTTTGAGGAGTTATAGGATACCACTTCTTCCATTTTTTTCTTAAGTAACTGTTTTCCTTCGGGTGAGATATATTTTTTGTGTCTCGGCCACTTTTGGGTTGTTTGGGATTTTTCTCTTTGTAGATAATGAATGTTTGGGACATATGGTGTGTCTTTGTATAATTGGCTTCTCCAGGGATCAGAACATGCGCTCTGATACCACTGTTGGTATCGTTTCACAGGTCTATTGCCAAGCCAACTAGTTTCCATGAAACGTGTTGTATAAACCATGTTGTGAGTTTATGTGATTGTGTTTTGCGTTGTGAAATTTAGACAAAGTATATAAACTTAAGATTAATAATAGAACTAAAAAAACATAAGTTCGACCCTTTACAATATATATAGTTATTGAAACGACAAGACTCTTAAAGCTAACCATTGTGTCGTTTAACAATAACTGTCAACCATCATAACTGTTAACTACTAACTATCATAATATAACTAACTTCTAAACGGGCTGTTTGGGTTAAGGATTTCGACCCATACAACTTGTCACAACTCATCATTTCAGGTCATTTCAGGTCATTTCAGGTCATTTCCCGAACTTTGGAAAAACACTATTCATAAATCACTATTCATCAAAACACTATTCATCGTTTTACTATTCATCATTTTCGAGGTCATTTGGATATTCTGAGAAACATTTGGGAAATTTACTATTCACTAAACACTATTCATTTCCGGAAAAGTTTTCATCATTCACTTGCATTACTCATTTTATCGTAAATTTAGTTTACGGGTATTCAAATTCGCGTAACCGGATTGGTTTAGGTGCGAATTCATTTCATTAGTGCTAAGGACACTGCATACGGACTGGAGATAGTCTGCATATCATCATAACAGCATTTTCATGTTATACCACTCTCAGGATTTTCAAATTACTATATTTAGAACATTTAACGTTTTTACGTATAAGTAATTATAGTAAACGTTAACAACCGGTTTATACATGACGAATATATCTAAATATTCCCACAATGGTCCCGACATATTTTTATATCCATTTTAACATCATAAAACTTATAACATTCAGTTACCCAGTATTTTGGAAATTTATTTTATTTATAACGTACGCGTATGAATATAACGACGGTTTTCGTGAAAACTAAACATTAATCACCCGATCACTCAGTAAATGTACCCAACATATTTTTAATATGTTTTTAACATTATTATAACATTATTTTCATCCCGGTTAACTTTGTGAACGTTTATTGCTATTAAACCCGGTACCTGATTTTAACGAATAACACGTAATAACACTTAACGATACACTAGATTTCTAATTAAATACCAAGCACCCCTAACCCCCTCCTTGGCTCACCAAAACAGGCCACATGAACCCTTTTAACCTCTAGCATTAATCTCCTAAGTATTAAACTAATAAACTCTAAAAACCTTACTTTACCAAAAATTCAAGAATCATAAATCACACTTTTAGATAAGTTAGATTTTTTTTTTCTCATCTTCTTCATCCTCTCTAGCAAACCCACGACTTTTTCCCAACTCCATGATCAATCCATGGTTTTCAAAAGTTTAAAGCACCAAAGTTATTCATTTTATCATTCTAATCAAGATTCTTGCATCAAACACACAAGTAATCCAAGGTTTCTAGCCATCTAATCATCTCATTTTATCAAGTAAGTTATCAACTTTATTTTTACATGAAACATCTTATATTTACTTGTATTACATGATTTCCATGCTAAAAACCATGTACAACTAGCTATACCACCACTTATTTGGTCAAAAATGAAACATACAAACCCTAACTTTTTAGTTATGAATCCCCTTGCTCTAATAACTTGGTTAGGAGTCCATGGCACCCTAAGAAGGTGTATGGTAGGATTAGATTAGCCATGTGGTGATTACAAGAGGTTTGGTGATGGTAGAAATTAGTTTTAAACCTTGAAAACATGATTTGGAACCTATTTTAGACATGCTGTCCCGTTTTGTAAAAATCTGGAAAATCAGTAAACACCAAGGAAACTTTGGCAAAATTTTTAGAAAATACTTTCAAAAACGAATCCGTAGGCGAAAGAACGGATTAAAAAGAGTTTATAACGAAGAAGTTATGATTTTTGCAAGATTGTTGACGAAAAGTATTTTCTGGAAATTAGTTGCTGTTGGACGTTTTTCGTCGGTCAAAAAGAGGCTTTAGACTTAACCCGGAGGAGCCGAGCTTTCCAAAATATATTACTACATACTAAGACGTAACCGTGGACATAAAGAACAAGTAAAACGGACAAGTAACGACAAAGATATTCACGTTTGAATATCGGCTAAAACCACTTTATATTTGACAGCTTTTATTAAATTTGGCACAAAAACTACGAAGTACATTTTTGAGCTAGAAGTAATATTAAGTACCAAGCTTTATAACTAAAGAAGTATTAGTTATTACGAGTTTATTTTCATCATTTCAAGGATTACAAACCGAGTATTTCAATGCTAACATGGAAACTTACGATATATATATATATATAAGTATATATATATTACAACTAGCTTGTTATATTTTCTAATAGCAATATTTTTCCAAATTCTTGGATTATATATTTTTGATAACACAAGTGTTTTTCCAAAGACTAGAGTGGTATAGAAACATGAGCATGGACATTCATAACATCATTTGGTGATCTAAATGAGATCATTCATCATTCATTTTAGGTTGCGGCAGATAACCGTGCATTGTTGTCCTTAACTTTCCGTTGCATTGTACTATTACTTCGAGGTGAGTCATAGCCCCTACTCTTTTAATTGTTTTATCAACTCTTTGGGGGAGATACATGCTACTACTTGCTTACTTGTACAGATTCACATAACATTTATACTTGATTACATTACACTTGATGTCATACATACGTGATTGTGTTATACTTAACTGTGTTATACTAAACTGTGATGGAAACATACATACTTCCAATGGCCCCAGATTTAGTTCTGGGCACAACCATGGAGACATTTATACTTCCAATGGCCCCAGATTAAGTTTCTGGGCACAACCATGGAGATATACATACTTAAGTGAGGTCTTCGGAGATGAAGTGTAGACTCACTACTAATTGCTTAACTGTTATTATGAACTTATACATATCTTAATCATATTATTTTGTAGCAGTGGGTTGTGAACACACAGGTTACAAGTCTCTTATGACGGGATTTGTAACTGAGTGGATTTACGATGCCTTTGCTGTGTGAACATTCTTTATAGGCTTTTCAACTGCATGGAGACAAACTCTATGAACTCACCAACCTTTGTGTTGACACTTTTAAGCATGTTTATCTCAGGTTAGGAAGGCGATAGCAGGTTTGTGGAGCTGAGAGTCTTAGGGCATGCTTTTGGAGACTTTCACTTTTATTGTTTACCATTCGATACACTTTAAAAACTTATGCATTATTCTACTTTCGGATCTTTGTTTTGTAAACTATGACTTTTATCTATTCGAATGGTAACTTTTCTAAAACGTCTCATTTAGAGGGCGTTTTCTATATCTTGTACTTTGTGCCCTGAAGTAGCATCCCTATGACACAGTCTTCCGCTGCGGTATTTTGGGGGTGTTACAGATTGGTACCAGAGCCTTGGTTATAGAGAACTAGGTTGTTTTAGAGTCTAGACTATAACTACATACATATAGACTCTCCTCCCTATCGCCTTGCACTTTACATACACATACGCTTGCTGGTAATTTTTAGACCTACACTATTAGATACTTTGTAGAAACCGTTAGAAACTAGACTTCCCGGTGACTTTAACACTTAAGGGAGAATCCTTTGTTCCTTTGTACTAAGCGTGACATTCCCTAGATGCCCATTTAAGCAACGTCTACCACTGAGATATGTGTGCCTGGTGATATGTACACTTGTGAAAGGAAACATTTATAATTGTGGTGGCCAACATAATTATAAGTGCTTCACGACACACGTGGACATATGACTATGCAGATGTAGATCGGTGTTGGCACAACTTAGGAAACAACTGGTAGCACGGTATTATATATGAGGATATGAAGTATAGACTTTGGTTAATCAACGGTTTTCCCTCATCTCTGACGTTCACTAAATGTCCTTCCTCTCAGGAAATCATGGCACCAAAGAGAGTGACTCGTAGCTCTGTTCGAGGAGGCGCAACACCAAGGGGTGGAAGGACTGGTGGACGTGGAGGTAGAGGAGGTAGAGGAGCTGCTAATGACACTAGTAACCCAAGTAACGATGGTGGAAGAACTGGTGGACGTGGAGGTAGAGGAGGTGGTCACGGAGTTGAAAACAATGATAACAACGACGGTGGAAATACTGATTTTGAAGCCATCATCGCTCGACAACTTGAAAACTTTCTCCCCACTATTGTCACTCAAGTTGGCGATCATATGAATAACTTGGCAAACCACGAAAGCGGAATTAACAACACCAATGGTATAGGCCAGAATGGTAATGGCAACAACATCATTAGGACTGGATGTACGTATAAGGAATTTACGTCATGCAAGCCAATTGATTTCGATGGTGTAGGAGGCGCGCTGGTGTATACTCGATGGGTTGAAAAGATGGAGTCGGTGATCGACATTAGTAACTGTGCAGCACATCAAATGGTGAAGTATTCCATGTGCTTACTATCAGGAAAGGCATTGACATGGTGGAATACGCAGATTCAAGCTAGGGGTAGAGCGGCAGCTGTAGGTATGACATGTGATGATTTTAAGGCATTACTGAAGGAGGAATACTGCCCGGACAACGAGATGCAAAAGCTGGAGGATGAACTCTATCATCTCTCTATGATAGGGGCTGGACATGCAGCCTATACGGATCGATTCCATGAATTAGCCAGACTAGTTCCACACCTAGTTACCCCTGAGTCCAAGAGGATCGAGAGGTACATATATGGCCTTGTCCCAGAAATTCGTGGGATTGTAAAAACAACTGAGCCTTCTACAATTCAGAGTGCAATATTGAGAGCAGGGACTCTGACAGATGAGATGGTTAGAAATGGAAGCTTAAGGGACAGTGATAAAAGGAAGGGAACAAGCGAGACGAACAAGCAGACTGACAACAAAAGGGCAAGGACCTTTGCGGCGACTAATTCGGGTCAGAGAGAGTATTTAGGCCAGCATCCTAAATGTACGAAATGTAACTTTCATCACCAAAAGACTGTGCCCTGCCGTATGTGTGCTAATTGCAGACAGTCTGGTCATTATGCAAACCAGTGTAGAGAACCAGTGAACCAAAAGACATGCTATGAGTGTAACAGCCCGGATCACTTTCGGAACAACTGTCCTAAGTTGAAAAGGAATTTTAACCAAGGAGGAAACCGTCCAAACTTAGCAGCAGCAATTGAAGGGCCACGAGAGGAGGCCAATGAGATTCCACCCGCAATTGGCAGAGCTTACTTCTTAGGAAATCCTATCACCCAACATGTCCGCGGTAGCACATCGGGTACATTCTCTTGAACAACTATCGTATTTTAGTAGCACTTAAGTCTTAATATAGGACCTATACACAACATTGACTAATCTGAGACCTAGCAGCATTAACCTTAGTCACCCTAACATTAGAAATTTGATTAGTGTAAGCAATTCCAAAGTCGAGCCAATCTTTCAAAAGATCTTTTTCAAGGATGTTGAATCCAGACCTTGATTTTTAGCTTGGTTCTAGTGACTGTTCTTGTTTGATTGGGTTGCGAAAATCGAGCTAAAAGTTAAAGTCATCACTCAAACCGATTTAGCTTAATCTCATGACTGTTCTTGTTTGATTGGGTTGTGGGCTTAAGTGAAAATCGGTTACCTAAATGATTAACCTAAAGGAGGTCTTTTGAGGACTATGCTCGGGATTGGGAAGGTTTGCCTCATCAAGTCTGACCACGAGAACATACCTAGTTGGATAGAAACCCACATACATAAGCTTTGACACACTTAACTGATTAACATTAACTGAACTTCGGGACGAAGTTCCTTTTAGAGGGGAAGACTGTCACAACTCATCATTTCAGGTCATTTCAGGTCATTTCCCGAACTTTGGAAAAACACTATTCATAAATCACTATTCATCAAAACACTATTCATCGTTTTACTATTCATCATTTTCGAGGTCATTTGGATATTCTGAGAAACATTTGGGAAATTTACTATTCACTAAACACTATTCATTCCCGGAAAAGTTTTCATCATTCACTTGCATTACTCATTTTATCGTAAATTTAGTTTACGGGTATTCAAATTCGCGTAACCGGATTGGTTTAGGTGCGAATTCATTTCATTAGTGCTAAGGACACTGCATACGGACTGGAGATAGTCTGCATATTATCATAACAGCATTTTCATGTTATACCACTCTCAGGATTTTCAAATTACTATATTTAGAACATTTAACGTTTTTACGTATAAGTAATTATAGTAAACGTTAACAACCGGTTTATACATGACGAATATATCTAAATATTCCCACAATGGTCCCGACATATTTTTATATCCATTTTAACATCATAAAACTTATAACATTCAGTTACCCAGTATTTTGGAAATTTATTTTATTTATAACGTACGCGTATGAATATAACGACGGTTTTCGTGAAAACTAAACATTAATCACCCGATCACTCAGTAAATGTACCCAACATATTTTTAATATGTTTTTAACATTATTATAACATTATTTTCATCCCGGTTAACTTTGTGAACGTTTATTGCTATTAAACCCGGTACCTGATTTTAACGAATAACACGTAATAACACTTAACGATACACTAGATTTCTAATTAAATACCAAGCACCCCTAACCCCCTCCTTGGCTCACCAAAACAGGCCACATGAACCCTTTTAACCTCTAGCATTAATCTCCTAAGTATTAAACTAATAAACTCTAAAAACCTTACTTTACCAAAAATTCAAGAATCATAAATCACACTTTTAGATAAGTTAGATTTTTTTTTCTCATCTTCTTCATCCTCTCTAGCAAACCCACGACTTTTTCCCAACTCCATGATCAATCCATGGTTTTCAAAAGTTTAAAGCACCAAAGTTATTCATTTTATCATTCTAATCAAGATTCTTGCATCAAACACACAAGTAATCCAAGGTTTCTAGCCATCTAATCATCTCATTTTATCAAGTAAGTTATCAACTTTATTTTTACATGAAACATCTTATATTTACTTGTATTACATGATTTCCATGCTAAAAACCATGTACAACTAGCTATACCACCACTTATTTGGTCAAAAATGAAACATACAAACCCTAACTTTTTAGTTATGAATCCCCTTGCTCTAATAACTTGGTTAGGAGTCCATGGCACCCTAAGAAGGTGTATGGTAGGATTAGATTAGCCATGTGGTGATTACAAGAGGTTTGGTGATTGTAGAAATTAGTTTTAAACCTTGAAAACATGATTTGGAACCTATTTTAGACATGCTGTCCCGTTTTGTAAAAATCTGGAAAATCAGTAAACACCAAGGAAACTTTGGCAAAATTTTTAGAAAATACTTTCAAAAACGAATCCGTAGGCGAAAGAACGGATTAAAAAGAGTTTATAACGAAGAAGTTATGATTTTTGCAAGATTGTTGACGAAAAGTATTTTCTGGAAATTAGTTGCTGTTGGACGTTTTTCGTCGGTCAAAAAGAGGCTTTAGACTTAACCCGGAGGAGCCGAGCTTTCCAAAATATATTACTACATACTAAGACGTAACCGTGGACATAAAGAACAAGTAAAACGGACAAGTAACGACAAAGATATTCACGTTTGAATATCGGCTAAAACCACTTTATATTTGACAGCTTTTATTAAATTTGGCACAAAAACTACGAAGTACATTTTTGAGCTAGAAGTAATATTAAGTACCAAGCTTTATAACTAAAGAAGTATTAGTTATTACGAGTTTATTTTCATCATTTCAAGGATTACAAACCGAGTATTTCAATGCTAACATGGAAACTTACGATATATATATATATATAAGTATATATATATTACAACTAGCTTGTTATATTTTCTAATAGCAATATTTTTCCAAATTCTTGGATTATATATTTTTGATAACACAAGTGTTTTTCCAAAGACTAGAGTGGTATAGAAACATGAGCATGGACATTCATAACATCATTTGGTGATCTAAATGAGATCATTCATCATTCATTTTAGGTTGCGGCAGATAACCGTGCATTGTTGTCCTTAACTTTCCGTTGCATTGTACTATTACTTCGAGGTGAGTCATAGCCCCTACTCTTTTAATTGTTTTATCAACTCTTTGGGGGAGATACATGCTACTACTTGCTTACTTGTACAGATTCACATAACATTTATACTTGATTACATTACACTTGATGTCATACATACGTGATTGTGTTATACTTAACTGTGTTATACTAAACTGTGATGGAAACATACATACTTCCAATGGCCCCAGATTTAGTTCTGGGCACAACCATGGAGAGATTTATACTTCCAATGGCCCCAGATTAAGTTTCTGGGCACAACCATGGAGATATACATACTTAAGTGAGGTCTTCGGAGATGAAGTGTAGACTCACTACTAATTGCTTAACTGTTATTATGAACTTATACATATCTTAATCATATTATTTTGTAGCAGTGGGTTGTGAACACACAGGTTACAAGTCTCTTATGACGGGATTTGTAACTGAGTGGATTTACGATGCCTTTGCTGTGTGAACATTCTTTATAGGCTTTTCAACTGTATGGAGACAAACTCTATGAACTCACCAACCTTTGTGTTGACACTTTTAAGCATGTTTATCTCAGGTTAGGAAGGCGATAGCAGGTTTGTGGAGCTGAGAGTCTTAGGGCATGCTTTTGGAGACTTTCACTTTTATTGTTTACCATTCGATACACTTTAAAAACTTATGCATTATTCTACTTTCGGATCTTTGTTTTGTAAACTATGACTTTTATCTATTCGAATGGTAACTTTTCTAAAACGTCTCATTTAGAGGGCGTTTTCTATATCTTGTACTTTGTGCCCTGAAGTAGCATCCCTATGACACAGTCTTCCGCTGCGGTATTTTGGGGGTGTTACAGATTGGTACCAGAGCCTTGGTTATAGAGAACTAGGTTGTTTTAGAGTCTAGACTATAACTACATACATATAGACTCTCCTCCCTATCGCCTTGCACTTTACATACACATACGCTTGCTGGTAATTTTTAGACCTACACTATTAGATACTTTGTAGAAACCGTTAGAAACTAGACTTCCCGGTGACTTTAACACTTAAGGGAGAATCCTTTGTTCCTTTGTACTAAGCGTGACATTCCCTAGATGCCCATTTAAGCAACGTCTACCACTGAGATATGTGTGCCTGGTGATATGTACACTTGTGAAAGGAAACATTTATAATTGTGGTGGCCAACATAATTATAAGTGCTTCACGACACACGTGGACATATGACTATGCAGATGTAGATCGGTGTTGGCACAACTTAGGAAACAACTGGTAGCACGGTATTATATATGAGGATGTGAAGTATAGACTTTGGTTAATCAACGGTTTTCCCTCATCTCTGACGTTCACTAAATGTCCTTCCTCTCAGGAAATCATGGCACCAAAGAGAGTGACTCGTAGCTCTGTTCGAGGAGGCGCAACACCAAGGGGTGGAAGGACTGGTGGACGTGGAGGTAGAGGAGGTAGAGGAGCTGCTAATGACACTAGTAACCCAAGTAACGATGGTGGAAGAACTGGTGGACGTGGAGGTAGAGGAGGTGGTCACGGAGTTGAAAACAATGATAACAACGACGGTGGAAATACTGATTTTGAAGCCATCATCGCTCGACAACTTGAAAACTTTCTCCCCACTATTGTCACTCAAGTTGGCGATCATATGAATAACTTGGCAAACCACGAAAGCGGAATTAACAACACCAATGGTATAGGCCAGAATGGTAATGGCAACAACATCATTAGGACTGGATGTACGTATAAGGAATTTACGTCATGCAAGCCAATTGATTTCGATGGTGTAGGAGGCGCGCTGGTGTATACTCGATGGGTTGAAAAGATGGAGTCGGTGATCGACATTAGTAACTGTGCAGCACATCAAATGGTGAAGTATTCCATGTGCTTACTATCAGGAAAGGCATTGACATGGTGGAATACGCAGATTCAAGCTAGGGGTAGAGCGGCAGCTGTAGGTATGACATGGGACGATTTTAAGGCATTACTGAAGGAGGAATACTGCCCGGACAACGAGATGCAAAAGCTGGAGGATGAACTCTATCATCTCTCTATGATAGGGGCTGGACATGCAGCCTATACGGATCGATTCCATGAATTAGCCAGACTAGTTCCACACCTAGTTACCCCTGAGTCCAAGAGGATCGAGAGGTACATATATGGCCTTGTCCCAGAAATTCGTGGGATTGTAAAAACAACTGAGCCTTCTACAATTCAGAGTGCAATATTGAGAGCAGGGACTCTGACAGATGAGATGGTTAGAAATGGAAGCTTGAGGGACAGTGATAAAAGGAAGGGAACAAGCGAGACGAACAAGCAGACTGACAACAAAAGGGCAAGGACCTTTGCGGCGACTAATTCGGGTCAGAGAGAGTATTTAGGCCAGCATCCTAAATGTACGAAATGTAACTTTCATCACCAAAAGACTGTGCCCTGCCGTATGTGTGCTAATTGCAGACAGTCTGGTCATTATGCAAACCAGTGTAGAGAACCAGTGAACCAAAAGACATGCTATGAGTGTAACAGCCCGGATCACTTTCGGAACAACTGTCCTAAGTTGAAAAGGAATTTTAACCAAGGAGGAAACCGTCCAAACTTAGCAGCAGCAATTGAAGGGCCACGAGAGGAGGCCAATGAGATTCCACCCGCAATTGGCAGAGCTTACTTCTTAGGAAATCCTATCACCCAACATGTCCGCGGTAGCACATCGGGTACATTCTCTTGAACAACTATCGTATTTTAGTAGCACTTAAGTCTTAATATAGGACCTATACACAACATTGACTAATCTGAGACCTAGCAGCATTAACCTTAGTCACCCTAACATTAGAAATTTGATTAGTGTAAGCAATTCCAAAGTCGAGCCAATCTTTCAAAAGATCTTTTTCAAGGATGTTGAATCCAGACCTTGATTTTTAGCTTGGTTCTAGTGACTGTTCTTGTTTGATTGGGTTGCGAAAATCGAGCTAAAAGTTAAAGTCATCACTCAAACCGATTTAGCTTAATCTCATGACTGTTCTTGTTTGATTGGGTTGTGGGCTTAAGTGAAAATCGGTTACCTAAATGATTAACCTAAAGGAGGTCTTTTGAGGACTATGCTCGGGATTGGGAAGGTTTGCCTCATCAAGTCTGACCACGAGAACATACCTAGTTGGATAGAAACCCACATACATAAGCTTTGACACACTTAACTGATTAACATTAACTGAACTTCGGGACGAAGTTCCTTTTAGAGGGGAAGACTGTCACAACTCATCATTTCAGGTCATTTCAGGTCATTTCCCGAACTTTGGAAAAACACTATTCATAAATCACTATTCATCAAAACACTATTCATCGTTTTACTATTCATCATTTTCGAGGTCATTTGGATATTCTGAGAAACATTTGGGAAATTTACTATTCACTAAACACTATTCATTCCCGGAAAAGTTTTCATCATTCACTTGCATTACTCATTTTATCGTAAATTTAGTTTACGGGTATTCAAATTCGCGTAACCGGATTGGTTTAGGTGCGAATTCATTTCATTAGTGCTAAGGACACTGCATACGGACTGGAGATAGTCTGCATATCATCATAACAGCATTTTCATGTTATACCACTCTCAGGATTTTCAAATTACTATATTTAGAACATTTAACGTTTTTACGTATAAGTAATTATAGTAAACGTTAACAACCGGTTTATACATGACGAATATATCTAAATATTCCCACAATGGTCCCGACATATTTTTATATCCATTTTAACATCATAAAACTTATAACATTCAGTTACCCAGTATTTTGGAAATTTATTTTATTTATAACGTACGCGTATGAATATAACGACGGTTTTCGTGAAAACTAAACATTAATCACCCGATCACTCAGTAAATGTACCCAACATATTTTTAATATGTTTTTAACATTATTATAACATTATTTTCATCCCGGTTAACTTTGTGAACGTTTATTGCTATTAAACCCGGTACCTGATTTTAACGAATAACACGTAATAACACTTAACGATACACTAGATTTCTAATTAAATACCAAGCACCCCTAACCCCCTCCTTGGCTCACCAAAACAGGCCACATGAACCCTTTTAACCTCTAGCATTAATCTCCTAAGTATTAAACTAATAAACTCTAAAAACCTTACTTTACCAAAAAATTCAAGAATCATAAATCACACTTTTAGATAAGTTAGATTTTTTTTTCTCATCTTCTTCATCCTCTCTAGCAAACCCCCGACTTTTTCCCAACTCCATGATCAATCCATGGTTTTCAAAAGTTTAAAGCACCAAAGTTATTCATTTTATCATTCTAATCAAGATTCTTGCATCAAACACACAAGTAATCCAAGGTTTCTAGCCATCTAATCATCTCATTTTATCAAGTAAGTTATCAACTTTATTTTTACATGAAACATCTTATATTTACTTGTATTACATGATTTCCATGCTAAAAACCATGTACAACTAGCTATACCACCACTTATTTGGTCAAAAATGAAACATACAAACCCTAACTTTTTAGTTATGAATCCCCTTGCTCTAATAACTTGGTTAGGAGTCCATGGCACCCTAAGAAGGTGTATGGTAGGATTAGATTAGCCATGTGGTGATTACAAGAGGTTTGGTGATGGTAGAAATTAGTTTTAAACCTTGAAAACATGATTTGGAACCTATTTTAGACATGCTGTCCCGTTTTGTAAAAATCTGGAAAATCAGTAAACACCAAGGAAACTTTGGCAAAATTTTTAGAAAATACTTTCAAAAACGAATCCGTAGGCGAAAGAACGGATTAAAAAGAGTTTATAACGAAGAAGTTATGATTTTTGCAAGATTGTTGACGAAAAGTATTTTCTGGAAATTAGTTGCTGTTGGACGTTTTTCGTCGGTCAAAAAGAGGCTTTAGACTTAACCCGGAGGAGCCGAGCTTTCCAAAATATATTACTACATACTAAGACGTAACCGTGGACATAAAGAACAAGTAAAACGGACAAGTAACGACAAAGATATTCACGTTTGAATATCGGCTAAAACCACTTTATATTTGACAGCTTTTATTAAATTTGGCACAAAAACTACGAAGTACATTTTTGAGCTAGAAGTAATATTAAGTACCAAGCTTTATAACTAAAGAAGTATTAGTTATTACGAGTTTATTTTCATCATTTCAAGGATTACAAACCGAGTATTTCAATGCTAACATGGAAACTTACGATATATATATATATATAAGTATATATATATTACAACTAGCTTGTTATATTTTCTAATAGCAATATTTTTCCAAATTCTTGGATTATATATTTTTGATAACACAAGTGTTTTTCCAAAGACTAGAGTGGTATAGAAACATGAGCATGGACATTCATAACATCATTTGGTGATCTAAATGAGATCATTCATCATTCATTTTAGGTTGCGGCAGATAACCGTGCATTGTTGTCCTTAACTTTCCGTTGCATTGTACTATTACTTCGAGGTGAGTCATAGCCCCTACTCTTTTAATTGTTTTATCAACTCTTTGGGGGAGATACATGCTACTACTTGCTTACTTGTACAGATTCACATAACATTTATACTTGATTACATTACACTTGATGTCATACATACGTGATTGTGTTATACTTAACTGTGTTATACTAAACTGTGATGGAAACATACATACTTCCAATGGCCCCAGATTTAGTTCTGGGCACAACCATGGAGACATTTATACTTCCAATGGCCCCAGATTAAGTTTCTGGGCACAACCATGGAGATATACATACTTAAGTGAGGTCTTCGGAGATGAAGTGTAGACTCACTACTAATTGCTTAACTGTTATTATGAACTTATACATATCTTAATCATATTATTTTGTAGCAGTGGGTTGTGAACACACAGGTTACAAGTCTCTTATGACGGGATTTGTAACTGAGTGGATTTACGATGCCTTTGCTGTGTGAACATTCTTTATAGGCTTTTCAACTGTATGGAGACAAACTCTATGAACTCACCAACCTTTGTGTTGACACTTTTAAGCATGTTTATCTCAGGTTAGGAAGGCGATAGCAGGTTTGTGGAGCTGAGAGTCTTAGGGCATGCTTTTGGAGACTTTCACTTTTATTGTTTACCATTCGATACACTTTAAAAACTTATGCATTATTCTACTTTCGGATCTTTGTTTTGTAAACTATGACTTTTATCTATTCGAATGGTAACTTTTCTAAAACGTCTCATTTAGAGGGCGTTTTCTATATCTTGTACTTTGTGCCCTGAAGTAGCATCCCTATGACACAGTCTTCCGCTGCGGTATTTTGGGGGTGTTACACAACTTTAGCCCAGTTTGACCTATACTTAAATATACTAAACAAACATATAAGTCTTAATAATAATAAGCATTAAAGCATTATAATTCTGTCCACAAGGAGTACCCTTACTTGTTCCAAATTAAGGAACACGAATCCATTATGGCCAAAAGTATAGTTGCTCTTGTGGAATCGTATTACTGGAGGAATGTTACCTTCATTTACGAGGACACTGATGATGGGAGGGACATCTTACCATTTTTGGTTGAGGCATTTCATGATGTAAACATCCGCATCAGCCACAGAAGCGCCATTTCTGCCTCAGTCAAGCTTGATGAAATAGCTAAAGAGTTGCGTAAGATCATGTCTTTTCACACAACTATAATTATCGTCCATATGTCACCTTCACTAGCATCAAAACTTTTTCTAAATGCAAGAAAATTAGGAATGGTAGGGAAAGAGCATGCGTGGATATTGACTGAGAAAACAGTTGATGTCTTTCAATCAACAAACTTTGATGTTATCGAGTCATTACAAGGTGCACTAGGTCTTAGGCCGTATGTTCCGGCATCAAGCAGGCTGTATAACTTGACAGCAAGATGGCACAACTATTTTTACAGGAAGTACCCAACTTCAGTAACAAAAGAGGTGCATGTGCCTGCCATACGGGCGTACGACACCGTTTGGGCACTCGCTGAGTCCTTTGAGAAGGCTGAAGTCCCAAGTTATGGAGTTTCAGTTTTAAATGAGGTTTTGAAAGTCAAATTAAATGGCATAAGTGGTGAGTTTCAACTTAGTGAAGGGAAAGTGCTCTCCAATGGATATGAAATTATGACTGCCATTGACTATGGTGAGATAAGAGTAGGATATTGGACACCATTAGAGGGAATCAGGAGAGCACACCTCCCTATCCATCTGTATTTTGGTCTTGGTACAGAAGCTGTAAACTGGCGTGGAGGGCCTACGTCTACTCCAAAAGGCCGTGTGTTGCAAACAACTCCTACTAAAGAATTAAAGATTGGTGTTTTAAGGACAAAACCCTTTAAGTACTTCATGGATGTAGCATACGATGTTGAGAAAAATGTTACAAATGCCACTGGGTTCTCGAAAGATGTATTTGATGCATGCCTTCGTGGGTTACCATACAAAGTGCCCTATGTATTTATTTCATATGAGAATGCCACTTACGACGATCTTGTATGGAAGGTCTATAATCAGGTTTACTCACTTCTGAATGAAACCCAAAACTTATCGTTTACTTATAAATGCTTGTAATTTTGTAGTCTATGGCTTTGTTTGTGAACAGGAAATTGATGCAGTCGTTGGTGATTCAACAATCTTGCCCAATAGATCGAAGTATGTTGACTTTACAGCAACTTACAGTGACTTGGGTGTAGGAACAGTAGGAAAAATCAAGGAACATGACATGTGGTTCTTCCTAAAGCCACTTCACTGGGGTGTATGGTTAACATCTATTGGTTCACTTATCACAACTTGCATTGTAATTTGGATTATTGAAAATATGAATAAAGAGCCTAAAGGTCCACCGTCTCAGAATATTGGATTCGGCTCAATCTTCTGGCTGATCCTGTTGACAATCTTTTTTGCTCAAAGTTCTCTCTCCTTCTCTCTACAAATGCCTGTTATTTTACTATATGAAATAATTATTAGCCATGATCACTAAGTGTGTTGCATTTGTATTGTAGAAGAGACGTTGAAGAAAAAGCTGTCAAAATTCGTATTTTTTATCTGGTTACTCGTGGTGCTTATCTTGATCACTGGATACACGGCAACATTGACTTCACTGTTGACAGTCGAGCAATTTGAATTGGCATCAAAGGACGGAATCGTTGGGTTTCATGGAAACTCTTTTATGAGAGGATTAACAATCAATAACTTGCACTTTGAAAATCATAACAAGAAGCCACTCTACTCATATGAGGATTATGCTCATGCTTTATCAGAAGATGGTGATCGTCATGCGGATGCCATTATTGACGAAATTCCATACATCAAGATGTTTCTTGGAAAGTACCCGGGTGAATATGCCTTGGTCTCCTCTCAACATATAACTTCTGGTTTTGGCTTTGTATGTACCCCTTTCTTCTTTATCACTTACTCTACTTTTACACACAAACAGACGACCTATTACTCTTTTTGGTAACAAGTTTGAGTAATGGAAATAGGTCTTTGGAAAAGCAATAATCCTCTGTTCCATGATGTTAGAAAAAAAATGTGCGAAATTGATTACCACAACACCTCTTAAGCGAATTCAGGAGCATCAGTGTAGATCATCTTTTGGTATAAATGCAACATATTTTCTATGGGATAATTCCTTCTTCGGAAACCTTTTTAAGCTACAACCAATAAATTTTTACGATGTTCAGCACAAATACATTGGTGTTAATGATCTTCAATCCCATACAGTTAATTCATTCCCCCTTTGTTTTTTATTATGATAAAAATTTATGTTTACATGGCACGTCAAACTTTAGATCTTTAACCAAACATCCTCAATGCAGTAAGTCTTTAGAAACTTATTGATTTGCTACATCATTTTTTCACTGAATTTGTTATCAAAAATTCACTTTTACAAATCACCTCCAACGCAAAAGCTTTTCAATAAGCCTTTGAACAATAGGTTTTCTTTGCAACAAACACTTTTCAATAGATTGAGGAATACTGCAAGTCATTAATAAGTCATCTTCTAAATTCAATAAAGCTTTTGATTAAAATACGTATATAGTAACAAGCTTTCCTTGCAACAATCTACTATTGGAGATGCTCTAAGGAGCTTGTTATTTGTTTTCTCTACAAATATGGTTGACATCGCATCTTGATCATTCAGATCTTCCAAAAAGGTTCACCGTCGGTAGAAGATGTTTCAAGAGAAATCGCCAAAATGAGATTTGACGGGACTCTAGAAACGCTGGAGAAGAAGTGGTTTGAGGAGGGATTTTTGATTCCATCACGAAATTCAACACATGCAAATATTTTAAAGCTTGATAGTTTTGGTGGTGTGTTTATTAGTAATGCGGTCAGTTTGGCTCTAGCCCTTATCATCGCTTATGTTTTCCCTAAACTGGATATCGAGAATATCAGTCTAGAACTTATGTTTAAGACTTTCAAAAGACTCGGTTTAAAGGGATCCGTAGCACCTGCACCTGAATCTGAATCTGAATATGAATCTGCATCTGAATCTGAACATGAACCAGAACGTGAACCTGAACGTGAACGTTAAGGAGTTGAATTTCCAGGTTGTGTGAATCACATTTGTTAAATGGGTTTGGAAAAGCTGATGAAATATGGGTTTACGGACAACGACAATTTTAGTTGAGCATTTTCATATTCGTGCATTGCGTAATTAAATTTGGTTAAAGAAAGATTAAGTGTAAGAGTTAAAATATAGTAGTAGTTACGTTTCCATCTTTTTGTATGAATTAACATGCCATTAGCCCTTTCCAATGTGATCTGATTTCTGATGATATGGATGGTTCCTCATAGTCACCATTGATCAATTTCACCTTATTCTTAGCACTTAGAGCAATTAGCATCGATCTCTTTCAAGTACCATAGTTTTCTGATCCTGTTAGCTTTCTTGAAATGAGGATCATGCCAGGATGATCATTGGGATGAAAGTACAGTGGATGGAGTAGTGATGTGACATCATCAATTGGTGGTGTAGTTGTATGTTGTGAACTTGAATATGATGATGCCATTGTTGTTAAAGAATTGTATTTGTTATGATTGTGAAGCTTTGTTAATGGTGATTGGTAACTGTTTTGTAACAGATACTTGTTTAATTGTTTTGATGATTTGTCATGAATTGTGACAAATTTGTGATGATTTGTGATGTTTTAAGTGAATTAGGATGATTGTTGTATGAATTAATGGATTTGGATTGATAATTGTGATTGGTTATGGTGTTTTGTGGTTGTTTTGGTTTGAAAATTTTATGGCGGGAAAATCAGTTATGGTGGTTTGTAGTGGGAAGGTTGTTGTATTCGCCGGAAAACTCAGTTACAGTTATAATCAGGATCAGTTATCCACCACGGCTAGTTGTGGTGACTGCTCTGATAACATATACAGAAATGAGAGAGAACACATTGAACTTGAAATGAGTTATGAAATTATGAAATTGAGTTACATTGTCTGAGTACATGACTGGTATTTATACTACATCATTAAGCTACATGAACTAACTAATTAGTCACTATACAAGCCAACTAACTGACTAACTATACAAGTATTAACATTGACTGACACATTGATATGCTCTTGTTCACCATAATCCTCATCTTGTGGTTTTAGAAGGACCGAGTTGGTGACCGAGTCAGGACACGACGAACCACCATTGAGATGTGATTTTAGAAGGACCGAGTCAGGACACGACGAGGAAATTGAGGTCCGGATTGGTGACCGGATACTGCCACCCAAGGAGTCTTTTAGATATTTGGGATCGATGATCCACAAATCAGGGAGGACTGATGAGGACGTGACCCACCGGATTAAAGCTGGTTGGGCGAGATGGAGGGCGGCGTCGGGAGTCCTTTGTGACAGGAAAGTCCCTTTTAAGTTAAAGGGAAAATTCTATAAGGTGGCGGTTAGACCAGCTATATTGTACGGATCCGAGTGTTGGCCTATCACCAAGGTCCAGGCTAATCGGGTGGAGGTGGCAGAACTGAGAATGCTAAGATGGACCTGTGGTAAAACCTTGCTTGACATGATCCCGAACGGAGTTTTTAGAGCTAAACTCGAAGTAGAGAGTATTATCTCGAAGATGAGAGAAGGAAGGTTGAGGTGGTTCGGGCATGTTAGGAGGAGGCCACAATCAGCGCCAGTTAGAAAAGTCGAAACGCTGGTAGTAGATGGAGTGAGAAGAAGGGGTAGACCCAATCTCAGGTGGGAGG
The DNA here is from genome assembly GCA_030686995.1 of Artemisia argyi. Lineage (NCBI taxonomy): Eukaryota > Viridiplantae > Streptophyta > Magnoliopsida > Asterales > Asteraceae > Artemisia > Artemisia argyi. The sequence goes on from CM060676.1 coordinate 105,409,249, forward strand.
ATAGACTTAAGCTCGACTTGAAGGAGCTACGCTTGTCCGAAGACATGACCTCAGATAGGAAGGCGTGGAGAGATAGAATTAGGGTCTGTGGGTAGTCCCGGGGGCTTAGTAGGTTTGGGTGTGTAGGGCGTTTGGCTTTTGGTGCTCCTTTGTTGCCTTGCCCCTTGCGTTAGTTTAGGCCCTTTTTTTTGCCTTTGTTTTAGGCCCCTTGCGTTGCTTTGCCTTGCCCTTTGTGCCCCTTTGGTTTGCCTGCTTTTTCTTGCATTGGTCTTTGCCTTTGGCCCCGTGCTTTTTTGCTTCTGTTTTTTTGCTTTTGTTTGCCTTGCATTGCTTTGCCTTGCCCTTTGTCGCCCCTAGTTTTGCCTGCTTTTTCTTGCTTTTACTTTTGCTTTTGCTTTTACTTTAGGCCTCGTGCGTTTTTGCTTCTGTTTCTTGTTTTGTTTGCCTGCTTTTGCTTGTGGTTTATTGCCTTTTGCTCTTTTTGCTTTCCACTTTCACCCGCACACCTGCACTTGCCGGAGGTCTCATTGGAAGCAGTGTCTCTATTCCTGGGTTTATCCTGGGGTAGGGGTAGGATCTGTCTACACTCTACCTCCCCCATACCCTGTTACGGCGGGATTGGGTTTGTTGTTGTTGTTGTTGTTGTTGTTGTTGTTGTTGTTGTTGTTGTTGTTGTTGTTGTTGTTTGTGGAGTTGCTTTGAAGGTCTGTAAACACACTGAACAAAGTGTTTGGATACAGGTTTAACCACTGTATCATCAAATGCTGATTTTCTCTGGATTCTGAGTCCATATGCTGGTGTCATCAGTCTCGCTGGAGCCTTGGAAGTCATTGGAATCAAGATTAAACATATTTGTGTATTGTTTAAGGGTTGAAAGCCCATTAGGGTTTTGACGTTCAGTTTGTGGAATGATTTTTGGATAAAGCATAGTTTAGCAAATAACTCGCTTATTATCACAACATTATGGCTGTGATTCTTGCTTTCCTCCATGCTAGCTGTTCAAACATACAACAGTTGGTTAATAACTAAAAGTGGTAAAATGGGTGGGTCTGTCAATTGTTAAAGCAGATTTGGTTTAAATGGGTTATACCTTAGTATGTCAAAATGCTACTGAAAGACGGGGTTAATCCGAAACTTTTTTTAAGCTAATGTGTTATTCATTATTACAAAAAGAATACCCTAAAGGAATAGTCAAGATCTAAAAAACGAAGTTGTAAACATTCAAAATAGATCTTGCGAAACTTTTGATCCAATTGACCCGTCCCTTTTAGCGGAATTTTTATTTATTTATTTTTATTTTTTTAGCATTACCAATTTGATAAAAACACAACCCAAATCATCCTTTTGGTTAGTAATATGCTATCCTTGATTTGCGAGATTCAAAATCAAGTTTTAGATTTTTAGGTTCATAATACATCATTTGATGACATTCGAGAAGATGTGTAGATGGTTCGGGAATTTGTTAGTTTCGTTTGTGTTATACTTATCTACACATCCGGCCTGGACCAAAACAGGCCCTAAAATCAGCCCAACCAGAAAGCGCAGGAAAAGCCTGGGGAAAGACGACATCGTTTTAGCCTGTGTATTATATTATTTAGTAAAAAAAAAATCACAACTCTGTTGGTATAATTGTTTGCATAGTTAGTCTCTAAAAATTTATTTTCTTACATAGCCAGTCCTTAATGGCTTTGCATTGTTAGTCCTTCATACACAGGCGCTGGCCCTTGCTAATACCGAATTGGATTTTGTGCTCATGGTTTTGTTTAGCATTTAACCTTGTAGCATATACTTGTTGCTCGAAAAATCGAAAATTGATGTTATACCTAGAGATAGATAACTTTGAGAATTCCTGATGTTATTGATTCATTCATTTGGGATTTATTAAAAAAAAAAAAAAAAAAAAAAAAAAAAAAAGAAAAAAAAAAGGAAACTTAGACCAACTCAAAGTCAAAATGATATCAATGTCAACTGCTTATAAACATGGCACCAACATCAACCGATAACTTAGTTTAACTTCTAATAAAATTAGCCTAATTTCATATGCTTGTTATGATATTATCAAGTGGACTTACTTAAACCATAAGATGCCTGATATATGCTCTGGCATATATAGTGGCTGTCTTCAATAGCTTCCACATTTCCTTTACATGCACGGATTGTCAACTCATATTAAATGTTAATGAAGAGCTCATGATAGTAAATAAACTCAACTGTCTTACATGCATTAAAGCACTATTAGTATAATTTGTCGTGCTTACATGTTATTATTAGCTTGTAGTATAAGTGCATGAGCAAGCAATTTAGAGCAAGCACCAATTTGTGAGGATGGTGCTCCAAAAACAGAACAGGATCAGCCTCTCCCTTCTAATACTCTTGTGCATATTAAACCACGAAATATGTGCACAATCTGTTCCATCAGAAAACAAAAATGTTAACATAAATAACAAAACTTTAGTAGGCTTGGGTGTCATTCTTGATATGGAGTCATGGACAGGGAAGTCCATTCACTGGTGCATTACCATGGCGATATCTGATTTTTATGCTCTCCATCATAATTATAGAACGAGATTACTTCTTTACACAAGAGACTCCAAGGGAGATCCAATAGAAGCTCTGTCAGCTGGTACATCTCCTGCATGTTTGCTTCCTTGAACTCTCATTTTTAATAGTTTAAATTCAATTACACTGTTTTTCTTAAGTTTGTTACTTTTTACTTGCCTGAGCAGTAGACAGCCTACTGAACAACATGAAGGTCCAAGCCATCATAGGCCCAGAAACGCATCTTCAATCGAAGTTATTGGCTTTGTTCGCTGATAGAGCTAAAGTCCCTATTTTTTCTTTTGCTGCTCCATCCTCAATGGAATACCCTTACTTGTTCCAGATCAAGGAGGACGAAACGAGTATGGCCAAAAGTATTGCTGACCTTGTGGAATCGTATTACTGGAGAAATGTTACCTTTATTTATGAGGACACTGATGATGGGAGGGAGTTATTACCATATTTGGTTGAGTCATTCTATGATAAAAACATCCGCATCAGCTATAGAAGTGCCATTTCTGCTTCAGCCACGCTTGACGAAATAACCCAAATGTTAAGTAAGCTCATGACTTTTCACACACGTATAATTATTGTACACATGTCCCCTTCACTAGCATCTACCCTTTTCTTAAATGCAAGAAGATTAGGAATGGTAGGGCAAGTACATGCATGGATTTTAACTCACAAAACAGTTGATGTCTTTCGATCAAAAAACTTAAATCTTATTGAGTCATTACAAGGTGCACTAGGTCTTAGGCCTTATGTTCCAGCATCAACTAGGCTGTATAATCTGACAGCAAGATGGCACAATCTCTTTTATAGAAACTACCTAACCTCAGAAACGAAAGAGGTGCCTGTGCCTGCCATATGGGCGTACGACACAGTTTGGTCACTTGCTGAGTCTGTTGAGAAGGCTGAAGTCTCACATTATGGTCCGTCACTTCTGAATGAGGTTTTGAAAATCACATTAAACGGCATAAGTGGTCAATTTCAACTTAGTGAAGGAAAATTGATCTCTAATGGATATGAGATTATTGACTATGGTGAGATGAGAGTAGGTTACTGGACACCATCAGATGGAATTAGGAGTGTCCCACTATATTCTGGTGTAGGTCAAGAAACTTTATCCTCGTTGGGAAGGTCCAACACTGCACCAAAAGGTCGTCTACTACAAACAACTCCCACTACAGAATTGAAAATTGGTGTTTTAAAGATAAAAAACTTTAAGTACTTCATGGACGTAAATCATGATTCTGAGAAAAATGTTACAACTGCAACCGGGTTCTCTAAAGATGTATTTGATGCATGCCTCCATGGATTACCATACGAAGTGTCCTATGTATTAATTTCATATGAGAATGCCACTTACGACGATCTTGTACGAAAGGTCTATGATCAGGTATATTCACTTTCTGATCACTGAAAAGACAAAGCATATTATTTACTTAATAAACACAATCTAATTTTGTAGTCTATGGCTTTGTTTGTGCACAGGAAATTGATGCAGTCGTGGGCGATTCAACTATCTTGGCCAACAGATCTGAGTATGTTGACTTTACAGCAACTTACAGTGACTTGGGTATAGGAACGTTAGGAAAATTCAAGAAACATGACATGTTGTTCTTCCTAAAGCCACTTCACTGGGGTGTGTGGCTAACAGCGATTGCTTCTCTTATCGGAACTTGCTTTGTTATCTGGTTTATTGAATGTATGAATGAAGAACCTAAAAAAAGAAATGGATTTGGAACAATCTTCTGGCTGATGCTAATGACCATTTTCTTCGCTCAAGGTTCTCTCTCTCTCTCTCTGTATGCTATTTTACTATTAGAAACAAAAGTTGGCCAAGATCACTGAGTGCTTTATTTTTTACTTTTTGTGTTGTACTAGAAAAGACGTTAAACAGAAAACTGTCAAAATTCGTATTGTGATAAGATCCTGTATTCTATAGTTTATTATATTATTATTATTAATTAATTATTTTATTTAGTTTCCTTTTATTAGATTTCTTGGTGAGAAAGTTAGGGCATTAGGTTAAGTCTATTATAAATAGGGTATTAGGATTGTAATTTTGATTATGTTGAATGAATATTAAGTATTGATTTGTTAATCAATTGGGGGGTCGGTTTATCTCATTAATATAAACCATCGGGGGGTCGGTTTATCCCATCAATATAAACTATTTATCTTGTTCCGTTCTTTTTATCTCTATATCGAATTGGTTCGTATCAATTGGTATCAGAGCTGTTCGATTCTAGGGTTTTCAAAAAAAAAAAAAAAAAAAAAAAAAAAAAAACTGTTCATCAGAACACTATTCATCCGGATCACTATTCACATCCAGAAATACTGTTCATCCGAATCACTATTCACTACCAGAAAACACTGTTCAGAAAAGTCGAATCTTCTTTTGATTCCTGTTATCAATGACACACATATGGCGGGCTATAATAGAAGAGCATCGAGCAAGTATGGATGCTTACAAAAAGGTCCATAAGGAGACAGTGAGATCTGAAATGCGGATGGCAATTTTGCAGCAAAGTATGGAGATGGATATATGGGAGATCAAAGAAAAACTTGCTGAGAGACGGAAATTAATGGAGGTGAGATCAAGGGATTACAGTAACCAAAATAACAGCATGGCAGAAATTGAGTTTGTTGAGGAATCAACCAAACCTATGGCTGCAGAAAGTGGTGAAGATGGTAGTAACCTGGAAGAGTTCAAGGTTGCATCAGGTGTGGAAGAGGAGGCTCTTACAACACCAATCATGATGGTGGAAGATTTAGGGCAGAAGTTAATCGATGACTTGGATGAGCCTCTTATGGTGCTCAAATCAGATGAGATGATTAACAAGAACGAGTTTGCTGTTGTTGCACCTTTTGCTGCTGTTGCACATGTTGTTGTTGCACCTGTTGAGCAAAGTTCCGTTCTGTTGGGAAGAAAAATCAAGCAAAATCAAGCAGAACATCATAAGATGTTTATATGGCAGATTATATTGAAGTTGGGATGTAAGATCTGTCTTGGACATCTTTTGACAAATGTTCGATTGAAACAAGAACCTGTTCCTGCTCAAAGAAGAACATGGGATCCTGGAATTACTCAATGTGACGTTTTGAAGCAACACCTTGAGGACAAGGTGTTTTTGGGGGCGGGAGTATTGATAAGATCCTGTATTCTATAGTTTATTATATTATTATTATTAATTAATTATTTTATTTAGTTTCCTTTTATTAGATTTCTTGGTGAGAAAGTTAGGGCATTAGGTTAAGTCTATTATAAATAGGGTATTAGGATTGTAATTTTGATTATGTTGAATGAATATTAAGTATTGATTTGTTAATCAATTGGGGGGCCGGTTTATCTCATTAATATAAACCATCGGGGGGTCGGTTTATCCCATCAATATAAACTATTTATCTTGTTCCGTTCTTTTTATCTCTATATCGAATTGGTTCGTATCATATTGTTTATCTGGTTACTAGTGGTACTTATCTTGATCACGGGCTACACTGCAACATTGGCTTCACTGTTGACATTAGAGCAATTTGAATTGGCATCAAAGGATGGAACTGTGGGGTTTCATGGAGGCTCTTTTATGAGAGGAGTCACAATCAGCAACTTGCATTTTGAAAATCATAAAAATAGGCCATTTTACTCATACGATGATTATGCTCATGCTTTATCAAAACACGGTAATGCGGATGCCATTGTCGATGAAATTCCATACATCAAGATGTTTCTTGGAAAGTACTCCGGTGACTATGCCTTGGTCTCGTCTCATCCTATCACCTCCGGTTTTGGCTTTGTAAGTACCCCTTTCCTCTACATCACTTGCTTTATTTTTACACACAAAAAGAGACACTAGTAACTCTTTTTTGTAACAAGTTTGAGTTATGAAAAATAGCTCCTTGGAAAAGAACTGCTTGATGGTTTAGGCCAAAATCTTCATTGCTATTGCAAGATGTGACAAAAAAATTGCTAAGGCGATTGCCCCGACCCTTTATAAGCGGATTCAGGAGCCTCGTAGTGTAGTAGCACATTTCTTGGTAATATATATTGCACCATATTTTTATGGGTCACTTTCTTAGTACATGTATATAAATATATTGGTGGTCCTGACTCCTGACCTTCCATAATGTTATTATGTTAGTTAATTTCTTTTTTCGACATTAGAGACACAGCTATATTCATATGTCACATCAAACTTTAGATCTCTTATAAATACATAACAATCTTGTTTCTGTTTTTCAAATATATGGTTTTGACATGTACCAATGTACCATGATCATTTAGATATTCCAGAAAGGTTCACCATTGGTAGAAGATGTGTCAAGAGAAATCGCCAGAATGAGATTAGACGGGACTCTAGGAAGTCTGGAGAAGAAGTGGTTTGAGAATGGGTTATTTATTCCATCACGAAATTCAACACGCGCAAAAGCCTTGAAGCTTGAAAGTTTTGGTGGTGTGTTTATTGGTAATGGGGCCAGTTTGGTTCTAGCCTTTATTATAGCTTCAGTTTGTTCAAAAAGGGGCATCAAACACATGTTCCTAGAAATAATATTTAGGGCTATGATAGGACAGAATGCACAGCCTCAGCCTGAAGCACCAGCAGCACCAGCACCAATACTTGCACAGCCTCGGCATGAAGCACCAGCACCTCTACCAGCACCCGCACCAATACCTGCACAGCCTCGGCCTGAAGCACCAGCACCAATACCTGCACAGCCTGAAGCACCAGCACCTCAGCCTGAAGTACCAGCACCCGTACCAATACCTGCACAGCCTCGCCCTGAAGCACCAGCACCAATACCTGCACAGCCTCAGCCTGAAGCACCAACACCAATACTTGCACAGCCTCAGCCTGAAGCACCAGCACCTCAGCCTGAAGTACCAGCACCCGCACCAATACCTGCACAGCCTCGGCCTGAAGCACCAGCACCAATACCTGCACAGCCTCAGTCTGAAGCACCAGCACCTCAGCCTGAAGCACCGGCACCCGCACCAGCGCCAACACCTGGCCAGCACCACCAGCGCTATCAAGTGCAACTGCACCACCACCCGCACCTGCACCCGAAAGAGTTTAACCTCAGCCAACACCAACTGCAGAAACTGAACGTGGACCAGATGAAAGAGTTGCACAAGCACAAATACCTCTTGAACCCAGAATGAGTTGAATTTTGTCAGATTGTGTGAATCGCATTAGTTTAATGATTTCAAGGTGTAGCTTGCTTAAGGGTTTTGGTATGAGTCTATGCATTTGAAAGTGTTAAAAGATGTTTGGTACCTTTGAATTTTGCAAACCCTTGGAACGCGAGTTTCATTCTAGGTCTTTAAAAATCCTATCTACTTCTTATATTTTGATATAGAACCACAACCCACATTTCTCTTAATGATTCAACAACTTAATAACTGATGAACTGGGTTGAAGAATCAGTATCACATTTCATGTCTCCATCTTTTAATGTTAGTGTTAGCGACGAAGGCATTAATGCTGTAAGTGTTCAACTTTTTCTAAATACTCTTCTTACATTTATGTGGTAAAAAGGCGGCACTTTATTAGCCATTTGCATCAGAGGTGCTAATATCGACCCATTCACTCACGAGTGGGTCAATTCGAGTAGCTTGAAAGGGAAAGTCCAAATTGCTCCAACACGTTGAAAGTTGCCAATGTATATTTTCATCACATAAAAGTTCTAAATCATTTTATTAAAAACACTAAGATTTTTATTGGAATGTGAACATTGAAATTGGTAAATACATGTATAACACAAACTATATAATATCAAAATGAGAACACATTTTGACACGGATTAGGTGATAAGTGTCATTTGTTTATACTCTTTTAGTTTTGCAGCATGTTCGTACGAGTGACCAAACAACCAAACGTTGAGGTATACATTTCAAATCCCGCCCGGGGTTTTTTAGCCCGTCTTTCAAGAGCCTTTTAAGGCCCGGCTCATATTTTGTGCCCCTTTAAAGGCAACCACCACAGATTGAGAACATTTTTCCCCTCCTACACGTTAACTAACAAGTAATAACATGATTAGCTAAAAAGTTCATATCAAATGTAAGCTAGTGTTTTTTTAGCTCATATTCAAGTAACACCAAAATGTATGGTTTTTGTATTCTAGTTTACACTTTTTTTTCCCCTTTTGTTTTCAAAAAAAAAAATGTAAACTAGAATACAAAAAACATACATTTTGGTGTTACTTGAATATGAGCTAAATACCTAATTAAAGTCGAAGTATATTGGATCCCAAGGTGCAATGCACCAAGTGGTCTAAGTCTGCAAAAAATTATATCCATACAGAAATCATAATAATACTACAGTATTTTCCGGTGTGGTCGTTTTTCTCATAAAGTGATTATGAGAAGGGATAACAAATCAAAATAACAGTTTATCCTTGAAAACTAATTAATATGGTATATGAAAGTTAACAAGAGTTGCTATAAATAGAATATTGCCCATATAAAATGAAGTTTTCAATTCTAAAATCTACCTCCACTGTGTAAAATTGTTAATTTAAGAACTTAGAGATCATCAAAATTAATCATCAGCTCACTGTTCCAATATACTTCTGCAGACTCCTCTTTATGGTTCATGGAGACCGTATCAATCTCACCTAATGAATCAGCTAAATCCATTCCTAAAATCTCAGATTTACAGACCTTTTTATATGCTTCATAACCAGCAGCCATCATCCCATCCGCCGCACGTTCCCCGAGCCCGTCTCCAGAATTAATTGCATTAAGAAACCATTCCGACACTCCATTTTTCCAAAACACAACAACAGCACAACTCTTGTCAACCAACCGGACATCAAAAACATGATCTTCTGACAGCATATCGTGGGACTTACAAAGCAAGTTTTTTAATTTTCCAACAGATATGCCGCTTCTGAAACCCCACAAGAAAACCAAGTTGTTAATGCAGATTTTCCTTGGATTCTGAGTCCATATGCTGATGTCATCAGTCTCGCTGGAGCCTTGGAAGTCATTTGAATCAAGATTAAACACATTTGAGTAGTGTTTAATGGTTGAAGTTCCATTAGTGTGTTCGGTTTCTGGAGTAATCTTGTGGATAAAGCATGCTTTAGCAAATAACTCACTTATTCTCACAACGTTATGGCCGTGATTCTTGCTATCCTCCATGCTAGCTGTTCAAACATACAAGTAGTTAGATAATAACTAATAGTGGTAAAATGGTGGGACGGTCAATTGGTCAAAACAGATTTAGTTTAAATGGGTTATATCTTAGTATGTCAAAACAGTATTGAAAGGCGGGGTTAACCTGAAACTTCTTTTTAGTTAATGTGTTATTCATATTACAAAAACAAAACCACTAAAGGAATAGTCAAGATCTAAAGAGTGATCGAAGTTGTAAACATTCAAGCGGAACTTTCAATCCAAGTGACCTGTCCCTTTTTTATTTTACAACCCAAATCAACCTTTCAACTAGTGTTATGCCATCCTTGAAATACTATCCTTAATTGCTAGATTCAAAATCAATGTTTAGATAGTTTTATGTTCATTATACGCCATTTGTAGTTTAGCATGCAAGAAATTTGATGTAAAGTTGTCGTGGTATGCACTTCAGTACAAGAACTGTATGTGAACATTTTATAAACTGTAAGATACTGCATTGCAATTAGCATATCCGACTAACCTTCATGAGGTATCTCTATTTCTATAGGTGCGAAGAAGTGTTTTTTCAAGTAGGAAATAGCTGCAGTTAAGTTAGTGTATTTATTTAGAGGGCCTATTCCCTTCATTAGATGATTGACGTCAATTATGTTGGGAAAAGCTGAATGCAACGAGCTTCTGAATTCATCCATTGTGGGTGGGAGCGGAGATAAGAACTTGGAATGAATAAATGTAAATTCTGCAGTATATAAAACAAAACAGTGAGATTTATCTAGGGATAAGACAGCAATAGAGGTGGCAATATGAGAGGGTTGGATAAGGGGTCAAAACAGTTTCGACTTAAAACAGGCTCAGGTTAAACAGGTTGGTTGAGCAGTTAAGCACTTTATCAAATCAGTCTAGATATTTGAAACAAAATAATTTTGGAGGTTGTATGCATTTATAATAGACTTTCAGTGGCATACAGCCCGTTTTATCTATTTTGATTTTGACCCGCTTGATATAAAGCGAAACCCAAATTGACCCATTCTCAAAGTAAATGGGTCAAAACGGCCACACATAATTTGCAATAGAGTAAAAGAATAGTTTCTACAAAAATGGACCATTAAGGGAGTTGTGTGCAATGACTGGTTTCTGAGAAGTAGAAATCAAATCAATCACTTCTCGGAAGCCACGAACAAGCTTGCTTTGTTCCTCTTCCACGTCTTGAAGCTCATTCTGCGATTTAAAAATCAAAAATTAAATTTTATTGACAGTTTAAAATTAAAAATTCATGAGTATTCACCTCTAAAAGATCCCTATCTTCTTTTGAGCTTGTCAAAACCACCCGAACAGCTTGGGTTCCTCCTCCTTTTAAAGCAATTGTCAATGGTACAACATTCTCATAATGGGACTTTACCATCTGTAGTGTGCCCAATGTTGGTAAACATAAAACATATGAAAAGAGATCATGTCATTAGGAAAAAAGTAGAGGTAGCAAAATAGTGGATTGGGAAACAAATCAAAGATGTTCCATGTCAAAATGGGTAACTTTCTAGTAGGCTTAATATGGGTTGGGTTTGATAGAATTTAGACACTAACTTTAATTGAGCATGATTCATGTTTCAGAAGTGAGTACGAAAAATATAGGGGTGCATTTAGTTGGAGAAAAAATTCCTTGATTTTCTATTTTCAGTTTTAAAGGAGGTGATTTAATTTTCCACAAAGAAAACATGTTCATATGATATTGTTTTCTATTTTGAAAATAAGAAAAAGGATCACAAGGGAAACAAAGAAAAATGTGTTTTGTAGTTTCCCTTGTTAAATTAGGAGGTGCAAATTTTCTATTTTGTAGAGAATTTGATGGGAAATTCTTGATTTGGACGCAATCTCTAATTTCCTTGTTTTGTACAAAACAATTTGTGGAAAACAAGGGTGTTTCCTTTTAACTAAACACACCCATATTATTTAATAATCAAATTTTTCTTGATTAAAATAATTTTGGCCTATTTAACAAGGTACCTAAAAAGCTAATTCATTTGAATTTACCTGTTTGACTCATCAGAGATAGCAATAACCCTAATCAATCCATTATAAGTAAATGGGAACGCCACCTCTAAAAAAAATAGAAATTATTCCATTAACAAGATTTAACCTCGAATACAAGCTGTACTTGACGTTCACTGCAAACATCTATGTTCAAAGATGGTCTTGATCCGTAATCTTCACCTCCTAATATAAGTTTCCTAAGGGAATTAACTAAAGCATCTGCAGCCGACAAGAAATTATTAGAAAATAAATACTTAAAAGTCAAAAAAGATTAAGAAAAGAAATTTGCTCACCATCAGTTTTCGTGTCTGAACGTTTACAAGCATTTATCCAGTTCCCAATTCTGGATTTAATCCTTTCAACAAATACGTTATCTGCAACGGAACGAGAGGAAGGAGATTGTGGCACGTAACCACTTGAAACTGGATTTCCTATTTGACGTTTTGCTGCAGATTCTTGTGCTCTGGACAAGTATGATATACCTTAAAGGGATAGTAAAATCAGAAACTTAGACCATTTTGACCATAAAGAAGTATTGGGCCTTACCATCATATATGCAGAAATTAAAATCAAAATCTTCTCGAGCCATAGAAGCTAAGTAAGATGGTTGACAGGAAAAACTGTAACAGGGCATTCCAATTTTCAGCTCATCCCTTGGGAACAAATGGAAGTTGAACCTGCACACAGTAAGAAAACAGTGTTAATTATCAGTTGTTGCATAACTTTTTTACCAAACATGACTGCTTTAAACATTTAAGTTTTATTGAAGGTCTAAAAAGATTGTCAAACATACAACATTCATGTATTACTCGAATTTTATTAATTAATAGGTGAAATAACCAACTTTTTTAGCAAGGAAACAACCAATATCAATCCTAAATAAGCTCAAAACACCATCAATCGTCACAACTGAATCCCAACATAACCATTACTCGCGTGAGTAGTGAGTACAAAAATGTATCAAATTATCATAGTTCTAATGTAAGCTGACTACATATATTCATAGATCTATGCCACTAACAATTCTACTAATACTTCTAACCTTCTGGTACCTGAACACTATAACTGGCTCAGAAGTATATAGCTCCGGATTTGGGATCTAGAAACAGGAGGTAACAACAGAAGAATAGAAACTGCCAAGTATAATCAAACAAGTAGGATCCACTAAAACCTTAGGTAGATCATGCATGTTTGTCATAAGTACATAAGTACCCAGTTTTTTCAAATTTATATGCCATATAGAACTATATATACAAACACATAGAGATGATTGTTCAGCAAACTTGTCTATGGCCACGTATCAAAATCATGTGGTTTTCAATAGTTTTTGTATAAAGTACTATTTTCTCTACTTAAAAGCCCCATTCCTCATCTTGTCCCAACTCTAAACACTCTCCTATTCTTCCAAATCTTATATGGTAATCTCTAAATTCGACTTTAAACCCCTAACCACATCATCACCATCAAACACCACAAAACATACAGTCATGACCAAAAACCTAGGTTCAGAGTACATGTACTGTTGGTTTAAATGGGTTACACACTAATGCACTATGAATTAAATTGCCATCAACCAATCTAATGACATTCTTGCATATGAGAAAATTATACATCTTGTACTCAATTTAAGCACTTTCATTGATATCCTTACCTTATGTATTTTTGTGTACCTTGTTAATGGTCATTCATTACTATCGGATAAGCTCCTCTTGTTAATGCCATCTACTTTCTCCCTTTACTTCTAGTTTTTCATTTGTGTTACGAAATAAAGTTGTTTTCTATTGCGTATAACCAAGTGCCTCCTTATTACCCAAATGTGTAATACAACAACAACAACAACAACAACAACAACAACAACAACAACAACAACAACAAACCCAATCCCGCTAGGGCAGGGTATGGGGGAAGTAGAATGTAGACAGATCCTACCCCTACCCCGGGATAGACCCGAGAATAGATAGACTGCTTCCAATGAGACCTCCGGCAAGTGCAGGTGCGCGGGTGAGAGAGAAAAGAAGAGAGCACAGGACAGAAAACAACATGCAAAAGAAAGCAGGCAAATAATGTAAACAGTATTATGTCTACTAGTAACAATCAACGTATGTCAAGGCGGTATAGCATCAAGAATCTGAAAGTTAAACATGTTTGCTTCCAACACCTAACCAGTAACCAGTATTTGACGATGCAACAGGAACTCAAAAGTAAACAAAGCATAGAACCTCGAAATATCAATGAGACTAATGCCAACCCTATCATTGAATTTACAAAGCTTTCACTTTTTTAAATGGTGACGATCTACTAAGCTTCTATAAGGTAAACAGGTAAATAGAGAAGGATCCATTTTAAAGCTACTCAGGGATGTCGAGCTTTTTGGCTCTTATGTACACGGCCTACCAAGTAATCCCGTCGCTAAGACTTGTCCCTAGCCATCCCAAAATGTTCACCCAGCAAGGTTTGATCGTTGGACTCTTCTGAGTCTTTGGAACAACCTTACCACTACACCACCTTGGAGATGATTTTAGGTTCTTATAAGCATTATCGAAAAAATCAATAAACACCAATCTCATACCGGAATACATAAGTGGGCAAACGTCATATAATAGTGACCTTCTGTTTGATGTATATACGGCCGACCAATAAAAAACGACACTAAGTGGAACAATTTACTAAATTGGCACAACAGTATCCACATAAGTTAATCAAAATGGAGAAGCAATAAAACTACCTACATTTCGATACATACGAACAAACTAATCAAATGCAAGCACATAAACGACAATGAAAAAGATATTCGAAACTAACGGGTGAGCTATAATCTTATTAGTAGACCCCCTAACAACAGAAAAGGGGCAAACAGCCAACTGAAATATCTGAAACTTCTCAGCAGCATATTTCGCCTTTAGATACGCCGTTTCGGCCGTATCGAACGGCAGAATTCGATGCCACGGGGACGAATAAGTCCCCGTTTTCTGTAACGAAACGGCGATATAATCGGAATCGCATATGAGGTTCTTGAGTTTAGTTACTGAGTTTGTGAAGTTGGATTTTGTGACTTGGGTTATTGCCCAGTTGGGGCGGCGTATGTTAGCGTTTTGGGGTTTTGGGTTTAAGGTGAATGACGATGGTGGTGTTTGGGTGCTGAAGAAGCGTTTCCGGAGCATTGGAAAGTGTTTTAGAGGAATAGTGTAGCACTACTCTATTTGTGTTTGGGATTAGGATTCAAACAAACATTTTAGGGTGTTTGGGATTCTTTATTCTTTTTCTTTCTTTAGTGCGGAAGAGAAATTATGAGGTCGCGCGTTGCGGTGGAGCTAATTTAAATTTGACATTTGTCTTAAATTATTTTTCTCATGAACTTGGTTTATGTTTGTTGTTGCAAAGCCAAATGTTTCAACAACGTATACTATTGATGCACGTAGGTGCTTTGCTGTAAATATGAGTAACATATTATTTCGTTTTCTTAAACACATGATGATTTGCCGCGCTTTGATGCGAACAGTCATAGTTCGTGTGTTATGTTACTTTATGCGTACGCACTCTTACATGAACATAATATTCAAACAAACTCATGTTTATATAAATTGATGCGCAACAATTAAACATCAACTTCAATTCAATACATCCAGAAGTTTAGACTTTAAGTCAAAATCTAACCCCCTCAGCTCCGGTGCAAATGAAAGAGATGGCATTAGAAATTTAAAAAAGTTTTATCCTACATCTAATGTTATCATCGGACATTATTGTTCCAATAACGAAAAATACTAGTGTTATTGTCTTATTGACAGTCCTAAAATTCTCTAAAAACCACAAAATCGTGTGTTCTACAAATATGGTTTTTGACCCAATAGTTAACACAACTAGTGGGCAAGTTTTCACCAAATAGTAAAATGTCAACCATATCTTGTGAAATTACGGCGTAAGACATTAATGACTACATTTTGAGTAGAGATGTTACTCGCAAACTCCTCCTTGAGCTGCCAGATAAACTTGAGAGCCTTTAGTTTCTTCGACCTAAATAAACCAAAAGAAATGTTAATCGATTACTTATATTTATTGTTAAATATTGAACTGAGTTTCAATTTACTGTAGCAATTTAGTTTTTTACTCCGACTATAGCTAGCATAGAGGACCGAATATCTCCATTCCCTATTCACAATCATATAATCTACTGAGGATTCATCAAAAAGGTTATAAAGAACTTACTATAACCGCTGTAAGATTAGTAACTTCTACTATTCTCAACCTTCAAAAAGTTAGCAAAGTGGATTATTGCTTAGTTTTTGGTACTGGTTTCTGGTTCAAATTAGTTTAAATTTGTATATAAAAAGATATCAAAGAATATGATGAAAGTTGCCTGCTTATGCATCAAGATTGTGCCTTTAAAATATTTGAGCCTGTTCTTGGGCACGCCTTCATGTATGAATCTGCAGAATGGTGTGAAATTTAAGATTTTAGAGTTGTTCACAAACATACCTCTTCTCATATGAATTTGGATTTTAAACGAATTCAACATTTACAAGAAAAATGTGTAAAGGACCCGTTGCAATTCAATCGAGATCACACATCTAAATAGTCAAAGAAAGGAAACTCATAAGAATCACAATCAATGAATTTATAATGTGGACATAATCTTATTAATGGATTGATGATCGTATAAACATTAAGTATACAAATTGGGGAATATAAAACACCTTTTTATAACTCGAGGATTGGCTTCTTTTAGAATAAAGGAAATAACATAGTTAACAGTGAATTGCTAAATTAATCAATTACAATGTCACTGTAATAATTATGAAAATACTATAGTTATGCCCGGTATAATCTTTATATTCAGTCCATTACGTGTCTTTGTTAGCAATTTAGCAAATTCTAAGTACGTAAATATACACACAAATTAAAAATATTATCCACAAAGTTTCTTCTCCGTGTACCATTTTTTATGTCATATCTGGCATAAGTATTAAAATTAGAAAATTGTTCGCAGAGTAGAAACGAAATCCTCGAATTCTTAGCTCACACCCCAACTAACACACGTCATATTCCGCCATTGTTCCCTAATATCTCAAGCGTCTTTAATATATATGATCAATCTATTATACTAAAAGATAAAATATCGTGACACTATTATTAGTTGAGTTGACTAATTGTGACAACATTACTACGTACAGTTAGGAAACATATATGCATACACCACCAAATTGCTTCAGTTCACCATGTGTTGCTATGATTTTATTATAAATCCTAAATTTTAAGATATTTCCAATCTATTTCAGAAAAACGACCTCCTATCTAAGATATTGTATTCAAGTGGACAAGCTATAATATGCAGCTACCAAGCACATTTTCCACTATGAACAATCACTCAATATGCAATAGAGACCAAAAAATTGAGTCTCTTTTACTCAAAGTTACATACCGCAGCAAGACCTTTACGACCAAAAACCAACAATGCTACAATATCAATGACTAAAGCTTCAGGAGCCCCAATTCCAAATAAAGATGCAAACACACCTTTTCGTCCACTTTTCCTCTTCTTTTCTACAAACACCAAATCAACATAATATTAGAATTGTGATTTGCTTGTCCATTAATTAATCACACCATTACAATATATAATTCCTAATGGATGGTTCTAGATACAAAACATTAAACAAGCTAGGCCTATCACTAATGTCAAAGCCCAATGGCTTCCATACTAATAACACTCATCTAACACTTCCCCGTAGTTTGAGTGGGAGAGGGGCGAACACTCAAACTGGTACAAAACTCCTCAAATAGCATCGACGGTAAACCCTTGGTGAAAATGTCAGCATACTGGTAACGTGATGGCCCAAAAAGAACACGAAACTGACCCCACGAGCAACCACATCACAGACAAAATGGATATCAATCTCAATGTGTTTGGTCCGCTGGTGTTGAACCGGATTAGCAGTCAAATAAATAGTGGTGTATGAAGCTCATGAAGAAGATTACGAAGCCATGCATTTTCAGCAACTGCATTTGCAACACCTCTATACTTAGCCTCAGCACTCAATCTTGAGAGAGTATGTTGCTCTTTAGAAGACCACGATAGAAGATTATCACCCAAGAAAACACAATAACCAAAGCAGATGTCTAGTAGTAGGTAGAGATGGCAAAAAACTTCGTACCCGATGGAGAATCTGATACCCTAACCCGATTTGACCGGGTAATCCCCGAATTGACCGGGTATGGGGATGGGGGCGGGGAATCTCCGTTACTAAAAAGCGAGTATGGAGGCGGGTATGGTAATACCCTCAGATCGGTCCGGCCCCGAACCCGGCCCCGTATATATTTTCTATACAAAATAGGATATATGTCTGTTTGGAATCTCATTAATAGCAAATAATCCTATGTGAGAATAACCATCAAGAACTTTGGAAACATGGTTGTCATCGACTCATCTCTCAAATCTCCTAAAAACAAAGAATATTTTCATTCTTACACAATCAAGAGTAATCTTTGAGATTCAAGCATATAAATTAAACCCTTGGCATCTCAATTCCATCATTGATTCATTGTCTACACCATTCTTGATTCTTGTTGATCTTGCATCATTGCACCAGGGTCTTTGGTTATCAAGGTATGCACTAAAAAAACTCATCATTCTAAATTTATGCATGATTTTTGATTTTGTTTTGAACACTGTGATTAGTATTTAGTGTATTTTTTATTATGTTTATCTCGGTGATATGTGAAAAAGTGATTTGATATGAATGAAAAAATTATGAATAAACTATTATTATTTTACACTTAACAACAATGGATTAAATTTGAAATGATAGATCAATTGAGTATGTTTTTTATTTAATTCATTGTAACTGTTTTTATGATTTAGTTATTCGGCTATTTGTTGAATTTGTTCAAGAAGGAACCCGAATGTCGTTCGTATGTAGATTTAGCTGTATGAGTTATTCAATTTGTATTTTGTTTAATAATTTTGTTTAGTTATTCAGATATATGTATGTTAAATTGTTGCTCGAATAAATTAATGTGGATAATTGAGGACTATAATGGCTTCTGAGAATTAGTGATTTGTGATTCTAACACTATAACTTGGTCGGTAATGTTGACTAATTGTTACAGTTGAATGTGAAATATATATCTTTGAAATGTTTGGTAGTGATAACCGATGTATGTAAAATCAAAAGTTTTTTGGCTATAAAAAATAAGAAAGAGACGGAAAGTTAATGATGAGGCGAAAAATGAACCGTTTTTAGGGGGTCATTTAAGCCCGGAATTGAATTTATTTGATAAAATATTGCCCTAAATCGTTCCTTTTGTGATTTTAGGTGCCTTAGGAGTGAAATCTGGAAAAGAAGCAATTCGGACATTTTTGGAGCATAAAAGTGAAGAAAACGCCAAAGTCTTAATTTTCCTTGCTGGGAACAGTAGGTGACGACGTCAAGAGCAACATCTTGACGGCGTCAAGAGTAAATTGCATGACGGTCCAGTACAAACGTGAAGGCGTCACAAGTAGGGCGTCACAAGTAGAGCGTCAAGAGTAAAAGACGTGACGGCCTGGAAAACCATAACGCATGACGGCGTCAGATGAATATTAAGGCAGTCCGAGGAGTATTTTGGCGGCGAGATGACGGCGTCACCTCTTTGGTCTTGACGCCGTCAGCTTCAGTTTTCTATATATAGTTTTCTAATTTTCATTCAAAAAAAAAGAGGAAGTTTGGAGAAACCCTAAGGCCGAACCTATTACGAATTTTACAGGTTTTTCAAGGGTTTTCAGCCCTTGAACCCTTTCATGTGTAATTGAGATAAGCGTTCTTTTAATTCAATCAATATGTCTATGTGTTGGTTGTCTATATCTTGTTCTTGTCTTAATTCCATCATGCTAGGCTAGATCTATCTTGTGTTTGCTTAGATCTAATGAAACCTAGATGTTAATTATGTGTTGATTACTTGTTTATGGTTGTATTGGATGAATGATTTCGATGTTAGGCTTAAGAAAACTGGCAGATCTCCAAATGGTAACATGCTTGAACGTCTTAGGAAACATGAACTGACGTGCACTAGGTTTTATTGGTTGTATTTAATGCATGAGTAAATTCTAATGATCCCATGTTAGGAGCTTCTTAGCCGGCTCGACATAGGAGTGAAGTAGGCACTCATAGGATTGGGGAATTAAGTGCGCCACCCCATGAATGGTATTAAGGAATACAATCCGTCATCCACGCAACTATAACAAGTAATTAACGTGTAAAAGATATCTAGGGAGTAGTGAAATCTAAGTAAACACAATTTCTCCACTTATTGCTCACAACCTTAGCTAATTTAGTTTATTTTCATTTTTAGTATTTTATTTTGATTGCATCTTTAGTATTGGGTTAGTTGACTAGCAACTAATTCCGCCCAAATCCTTAAAACCCGAGATTTTTACTTGCTTTCTAAAAAATATAAAAATACAAAAATAATCATCTCTCATCTCTAGAACTAGTATTTAGGTTTTCTAATCCTAGCGATACTATTCCTAGCTGAACGATCAATCCCCCGGTACTTGTCACTATACTATACTACAACGATCAGGTACACTGCCTGGTGGGGGTTGTAAGCTTCTCGAGATCCCTTGAGAGGTAAAGCCTGGTGCAATCCCTACGCATCAAGTTTTTGGCGCCGCTGCCGGGGAATAGTTATTGTCTAGGTTAGAATCTCTTTTTATTAGGTCTACTTGCTAGATTCCGTTCTAGTAAGATTTTATTTTTATTTTTATAGATTCCTTTAGTCTATCTTTTCTTTGTGTCTTTGTTCGTAAAAACATTTCCATTGACTTTTCCGTTCACCATTATGGAGAACGCGAATCCGCCAAATTTTTCATCCAATCGACCAAACCCACTACAAAATCTACCCTTTTCACTTCAAAATGACATCTTGATGTTTCAACAACATCATGGTGAATCTTTTCCCGATGCATGGACTCGTTTCAAATACTTACTACAAAAAGTCCTTCACTATGGTCTTGATTTATTGCCTCTACTTCAATTATTTCACACTCGTATCGACTACGAAACCCAAATGAGGCTTGACTATGTAACAGATGGGGAGTTTTGGGAGTATGATGTAAAAAACGCATGGGAAAACTTTGAGATTCATGCCCAATATAGGAGTGGAACATGGGACCCAAAAAACGTAAGTGTAGACCTATTTTCAATTTGGAAGGCTCAATCGAAAAGTTTGTTTAGGGATAAAAAGATTAGAGTTGAGACACCTAGGTGCATGTCATGGTTAGGCACTACCATAATACAAGATGAACACATAGGTGATATTGATGTGATGGAAGAGATAGTAGAAAACCCAAGCCCACCAAGTACCCCACAAGTCCTACCCTCATTTGAGGCATACACACCGACTGTGACTTATCCGGAAGAAGTAGAAGAGACTTTAGGAACCCCAATAGAGGTAGAACCTTTGAACCAAACACAACTAGATGATATAGGTTTGAATACTTATAATGATAACCTTACTCTTAGTTCTAGGGAAGTTCCTAGTTTTGATGAACAGGAGCCTCAACCAAAACCGTTACCTAATCTTCCATCCTTGGATGAAAATTTAGGAATTGAAATAGGTTCCGATCCACCCATCAAACCATATAGTCCGGGTATTCTTAGGACAAAGGTAGTGGACTCTAAGCCTTGTAGAGAGGAAGCAAATATAGGAGTGGAAAATGACCTTACATGCTTACATCACCCATTTATGATTGATCACAAGAAACATTATGGGTTTAAACCGGGTTTATTAGGTCAAGATGGATTCCCAACTAGGAGTCTCTTGAAGTTGATTGAAAATGATCCCTTTCTAGTAGAAAATTTTAATCCACCCATTAACCCGATTGAATTAGGTAAGGTTATGATGATAGGAGCACACCCCTTTGAGCATATAATTCATCCACCACTCTTTCCTCACGTGGCATATTTACACCCTAAGGGTGTGTATCGCTACTTTCACCCGCACTTAATCCTAAGTGTAGGGAAAACCTCCCCTATTTCCGTTAAATAAGGATAGAGTCAGGCTCGTGACTCAAACAAAAACAAGCGCCTCTTGGGAGGCAACCCATGCTTTGTGTGATTTTTATTTTGTTTATTTGTTTGTTATTTGCTTCCGTATGCATGCTTTATTTTTATTGTTGGTAGATCATGTTTCTAAATTAAATAGTGGAAATACTTTACTTTGTTGTTTTGGCCTAGTCTTAACTCCACCTAAAAGTATTTTTGCAAAAGATAAGTGTAAGGGGAAACCCCAAATATGTTTTTAAGAAACAAACCGATCATGATTCTCCACAATATTAAGTGAACATGTATATTCGTATTTGTTAGAATCAAATGCTTGTATTGAGTCATAATGAAGTTTTTCAGGATTTTCCAGGAAGTAGGACCAAGTTTTTCCAGAAATTTTCCGGAAACTTAACATAAGAATTTCTGCAGATCACTTCTGACGGCGTCACGAGATTACTCTTGGCGGCGTCACGTGTAAAAATCTGAAAATTTTACCGGTTTTGTTTTTCTAACGGAGTCTTAAGGTTTTTATGAATTATTAAGTTTTATAATCTCCAGGAAATCTGCAAACTTCATTCCACAAGCATTATATCTTATCTTGTTTTCTAGGATTTAGTAACTTATATAGATTGCCGCCGATTTTACGCGAGGTTGCCTTGTTTGCTTTCTCAGGATTTACAGGTTATGTATGACAAGAAGATGATTTATATTCTGGAAGGGAAGCTTTGATTGTTCATTTTCTTGGAGGAAGATTTAACCTGGCCACCTTATTATCCATACCGAGCGAATCAGGGGAGTATTTGATTTCATTCTTTTTTACTTTTTCACTTTTACATTCTTTACTTGAACATTGGGGACAATGTTCATCTTAAGTGTAAGGGGAGGGTAAAAAGATGATACCTTACATATGCACTTTCGCTTGAATTTGTTTTGTTTGATAGTAGATGTGTAATAAAACTATGAGAAATACTTCTTAGTGCAATTTTAGCGCCAAATTTAAAATTTTTTACAACATTTAGGAGTGAAACTTTAGCCATAGCAAGCGTCTCATGGATAGGAGATTGTATGACTAGCACATAACCGAATATTCAGAAAAATTTTCCACCCAAATATGTGAGGTTCGCCTTTAGATTTGATAGGAAAAGCATTTATTATTAGTGCTTATGAGTGTACCGGTAGCATTTAGATTCTAGAACTTGCGTTAGTGATGCATCCCGAGACCGCTAGTGAGACTACATTCGTGTAGTAGGATTTACTACATGATAAGAGGCATTAGGATCACCCTTGTGTTAAACCCGTATCATAATTACTTGACCATTTAAGTCATATTACTTGGCTAGTTAAGTCAACTAATTTTTCCCACACCCTTAGCGTTGTACTCATTTTTAGTACACGAAACCCCTAGTACACCCCTCCGAGCCTATCTTTTCGTTTCTAACTTTAAGCATCTTAATTAAAGGAAGAATTTGTTACACCCCACTTAAATGTACAACCAAATCGCCTTAGCCTTCCGTGTATGCGCTCATTTTTAGTGCATTATTGTTATTTGTTAAACCCTAAGTTAACTATCTAATTGATTACATGGTTTCTAAGTCGAGTCATACCCTTGTACATATTATTTTGGGACGATTGGGACTCATGGGTAAAGTACTTATTTTATGGAGTATGGGGAAGAACATCATATATTACCCCCATATGTACGTTAATCTTAAAAGTACTCCAAGTGTTTTGATTTTCTTAATTCGAGTCATTAGAATAGTTTATTGTAAAGTATGTAAAGATTCAAGTGTAAGGGGAATTTCCATTCCCTATGATGTATTATTTTGGATGGTAGGGTAAGAGTGCATGCAAAAAATAAAAATAAAAATAAATTAAATAAATAAATAAATAAAAAATCGAAAAATCAAGAAAAAGAAAACAATAGAAAAAGAAAAGAAAAAAAAAACATACGGACTACCATCCGGTTTCATTCTATGTTCATTTTATGTTTTTGTTATTTTTCATTTATTAGCTTAAGTCGAGTCTAGTCTTGGCTTAGCAACGCCATATTGTACATGTAATTAACCAAGATTGTTAACTCGCCACCAGTAAAAACTTCCTTTATCCAACAAAACCGTGTATTTCATATCCCTACACCTAACGTTACAACCCTTTAAAAGACCTCTTTGATAGTTTATCCTAGGTGCTTACGCCATGTGGTGGAGGTTTGATCCTTTCCCAAGCCTATGGTAATCTATTTTGCTATGACAGGTAGTGAGAGATATCTTCCGTTTCCATATTGTAATTTATACTTTATTACACCCGAGAGATGTGAGTATCTAAACACTATTTGTGAAGTGCTTGTGTATGACCTCCGTGCTTGTCTATTGGTCTTTAGTGGAATGATTATTTGTTGTAATTACTTTTATATTAGTGTTAAATGACCCCTAACTTGTATTTTGATTAGAATAAATGTGCATTTGCTTGAGGACAAGCAAATCTCAAGTGTAAGAGAATATGATGAGGCGAAAAATGAACCATTTTTAGGGGGTCATTTAAGCCCGGAATTGAATTTATTTGATCAAATATTGCCCTAAATCATTCCTTTTGTGATTTTAGGTACTTTAGGAGTGAAATCTGGAAAAGGAAGTAATTCAGACGTTTTTGGAGCATAAAAGTGAAGAAAATGCCAAAGTCTTAATTTTCCTTGCTGGGAACAGTAGGTGACGGCGTCAAGAGCAACATCCTGAAGGCGTCAAGAGTAAATTGCATGACGGTCCAGTACAAACGTGAAGGCGTCACAAGTAGAGCGTCAAGAGTAAAAGACGTGACGGCCTGGAAAACCATAACGCATGACGGCGTCAGATGAATATTAAGGCAGTCCGAGGAGTATTTTGGCGGGGAGATGACGGCGTCACTTCTTTGGTCTTGACGCCGTCAGCTTCAGTTTTCTATATATAGTTTTCTAATTTTCATTAAAAAAAAAAGAGGAAGTTTGGAGAAACCCTAAGGCCGAACCTATTACGAATTTTACAGGTTTTTCAAGGGTTTTCAGCCGTTGAACCCTTTCATGTGTAATTGAGATAAGTGTTCTTTTAATTCAATCAATATGTTTATGTGTTGGTTGTCTATATCTTGTTCTTGTCTTAATTCCATCATGCTAGGCTAGATCTATCTTGTGTTTGCTTAGATCTAATGAAACCTAGATGTTAATTATGTGTTGATTACTTGTTTATGGTTGTATTTAATGAATGATTTCGATGTTAGGCTTAAGAAAACTGGCAGATCTCCAAATGGTAACATGCTTGAACGTCTTAGGAAACATGAACTGACGTGCACTAGGTTTTATTGGTTGTATTTAATGCATGAGTAAATTCTAATGATCCCATGTTAGGAGCTTCTTAGCCGACTCGACATAGGAGTGAAGTAGGCACTCAAAGGATTGGGGAATTAAGTGCGCCACCCCATGAATGGTATTAAGGAATACAATCCGTCATCCACGCAACTATAACAAGTAATTAACGTGTAAAAGATATCTAGGGAGTAGTGAAATCTAAGTAAACACAATTTCTCCACTTATTGCTCACAACCTTAGCTAATTTAGTTTATTTTCATTTCTAGTATTTTATTTTGATTGCATCTTTAGTATTGGGTTAGTTGACTAGCAACTAATTCCGCCCAAATCCTTAAAACCCGAGATTTTTACTTGCTTTCTAAAAAATATAAAAATACAAAAATAATCATCTCTCATCTCTAGAACTAGTATTTAGGTTTTCTAATCCTAGCGACACTATTCCTAGCTGAACGATCAATCCCCCGGTACTTGTCACTATACTATACTACAACGATCAGGTACACTACCTGGTGGGGGTTGTAAGCTTCTCGAGATCCCTTGAGAGGTAAAGCATGGTGCAATCCCTACGCATCAGTTAACTAGTATTTTGCTATGGTAATGCTTTGACTCTCCGATGTACGCTGAATAATTTTACTTCTTTTTCTTATCAGAAGAGTATCCCACTCAAGTGCAAGAAACACCAAACATTTCTCCAAACTTAACCGATGATATTCAAGCAACTGATAATGTTGAAGAACCAGTTAACGCTTGATGAGTGTCTAAATACTCATCATTTTATACCAATCTGAGCTGCCAAAACATCCAAAAACACTCAAATATGCATCAAAATACTTAAAATATCTTAGAAGTGTGTTTTATATGTTTCAAATGCAAAATATGCAAAAACAGATGAAAAATGTACAAACTTTGCATAATTGGCAATTTCAGTCCCTCAAGTTTTAGAAATTGGCAAAACTAGTCCCTGGTTATTCTAATAACTTGAAAAAGTCACCAAAGGTCCTTTTTAATCATAAAGTTACATATTTAGTCCTTTGGTGCAAAGTTTCATAAAATTACAAGTTTAGTCCCTTAACTTTGGAAATTGACATAAATGGTCCCTGGGATGTAAAAACTTTGAGAAATTCAATTTTTGTCCTTGTACTAATAATATTTTGCAGGAATGGTCCTTGGTGTGAAGTTTGGTAAAATTACATGTTTGGTCCCTGGACTTTGCAAGTTTGGCAGAAATAGTTCCCGGGTGGTGTAAAATGGAAAAATTACATTTAAGGTCCTTTGGTTTATCATACTTGGCAAATTTGATCCTAATGAATACTATGGGAAAGTCACAAAGTCAGACCCTCAACTTTGCTATAATTACAAAATTGGTCCTTGTGGTTTCCTAGCCTAATAACCAAACGGACCCTATGTTATTAATAAAAAAAAAACAAACCAACAATCCAAACCACTACTTAATCCAAGCCCACCCATCCTTATTTTTCCCTTAGCCCATCACCACAAGCCCAGCACCCAACCCTTTTTAATAAATAAAACCGGGTCAAACCCGTTGACCCTTCCCTCCCAATACCACCACCATCACACAGACACCAAAACCACCCACCACCTCAGTGGTTTCACCACCACTTGCTTCCACCTCTTCACCCACTCACTTCCCTGTCCCCTACACCTCACCCAATCCCATTAATTGCCCAGAAATCGCTCACAAGCAACCCCAGCTGGCAAAAGATCTTTTGGCGCCAAAAAGCCAATTTGAACGGGTGAGATGAATCAGACCTTATCAACGGCTCACAAGTGGTGGGAAATATCAGTGTGGGTCCCACAAACCTCAAAAGTCTCTATAAAGAAGGAATGAAGCTGTGGTGAAGAGTATTAGTTTAGTTTTTAGTTTAGCTAAATCGTATGTAGTGTAACTTATCATTTCAGCTGTAATTTTCAATCTAATCAGTTGTATTAAGTTAATTTAGTGTAATACAAGCTTTATAAAACCTTTAATTACATTCTTGTTTATTAAATCCGTATAGAGCAATTTTAGGTGAATTTGACAATCTCACTTAATATTGTTAGTTGTTGTTGTTATTGAAAGCTTAAGCTCATATAAGCTCTGACAAAGCTTACTTAAGCTTTTAGAATCATAAAAACCAGTTGTGCTTAGAAAATAATAAAAATACTAAAAATCAAAGAAAAATAAAAAGAAAATTAGAAATCAGTGGTGAAGAAGTTTGAGCACTGAAGCAAGGTGGATATTGGTTTATCTTGGTTATAGTGTTTCTTGGGAAGCATTAGGTCTTGTTTATGATTCTTGGTTCAACAGTTTTACACTTTGTTCACTTGTGAGTCCAAATTTCCATTTTATGCCTTTTATTGTATTTAAGTTTATTATTGCTTAACTATTAGTTCTTTTGTGCCTATTTAGTTATTTCTAGTTATAATTTTGATTAAAATCATTAGCTTGTTAACTAATATTTATAGTTGCTCATACTTACATTTTGACTGCCATTTTAGTAGTATATAGTAATCTGTGGTATTTATTGTTATTACTTGTGATTATCTGCTTATCTCAGCTTAATATGTCAGTATACTTGATTATGTTTCATGATTATGGATCCAAGTCATCATTTACTTGAAAAATCTTAAAACAGTCACAGTAAAGGGGTGTTTGGATCATGCTTAATCCATATGCTTAGGTTAGCATTTGATGTTACTTATGGTTCATTTAGATTACTGAAGGTCACAATAGTTATAATAGGTCATTAAAATTAGGTCTTGTTAGCCAAAAAGTCAAAATCACATCCTTAATCTCTTCACAGCTAACTGTGAAGGATTTGAGGTCATTCAACCCTCAATCTAGCTTATAAGTTGTAGTTTTAGCTTAATTTAGGTTAATTATAGCTTATATTAACTTATTTAATCTGTAGTGATCATTAGAAGTTCATAATAGTCAAACTAGCTAGTTTCATCAAAAGTCAATGATGAGTGTCTAAATACTCATCATTTTATACTAATCTGAACTGCCAAAACATACAAAAACACTCAAATATGTATCAAAATACTTTAAATATCTTAAAGATGTGTTTTATATGTTTTAAATGCAAAATATGCAAAAACATATTAAAAACGTACAAAGTTTGCATAATTGGCAGTTTCAGTCCCTCAAGTTTCATAAATTGTCAAAACTAGTCCCTGGTTATTCTAAAAACATGAAAATGTCACCAAAGGTCCTTTTTAATCATAAAGTTACATATTTAGTCCTTTGGTGCAAAGTTTCACAAAATTACAAGTTTAGTCCCTGTACTTTGGAAATTGACAGAAATGGTCCCTGGGATGTAAAAACTTTGAGAAAAGCAATTTTGGTCCTTATACTAATAATCTTTTGCAGGAATGGTCCTTGGTGTTAAGTTTGGTGAATTTACATGATTGGTCCCTGAAGTTTCACAGTTTGGCAAAACAGGTCCCTCAAAGTTTCAAACTTGACAGTTTCAGTCCCTGGGTGTTCAAAATGGGAAAATTATCATTAAGGGTCCTAGGGAATTCATAATTGTCACATTTAGTCCCTGGGAGAAAGTTTTGAATAAATTACACATTTAGTCCCTTAAGTTTGAAGGTTTGTCAGTTTTAGTACCCGGGTATTTTAAAAAATAAAAATATATCAAAAATGCCTTGTACTATTCACATGAGACAATTTGAACCCTTTTGACAAACTATGGATAAATACAAAATCAGACCCTTAACTTTTGCCAAAATTACATTTTTGGTCCTTGTAATTTCAATAAAACCAAACGGACTCCTTATATTATTTAAACCTAAACCTAAACTAAACCCAACACTACCACCAGCCCATCCTACCCTTTTCCAGCCCAATCCCAAGCCCAGTCCACCCTTGGTCAAAGACCCGGTCAACACCCCTTTCAATACCACTCCCCCGTTTTCCCTCCCAAACCAAACCACCACCACTGACTCACAAACCACCATCCACCTCACCCTTGCCACCTACACCCCCAGTCACTACCCTATCCCCTTGTCCTCCACGCCTCACCTAATGCATTTAATGCACCTAAACCCTCTCCACGCAACACACTGACAACCAAAGACCTTTTGGCGTGAAAAAGTGATTTGAAGGGTGTGGATTACTCAGACCATATCAATGGCTACAAAATGGTGGGAAACACCCCAGTGGGTCCCACTTACTCAGAAAACAGCTACAAAAGGGAAAGAAGGCAAAAGAGAAGAGATATTAGTGTAATCTTAGAATAAAGTAGTCATAGGTAGTGTAGAATAAGTCTTAGTTGTTATTTTAAGCTTAAAACACTTGTATTCAGTTCTTTTGATGTAATTAAAACTTTATCTCAGTTTAATTTCAAGTTTCAGTTGAGTATCTCAATTTATGCATTTTCAAGTTTGATCAAAAATCTTAAATAGTCAATTTGTTGTTTTTAGTTGGAATTCTGGGTTTGTAAAGCTCACTTAAGTCTTGACAATGCTTAATTAAGCTTTTATACACCTCAGTTGTTTGTTCATTTCATAAAAGAAAAATATAAAAAAAAAATAGAATTAAATAGTTGAAAAATAAAAAAAATCAAGTTACAAGCAGTTGGGTACTGGAGTATGATGGATGATGGTGTATTTCTGGTTTAGTACCTTTTGGGAGGTATTAGGATTGGTCATTGTTCTTGGTTCATTGTTCCTCAGTTTAATACAATTTGTAAGTTTCATTTTCAAGTTTTACTTTTTACTGTAGGGTGTCTTATATTGTTTATTTGTGTTTAATTCATGTTTATTTAGTGTTAGGTAATCAATATTTAGTATAATATAGTTGTCTTGTTCATCAAATTTCATAACTGCTTAAAAATCAAGAATCTAACAGTTAAAACTCAAAATTGACATACTTGTGTTTTTCTGCTTGTGTAGTAGTTGATTTAGGTTAATTTGATCTTATATTATCATAATTTAGTGTTAGGAATCAGTTTAATAGGTTAACTATATTATTTGCTTTGTTAATCATAAAAATTAGTTTGTTAGGGGGTGTTTGGCTCATGGTTGCTCAGTGAGTTTAACTGAGTTTGAGTGTGAAGTTGTGATTCAAATTAGTAACTTAGGTTCATACTAGCTCAATCTAACCATAAACCTTGGTCTTTTATACCCCAAAGTCAAAATTCCACCAATTACTCCCCAACAGTTAACTGTTGGGCAGTTGGTGATCCAAAACCACCCACACTAGTGTATAATCTAATAACTTAGCTTAATTAGGACTTATTATAAGTTATTACTTCCATATCAGTAGTTTAGATCACCTAGAAACTCAAATTAGTCAAACTAGCAAATTTTCTACAAAAGTCAAAATTGCACTCCTCAGGTTTTGACAAAACTTGAGTGATTTGTTTAGAATTTTGTAGCAGGTTTTAGACCTTGTGTTTTTTAGGATTTCAACTCTACCAGCTTATCTTTAATATCCCATACAGCTTATATTTTTAGCATTTTTCTTGTGGGCCCCACAAAGCCACAAAGTGACTTGCAGGGCACACCCCTGCTCTGTCTCAGCAGCTGCACAACCAAACACCACTCTTTTGAGTTGTTTTCCAGCCACCACAGTGGACCCCACAACCCTTAGTTAGGTTTTCCCAACCCCCCTCCTAGTAGAGATCCTAGATTGACCTTTGGCTTGACCTGGTACTCAGTGGACCCCACCTTGATTAGCCCATAAACTTTGTCCCATTTCTGAGTAATATTTGAGTTTTGGATTTGCTTAATCTTGCTTATCAGCTTATCTACTGAGCTTATTTGGAATTTTTTAGCTTATACATATCCAACATACTTACTTAGACCTAATTCAACCAAGGTGGGTCCCACATAAGCTCATTTGAGCTTATTAGCTTGTTTGGTCAACAAAGGTCAACTGTGGAGCTTATTGCTCTCCACAGTGCTTATTAATAAGCTACAAAAATATTGTTTTTATTAAAGTTGTCTAATTTTAAGTATAATATAGTTTTATAAAAGAAAAATCCAGAAAATACAACATAAAAATAAGTGATAGTTTCTATTTAATTTAATTTAATTTTAATTTTCATTTTTATATTTTTATTAAGTAATCTGTATTTTTATATTTTTATTAATTTCCTTATATATTAAAGTATTTTTCATAATTTTCTTAGATTTTTATATTGTCATTTGATATTAATTAGAATTAATAATAGTTTTATTAGTAATTAATCAATAAATAAATTTTAAATAGCATAATTAATTTTTATATAGTAACACCTATATTTTATATTTTTCCTAGCTTCTATAAGTCATAAGATAATTTTATAAATTTTCTTGTGATTTATACTGTTAATTTAATAGTTTTCACAATTTAAATAGTTTAATTAGATATTAATTAATAAATAGAATAATAATTAGTTAACTAGTTTAAAAATATATAAAATAAAGTTTTTATAATTTTTTAGGATTCCTATTATGGTTAATTAGATTTATAAAAATTTTCATAATTTTCTAAGTTGATTTAATACTATTTGTAATTTAAATTAGTTTAAATTGTTTAATTAATATAAATAGTTTTTAATTAATAGAAAATTCATAAAAAGACAAAAAGATTTATTTTTATTTTTTATACTTTCTTCAAGTTCATTTTTAAGTTTAGAAATTATTTTTACAAGTTTTTAGTTTAATTTGTAGTATTTATAATTTTCTAATTAAATAGTTAAATAGTTTTTTATTAAATAATTAATAATAAATAATATAATAATCTAAAAAATAGTTTTCTTTTTAATTTAACTTTATTTTAAGTTTAAGTTTATAGGATTGTTAATTTTAACCCCTGTAGTTTATTTTTCTTAAAACTCACCTTTTTCTCAGTACGCAGTCGCGTCTGATTTTAAATTGGTGTACGTTTATACGTTTTAACTACCTAGGTCTCACGTAATCGTTTTAATAGTTAATTTAAGTTATAAAACCCTAGTTTAATCACACACACACACACTTTTATACCTTCCCTGTTCACATTCACTAATCACAGATTCGTTTATAATATCACATCGCACACCTCGTTGGGACTTACGACCCGGGAAAACACTGTATTCCTCGGAAGCATTTGCCTCAGCTGTTTGACTTGTTGACCATTACTTGGTTGATATTATCTGACTGTTTGAGGCGAATCAAAATTTGGCGCCGCTGCCGGGGAGGTTGTGCGCTTATTCTAAACGATTTTGCGTATTAGTAAGTTTGGATATACATCCATTGTATATTTACCATCTTTTATCCATATTTCTATAAAACAAAACCCAAAAATATTCACCTTTACACCCCTACCTATTTGATTCTTCATTTCTCATCCCCAAAACCCTTTGATTCTACATTCTTCCACTTATCTCATAATTGATTCTAATGGCATCTCTCGATGACGATTTCTTTAAACAAAGGGCCTTTAAAAGCGAAGTTGAAAAACTTATGGCCTTGTCAAAAATGTCGAGATGTCATGTTGATTATGATAGACCTTCGATTCCTATTCCCTCTCCGGTGAGGGAAAGAGATCATGAAACCGAGGTGACAAAGGACCTTGTACTTTCCTCTGACGATGGAGGTGCTAAATACGTCCAAACCACGGTTGTCCAAAAACCTGAGCTCACAATTGATCCTAATCTTTCACGGTTTACGGTTAAAAGTTTGTCAAGCAAACGTACTGAGCTCAGGGCAGTAACTGAAAAGAACGACTTACCTAACCTTCACGTTTATCAAGAACCAAAACCCGAGACCATAACGGAAGTGGTGGAAATTCCTAGCTCTAAGAGCACACCACTTGTCCCACCTCCAGTTTTTGTCCCTTGTGACGGTTGTGGTGAGCCTCTTTTCGGTTTTCCATGTCGTTGGTGTACATGTGAACAATGTGGTAATGATATCCAAAACGGGAGTAGTTTGTTTTGTGGATCGAGTAATTCATTTGCTTATGATCCTAATCAAAACTCATTCAACGACTCCTCAAATTTTTCAAACTACCCATCACATTCATACGAGCAAGAATCATATTATCCAAATATCAATGATGCTTCGTATCAAAATACACCAAGCCAGACTCAACAGTTTTACTGTTGTGAGTACTGTGGAGGTCCACATTTTAGTTCTGATTGTCAAACAAGGAATCCATTTCCTTGTAACAATTACGACTATTCGTTTCAAGAACCACCTCCACAGTACCAAATGAACCAAGCAACTCCTCAAAACCAGCAAGACCCTTGTCTAGAGGTTCTTGAAAAACTTAAAAACATTAGAGAGGAGTTAGCTAATATGACGTTTCAAAATGCACCAAGTTTTTCTTGTGTACATTGTGGGGGTCCTCATGATGATTTTAAATGTCAACCGTATTATAAACCTGAACATTGTTCTAGTTCTAATACATCCGGTTTTGACACATTCACATCCCCACAGTTTCCACTCACTCAATATTCTCATGATAATTCTATCACGGAATTACTTGCTGAAAAACATGCTGCTAGAGACGAAAGAAGCATGGAAGAATTACTAGTCTTAGAACAAGCAGCTATAACACGTACCAAATTTCAAAATGCTGTTTTTCTCGATGAGGATGATGAAAGTGATGATACCTCATCATGTTCATCAGTTGAGACTCCTTCCATGCATATACAGGGAGAAAAGAAAATAACTGAATCACCAGCAGTAGAAATAATGGAACTTGTAGACTCCATTACTGCTAATCCTTATCATCTCCCTGAGTATGATGTTATCACACCCGAGGTTCCCACTCACTCTCTGAACATGGGGGACGAGCATCTTGACACTGTTCCTGCAAAGGAATCGGACGAATTCATAAAGTCTAGTGTTGAGAACCTTGTCTCAATCCCAAGAGAGTCACAGGGAATTCTTGATCATGTGTGTGATATCCCTCCCCCTCTTGTCTTTCCAAATAATCATATTGAGATGTTCTCTGATTCTGATGAGAACTATTCTTTATCTTGTGGAGACATAAGTTATGTGGGGGAATTACCTTCTGAGCTTGTCAACTCAGAAGAAGAGAATGAGGAAGAAATAATCCAAGACGAAGCTCTTCGTCTTACATTACTAAATGCTAATCTTCTCATTTCTAGAATCGAGGCTTTTAATGGAAAGCCTATTTCATCTCCTATCCCCGTCAAGGATAGTGAGGTTTTGATCAATGATTCTATTCCTGAATTGCAAACATTCCATTTTGATCTTTCGGGAGAGAAGATAAGTGGTATCACCACTTCTCATTCTTATAATTCTCTTCCCGTATTTGAATCATTTACAATTGAGGAGTTCCCCAATGAACTCACTCAAATCAATCCCGAATACGAATCATTCACCTTTGAGGAGTTCTCTTGTGAACTCACTCATATCATATCTCCACCGGAGTATGATAATTTCTATTTTGATCTAGACATACCCATAATATGTCTTGATCAAACGAGCTTAAATGAGGAGATTCATGTAACAATGAATTCTCCTATTGATGATGAGGAGTTAATCATGATTTTCATCATGACTTTCTTCCTTTTCTTCATATATTCTGTTCCTTATCCTGTTCTTCACTCTTTCGGGAGTGAAGACATTATCTTTGATCCCGGCATTCTCATTTATAAATTATGAGCCGGTTACTTATCTCATCGGTGTGGAACTTTCACGTACTTCAAATGTTTATCCAAACGTCTTGAATGAAAGTCCGATGAGATTGTCTCTTCCATTTGCTTCCCCATGGACAAATAAATTCGGGGTCGAGTCAAGCTAGTGACTCGGGAATCAAAAACATTAGCACAAACATGGGTTTTCACCCGTGTGTAACACCCTAGTGTGGGGGAGATGCCCCACATGTTGTATATATATATATCTCTAAAAAAAAAAAAAAAAAAAAAAAAAAAAAAAAAAAAAAAAAAAAATTGTATGTATATACATCTTAAATAAATAAAGGCTATAGAGTATTTCCTTCGTACGTTCTAAGTGTCGGTTTAACACCCGGGTACTTTGAATATTGAGGACAATATTCAGTTCTAAGTGTGGGGGGAGATTCGTCTAACGAATTTAAACACATGTTCCATCAAGAACCCCCATTTTAGCCAAAATTTTAAAATTTTTTCTCACTTAGAACGCAATAAATGGTATCAATCCTCCATGTCTAACCCACAACAGGATTGGCTAATCCAGGAGCAAACGGTTCTTGGTAAAGATAACTCAAACCCGTTTATGGCTTGCAATTTGCCAAAAATTGTATGGTTCCTCAATTCCCCATTATCCTCAAAAGCTAATGAGTTGGCTAGCCCGCAAGATTATGGCTTGTGGTAAAGGCCGTGGAAAATCCATAATTGGTAATCAGCTCACCAAGATGTTGACTATTCCATCAAGAGTTGGCTAGTCCAGAAGCAAACGGCTTTTGGTAAAGACTAATCAAATCCGTTGACAGCTGGTGGTTTGCTCAAAATCACACGGTTATCAGGTGTGCCACAGTTCTTACACCTGGCTACTCCAGAAGTGATGGCTTTTGGTAAAGAGTTTTTTCAAATCCATTAAGTTTTTCTCAATAGATTGCTAGGGACTAGCAATAGTTTAGTGTGGGGGATTGATGAGTGTCTAAATACTCATCATTTTATACTAATCTGAACTGCCAAAACATACAAAAACACTCAAATATGTATCAAAATACTTTAAATATCTTAAAGATGTGTTTTATATGTTTTAAATGCAAAATATGCAAAAACATATTAAAAACGTACAAAGTTTGCATAATTGGCAGTTTCAGTCCCTCAAGTTTCATAAATTGTCAAAACTAGTCCCTGGTTATTCTAAAAACATGAAAATGTCACCAAAGGTCCTTTTTAATCATAAAGTTACATATTTAGTCCTTTGGTGCAAAGTTTCACAAAATTACAAGTTTAGTCCCTGTACTTTGGAAATTGACAGAAATGGTCCCTGGGATGTAAAAACTTTGAGAAAAGCAATTTTGGTCCTTATACTAATAATCTTTTGCAGGAATGGTCCTTGGTGTTAAGTTTGGTGAATTTACATGATTGGTCCCTGAAGTTTCACAGTTTGGCAAAACAGGTCCCTCAAAGTTTCAAACTTGACAGTTTCAGTCCCTGGGTGTTCAAAATGGGAAAATTATCATTAAGGGTCCTAGGGAATTCATAATTGTCACATTTAGTCCCTGGGAGAAAGTTTTGAATAAATTACACATTTAGTCCCTTAAGTTTGAAGGTTTGTCAGTTTTAGTACCCGGGTATTTTAAAAAATAAAAATATATCAAAAATGCCTTGTACTATTCACATGAGACAATTTGAACCCTTTTGACAAACTATGGATAAATACAAAATCAGACCCTTAACTTTTGCCAAAATTACATTTTTGGTCCTTGTAATTTCAATAAAACCAAACGGACTCCTTATATTATTTAAACCTAAACCTAAACTAAACCCAACACTACCACCAGCCCATCCTACCCTTTTCCAGCCCAATCCCAAGCCCAGTCCACCCTTGGTCAAAGACCCGGTCAACACCCCTTTCAATACCACTCCCCCGTTTTCCCTCCCAAACCAAACCACCACCACTGACTCACAAACCACCATCCACCTCACCCTTGCCACCTACACCCCCAGTCACTACCCTATCCCCTTGTCCTCCACGCCTCACCTAATGCATTTAATGCACCTAAACCCTCTCCACGCAACACACTGACAACCAAAGACCTTTTGGCGCGAAAAAGTGATTTGAAGGGTGTGGATTACTCAGACCATATCAATGGCTACAAAATGGTGGGAAACACCCCAGTGGGTCCCACTTACTCAGAAAACAGCTACAAAAGGGAAAGAAGGCAAAAGAGAAGAGATATTAGTGTAATCTTAGAATAAAGTAGTCATAGGTAGTGTAGAATAAGTCTTAGTTGTTATTTTAAGCTTAAAACACTTGTATTCAGTTCTTTTGATGTAATTAAAACTTTATCTCAGTTTAATTTCAAGTTTCAGTTGAGTATCTCAATTTATGCATTTTCAAGTTTGATCAAAAATCTTAAATAGTCAATTTGTTGTTTTTAGTTGGAATTCTGGGTTTGTAAAGCTCACTTAAGTCTTGACAATGCTTAATTAAGCTTTTATACACCTCAGTTGTTTGTTCATTTCATAAAAGAAAAATATAAAAAAAAAATAGAATTAAATAGTTGAAAAATAAAAAAAATCAAGTTACAAGCAGTTGGGTACTGGAGTATGATGGATGATGGTGTATTTCTGGTTTAGTACCTTTTGGGAGGTATTAGGATTGGTCATTGTTCTTGGTTCATTGTTCCTCAGTTTAATACAATTTGTAAGTTTCATTTTCAAGTTTTACTTTTTACTGTAGGGTGTCTTATATTGTTTATTTGTGTTTAATTCATGTTTATTTAGTGTTAGGTAATCAATATTTAGTATAATATAGTTGTCTTGTTCATCAAATTTCATAACTGCTTAAAAATCAAGAATCTAACAGTTAAAACTCAAAATTGACATACTTGTGTTTTTCTGCTTGTGTAGTAGTTGATTTAGGTTAATTTGATCTTATATTATCATAATTTAGTGTTAGGAATCAGTTTAATAGGTTAACTATATTATTTGCTTTGTTAATCATAAAAATTAGTTTGTTAGGGGGTGTTTGGCTCATGGTTGCTCAGTGAGTTTAACTGAGTTTGAGTGTGAAGTTGTGATTCAAATTAGTAACTTAGGTTCATACTAGCTCAATCTAACCATAAACCTTGGTCTTTTATACCCCAAAGTCAAAATTCCACCAATTACTCCCCAACAGTTAACTGTTGGGCAGTTGGTGATCCAAAACCACCCACACTAGTGTATAATCTAATAACTTAGCTTAATTAGGACTTATTATAAGTTATTACTTCCATATCAATAGTTTAGATCACCTAGAAACTCAAATTAGTCAAACTAGCAAATTTTCTACAAAAGTCAAAATTGCACTCCTCAGGTTTTGACAAAACTTGAGTGATTTGTTTAGAATTTTGTAGCAGGTTTTAGACCTTGTGTTTTTTAGGATTTCAACTCTACCAGCTTATCTTTAATATCCCATACAGCTTATATTTTTAGCATTTTTCTTGTGGGCCCCACAAAGCCACAAAGTGACTTGCAGGGCACACCCCTGCTCTGTCTCAGCAGCTGCACAACCAAACACCACTCTTTTGAGTTGTTTTCCAGCCACCACAGTGGACCCCACAACCCTTAGTTAGGTTTTCCCAACCCCCCTCCTAGTAGAGATCCTAGATTGACCTTTGGCTTGACCTGGTACTCAGTGGACCCCACCTTGATTAGCCCATAAACTTTGTCCCATTTCTGAGTAATATTTGAGTTTTGGATTTGCTTAATCTTGCTTATCAGCTTATCTACTGAGCTTATTTGGAATTTTTTAGCTTATACATATCCAACATACTTACTTAGACCTAATTCAACCAAGGTGGGTCCCACATAAGCTCATTTGAGCTTATTAGCTTGTTTGGTCAACAAAGGTCAACTGTGGAGCTTATTGCTCTCCACAGTGCTTATTAATAAGCTACAAAAATATTGTTTTTATTAAAGTTGTCTAATTTTAAGTATAATATAGTTTTATAAAAGAAAAATCCAGAAAATACAACATAAAAATAAGTGATAGTTTCTATTTAATTTAATTTAATTTTAATTTTCATTTTTATATTTTTATTAAGTAATCTGTATTTTTATATTTTTATTAATTTCCTTATATATTAAAGTATTTTTCATAATTTTCTTAGATTTTTATATTGTCATTTGATATTAATTAGAATTAATAATAGTTTTATTAGTAATTAATCAATAAATAAATTTTAAATAGCATAATTAATTTTTATATAGTAACACCTATATTTTATATTTTTCCTAGCTTCTATAAGTCATAAGATAATTTTATAAATTTTCTTGTGATTTATACTGTTAATTTAATAGTTTTCACAATTTAAATAGTTTAATTAGATATTAATTAATAAATAGAATAATAATTAGTTAACTAGTTTAAAAATATATAAAATAAAGTTTTTATAATTTTTTAGGATTCCTATTATGGTTAATTAGATTTATAAAAATTTTCATAATTTTCTAAGTTGATTTAATACTATTTGTAATTTAAATTAGTTTAAATTGTTTAATTAATATAAATAGTTTTTAATTAATAGAAAATTCATAAAAA
This sequence comes from Artemisia argyi, assembly GCA_030686995.1. Classification (NCBI taxonomy): domain Eukaryota; kingdom Viridiplantae; phylum Streptophyta; class Magnoliopsida; order Asterales; family Asteraceae; genus Artemisia; species Artemisia argyi. Next base: position 105,448,490 of record CM060676.1, read on the forward strand.
GACAAAAAGATTTATTTTTATTTTTTATACTTTCTTCAAGTTCATTTTTAAGTTTAGAAATTATTTTTACAAGTTTTTAGTTTAATTTGTAGTATTTATAATTTTCTAATTAAATAGTTAAATAGTTTTTTATTAAATAATTAATAATAAATAATATAATAATCTAAAAAATAGTTTTCTTTTTAATTTAACTTTATTTTAAGTTTAAGTTTATAGGATTGTTAATTTTAACCCCTGTAGTTTATTTTTCTTAAAACTCACCTTTTTCTCAGTACGCAGTCGCGTCTGATTTTAAATTGGTGTACGTTTATACGTTTTAACTACCTAGGTCTCACGTAATCGTTTTAATAGTTAATTTAAGTTATAAAACCCTAGTTTAATCACACACACACACACTTTTATACCTTCCCTGTTCACATTCACTAATCACAGATTCGTTTATAATATCACATCGCACACCTCGTTGGGACTTACGACCCGGGAAAACACTGTATTCCTCGGAAGCATTTGCCTCAGCTGTTTGACTTGTTGACCATTACTTGGTTGATATTATCTGACTGTTTGAGGCGAATCAGTCAACTTTTGCATCTCTCAGATTTTTACAAAACTTCAAGTATTTGTTGTGAATTTAGTGTTTGCTTTGATAACCTGAAACTTGTTCCTAATCCTAGCCTACCACCTCAACTTAAGTGTCCTAACCTTGTTATAATTTTGTGATTTTTGTTGTGGGTCCCACAGACCTCCAAAGTAGGTTGCAGGGAAGAAAGCTCCCCTGCACCATCAGACTCAGCCAACACCACAACTTGGTGGTGGTTTTGTGGCCACCACAGTGGGCCCCACATCTCAAATCTTGTTTCTTCCAACCCCCTCCTACCAGGGAACAACCATTGACCACTAGTTTAACCTAGCACCCAGTGGACCCCACCTAAATTTGGCCCTATAGTCTGTCCTAGTTTCTGAGTTCTGACAAGTTTCAAAGTGCTTATTAGTTGCTTATCAGTTTATTTCAAAGGATTATTTGATCAAATCATACTCAAACTTGTTCAACTAACTCATAGGAACAAACTTTTACCATTGTGGGTCCCACACAAGCTCAGTAGAGCTTATTTGCTTGTTTGGTCAACTGTGGTCAACTGCCTAGGTTGTTAGCTTATAACTAGCTTATTATTAAGCTATAAAATAGTTGTCTTTATTAAAGTTGTCTAGTTTTAAGTATAATATAGATTGGTAAAAGAAAATTCCAGAAAAAACAATATAAAATTAAGTGATAGTTTCTATTTAATATAATTTAATTTTTATATTTTCATTAAGAAAGTTGTGTTTTTATATTTTTAATAATTTCCTTTTAGGTTAAAGTATTTTTAATAATTTTCTCAGATTTTTATTTTGTAATTTAGTATTTACTAGAATTAATAATAGTTTTATTAATAATTAATCAATAAATAAGTTTTAAATAGCATAATTAGTTTTTATAAAGTAACACCTATATTTTATATTTTTCCTAGCTTCTATAAGTCATAATATAATTTTAGTAATTTTTCTAGAATTTTTACTATTCATTTAATAGTTTTTATAATTTAAATAGTTTAATTGGTAATTATTTAATAATTAGAATAATAATTAGTAAACTAGTTTAAAAATATATAAAATAAAGTTTTTATAATTTTTTAGGATTCCTGTGATGGTTAATTAGATTTATAAAAATCTTCTTAATTATCTAAGTCTTTTTAGTATTTTTTGTAATTTAAATCATATAAATAGTTAAATAATAATTAAATAGTTAATAATTAATAATAATTAGATAAATAGTCTTAATAATATAATTTTATTTTTAAAATAAGTTTTATAATATTTTAGACTTTTACAAAGTTTAATTTTATATTTCTAAGACTTATTTTACATTTTCTTAATTATTAGTGTATTATTAAATAATTAATAATAGTTATTAAATAATAATAATTAATTAAATAAATTAATAATTATAAAATAAATATTTTAAGTTTATTTAATTTGCATTTAAGCCCCTAAGGCATATAAATTAATACTTTAGTTAAAACCGTTTTTGTTTCGTACGTTTATGTAGAATTAAATTAAACGTACGCGTTTTTAGTAATTAAACGTTTTTAAATACTTAGTTTTTACGTAATCGTTAATAGAGTTTATCTAAGTTATTTTAAGTTATAAAACCCTAGTTTAATCACACACACACACTTATTCATATCCCTGTTCACCCACAAACTCGTTTTTAATAAACTATCGCACACCTCGTTGGGACATTACGACCCGGGGAAACACTGTATTCCACGGAAGCATTTGCCTTAGACTGTTTGACTTGTTGACCATTACTTGGTTAATATTATCTGACCGTTTGAGGTGAATCAAAATTTGGCGCCGCTGCCGGGGAGGTTGTGCGCGTATTTTAAACGATTTTGCGTATTAGTGAATCTGAATACACGCTCATTGTATATTTATCCACCCTTGTTCATATTATTATCATATAAAACCAAAAATGTTCCTGAAAACTTTTTAAATTCAGTTTTCAACGACCACAAAAAACCAAAAATATTTTCCTTCTTATTAGTACTACAAAAATTTTCAAAAATACCAAAAATATTCACCTTTACACTCCTATCTATTTGATTCTTCATTTCTCATCCCCTAAACCCTTTGATTCTTTCTATGTCTTATTCTCACCCTCTTGTCTGTCAATGGTGTGGTAGTCCTTATAATGGTGGTAATTGCCCTAGTTGTGGCATGGTAGAGTCAGGAAACGGGTCTGTCTATAACCAGAATCCCTATTCCTACCCTAACATGATTGATTCATTCCACCAGCTTCCACACCATGAGACTCAGCAGTTTAACTGTTGTGAGTATTATGGTGGTTCACACTACAGTTCTGATTGTCAATCGGGAAACACACTTGTCTATGAGCAGGTTCCTGATAACAATTATGACTTAAACACATACGACTCACAGTCACATCAGTTCAACTGTTGTGGGTATTGTGGAGGTCCAAACTTTAGCTCTGATTGTCAAACATGGAATTCATTTCCTTGTAACAATTACGACTATTCGTTTCAAGACCCACCTCCCCAAAGCCAAACTATCCAAGCAACTCCTCATAAAACCCAGCAAGACCTTTGTCAAGAAGTTCTTGAGAAACTTAAAGACCTTAAGGAGGAGTTGGCTAATATGTCGTTTCACAATGCACCAAGTTCTTTTTGTGTATATTGTGGGGGTCTTCATGATGATTTCAAATGTCAACCGTATTATAAACCTGAACATTGTTCTAGTTCTGATACATCCGGTTTTGACACATCCACACCCCCACAGTCTCCATTCATTCCATATTCTCGTGATAAATCTATCGCGGAATTACTTGCTGAAGAACATGCTGCTAGAGACAAAAGAAGCATGGAAGAATTACTAGTCTTAGAACAAGCAGCTATAACACGTACCAAATTTCAAAATGCTGCTCTTCTCGATGGAGATGATGAAAGTGATGATACCTCATCAAGTTCATCAGTTGAGACTCCTTCCATAGATATACAGGGAGAAAAGACTATGGGAGAATTACTAGCAGCAGAACAAATGGAAATTATAAAATCCATGTATGCTAGTCCTTCTCAACTCCCTGAGTCTACTGTTATCATACCTGAGATTCCCACTCACTCTCTGAGCATGGGGGACGAGCATCTGAACACAATTCCTGCAAAGGAATCTGACGAATTCATAAAGTCTAGTGTTGAGAACCTTGTTCCAATCCCAAGTGAGTCACATGGAATTCTTGATCATATGTGTGATATTCCTACCCCTCTGATAAACCAAATGAGCAAATTGAGAATGTCTCTAATTCCAGTGATGATTGTATATCTTATGGAGACATTGAGTATGTTGAGGCATCACTGCCTCATTCTGATGTTGATCCTCTTCTTGAGGATTTCACAGAGGAACTCACTCACATCATTCCACTTCTATCTGGAAGTAATGATGATCTCTTTGACTTCGAAGCCGATCTGGAAGAGATAGAAAGTCTCTTACATAATGATCCTTCACTCAGTGCTTATCCCAACAGTCCAGTAGAGAATGTTAATCACATTGTTCCTGAAGCATTCAAAACTGCTATCACCAATCCTCTATTTGAATTCGAATCTGAATTCACTTTGATTTCTGATAACCCATTATTTGGTACTCAGATTAAGGATTGTGATGAGTCTACAACGGAACATGAGTTCACGGATTTACATCTTGTGAATGATTCTTTTTACGAGGAGTTCTCCTTTGAACTCAATCATATCATATTTCCACCGGAGTATGATAATTTCTATTTTGATCTAGACATACCCATAATATGTCTTGATCAAACGAGCTTAAAAGAGGAGATTCATGAAACAATGAATTCTCCTATTGAAGATGAGGAGTTAGTCATGATTTTCATTATGATTTTCTTTCTTTTCTTCATATATTCTGTCCCCTATCCTGTTCTTCACTCTTTCGGGAGTGAAGACATTATCTTTGACCCCGGCATTCTCATTTATAAATTATGAGCTAGGGTCTCTCTGTGTATCTCATCGGTGTGGAACTTTCACGTGCTTCAAATGTTTATCTAAACGTCTTGAATGAAAGTCCGATGCTGATTGTCTCTTCCACATCATGCTTCCCCATGGACAAATAAATTCGGGGTCGAGTCAAGCTAGCGACTCGGTAAATAAAAACAGTAGCATTTACTTAGGGTTTTCACCCTAAGTGTGGGGGAGATACTAACCCACATGATGTATATATGTAAATATCTCTAAAAAAATGTAAATATAGTGATTGCTTCTATTTAAGAAGTTTTATCTAAAAAAATATATATGTATGTATATACACATAAAATAATGGCTAGTAAATATTTCCTTCTTACGTTCTAAGTTCGGTTTAACACCCGGTACTTTGAATATTGAGGACAATATTCAGTTCTAAGTGTGGGGGGAGATTCGTTATTCTAACGAATTTAAACACATGTTCCATCAAGAACCCCCATTTTAGCCAAAATTTTAAAATTTTTTCTCACTTAGAACGCAATAAATGGTTATCAGTCCGCCATGTCTAACCCACATAAGGATTGGCTAATCCAGGAGCAAACGGTTCTTGGTAAAGATATCTCAAACCCGTTGATGGCTTGCAATTTGCCCAAAATTGTATGGTTCCTCAACTCCCCATCATCCTCAAAAGATAATGAGTTGGCTAGCACACAAGATTATGGCTTGTGGTAAAGGCAGTGGAAAAACCATAATTGGTAATCAGCTCACCAAGATGTTGACTATTCCATCAAGAGTTGGCTAGTCCAGAAGCAAACGACTTTTGGTAAAGACTAATCAAATCCGTTGACAGCTGGTGATTTGCTCAAAATCACACAGTTATCAGGTGTACCACAGTTCTTACACCTGGCTACTCCAGAAGTGATGGCTTTTGGTAAAGAGTTTTTCAAATCCATTAAGTTTTTCTCAAAAGATTGCTAAGGACTAGCAATAGTTTAGTGTGGGGGATTGATGAGTGTCTAAATACTCATCATTTTATACCAATCTGAACTGCCAAAACATCCAAAAACACTCAAATATGCATCAAAATACTTAAAATATCTTAGAAGTGTGTTTTATATGTTTCAAATGCAAAATATGCAAAAACAGATGAAAAACGTACAAAGTTTGCATAATTGGCAATTTCAGTCCCTCAAGTTTTAGAAATTGGCAAAACTAGTCCCTGGTTATTCTAAAAACTTGAAAAAGTCACCAAGGTCCTTTTTAATCATAAAGTTACATATTTAGTCCTTTGGTGCAAAGTTTCATAAAATTACAAGTTTAGTCCCTCAACTTTGGAAATTGACATAAATAGTCCCTGGGATGTAAAAACTTTGAGAAATTCAATTTTTGTCCTTGTACTAATAATATTTTGCAGGAATGGTCCTTGGTGTGAAGTTTGGTAAAATTACATGTTTGGTCCCTGGACTTTGCAAGTTTGGCAGAAATAGTCCCCGGGTGGTGTAAAATGGAAAAATTACATTTAAGGTCCTTTGGTTTATCATACTTGGCAAATTTGATCCTAATGAATACTATGGGAAAGTCACAAAGTCAGACCCTCAACTTTGCTATAATTACAAAATTGGTCCTTGTGGTTTCCTAGCCTAATAACCAAACGGACCCTATGTTATTAATAAAAAAAAAACAAACCAACAATCCAATCCACTACCTAATCCAAGCCCACCCTTCCTTATTTTTCCCTTAGCCCATCACCACAAGCCCAGCACCCAACCCTTTTTAATAAATAAAACCGGGTCAAACCCGTTGACCCTTCCCTCCCAATACCACCACCATCACACAAACACCAAAACCACCCACCACCTCAGTGGTTTCACCACCACTTGCTTCCACCTCTTCACCCACTCACTTCCCTGTCCCCTACACCTCACCCAATCCCATTAATTGCCCAGAAATCACTCACAAGCAACCCCAGCTGGCAAAAGATCTTTTGGCGCCAAAAAGCCAATTTGAACGGGTGAGATGAATCAGACCTTATCAACGGCTCACAAGTGGTGGGAAATATCAGTGTGGGTCCCACAAACCTCAAAAGTCTCTATAAAGAAGGAATGAAGCTGTGGTGAAGAGTACTAGTTTAGTTTTTAGTTTAGCTAAATCGTATGTAGTGTAACTTATCATTTCAGCTGTAATTTTCAATCTAATTAGTTGTATTAAGTTAATTTAGTGTAATACAAGCTTTATAAAACCTTTAATTACATTCTTGTTTATTAAATCCGTATAGAGCAATTTTAAGTGAATTTGACAATCTCACTTAATATTGTTAGTTGTTGTTGTTATTGAAAGCTTAAGCTCATATAAGCTCTGACAAAGCTTACTTAAGCTTTTAGAATCATAAAAACCAGTTGTGCTTAGAAAATAATAAAAATACTAAAAATCAAAGAAAAATAAAAAGAAAATTAGAAATCAGCGGTGAAGAAGTTTGAGCACTGAAGCAAGGTGGATATTGGTTTATCTTGGTTATAGTGTTTCTTGGGAAGCATTAGGTCTTGTTTATGATTCTTGGTTCAGCAGTTTTACACTTGGTTCACTTGTGAGTCCAAATTTCCATTTTATGCCTTTTATTGTATTTAAGTTTATTATTGCTTAACTATTAGTTCTTTTGTGCCTATTTAGTTATTTCTAGTTATAATTTTGATTAAAATCATTAGCTTGTTAACTAATATTTATAGTTGCTCATACTTACATTTTGACTGCCATTTTAGTAGTATATAGTAATCTGTGGTATTTATTGTTATTACTTGTGATTATCTGCTTATCTCAGCTTAATATGTCAGTATACTTGATTATGTTTCATGATTATGGATCCAAGTCATCATTTACTTGAAAAATCTTAAAACAGTCACAGTAAAGGGGTGTTTGTATCATGCTTAATCCATATGCTTAGGTTAGCATTTGATGTTACTTATGGTTCATTTAGATTACTGAAGGTCACAATAGTTATAATAGGTCATTAAAATTAGGTCTTGTTAGCCAAAAATTCAAAATCACATCCTTAATCTCTTCACAGCTAACTGTGAATGATTTGAGGTCATTGAACCCTCAATCTAGCTTATAAGTTGTAGTTTTAGCTTAATTTAGGTTAATTATAGCTTATATTAACTTATTTAATCTGTAGTGATCATTAGAAGTTCATAATAGTCAAACTAGCTAGTTTCATCAAAAGTCAACTTTTGCATCTCTCAGATTTTTACAAAACTTCAAGTATTTGTTGTGAATTTAGTGTTTGCTTTGATAACCTGAAACTTGTTCCTAATCCTAGCCTACCACCTCAACTAAAGTGTCCTAACCTTGTTATAATTTTGTGATTTTTGTTGTGGGTCCCACAGACCTCCAAAGTAGGTTGCAGGGAAGAAAGCTCCCCTGCACCATCAGACTCAGCCAACACCACAACTTGGTGGTGGTTTTGTGGCCACCACAGTGGGCCTCACATCTCAAATCTTGTTTCTTCCAACCCCCTCCTACCAGGGAACAACCATTGACCACTAGTTTGACCTAGCACCCAGTGGACCCCACCTAAATTTGGCCCTATAGTCTGTCCTAGTTTCTGAGTTCTGACAAGTTTCAAAGTGCTTATTAGTTGCTTATCAGCTTATTTCAAGGGATTATTTGATCGAATCATACTCAAACTTGTTCAACTAACTCAGAGGAACAAACTTTTACCATTGTGGGTCCCACACAAGCTCAGTAGAGCTTATTTGCTTGTTTGGTCAACTGTGGTCAACTGCCTAGGTTGTTAGCTTATAACTAGCTTATTATTAAGCTATAAAATAGTTGTCTTTATTAAAGTTGTCTAGTTTTAAGTATAATATAGATTGGTAAAAGAAAATTCCAGAAAAAACAATATAAAATTAAGTGATAGTTTCTATTTAATATAATTTAATTTTAATTTTCATTTTTATCTTTTCATTAAGAAAGGTGTGTTTTTATATTTTTAATAATTTCCTTTTAGGTTAAAGTATTTTTAATAATTTTCTCAGATTTTTATTTTGTAATTTAGTATTTATTAGAATTAATAATAGTTTTATTAATAATTAATCAATAACTAAGTTTTAAATAGCATAATTAGTTTTTATAAAGTAATACCTATATTTTATATTTTTCTTAGCTTCTATAAGTCATAATATAATTTTAGTAATTTTTCTAGAATTTTTACTGTTCATTTAATAGTTTTTATAATTTAAATAGTTTAATTGGAAATTATTTAATAATTAGAATAATAATTAGTAAACTAGTTTAAAAATATATAAAATAAAGTTTTTATAATTTTTTAGGATTCCTGTGATGGTTAATTAGATTTATAAAAATCTTCTTAATTATCTAAGTCTTTTTAGTATTTTTTATAATTTAAATCATATAAATAGTTAAATAATAATTAAGTAGTTAATAATTAATAATAATTAGATAAATAGTCTTAATAATATAATTTTATTTTTAAAATAAGTTTTATAATATTTTAGACTTTTACAAAGTTTAATTTTATATTTCTAAGACTTATTTTACATTTTCTTAATTATTAGTGTATTATTAAATAATTAATAATAGTTATTAAATAATAATAATTAATTAAATAAATTAATAATTATAAAATAAATATTTTAAGTTTATTTAATTTGCATTTAAGCCCCTAAGGCATATAAATTAATACTTTAGTTAAAACCGTTTTTGTTTCGTACGTTTACGTAGAATTAAATTAAACGTACGCGTTTTTAGTAATTAAACGTTTTTAACTACTTAGTTTTTACGTAATCGTTAATAGAGTTTATCTAAGTTATTTTAAGTTATAAAACCCTAGTTTAATCACACACACACACTTATTCATATCCCTGTTCACATTCACTCGATCACAAACTCGTTTTTAATAAACTATCGCACACCTCGTTGGGACATTACGACCCGGGGAAACACTGTATTCCACGGAAGCATTTGCCTTAGACTGTTTGACTTGTTGACCATTACTTGGTTAATATTATCTGACCGTTTGAGGCGATTCAACGCTAAAAAACTGTCGAATAGGAGACAAAGAAGTCCAGTCTGGGAACACTTTGAGCGAATTATAGTGAATGGACAAATCAAGGAAAAGTGTAACTATTGCAAAAATTTACTTGGAGGTGATCCAAAAAATGGTACCACACACTTGAAAGATCATATAGGAGTGTGTAAAGCTAGGAAACAACCAGATTTTCGTCAACGGATTTTGGCAGGCAATACGAAGTCGGATTTGATTAATTATGTGTACAATGAGAAGGATGGAAGGAATGCACTTGCTAAAATGGTTATTCTACATGAGTATCCTCTTTCAATCGTTGATCACGCTGGCTTTAAGAGTTTTACAATAACCATCCAACCACTCTTTAAGTGTCCTTCTCGTAACACATGAAAGAGTGACATTATTAAGCTATATGGAGAACAAAAAGATTAGGTTATTAAAGATATTGAAAACAATCAAAGTAGGGTAGCCATTACAACTGGTATGTGGACGTCTAGCAACCAAAAGAAAGGGTTTATGGCTATCACGGGTCATTTCATTGATAATGACTGGATACTACGAAGCAAAATCTTAAGGTATTAATTGTTATTTATAACTCTATATTATATAATGTTAATCTCTTTTTTACAAGTTAGGACATTGATAGTTATTGGTTACTTGATCCAGGTTTATTTATGTACCATGTCCCCATACAAGTGAGGTTCTTACAAACGTGTTAATGGATGCTCTGATGGAATGGAATGTGGATACGAAATTATCCACCATCACTGTTGATAACTGCACAACCAATGATTCGTTGATCGGTAAGATTAAAGATAAGTTGCAATTAAATAAGTTAATACATGATGGCTCTCATATTCACATGCGGTGTAGTGCACATATTTTGAATTTGGTTGTGAAAATTGGGCTAAATGTCATTAAGGTTGCAATAGAAAATATACGTGAAAGTGTCTCTTATTGGAAAGCAACCCCTACGAGAGTTAAGAAGTTTGAGGAGACTTGTAAGCAACCTAAAGTAACATTTTCCAAGATATTAGTCTTGGATTACCAAACCAGATGGAATGCTACTTATCCGATGCTTGATGAGGCAAAAAATGATCCGTTTTTAGGGGGTCATTTAAGCCCGGAATTGAATTTATTTGATCAAATATTGCCCTAAATCGTTCCTTTTGTGATTTTAGGTACTTTGGGAGTGAAATCTGGAAAAGGAAGCAATTCGGACGTTTTTGGAGCATAAAAGTGAAGAAAACGCCAAAGACTTAATTTTCCAAGCTGGGAACAGTGTGTGACGGCGTCAAGAGGAAGAATTTGACGGCGTCAAGAGTAAAAATCATGACGACCCAGCACAGAAATGAAGGTGTCACAAAGAAGAGCGTCAAGAGTTAAATGTGTAACAGCCTGCAAAAGTGGGCTACATGACGGCGTCAGATGTAGATCAAGGGAGTCCGAGGATTATTTTGGCGGCGAGATGACGGCGTCACAAGGTTGTTCTTGACGCCGTCAGCCTCTAATATCTATATATAGTTTTCTAATTTTCATTCATTAGGGGGGAACAAGTTTGGAGAAACCCTAAGGCCGAACCATATACGTATTTTACAGATTTTTCAAGGGTTTTCAGCCCTTGAACCCTTACATCTGCTATTGAGATAAGTATTCTTTTAATTCAATCAATATGTCTATGTGTTGGTTGTCTATATCTTGTGCTTGTCTTGATTCCACCATGCTAGGCTAGATTTATCTTGTGTTTGCTTAGATCTAATGAAACCTAGATGTTGATTATGTGTTGATTACTTGTTTATGGTTGTATTGGATGAATGATTTCAATGTTAGGCTTAAGAAAACTGGCAGATCTCCAATTGGTAACATGCTTGAACGTCTTAGGAAACATGAACCGAGGTGTACTAGGTTTTATTGGTTGTATTTAATGCATGAGTAAATTCTAATGATCCCATGTTAGGAGCTTCTTGCAGGCTCAACATAGGAGTGAAGTAGGCACTCATAGGATTGGGGAAGTAAGTACGCCACCCCATGAATGGTATTAAGGAATACAATCTGTCATCCACGCAACTATAACAAGTAATTAACGTGTAAAAGATATCTAGGGAGTAGTGAAATCTAAGTAAACACATTTCTCCACTTATTGCTCACAACCTTAGTTTAATATAGTTTTATTTTCATTTTTAGTATTTTATTTTGATTGCATCTTAGTATTGGGTTAGTTGACTAGCAACTAATTCCGCCCAAATCCTTCAAACCCGAGATTTTTAATTTGCTTTCTTAAAAATATAAAAATACAAAAAGAATCATCCCTCATCTCTAGAACTAGTATTTAGGTTTTCTAATCCTAGCGACACTATTCCTAGCTGAATGATCAATCCCCCGATACTTGTCACTATACTATACTACAACGATCAGGTACACTGCCTGGTGGGGGTTGTAAGCTTCTCGAGATCCCTCGAGAGGTAAAGCCTGGTGCAATCCCTACGCATCAAGTTTTTGGCGCCGTTGCCGGGGAATAGTTATTGTCTAGGTTAGAATATCATTTTATTAGGTCTACTTGCTAGATTCCTTTCTTGTAAGATTTTATTTTTATTTTTAGGTTCTCTTTAGTCTATCTTATTTCTTTGTGTGTTTGTTCGTAACTCTTCACCACCCGACATCATGAACGATGGGAACATCTTTGAACCCGTCATCCCACCACAACAAAACCCACCACTAGAACCTCTTAGGCCCCGAACCTTAGGAGAGTATTCCCGAACTAGCTACCAAGGCTACCGAAACACCATTGAGCTCACCGGAGCCAATGTGACCCCCTTGCGATCCGACACCATCCGGTTGGTGCAAAGCAGATGTGCATTTCATGGACTTCGTTCCGAAGATCCAAACCAACATCTTAAGGACTTCCTAAAAATCGTAGACTCCATAGACCTAGATGTTGAAACTAGAGAGACAACCCAATTACGCATATTCCAATTCTCTCTACGGGATTAAGCTAGTCAATGGCTTGAGCGTTTACCCGCGGGATCCATCACCACATGGGATGATCACACCACTCGTTTCCTTGCTCAATTTTTCCCACCGGGGAGAACTACTAAGCTTAGAAATGGCATCTTGATGTTCCAACAACGTCAAAATGAAACCTTTTACGAAGCATGGACTCGATATAAAGACCTGCTCTGAAAAGTCCCTCATCATGGCATTGAACCATGGCTCCAGATTCAAATCTTTTACGATAAAGTTAACTATCAAACAAGGAGAGCTATAGATTACGTAGCCAAGGGCAGGCTAAACAGACTTAGCATTGACGAATGCTGGAAAGTTCTTGAGGGGTTGGCACAATACGAAGAAGAAGGATGGGAGGACCCGATGTTTCCAAGCAAGGGAAAACTTGATTACGCATACGCCACCCACGAGCAGTTATTAGGAAGTATCGAGAAGCAGGTGAAAGAATTAATGAGGATTGAGAAACCTGCTGCTAAAACCGTGTGGAATCCTAATTTACATAGGAATGCGGTTATCAACCATGATTTTCCTGAACGTTCACGACAAGAGGAATTCGAAGGGATAGTGGTAACCTTCTTGAATAATCAGGAAAAACAAATCCAGCACCTAGAAGCACGCATGGAAAGTACTCGCAATGCTTTTATGAATTTAGCAGACAAATTCATATCAAGGATGAAAGAGAAGATTAAGGAAAAATCCGAACCAAGAAAAATCGAGAAAGTCTTCGAGGTTTCAACTCTTTTGGTGTTTAACTAAAAGGATAACGAGAAATTTTCCCCAAGTGCTTCACCGTCAATCACCTCCCACTTTTGTGAGCATCCACAGGAAGAGAAGAATTCGCAATTTCATAACATTTTTGTTGGATGCTTGCAAACCACGCTCCCAAAGTCATGCAAGAGACGTTCTTTTGGTTTTAAACCCGGTGTGAAGAGGTTGCACCTCAAAAACAGCACAGATTTGAGACCCTCTATGGAACAACACCTCTTTGTACCCACCGGTGACCCGTGCGAAGGTTACAACTTAACTAAAACATCACCCACTCCTTTCTACAACCACACCTCTTTCCGTGACAGTAATGAAACGTTCGACCCTGGTGGACTTCACTAATGGAATAGCTACTCATGGTTTTTACTTGTGTTTAGCTATTCACACTAAGTGCAGGGACTAAATGTGGAATTACTTCATTGTACACCTCAACCGGGCATCTGATGGCGTCAGAGGATAACTCTTGACGCCGTCACCTCGCTAGTTCAACAATAATAACCCAAATTCCATCACTTTCTACTCATACCCCACAAATCTCGCCCAAAGTGCTGTTACCACTCCGAATCCCCATCCTCCAATTCGACATCTTTCGTGACTAATCTCCACTCGGTAAGTAGTTTTTCCTCACTCTTTTTCGTTCAATTGTCCTTAGGATCAATCAATTTTGAAAACCCCTTTCACCCGAAACCCCATTTTTGACCCATCATTGACAAATCGTAATGCCATCCATTTGGTGATTTGTAATCATGGGGTTACCCTTTGATGATGTTGTCCCACTCGAATCATGCGTTAATTTAGGAAAAGCCCTTCATGCCACGGATTTTTTGACCCCCACCCATGTTTTCTGATTAAAGGAGCGTTTGGGTAATGGGTTAAGAGTTTGAAAATTGATTTTTCCCTCGTAATTGCATGATTCGGATTCTGCTAGGTCTGACGGCGTCAGGACCTCCTCCTGATGGCGTCAGATGTGTCTGACAACAAAAATCAATAAAATTCTCGTTCTAATTGTTTCCGTTCACTCTATCTTTTTCCAGGAAAATGAGAAAGCGATCTCGTCAACACCGTGGTAGCTCCTCTAGGTCCCAAAGGGTCAACTATGGGGAATTGGTCCATAGTTGGGGTGAATTTGACAATGTTGCTGCCACCACCAAGTATGCGAAACTTTGTAATCACCACATTGATGCTGGGGCCGTGATTGATTGGGAGTTTCTTAGGTCCCAAGGGTTGGAGGCTGCGTTTCTGGGGAGGATCCACACTGATGGGTTCGCGGGTCCTCAATGGGAGAGGTTGTTTAGGATGAGAGAGATGGTGTATAGTGAGTTGGTTAGGGAGTTCTTTGCGACCTTCCATTTTGATCAGGCTGAGGCTAGGACGGACATGGGGGGTACCACTATCTATTTCAGGTTAGGAGGGGAAGTGCGAACATGTTCGGTTACTGAGTTTGGTTGGAGGATAGGGTTGTATACTAGGGAGGAGGCTGTTTATGGAGGTTTTATGCACAGGTTGTTACATGGGGAGACTTTGAGGAGTGATATGAGGTGTGTCACTTTTTGGCCGACCATTGGGGACGGGGTGTACACCTCGACTACTGGGGCAACATCAATCAGGGACCTCGTGGTTAGGTTGGTCCACAGATGCATCACATACAGCCTGTCAGGACGTCATGGCACCACTCACCGTGTCACTGCTTCAGATCTTTTCTACCTGTACACCATCTTTTCAGCGGATGTTTACTGCAACATCCCATTTTGGGTAGCTAGTTATTTGAGGACCAGTGTGGGTGAGAGGGATATCGATAAGGTGTATGGGGGGATGTTCGTGACCCAGTTGGCTCGTTCCTATGATCTTCTTACTCTCCCGATCATGGGATACTTGAGCGACTGTGGGGCTTGTAGGGTAGTGAGGGCTAAATCCCTCAGGCAGATGAGCATCGTGATGCTGATGAGGAATGGGACCTATAACTGGTATGAGGCAGGGGGACCTGATGATGAGGATGATGAGGGAGCGCCCCAGCAGCATCAGTTTAAGGGTTATGAGGAGGGGACAGCTGACTACTACCGACACATGAGTCGGGGAGACTGGCAGGCACACCAGGGAGCCTGGATGGGTCAGGTGGACGCATGGCGGACCACCACTGACCAGCGCTTTGATTGGATGTATGATCACACCATCCGCCAGATGCAGCACCTCTCCACCCGTGATCAGCTTGAGCCTCACCTGCAGATTGACCTATTCCCCGGTCGTGAGACAGACTACCCTCCCTACAGGTACACAGGACATCTCCCTCCTGGCTATGACTACTGTTTTGGTCCTCCTCCCCAGTGATCTTTCTTGATATTTGTTATTTCTAAACAATTTATTGATGGTCATGTAATTCGAAACAATTGGTACTGTAATAATGTAGGATGTGGCCTCTGTTGGCCTTGAACAATTTTAATTTCTATGTTTACGTTATTTAGAAATAATTGAATATGCTTATGGTGACATATTTCATTTTGTGTGATTTTTATTTTGTTTGTTTGTTATTTGCTTCCGTATGCATGCTTTATTTTTATTGTTGGTAGATCATGTTTCTAAACTAAATAGTGGAAATACTTTACTTTGTGTTTTAGCCTAGTCTTAACTCCACCTAAAAGTATTTTTGCAAAAGATAAGTGTAAGGGGAAACCCCAAATATGTTTTTAAGAAACAAACCGATCATGATTCTCCACAATATTAAGTGAACATGTATATTCGTATTTGTTAGAGTCAAATGCTTGTATCGAGTCATAATGAAGTTTTGCAGGATTTTTCAGAAAGTAGGACCAAGTTTTTCCAGAAATTTTCCAGAAACTTAACACAAGAATTTCTGCAGGTCACTTCTGACGGCGTCATGAGTTTACTCTTGATGGCGTCACGGGTAAAAATCTGGAAATTTTACCAGTTTTGTTTTTCTAACGGACTTTTAAAGTTTTTGTTGAATTATTAAGTTTTATAATCTCCAGGAAATCTGCAAACTTCATTGCACAAGCATTATATCTTACTTTGCTTTCTAGGATTTAGTAACTTATGTAGATTGCCGCCGATTTTATGCGAGGTTGCCTTGTCTGTTTTCTCAGGATTTACAGGTTATGTATGACAAGAAGATGATTATTTTTCTGGAAGGGAAGCTTTGATTGTTCATTTTCATGGAGGAAGATCTAACCTGGCCACCTTATTATCCATACCGAGCGAATCAGGGGAGTATTTTATTTCATTCTTTTTACTTATTTCACTTTTACATTCATTACTTGAACATTGGGGACAATGTTCATCCTAAGTGTAAGGAGAGGGTAAAATGATGATACCTTACAGATACACTTTCGCTTGAGTTTGTTTGTTTGATGATAGATGTGTAACAAAACTATGAGAAATACTTGTTAGTGCAATTTTAGCGTCAAATTTAAATTTTTTTACAACATTTAGGAGTGAAACTTTAGCCATAGCAAGCGTCTCATGGATAGGAGATTGTATGACTAGCACATAACCGTACTTTCAGAAAAATTTTCCACCCATATATGTGAGGTTCACCTTTAGATTTGATAGGAAAAACATTTACTATTAGTGCTTATGAGTGTACCGGTAGCATTTAGATTCTAGAACTTGCGTTAGTGATGCATCTCGAGACCGCTAGTGAGACTACATTTGTGTAGTTGGATTTACTACATGATAAGAGGCATTAGGATCACCCTTGTGTTAAACCCGTATTATAATTACTTGACCATTTAAGTCATATTATTTGGCTAGTTAAGTCAACTAATTATTCCCACACCCTTAGCGTTGTACTCATTTTTAGTACACGAAACCCCTAGTACACCCCTCCGAGCCTATCTTTTCGTTTCTAACTTTAAGCATTTTACTTAAAGGAAGAATTTGTTACACCCCACTTAAATGTACACCCAAATCGCCTTAGCCTTTCGTGTATGCGCTCAATTTTAGTGCATTATTCTTATGTGTTAAACCCTAAGTTAACTATCTAATTGATTACATGGTTGCTAAGTCGAGTCATATCCTTGTACATATAGTTTTGGGACGATTGGGACTCATGGGTAAAGTACTTATTTTATAGAGTAATGGGGAAGAACATCATATATTACCCCCATATGTACGTTAATCTTGAAAGTAATCCAAGTGTTTTGATTTTCTTAATTCGAGTCACTAGATTAATTTATTGTAAAGTATGTAAAAAATCAAGTGTAAGGGGAATTTCCATTCCCTATGATGTATTATTTTGGATGGTAGGGTAAGAGTGTATACCAAAAAAAAAAAAAAAAAAAAAAAAAAAAAGAAAAAAAAAAAAACATACGGACTACCATCCCTTTTCATTCTATTTTTATCTTATGTTTTTGTTATTTTTCATTTATTAGCTTAAGTCGAGTCTAGTCTTAGCTTAGCAACGCCATATTGTACATGTAATTAACCAAGATTGTTAACTCGCCACGAGTAAAGACTGCCTATATCCAACAAAACCGTGTATTTCATATCCCTACACCTAACGTTACAACCCTTTAAAATACCTCTTTGATAGTTTATCCTAGGTGCTTACGCCATGTGGTGGAGGTTTGATCCTTTCCCAAGCCTATGGTAATCTATTTTGCTATGACAGGTAGTGAGAGATATCTTCCGTTTCCATATTGTAATTTATACTTTATTACACCCGAGAGATGTGAGTATCTAAACACTATTTGTGAGGTGCTAGTGTATGACCTCCGTGCTTGTGTATAACCTCCGTGCTTGTCTTTGGTCTTTAGTGGAACGATTATTTGTTGCAATTACTTTTATATTAGTGTTAAATGACCCCTAACTTGTATTTTGATTAGAATAAAAGTGCATTTGCTTGAGGACAAGCAAATCTCAAGTGTAAGGGTATATGATGAGGCGAAAAATGATATGTTTTTAGGGGGTCATTTAAGCCCAGAATTGAATTTATTTGATCAAATATTGCCCTAAATCGTTCCTTTTGTGATTTTAGGTACTTTGGGATTGAAATCTGGGAAAGGAAGCAATTCGGACGTTTTTGGAGCATAAAAGTGAAGAAAACGCAAAAGACTTAATTTTCCAAGCTGGGAACAGTGTGTGACGGCGTCAAGAGTAAAGATCAAGACGACCCAGTACAGAAATGAAGGCGTCTCAAAGAAGAGCGTCAAGAGTTAAATGTGTAACGGCCTGCAAAAGTGGGCTACATGACGGCGTCAGATGTAGATCAAGGCAGTCCGAGGATTATTTTGGCGGCGAGATGACGGCGTCACAAGGTTGTTCTTGACGCCGTCAGCCTCTAATATCTATATATAGTTTTCTAATTTTCATTCATTAGGGGGGAACAAGTTTGGAGAAACCCTAAGGCCGAACCATATACGCATTTTACAGCTTTTTCAAGGGTTTTCAGCCCTTGAACCCTTACATGTGCAATTGAGATAAGTATTCTTTTAATTCAATCAATATGTCTATGTGTTGGTTGTCTATATCTTGTGCTTGTCTTGATTCCACCATGCTAGGCTAGATTTATCTTGTATTTGCTTAGATCTAATGAAACCTAGATGTTGATTATGTGTTGATTACTTGTTTATGGTTGTATTGGATGAATGATTTCAATGTTAGGCTTAAGAAAACTGGCAGATCTCCAATTGGTAACATGCTTGAATGTCTTAGGAAACATGAACCGATGTGTACTAGGTTTTATTGGTTGTATTTAATGCATGAGTAAATTCTAATGATCCCATGTTAGGAGCTTCTTGCTGGCTCGACATAGGAGTGAAGTAGGCACTTATAGGATTGGGGAAGTAAGTACGCCACCCCATGAATGGTATTAAGGAATACAATCCGTCATTCACGCAACTATAACAAGTAATTAACGTGTAAAAGATATCTAGGGAGTAGTGAAATCTAAGTAAACACATTTGTCCACTTATTGCTCACAACCTTAGTTTAATATAGTTTTATTTTCATTTTAAGTATTTTATTTTGATTGCATCTTAGTATTGGGTTAGTTGACTAGCAACTAATTTCGGCCAAATCCTTCAAACCCAAGATTTTTAATTTGCTTTCTTAAAAATATAAAAATACAAAAAGAATCATCCCTCATCTCTAGAACTAGTATTTAGGTTTTCTAATCCTAGCGACACTATTCCTAGCTGAACGATCAATCCCCCGGTACTTGTCACTATACTATACTACAACGATCAGGTACACTGCCTAGTGGGGGTTGTAAGCTTCTCGAGATCCCTCGAGAGGTAAAGCCTGGTGCAATCCCTACGCATCAATGCTTAAAACTGCTTTGATGTACAAAGATGCCTTTGCTCGTTTAAAGCTATGTGATTCTCAATATAATACTTTGCCTAGTCCAATGGAATGGGAAAATGCTCGCGTGATATGTGATAAGTTTGAAGTGTTTTACGAGGTGACTGCGCTATTTTCTGGAACAAGGTACCCAACGGCTAATCTGAACTTCACTAAAGATCATGCTGAAATTATCTGAGTGGCTTTTATCTCCTAACAAGGTTATTAGCAATATGGCATCGCAAACGGTTGAAAAGTTTAATGAATATTGGGGTGACATTCATGAGTTAATAGGTGTGGCTGCTGTTTTTGATCCAAGAAACAAGATGGAAATGATCAAATTTTACTTTGAACTTATATATCCAGGAGATAGTGAGGCTCGAATTCTTGAAATTGAAGAGCTGTGTAAAGAGTTGGTTAATGAATACCAATTAAAGATTATTGCAGCCAAACGGTCACTCACAAATCAACCAGGGTTGCTGGTCAATGAGGTCAGGCCGTAAGGGTGTAATGCAAGTGATCCGGTGTAAGCACAGTGAGTTCCCAGGTCGTTATGTCCCAACGAGGTGTGAAATTGTATTTTGGAAACGTTTTAAGATCAAATGATTTAAACAGATTTAACAGAGATATGATTTGGGGAATTACACTAAGCAAATAACAATGAAAATAAACCAAATATTAACAATTACTGGAAACCAAAATAACCTAAAGCGTATTTAATTTTAAAAATGTACTTTTAAATTAAAAACACGTAAATGCGTACAATAAAAAGTGAGAATTAAGCAGAATAAATCCTACGGGTATGAAAATTACTTTTTTTATAAACCTAATGATAAAAGAAAATTTTATAGAAAATATATATATTTTTTTACTTTTTAATTATTTATTATTAATTAAAAACAATTTTAATTACTAATTAAACTAATTTTAATTATTAAAAATATTAAACTAACTTGGAAAATTATGAAAATTTTTCTAAAACTTCTTAACCATCACAGGAATCCTAAAAATTTATAGAAAGCTTCTACAACTTATATATAAGTTGTTTAAGATTTTATTTACTTATTATTAATTAAAAACTAATTAAAAACTAATTAAACTAAATTTAATTATTAATTAAATAGCTTATAAATAAGTCATAAAATAAGCTGAAAAGCTTAAATAGCTTAAATAGAAGCTATCACTGTAAGTATAAAAGTGGAAATCTAGAACACTAAATACACTGTAGGCAGATGGTGCATGACATAGGTGTGGTTTTGCTTGTGGTGTCCAAGAGGTCACAGGTTCGAATCCCACACCCACGGATAACGCTCTTATTATACATATTTATCCCATCAATTATATAATATATATCTATTGAATATCATATTATTTGTGTAGAATTGGCACTAATCTGGTTGTAGGATTAAACGAGAGAAGGAAGTTAGAAGTATCACTAAAAAGACGATAAAGTAACAACTACGACAAAAGGAAGGACTAGGAATGAAGATACAAATATAAAAGACCCAAGTACGCCAGTCTTAGGACTATGTGCGGCGTACTTGCTTGGCGGGTAAATGAGATTGAATCTACGCGAAGTACGGCGTACTTTCTATGGAGTGTGGCGCACTTATCTTGTCAGTTACAAATACAGAGTTATTAATTGCATTCATTATGAGGCCGATTATTTGTCCTCAATTACTGAACTCTAGAGTAAAACTAGGTCAAGGAAGCCTATATAAAGTGACCTATGAGTCAGAACTAAAGCAACAACAAAAGGGGGTAACATCTAGTAAGTAGGGGAAAGTATACAAGGTGATATTGGTGAACTCCTACCAAAGTTCACCATATCAAGGTCAAATTGTAATCCTATTACTGTGACAGAGGGTAGGAGAACGAGTCAAGAGAGTTATCTCTGTGAAACCATTTGTTCTTTCATTGTAATCACTTGGTACAATTCTCTATTTCTACGAATTATATATATGAAATCTATTTTGAATGATACGTGTTTTGTTACCAAGATAATGGAGTAGTCGTTCTTATGTTTATTTGGGTGATGTAGTTATACGGTTGTTTTCATTGTAATGTACGCTTGCTATTTGATACTATGCTTAAGTTTAATTGATGAGATTATGTTTGGATCATTGTTGAATGTTTGATGTATCTCTGTGGTAGAAGTAGGTCGAAAGGGTCTATCACTTTGGTATTATTTCAAGGTGTTTGTCCATGGCAACTTGGTGTTTACCTTGTAGAAATTGGTGAATAAAATATTTATCAACCCATCCATGATCTTGTTTAATGCCTTATCTCATGTCTAACGAACTTGATGAGGAAATTGGCTTATGCATACTTCTGTTATGAACCATCCTTAATGCATTTGATATATTGAGAATTATAGGTCGAAATGGATTCTTAATATGTTGGATAGTTATTTGTAGGAATGATCACCAGTCATCTCTTGCTTATATATCTTGTTCATGATTGCTTGCTCATCATTTACATGTTTACTTCCATGTTTCTCAGCCTAAATAAACATAACTTTAATCATATAAACAAATAATCTAAATTACTAGTCTTTGGATAAGTGACAATCTAGGGACTTTACTTTGACACAATTGCTAACTTGGCTTTTCTACAATCTCTTGGGATGACCTGGTCTTACCTAAAACTTTACTATAAACGGGGGTTATACTTTACCCGTGTGTTTTGTGTATTATGGAATTGGTAAAACTAGTATTATAAATTTAAAGCTTTTGAAACACAGCAAAGTTTTTTGTCGCCACTGCCAGGGATTGGCATTGATAAAATCAAGTTGTTTAAGTGTTTTGAGACTTTTTACAAACATAGCCATACAGTTTTCTGGCAAACTGAATCAAAAAATTTGCTTTTTGAGACTGAGTGTGCGCCGCACTTTCAAGTTTGTGCGTCGTATTCTATGGAAAAATTTAAATTACGCCGGTTTTACTTTCTAAACCGCCGTACTTTCTCGAAAATTTCACAATGTTTACCGAGACAAAATCAAACCAAAACAAAAACTTTTTAATGCTTAAATTCATGGCTGAGAACATGAGAATTGCTTTTTATGTGCCTTTGGTATTTGGATTGATGCGTTTGTTAACATGTTATGATATATCGAAAATACAAAAATATTTGTTTATTTGGTTAATTAGACATTTTCTTGTTTTTAATTGTTTATGCATAATAATAATCTGAACTATATATTTAAATAAAATTATGAGATATTCTGAAAACTACAAAAAATTTGAAACTAAAAACAGGGGAAGTACGCCGCACTTGTTTACAAGTACGTCGGTCTTTCTTGGGGATTTTCGAAACAATATCAAGATTAAAAGATAAGTACGCCGCACTTGTTTACAAGTACGTCGCACTTCTATGACAAAAAATTCACATAAGACTTTTATCTTGTTCATTATGATTAAACCAATCCATCTTTTGATTTCTGAATGTTCACTGTTGTTATTGGAGTGCAAAATATCATTTAGTTTTGTTTGTACTAACATACTAATGGTTTACTTAATGTTATGTTGTCAAATGTTAGAAATGGACCCAAACTCGAGTATTGGACGTATGTGTCTTGATTAGGGAAATTCTCTTAATGATAATGACCAAGTGGAAACTGAAGAGACCTGGCAAGGAGCCATTACTTTTTACATAAATGATATAGGGAAAAAGAATAAGAAAAGGATTCATATATTTCACCTGATGGAAACGGATGAATGTTACATGAAGTTTATTACCCCTTGCCATGTGGAAAGTATTTACACTAATGATGTTGTGGCTGACTTGGATTATAGTAGGAATTATGTGTCTAAAGAGCTAATGAAAAGGCTTGGATTGGGTTTTGAGGAAAGGGAAAATGGAAGCAAAATAATCAATAAGAAATTGCTAATTCAGATGAATATGGATGTGTTCTTGGTGGAGTTTTATGTTAACCCAAGTGATAAAAATGGGAACCTAGTGTCATATTTGGGAGACCCTTCTTGGTGTTAGCAAAGGGAATTGTGAATTTTGCTAATGGAATACTGACTATTTACCAAGAAACAACAACTATTGAGAAAAATTTTGAGAAACTAAATATACTAACTTTAGAAATGAGTGAGGATACTAAAGTTTTTTCAATCCATAGGATGGCTGATGATGAAGAAGTTGGAGAGAAATATATCACACCTTGTTATGTGGAGGGGTATTTGCCTCTGATGGAATATTAGACCTTGATATTGAGAAAAATCTGATCTCTCAAGAACTAGGGGACCAATTAGGGCTAAGTTATGAAGTTTTGGAGAATGGAGAAAAGAAAGTTAACAGGAAACTGCTTATGAATTTGGTTGGAGAAACTAATGATGACTCTATTGAAAAAACAAAAGGATATGAGTTGGAGTTCTATGTGGAGGAAAAGGTGAAAACAGGGGTAGTCTTAGGAAGACCTTTCTTGGAACACACTATGAGCATTATTAGTTACAATCTTAGAACACACTATGCTCTTATTATACATATTTATCCAATCAATTATATATTATATATCTATTGAATATCATATTATTTGTGTAGAATTGGCACTAATCTGGTTGCAGGATTGAACGAGAGAAGGAATCTAGAAGTATCACTAAAAAGACGATAAAGTAACAACTACGACAAAAGGAAGGACTAGGAATGACAATACAAATATAAAAGACCCAAGTACGCCAGTCTTAGGACTATGTGCGGCGTACTTGCTTGGCGGGTAAATGATATTGAATCTACGCGAAGTACGGCGTACTTTCTACGGAGTGAGGCATAGTTATATTGTTAGTTACAATACAAAGTTATTGATTGCATTCATTATGAGGCCGATCATTTGTCCTCAATTACTGAACTCTGGAGTAAAACTAGGTCAAGGAAGCCTATATAAAGTGACCTACGATTCAGAACGAAAGCAGCAACAAAAGAGGGTAACATCTAGTAAGTAGGGGAAAGTATACAAGGTGATATTGGTGAACTCATAACAAGTTCACCATATCAAGGTCGAATTGTAATCCTATTACTGTGACAGAGGGTAGGAGAACGAGTCAAGAGAGTTATCTTTGTGAAACCATTTTTTCTTTTGTTGTAATCACTTTGGTACAATTCTCTATTTCTACGAATTATATTTATGAAATCTATTTTGAATGATATGTGTTTTGTTACCAAGATAATGGATATGTTTATTTGGGTGATGTAGTTATATGGTTGTTTTCATTGTAATGTACGCTTGCTATTTGATACTATGCTTAAGTTTAATTGATGAGATTATGTTTGGATCATTGTTGAATGTTTGATGTATCTCTGTGGTAGAAGTAGGTCGAAAGGGTCTATCACTTTGGTATTATTTCAATGTGTTTGTCTATGGCAACTTGGTGTTTACCTTGTATAAATTGGTGAACAAAATGTTTATCAACCCATCCATGATCTTGTTTAATGCATTATCTAATGTCTAACGAACTTGATGAGGAAATTGGCTTATGTATACTTCTGTTATGAACCATACTTAATGCATTTGATATATTGAGAATTATAGGTCGAAAGGGATTCTTAATATGTTGGATAGTTATTTGTAGGAATGATCACCATTCATCTCTTGCTTATATATCTTGTTCATGATTGCTTTCTCATCATTTACATGTTTACTTCCATGTTTCTCAGCCTAAATAAACATAACTTTAATCATATAAACAAACAATCTAAATTACTAGTCTTTGGATAAGTGACAATCTAGGGACTTTACTTTGACACAATTGCTAACTTGGATTTTCTACAATCTCTTGGGACGACCTGGTCTCACCTAAACCTTTACTATTGTTATGACCAAGAATCGCCTTCCGGAGGTCGCGGTTGATCAAAATACATCATGTTTCTAGAGAGAGAAAGGTGGAGAACTATGTGTTTTATTAATATGAAATGAAGTGAAGCTTTACACACACTTTCCCACACCCCTCATGGAGAGTCATGAGGGGTATTTATAGGCTCATTACACTACATGTTTGCCTATTCTACATAAGTAGTCCCTAAGGACACAACATGCTACATATCTAGTCCATTTCACTTGTGTGACGTTATCTTTATATAAAAGCGAGGCTAAGAATCTCCTTCCAAGATATCGTCACACGTGAATGGTTACAATGAGACCTATAAATACATAAACAATGTAAATTACAACAATAGTAAAATATGTTGACGTTGTTGAAGCGCAGAGTCTTTGTAGTCTAGATATTGAGGCAGACTTGAAGTTCTCTCTTCCGATGATCTCGGCGTACTGACAGCAAAGGTCTTTGTAGCTCTGAACTTCAACTCTAAAGGTCTAGTTAGGTTATTACTCCCTCCTAACTAGTGAGCCTTTATTCTTTTTCCTGCTCCCTCCTGAACCGACAACTCTTCTGTGCATCCAAGTTGGTGATAAGCCCTTATGTGCACACACTACTTCTCCATTCATGATGTTAAGCACAATTCTCTCGGTCAATCCAATCACTGAAGACGAAACACTACTTCTTTTTGCATGTTCTTCTCCCTCCTGATGGTTGCGAGGTATCGGAATCATCATAATGTATTGTACATGCCATATAATCACCTTGTACTTGATGCAATTTAGAAGCCATAGCAGCTTTTTGAAGCACATTCTGTGAGTATATGTCGCTATGATATGACTCTCTTTTTCTACAATCTCATCTCTTCTCTTCAACCTATAAGCGACCTCTTCAAATTCCAACCAGCTAGTAAATGACCACTGTATGGAGACAACACAATATAACCAATCTGAAAATGAGGTAAACATCCCGTAGATATGTGACTTAATCTTGTACGATGGTGTGACTAAGAACCTATACTGAGCACTACAACGTAACTCCTTTAAGCATAGGTAGATCCATATACTCAAACGTGCAAACAGTATATGAAATCTCTGCCTCTTGAAGTATCCACAACTTCGTGCGAAACTGATTACTACAACGTAACTCCTTAAAGTGATAGCTATAACTCGTGAGTACTACAATGTAACTCCTTTTTGGGTAAAAGGTGGCTTCCACCCTGGTAAAATATATTAACCAATAAAACGTTGAACGTACAATGGAATGTGGCTGAAGTACCACATTAACCTCAAGCAACCGCTTGAACTACCCTATATCATTTATGACCGGCCATAAATGAACCTCTAGCTACCAACAACTAGAACAACCAAAAAACAACATAAGATGACATGCCAATCTTATGATAAAACAAAACAAAATACAATACTACTTTCCAGCACGTCCTTGAAGCTTAAATTCCTTGAATTGTTCCGGTAAGTCGTTTACTTGAGCTGCATATTCATCTGAAAAATAATCATCTCCCAAATAATCATTAGGCTCATACACCTCATCTTCATCACTATCAGAAACAACTACTTCACCCACCTTAGAAAATGGGTTACCCCTCTTCGATGCAGAAGTACTTGGAGATGGGATAGTAGACTGCTCCAACGCCTTTTTAGTTATGGACGTACTAGAAGATGGGACATTAGACGACTTCAAAGCCTCACCCGACACCTGCAATTCCATGTTACTAATAGGCTGATCTTGTGACCCCTTACCATTTCTAACAAAACCAAGAACATCCTCATCCACCAATGACTCCAAGATACCAAAAGAGTTAGAAGGCTGTGGGTCCTTACCAGATTTAACATTTGAAGTAGAAGCCTGGTTTAGACCCTTAGGATCTGAATCTTTCTTGGTATCAACCTGATTAGAAGTTTTCGTGACTTTAGGTCTCCAAAAATTAGCCTTAGGCTTGGAGAGTTGAACCCCTCCAATTGGCTTAGGTTGAGACGTAGAAACCACACTCTTACCTTTATTCTTACGATTCCTTACCTCTGTGAAACCCTCATCGTTATTAACCACCTGAATCGATGCATTAGTCACCACATTAGAAACCTTATGAACCACCTCTTTCACTTGTTTTGGACACTCACTAAGTGTGTGACCAAATATCTTACAAACGCTACAATGAGGAGGTGTCCATTCATATTCGACACGAATGATTTCCGTCAAATAGCCACTATCATCTTCCAATGGAATAGCCATACTAACTTCCTTTTTCAATTCAGAATTTGAACATACTTCAACCAACGCATGAGCATAACTAATCCGACCCCACGAGTCAACACACATAGAAGATGTAAATGAATCCAACATAACCGGTTTCCCCACTTGAGTAGCAATCAAGCTTAAACCAACCTCCGAATAAGCAACTATAGGCACATTATCTAATTTAACCCAAACAGGAATTGTAGTTACCTCATTCTTGGTTAGGGGAACATTAAGAGACCATTTCCTAAGAATAAGTGGTGAATGACGGATTAACCAAGGGCCTTGTTGGAGCACCTGCTCCAATCCTTCCTTAGAAGAGAACTTAAATAAGAAAACACCCGCTTCATTCTTCATAATGTTTTGCACGCCAAATTTCTTCCACGTATTAGTAACATAGTTCTGCACAATTGGAAAAGCTATAGCTT
Source organism: Artemisia argyi (assembly GCA_030686995.1). Classification (NCBI taxonomy): domain Eukaryota; kingdom Viridiplantae; phylum Streptophyta; class Magnoliopsida; order Asterales; family Asteraceae; genus Artemisia; species Artemisia argyi. The sequence goes on from CM060676.1 coordinate 105,476,613, forward strand.
TTCCTAAGAAGTACCCAACAAGAGTGTTCTCATACCGACCTAAAACGTGTTCCATCGCCTCCTTAGGGAGTTTAGTATCATGGTTAGGAACCCGATCTTCAATTAACCATCTGCCTAAAATTCACCTTACCAGAAGTACTATTGGCACCAAGCAAAGAAGCAAACGATTGCTCCTTTCCACTAACATTACCTTTGCCCTCACTAGTACCACAAGTCGTTGGGGCAGAATAAGATGTTTTAGGACCAGAAGACACATTCTTGTCCACTAACGTAGACAAGTTAATATCACCATCATCCACACTCCAATCAGAAATAATAGGACCAGCCGATTCACATGGAGGCTGATTACTAGGACCATCACCACTAACACTACCATCACCATTAACAACGATACCAACCTTAGGAGTAGATTTACCCAATCCCGTAGCAGAATCAACATTCATATAAACTTTGGAAGCATTACAAACCTCACTTGCAGCAGCGTTAACATTGCCACCCAACTTATCCATAGACTCCTTAAAATTATTTAAGATCGATGCAATATTCTCCTCATCATGGTGTCTACCTTTATTAGCGCTAGTAGAATTCAAGAAACCTTTTTCCATCTCTCAAAACCCAACAAACCAATCGACGACACCAATAAACAATAGACAGCATGTAGCAAATACCAATAAAAAAAAATTAAAACCCTAACGTGAAGTTAGGGTTTCGTAAGCATAGCAAACCAGTAACTAATTCACCATTGATGTGACCAAAAGCAATTAAATATAGTGTCCGTAATATATTAATCAATCAATCCGTAGAACCGACTGAAATTAATACAAAAGAACCATGAAGTTATATCTTACCAAAGTAGAATACAATGTAACTCCTTACATCGGGTATAACTAGATAATCCAAGTCTTAATCACTATCTCTACCAGTGTTTGCCCAAACAAGTATCTTCGAAAGTCATGCATCCATCCAACCTCTAGACTTTGAGATAAATAAGTACACATGCCCTTGAAATGAACTTTAAACCCAAATAAGTAATATCGTACAAAACTCCGTAGTCACAAAAAATCTGATACTAGCCGTTGTCATTTGATTGTGATTCATGATCAGGATCTTTTAAGCAATACGTGGTGTGTTTTTGGTGAAGCTTGAAATTCTATCTGGTTGATTCGTAGTGATTTCGGATTTTCCCTCCAAAAAATAGAATTGGAAAATTTTCTCGCCCATAATTTGGAAATCACTATGAAATGCAATGCTAAGGTTACCAGAAAAATTTGAGTTTTCAAAATTTTTACGCCAAATTTTCCCGAAAAAATTTGAATTTTGGTCTAAAAATTTGAATTTCGGGCCAAAATTTTCAACATTATACCAAAATTTGAATTTCGCGTAAAAATTGAACGTTTAGTCTCCTCTCAAAAATATTTTTTTTGCTAACTCGGTAAACCTTAGAACTTGTCCTAACTCGATAATACCAGCACCTTACTCGATAAGTGCTAACTTGATAAGCTTCTAACTCGGTACTAGTTGTTAACTCAGTAAAGCTTTGGTTTGGTTTACTAACTCGATAAAGCAATCTTCTAACTCTGTAAGCAACTTCTAACTCAAAATCTTGTAACTCGGTAAAGATTTGCAAACTCGATAAACTAGAGAAATTTTGGCAGAGTTTCGTTTAGAAAGCCCAAGTGAAATCCTTACTCGATAAAAGATAAGGTTAATAGCTAACTCGCTAAAAATGGCTAACTCGCCAAAATTTTTAACTCGATACACTGCTTACCCTAACTCGATAAAACTAATTCCTAACTCGGTACACTGCTAACTCGATAAATCCTTAACTCGATAAAACCCTAACTCGGCAATACGTTGATGAATAGTAACTGATCCGAGATTTTCACCCAAAGACACGATTTTTCACCCAAAAACACCACGATTCGCCTCTGGTTTGCTCTGATACCACTTGTTATGACCAAGAATCGCCTTCCGGAGGTCGCGGTTGATCAAAATACATCATATTTCTAGAGAGAGAAAGGTAGAGAACTATGTGTTTTATTAATATGAAATGAAGTGAAGCTTTACACACACTTTCCCACACCCCTCATGGAGAGTCATGAGGAGTATTTATAGGCTCATCACACTACATGTTTGCCTATTCTACATAAGTAGTCCCTAAAGACACAACATGCTACATATCTAGTCCATTTCACTTGTGTGACGCTATCTTTATAAAAAAGCGAGGCTAACAACTATAAACGGGGGTTATACTTTACCCGTGTGTTTTATGTATTATGGAATTGGTAAAACTAGTATTATAAATTTAAAGCTTTCGAAACACACCACCCACTTTTTTTTGTTTTTATTTTATTTTTGGTTTTTATTTTTACAAACTTGATATGCTACTGAAAATGAGTGACTTTTGTTAAAATGGTTTTTGTAAATATCACAAATAAGCCCTGTGTGAGCTTATTAGTCTAACAGTTGGCAAAATAAGCTCAAAAGTGATTTTTGGTTGTGAAAAAGCTAATCAAAAAAGCTAATAGTTAAAAGTAAAGGCAAAATAAGCTAGGACTTAGTGAAATAAGCCAGAAATGAACAAGGACTCACAAATAAGCACACTGATAAGCTAAATTAAATAGAAACAAGCAAAATCAAATATCAAAATCCAAACAGTCCAAAAAGGCTACTTTGCAGGCCAAATTGAGCTTATCAAATAAGCTCAGGGGTCCAAAATAAGCAATGAACCAACAAGTCAGCTGGTTGAGCTTCTCAAAAAGCCAAGAGGCCTAGGCTGGGTCCCACAAATAAGCCAAATAAGGGCTTATGAATGTGGCTTGTCCACACTGATTGATCAGTGTAACTGGCCAAATGATGGCTTATTCAAGGCATGAAATAAGTAGATGATGGAACAAATAGCACATGAACAAGAAGCTTATAATATGAACTTTCTAAATGGTCCAAAAGCTATGGCTTAGATCAACTAATGAACAAGAAAATGGCTTTTGAAAACAGGCTTGTGAGCCAACCACCCCTGGTGTAGGGGAGGTTTTTATCAAACGGGCCCAAAGAAGGCCTCAAATAAGCAGTTTAAAAAATTATAAAAATTAAGAAAAAATGTGGATTAGAAAGCTGAGCTTCCAATCTTGATTATCCTACAATTTCAGATCAAATGGATAAGAAATGAATACATGATAAATCTCACCAAAAATGGATTTGAAATTGCTAAGCACTTTCGACTCTTTTGATTTTTGTTCTTAGTTGACTTTATTGAGATTGGATTGATCCTAAGTTACTGAAATGGAAGTGTTATGCTAATATGAGACTGATTATGGCTATTCTAACAACTTATGAACTAATATGAATGATTATGGAACCTAAATCCTTGACAATGAACACAATGTTGAGATTTAAGATGGTTTTTGACTTTTGTTCAAATGAGTACTGAGTTTTATGCTTCAAATGTTCTAATGCAACCTATTGTGACATGTTTCAACTACAAACACCAACACAAACAACCTGTATCCCAGAGAAATAGTTTAAGGTAAACACTCTTTTACTTGACTAATTTTGAGATTTTTGAAGCAAATGAGTGATTTATGCTACAAATCCTTGACACTAACTTATGTTATGATACTTAAGACTGAAATGAGCACAGAAACACAAAGATAAACCACAAAACATAGGTGTGACTATGATATGCAAAATTGGACAGTTAACTTACAACATGTGCACAAATGATCACAGATTAACATATAAGCAATAAATCAACTCACGTACATCTAATAAGCTCAAAAACATCAAATAATCACAACAATAAGCAGTGGAACAGTGAAATGCCAAAAATTGGAAAGTGAGCTTACAAATGTTCCAAGCTGAGAAATAAGGTACCAAGGCTCAAACCACAAACCTATAGCTTCCCATGAAGCTCTATTACCAAGGCCATCCCAAATTTACCCTGCTCTATGCTTCTTTCTTCATCTTTTTGTATTTATGATTTTTAAGCTATTTTTTTGGTATTTTTGAGAATTTTTGAAATTTTGAATTAGAATAAGTTTAAATGCTCACTGAGCATTCAAAAGCTTATATATGACCTAAGTTGAGCTCATAAATCAGTAAAACACAACTCTTAACAATACTAGAGTATAATGGGGATTTCAAATGGAAAATGCAAAAATCTAAATTTGACAAAGGAAACTAAAGTTTATATTAAAGAACACTTATATTGCACTAGAAACACTGAAATTACACTTTTAAAACTAAGTTTACAAACTGGAAATGAAGATTAAGCTAATTTGACATTGAAATGAACTAAGAAAACTACACACTAGTCTCTGTTGCTTCTTCTTCCTTTTATAGTGATCATTAGGGTTTCTTATGCTCCATTTGATCTTTCCCAGCAGCAATTTGGACCATTGGATGCATGTGGATGATCCTAGCCATCAATTGGATTTTGGCAGGAAAATGTAACTACAAATTGCTTTGTTAGCGTGTGGGGGGAGAAGAGGCACTAAATGCAGTTTGTTGTGGAGTGTTTGGAGGTGATGGGAGAGATGGCAAGTTGGTGGACGTGGGAGGTGATGGTTTTGCAGGTGATGCAGGTAAGTGGGGGAAGAAGGAGGGAAAGGGTTGGGTTTGACTAGGGAGTTGACCCCGTTTTATTATAAAAAGGGTGTTAGGTTGGATTTGGGCCAAGGAGTGTGCTGAGGGGTATTGGTGGGTTGTGTTTGGATTTGGGTTGGTTTGGTGTTGGGTTTATGTAATAAAAAAGGGTCCGTTTGGTTTTAGTACTAGGAAATCACAAGGACCAAATTTGTAACTTTCTAAAAATTAAAGGATATGTTTTTCCAACTTTCCAAACTTGCCAGAAGGGTTAAAATTGCCAAGTTTCAATTATACAAGGACCCTTGATGTTTATTTTTCCAAAATGAAACTTCCATGGACTAATTTTGCCAATTTTGAAAGTTGATGGACTGAAACTACCAAATCTTCAAAATTATCATCCAAGGACTAAAATTGAAAACTTTTGATTTCCCAAGGACCTTGGTTGATTTTTCTTCAAGAATAAATGCTTAGGGGCCAATTCTGTCAATTTTAAAACTTGAGGGACCATTTCTGCCAATTCTTCAGACTTTGCTCCAAGGACTGTTTCTGGCATTTTGTGATTCCCCAAGGTATATTTTGACAATTTGAGCTCATAAATGGAAATTTGCTTCCCCGGCTCTGGCTTTTGACACGTTTTCCAATCTCGTGCTCGTTTTTGTCTTTTTTGGCCTGATTTATGTCTATTTCTGAAATATCCGTACCTGCACGATCACAAACACAAAAACACAATATCTTTGGCATTTCTGGTTAGTTTTTATCTGTTTTGGTCTTAATTTGGCAAGAAAAATGTGTGTGAATAAGCACACACCAAAGACTTCCTATGGTGCATATGGGGTTCAAGATAATATAGGGTCGAGTTCTACAAGTTCAATGGAGGTTGACGATAATTCGTCTGCTTAGGAAAAACATATTTTGAGTAAGAATAGTGTTCCTCAGTCTGTTGTGAAAACGGAATTTGATCGTTATCTAGATGAAGGATTTGAACCGCGATCTCAAGACTTTGATATATCGTTATGGTGGAAGCTAAGAGCGGCTAAGTATCCTGTTTTACAATCCATTGCTAGAGATATATTGGCTATCCCTGTTTCTACTATTGCGCCTGAATCTGCATTTAGTGCTAGTGGGAGATTGATTGGTCCACATCAAAGCCGACTTCATCCTAATACAATAGAAGCTTTAATGTGTGCACAAAGTTGGTTGTGGGAAATCATTAATAATGGTAAGCAACTTTATTCAACTATCAAGTATTTGATTAGGTTTTATATATAATCTGATATTCTTTTTTTGTCTTAAAGATGAAAGTAAACCATTTACATCAGATAATCATGCAAACATCTTTGATGATTATGATACAGATATTGAAGGTGATTATGCACCCACTTTGGTCAATTAATCTGATCTTTTATAGCATGGAACTGATCACAACATAATTTTTTGTTATCTTGTTAGGCTATCGACCCATCGAGGACCCAAAATTCTGCTTGTTTGAAATCCTGAATGGTATAAACTTTCATGCGTTACTTTTAACTTTCTACACTAATTATAGTCTTAGCATACACACCACATCTATTACTTGTGTCTAAGCAGTAAGCACCATGTAACAAGTTATCAAATATTGGTTAGTTTTCAATCTTTAGTGTTAGCAGTAAGCACCATATAACAAGTTATCAAATATTGGTTAGTTTTCATGTAATCAAATATTGCTGTTAGCAGTAAGCACCATGTAAATTTTTGCACTAATTATTCTATTACTTGTGTCTAAGCAGTAAGCACCATGTAACAAGTTTTAAACTTGTGTCTGAACTGTCATTATCGTGCTTTCTTTTTCATGCAGAAATTTTGTTTTAGTTCGCGTTGGTGAATGATGATATAACAATCTGGTCTTATCGGATGTCAATAAATCATGCTGGAATTTTAACCTCTTGAAGACATTAGCCAGATGTACTCATGTTATTGGTTGTTTTTCCTTTGTCATGTTGGTTTATTTCATGTTTTTGTTTCGAGTTGTGGACTTGTAGTCATAATTTTGTTTCCATACTTACTATAAGTCGTACTCTTTAATATGTTATGAGTTGAATGCTTTAATTTTGTTTAGTGAATGAATTTTCTTTTATGTCAGTATGCTTGCACCATTTGGAATTATATTCAAAATGTAAATTGTTTAACGGGGAAAAAATCCCCGATTCCCGATTGGGGATCCCCGTTCCCCATCGGGGATGGGGATGGGGATGTAATTGTACCCCCCGACGGGGATGGGGACGGGGATGGGGATAGCAATAGAACTTCGGGGATGGGGATGGTATCAACAATTCCCTGCATACCCAGCCCCATTGCCATCTCTAGTAGTAGGGCAACCAACCCAATCAGCATCAGAATAAGCAACCAGAGAACCAGTAGAAGAAGCATAAAGTTGGAGCCCAAAGTACACCGTACTACTAACATAACGAAGAACTCGCTTGAGAGCTGAAAAGTAAGGCTCTCGAGGATCATGCATATGAAAGAACACCTGATGTACTACATAAGATATATTTGGACGAGTAAATGTCAAGTACTATAAACCACCTGCAAACTATGATATAAGGTGGGATCATAAATAGGATCCCCATCAGAACCCAGCTTGGATTCCATGTCAACTGGAGTTCGAGTTGGATTACATGTAGCCATATGTGCCCGGTCCAAAAGCTCCAAATCATATTTCTTCTGAGAGAGGAACATGCCTATAGAGTCACGAGTAATAGAAATCCCAAAAAAATAATTAAGGGCCCCCAAATAATTCATATCAAACTCCTTATGTAGAGATGAAATAATACGATGAAGTAAATCTGTAGAGGAAGCCGTTAGCACAATATCATCAACATAGATCTACAAATATGCAACCTCGGTACCATGCCTATATATGAACAAGGACGAGTTACATCAATTAGACAAGAAACCAACCCTTAGAGCATAATTTAAAAACCGTTGAAACCAAGCACGAGGTGCATGTTTCAATCCATATAACGACCTCTACAATCGACAAACATGATGTGGAAAATGAACATCCACAAACCCTGGTGGTTGATACATATAAACAATCTCTAAAGGATCACCGTTAAGAAAGGCATTCTTAACATCAAGTTGGTGAATAGGCCAACTCTAAGATAATGCAAGACTAAGAATAGTACAAATAGTAGCCGGTGTAACAACCGGACTAAAAGTATCACCACAATCAACACCAAGTTGCTGAGTACTACTGTTAGCCGCAAGACGAGCCTTATACATGCTCAAAGAATCGTCGGCATGATATTTTTGTCGAAACAACCACATAGACCGAACCACATTAACAATAGGTGGTTTCGGAACAAGAATCCAAGTACCATTTTTAATTCATGCATAGCATCTCGCCAATTAGGATCAGATAAGGCAACAGAAGGAGACTTTGGAAGTGGAGAATTATGAGAGACAAGGCCATGAAAATGGGGATTGGGCTTAACCATGCCAACTTGGGCACGTGTGACCATATGATAAGTTCGGGTGGGGGGTTAGGGGCCGGAGTATGTTGGGTCGTAGGAGGGGGTTGGGTAGGAGATTTGGCCATAGTGGGTTGGGTCGTAGGTGTTGTGGTTAGCATAAATGTATGGAAGGTTGGTGTATTAGGAGATGTTGGGCCGAGGGTTTGTGGGGCCGTAGGGGTGTTGTGCTCATTTAGAGCAAGTTGGTGCGGGGCGAGGTTATAAATGACATGAGGGGTAATAGGAGATGGTGTAGGGACAAGAAACATGTATGACGGTAGGTTAGCTGGTGTTATAGAACCATACGAAAATTGAAGTTCATCAAATGTTACATGGCAATAAAGAATGATTTTATTGGTGGAGAGGTCAAGGCATCGATACCCACGATGATAAGCAGGATATCCCAAAAATATGTAAGGAGTAGCGCAAGTTAGGTTTATGAGGTGAATCGAGATGTAGGTAACAAAGACAACCAAAAGTACGTAAACATGAGTAGTCGGGTTGTTTGTTAAACAATTTTGTGATGGGTATTTCATTTTGAATGGCGGCTGAGGGAAGCAGATTGAGTAAGTAGGCGGATACATGTAATGCCTCGACCCAAAAGGTTAGTAGAAGGTGAGCGTGGAAAAGAAGAGTGCGGATGACATTATTAATGGTACGTATCATCCATTCTGATTTTCCATTTTGTTGAGAGGTCTTTGGGCAAGAGAACCGAATTTAAATGCCATTTTTAGCAAACTCATCACCATGGTCACACTGAAAAGCCGCAATATCACATTAATTGATACAATTTTAAGCTTATATATATTTCCAAGATATTCGCAAGAAATACGAATAACCCAAGTCGTTTCCCGTGAATGAGTGAATGGAATCGTAGTAATCGATTCGTGAAATCGTGTCGTGAAAAAATGGAAAAGGTGAAATTGTGATTATGAAACTAAAATAGTGATAAGAAACAATAAAATAAGCAGTCAGTACAAGCTACTTATGCACAATTGTTTAAAAACGTAAAACGAGTAAACAAACGTGAATTTAAAACGTTACGTACGAATTAAAAAGTGAGTTTTAATGAAAAATGATCCTAAAAATGTAAAATAAATTTCTAAAAATCTTAAACAATTGAAAATAATTTTGAGAAAAAGAAAAATATTTTTTGACTTTTTATTTGTTTTCTATGAATTAATTCTATTTTTGGAATATTAAAAGGAATTAAAAGTAATAGAAAATGTAAAAGTAAATGGGAAAAATACAAAAATTATTTTTGAAAAATCTAATATAACTGAAAAGAATTTTCTAAACTATTTTTGGTATTTTTCAGGCTTTTTCTGATTTTCATTTGATTTTTCTTTATTAAAAAGTATTAAAAATGATTAAAAACTAAAATAAAATGAGAAAAATAGCAAACTAACTCAGAAAAATATGAAATTTTTATGGAAAATCTAAGATATTAATTGAAATCTGAGAAAAATTAAAGAAATGAAAAATAAGCTGAAGAAAGTGCTTATTGAGATGAAACAGTTTATTGCAAGTGCTTATTAATAAGCACTTGCCACCATATTTTATGAAACTCAAACCATAAGTGTATAAAATTTAATTGAGCCTCAAAAAACTCAAATCAGAACAAGTAATACACAGAGTGTCACACAAAGTCTAATAAATCTAAGGCAATTTATTAATTATGCCAAAGAAAACGTCAGTCGATAAGATTTTCGGATATAGGATTTCCAAAAGCATTGATGAATGAGACTCGAGTGGAGAGAAAATAACGAGCATGAGAGTCATCATAAATTGGGGACAATCCTGGACAATCATTCACAAACAATCATGAAACACAAGAATGGAAGAGGTCACCCCTCCTCACGTTATTTGTTAGAAATAAGAAAAATAAGAAGATGAATTGGATAAGCATGGGTTGCCTCCCACGAAGCACTTGTTTTTGTTAACCGAGTCACATGAGCTTGACTCGATCCCCGAATTAAGTTGTTGGGGAAAGATCCGTGGAAAAGATAATCTCCATCGGGCTTTCATTCAATATATTTGAATAAACATATGAATTATGAGAAAGTTCCACCCCGATGAGATAACCGCCGGTATTCTAATAATGAAAACTATTAGAAACGATACCAGGGTCAAAAATAGTATCCTCACTCCCGATGGAGTGACGGAGAAGGGAAATCACATCAAATGTGATAAAAGGAAAGAATGTCATGATAACAATCATGAACAATTCATTATCATAAAAAGGAGACTTCATAATTGTTGAATCATGAATCTCATCATTAAAGCTCATTTAAAAGACTTTCCCAGGTGGGAGGGATTGGATAAAATTTTCATGCAAACTCTCATGTTCAAGAATGCCACCCGGGTCATGATCATTTTTGAGATCAAAGCAGAAATGATCATACTCTGAATGAGATATGAAATGAGAAAGTTCACCAGAGAATTTCTCAAGATCAAAATCAATCTTATCAAAACAAAATGAATCATACTCCGAAAGAGAGATATAAGCAAGAGAATTGGTACTGCCACTACTCGTCTCTTCCGTATGATCAATATCAATGTTAAAAGCTTCATAAACCGGATAAGAATGATCAGGATGAGAAGTGGGAGTGCCACTAATCTCCTCAGTCGTATCAAATGAAAAACACTCATAGTCGGGTAAAAATTCCTCGAGATCAGGCTCCAAAGGATCTTCAATCGTTAGCTCAATTTACTTGTTAACTTTATCTGGAGGGATTGACGGTTCATCGTTTAACAAACTTTCAAGAAAAAGAATATCCCCCTACGGATCAAAATAAGAATCATCAATCTCTGATAAAGGAATCGTATCAACTAAAAGAAATTCATCGACCTCTTCCCAAAAGGAGTCATATTCCTCAAATGGAGGGAAAGATGGGGAAGAGTCGGAGACGGTTGGTTTCAAAAAATCATCATCGAAGGAGTAATCAATAATATCTACGCTCTTAATGATATATTTCTTAGATTTTGATGCATCGGCGCGAAAAATCATTATATCATCATCATGTCTCAAAGTCAGAGTATCCTCAAAATGATCAACTAGGGCTTTTGCGGTTCGCAAAAATGGTCTCCTTATGATAAGAGGAACTCTCGGATCGGCCTCATAATCAACAACAACAAAGTTGGCTGGGAAAGTACATGAATTTACTCGAACAAATACATCTTCAGCAATTCCGACCTGGTGAGTAATTGAACGATTAGCAAGCTCAAGAGTCATACGAGTCGGTTTAAGATCTCCCATTCCAAGTTGTTTATAGATTGACAATGGCATAAGGTTAATGCTTGCACCTGAATCGGCCAGGGCATTGCAATCCTATTGATCTTTTAACGAACAAGGAATGAGAAACTTTCCCAAATCTCCAAGCTTCTCGGGAAGCTTTTTGAGAAGAATAGCTGAGCATTGAGCATTAATCGGTGTTTCAGCTAACTCAAGCAATTTTTCTTTATTGCTGATGAGATTTTTGAACGTTGAAGCAAACTTTGGCATATAAACAAGGGCATCCAAGAAACTTATGTCAAAGTGTAATTTTTGAAAAATATCAAGAAACTTCTCCATTTGTCTCTTAGATTTCTCACGGAGCTCTTCATTATTAAACCTCGAAGGATATGGAAGTTTGGACTTATTTAACTCCTTTCTCAGAAACGACTTTTTCTTTTTCTTTAGGTGATTGGACAACCGGAGGTTGGACGTTTTCAGTGCCTCTGTTATTAGTAGGAGGTACCAGGTCCTACAATTTTAAACTTATATATATTTCCAAGATATTCGCAAGAAATACGAATAACCCGAGTCGTTTCCCGTGAAGAAGTGAATGGAATCGTAGTAATCGATTCGTGAAATCGTGTCGTGAAAAAGTGGAAAAGGTGAATTTGTGATTATGAAACTAAAACAGTGATAAGAAACAAGAAAATAAGCAGGAAGTACAAGCTACTTATGCACAATTGTTTAAAAACGTAAAACGATTAAACAAACGCGAATTTAAAACGTTACGTACGAATTAAAAAGTGAGTTTTAATGAAAAATGATCCTAAAAATGTAAAATAAATTTATAAAAATCTTAAACAACTGAAAATAATTCTGAGAAAAAGAAAAATATTTTTTTGACTTTTTATTTATTTTCAATGAATTAATTTCTATTTTTAGAATATTAAAAGGAATTAAAAGTAATAGAAAAGGTAAAATTAAATGGGAAAAATACAAAAGTTAATTTTGAAAAATCTAAAATAACTGAAAAGAATTTTCTAAAATATTTTTGGGATTTTTCAGGCTTTTTTAGATTTTTATTTGATTTTTCTTTATTAAAAAGTATTAAAAACTAAAATAAAATGAGAAAAATAGCAAACTAACTCAGAAAAATATGAAATTTTTATGGAAAATCTAAAATATTAATTGAAATCTGAGAAAAATAAAAGAAATGAAAAATAAGCTGAAAAAAGTGCTTATTGAGATGAAACAGTTTATTGCAAGTGCTTATTAATAAGCACTTGCCACCAGATCTTATGAAACTCAAACCACAAGTGTATAAAAATTAATTGAGCCTCAAGAAACTCAAATCAGAACAAGTAATACACAGAATGTCACACAAAGTCCAATAAGAAGTTTGAAATAAGCCTTATGAATAAGCAGATGCTAAACAAAATAAGCCAGATGTTTAGAGATCAATTCAATTCACTTAAGTACACACAAAGGATCTCAAATGATGCAAAATTTACTCATAAACAAATCAATTACACATTTGCAGGCCTATGATCACTTCAGCTTATTAGTTTAAACCTCTAAACTTGCAGACTAAAATAAGCAACTTGAATAAGCTCTATACTAGAATATTAAGGGGGCAAAAGTTAACCTATACTACTGAGATACTAAAAACCTAAAAAGCCCTATCTCACTCAATCAATTGCTACCCTAAATGAAGCCTAGATCAGCTACTTATTAAGATATTAAAGCTATAATTATTGACTATTTTTTTGCACTATCTATTTGACCACATCCAACTTTAACTGCCTATTTCTAATCCTATATATTGAAATAAGCTATAGTTAAACTAGTATAAGCTAATTTAACTACTACATTCACATATTTAGGCAATCTCTTTCCAAATATCAAAACAGTAAGCAGATTATGCTATCACTATGATTATTTTGACTATTTATAATTAAACCTACTGATTTTTATGCTTAACTATCCTAATTATATCTAAGTTGAACTGTCTAAGCTAATTATACCCTACAGAGGTTATAAGATCTTAGCAAACAAACTCTATCCAAACACTACTTTATACATTTATCACACTATCAAATCTGAGATCCAAACTACTATCATCCTGAACACTGATCAAACCATATCCCATATCAATAATAGAAATTATATGAATAGATATCAACAACCATGAACATCAATCACCAATAAATCACAGATTACAAAAGTATGAAGCTTAAATGAGACAGATACAGTAATAAAGCAACTCAAAATAGTAAAGCTCAATTATCACTAAATCTACTAGAAATATATCAAATAGTAACAATGAAACAGTATACTAACAAACAAACAGATCTAAGCTACTACTTGTAAAAATCAGAATTATACTTGCAAATGTAGAATGAAACTTACAAAAGCATTTCCCCTCAGCTCAAACATAGGGGATTCACTAAGCTTGCCTATCTTTAGATAGGCCAATGACTTCCCAATTTTCACTTGGACTATCAGCAAATCACCAGATTCATCACCTTCATCTTATGTTTGAATTATGTTGACTATGCAAGCTTTTGAGAGATTTGATCAATATTGAGCTACAAAAATCTCCACATAAGCTATATAAGTTAAAATGAAGTGTATCAAACTATAATTAAGCTTGATTGCAAGCTGAATCAACAATTATTATTATTATTATTATTATTATTATTATTATTATTATTATTATTATTATTATTATTATTATTATTATTATTATTATTATTATTATTATTATCTGATTTTTAGATTTTTGATAAAGTAAAATAAGATGATAAAGTTTGAGAGTAAAAACTGAAGATGAGTTTAAACAATACTGAAATTAGAGTTAAGTAACTAAAAAGAGATATGAATTACAATTGAATAAATGGAAATTCAACTAAATTTTATTAAAATGAAAATACAAGTACAATTGAAAACTAAATTTAGCTAATACATTTGAGAAGGAATTTCACCAGCATGACACTACTTTAATCCTACATGCTCAAATGAGCTACACACACCTCTATTTTTTGCTGAGTTAGGAAAGTTCTAGTGAGTTGGGGGTCACGGATTGCCAAGCTGGCAATCCATGTGCTTTTGCTTCTTTTAAATGTTTCTGAGCCCTATGATCATATATCCATCAATTCCTAATGATAAGCACCCTTGGATCATAGATTATGACGTGTAGGAACCAATGAAATGCTGCCATGTCATCCCCGTGTGTGCTTCTTTACTCCTGACACCTTCTGACATCACTGACAAGTTTCTAGAACCCTTTGATTTGACGTTTGTACCCTTAATTGCCGTAATTTTGAGGGACGGGCATCTAGGGTCCATGTAATTTTATTTCTGGGTAAAGAGGGTGATTTGGGGGCGGGTAAAGGTAATAATATTTTAATTAGTTTGACTGTGGGGTAAGTGAGGGTTGACCAAGGGGATTATGGGCCGGGTTTTAATAAAAATTGGGCTTTGGGTTTTTGCTTGGATTTGTAAATTGGATTTATTTCTTGGACTTTTGCACATGTAATTTTCAGATTTAGTAATAAGGACCCATTGTGTAATTTTCTGAAATACAAGGGCTGAAACTGCCACTTCAAAAAAATTGTTATCCAAGGGCTTCTTTTGCCATTCTTGAATTGGTGAAGGGCTGATGTTGACTTTTCTTCATAACTATTATGAGGGACCAATTTTGCCAAGTTTGAAAAGTATAGGGGCCATTCTTGCACATTCTTCAAACTTCACAACAAGGGTCAATCTTGTAAATCTTTCAAACTTTAAGGACCTATTTTGACTTTATAAGCTCCACTTTGACTTTCAGATTCCCAGTTTTGACTTTCAATACTCATTCCACTCTCGTGCTCATTTTTGCCGGTTTTTCATCGTTTTTTGTCCTTTGATGAAATATCCGTACCACATTCACAATCACAAAAACACACTTTCTTTGGCAATTTAGGTTAGTTTTTGGATTATTTAGTCTCTATCTGGACAAGAAAATGTGAGTAAATAAGTACTCACCACACATTTAAAATGATTATTTACATAAGAACAAAAGTGTAAGAACTTTTGAAAAACTTCAGATTTAGTACATAAAGGATAATTCCATAAATAATGAGAATAATGATCAATAAATAAAACATTATATTTAAAACCACTAGAACTAACAATAGGAACAGTTCAAATATCTGAGTGAACAATCTCAAAACAATGAGTACCAATAGAATTCAAACTAGAAAACGGAAGTCTCACATGTTTGCCAAGCTTACAGACATGGCAAACATGCAGAGACTTCTCTTTATTACACGAAATAAACCGACTAGAAATAAGATAACGTAACACTTTTTCACAAGGATGTCCGACGCATTGGTGCCACGTAGTGGGGCTGATAGAAAGTAAAGCATGAGGGATAAGAGAAGGTTGGGAAACCGGATAAAGGTCTCCCGAACTATCACATCTAAGGAGGATATGACGGGTCAAGAAATCCTTTACTGAGAAACCAAAGGCATCAAATTCGACACTACAATTATTATCTCTAGTAAATTGCAGATGAGATAGGGGTAACAAGAACATTATGTAAGTATAAAGGACGATTAAGAGTAAGTAAGATGCTATGACCGGTATTGGTAACAAGTATAGATTTACCATCACCAACACAAACAGATGGATATAAACATTTATTATAAACGGTTTTAAATTACTTGTGTGTGAATTGAGATGAGATGATGCAACTGTGTCCATATTCCATGTCAGATCCTGGTTAGTCATGGCGCTAAAAGCACGTGGGAGCCTAGATGGAGCTGCGCCTAAAATACCCGCTGGTATATTTAAGGGTAAATGCTACAAATTACCAACGTACTTTCAAATTTGCGCCGACTTGAAACACTTACTATTTTATTCAATGACTTTAACAATGTACATTCAAATTTTGTTTCGACCTCACCAATATAACCTACTAAACTTGCATCGTTAGTCCTTTATACTAACAGCCATTAGTAAATAACTTAAAATGTGGTTTTCTTACGATTTCGTCCGTTTTTACACGTTTTAGTCCACTTTAACACATTTTCGTCCATCTTTACACGTTTTGATCTGTTTTTACAAGTTTTCATTTGTTTTTGCACGTTTTCATCCATTTTAACACGTTCTAGTCCTTCTTTTACATTTTTACACATTTTCGTCCGTTTAACACGTGTAAAAACGGATGAAAATGTGCAAATTCAGAAAAAGTGTAAAAACGGACGAAAACGTGCAAAAATGAATGAAAATGTGTAAAAGTGTACGAAAACGTGCAAAAATGAACGAAAACGTGTAAAAACGGACAAAACGTGAAAAGAAAAGGAACTAAAATCTGTAAAAATAGATGAAAACGTCAAAAACAAACGAAAATGTCTAAAACAAACAAAATGTGCAAAAACGAACGAAAACGTGTAAAAACGGATGAAAACGTGTAAACACGGACGAAAACGTGTAAAAATTGACGACGTATGTAAAAACAAACGTAAACTTATAAAAATGGATGAAAACATGCAAAAATGGACCAAGTCGTATAAAAACGGACAAAAACGTGTATAAGCAGATGAAAACGTATGGAAATGGGTAAAAACGAACGAAAACTTATAAAACGGACGAGAACGTGCAAAAACGGACGAAAGCGTATAAAACAGTTGAAAACGTATAAGAACGGACGAAAACGTGTAAAAACGGATGAAAACGTAAGAAAACCAAATTTTAAGTTATTTGCTAACGGTCGTTAGTATAAAGGACTAACGATGCAAGTTTAGTAGGTCGTATTGGTGAAGTCGAAACAAAATTTGAAAGTATGTTGTTGAAGTCATTGAACAAAATAGTACGTGTTTCAAGTCGGCATAAATTTAAAAATATATTGGTAATTTGTATCATTTACCTTATATTTAACATCCCATTTAACATATTGCTAAACCAATGAAAAAATAATAATAATAATACTATAAATAGATTATGTTTCTTTCTTTTTATTCTTACGAGTATTTTTTTTTTCTGTTGTGCGTCAGATGCAAACCACAAACATGGACCAAAAAAGCTGTAATTGTTTTCTTCTTTCCACACTTGTACAACCTACCAAAACCGGTGAATGATATATACTAGGTGGGAAACCCGCACGTTGCGGCGGGGTGTTTTGCTAAAGAAGCAGTTTAAGTTGCGTTTAGTAAGTTTTGCAAACAATATAGTAAGATAAGCTTAAAAGACACATATATTATCAAGCATAACATATATGAGCCTCATGTAAGTACCTACACCTGGGTTCCCTAAATATTTGCAAGCAAAAAACCAATCTACGGATCTGCTTCAAATTTTGCAAGAAAATATTTGTTTCTGTTGTGGATATATAGAACACTTTCTTTAAATCATTTAACACATTCTCGTACATTTGGGCATTTAGCCATATTCTATTAACTGTTTTTCTTGCACCATTACTTAACCAAATGCACAAAAATAAGTAATACCAAACACCCCCTTATTAACTAAACCCACTCATATAAAAAAAACAAAAACAAAAAGATATATATATATATATATATATATATATATATATATATATATATATATATATATATATATATATATAACAAATCAATAACCTAAATCTTTACAAACAAAAGTAAAAAAAGGTTAGAAGTTTACATGTTTGCGTTCGAGATGATCAAGAAAGATTTGAACTTTAGACCTTTCAAGATTACTATTGCCATCTCTCAAAATTATCTTGTTGTATGCGAGACCTTCTCTTTAGCCCACGTGATTGTCCCTTCACTTTCCACTTCCGCATTCTAAGTCGCCAACCACATGACAGATGCCACAACCGCTTTTGCATTCTTAGCCTTCTGGTATGCTGGTCGTGCACCTTTTGTCATGTTTTCATAAGGCACGGCTTGTGTATGGATTTAAGTGTCATGATTGCGAATACATTTATTAAGAGCACTTAATAATTTGGTGACAGGTTTCCAATAAAGAGTGGCTGTAAGTTGCACACAATGAATGTGAAGTTAGCCATCTATTGATGCAACAAACTCGATAACTAACTCCGGAAATATATATTGAAATAAATACAGTGTAACCCAAAATATCGTAAAGCGTATTCACCTTGAACATCAGCACTGCTTGATGGTAGACGTTCAGTCACCATATCATGGGTCAATAAAAGAACATCCCATTGAATTATTTCTGTTGTTGCAGCCGTTTTCGTTGTTACTGGTGCTGTCAAACCAATAACACAGAATCATCAACTTAATTAATCCTTGACTTGTTATTTAACATCAACATATAAGAACATTAATGATTAAAAGTACGTAAATACATGCCAAATCAGTGATTGTCTAAACCTTACAGACCTAACCTACATGAGTGAATCCAGTGTCATGATTATCGTCTTATTGAGGAAGGTAGCAACTTGTGTAGGCCACCATCCAATTACACCAGTTGGCTTCCCATACGCATCACGCAGATGCCAAAGTTTCCCTAAGCAGCTTCCAGCAGAAGAGATAATTAGATATAGTTATTGCAAAACAAACCACTTAAATAGACTACCTTTTATCAGAGCAAATGGACCCAGCTGACCCAAACTTGTTTTGACATGTAGTTTAATCCGTCCTGCCTAACTTGCTTATATACTTGTAGATAACATTTCCCGTTCCATATTCACCTCTTCAACTCTCTAATTATTACATACTATAAGATTTCTTAAAAACAAAATTTTTAGCTATATATAACTCGCTTCCCCCAATGCCACATCCAAAATCTTAAATTATTTGGCCCAGTTTCATATAAGACGCGCAAAATTTGAGAAAATATCACACGAATATTCTATCATAATGGGTATCAGCTTTGCGAAAAGGTGGGCCTAAAAGTTTTTCACATCGAGTAAAGTTAGAATGACCCAAAAAGTTATGTGTTTTAATCAACCCATTATTACCCGTTTCCCAACCACGTTGACCCATGTATTTAGTCACATGTAAAGATAATATAATGCGTGTGTTAAAAAGAAATAGGAGAGGACATACATTTTTTGATACAGTAATACAGGAAACAACAATAAAATCATCAAGCTTGCTACCATAACAACGAAGACCAGCTTCCTGGGCAGCAGCCGATAACAGTGTCTACCTGTCCTTCTCTCATGGCCTCGGCCGTACCAAAGCCGCTATCTCTTGAACCATTACCTAGCGACCTAAACCAGCTCTCACTGCATGAATCACCACTGCGGTTAAGAATGATATTGTTGATATAAATAAATGACTAAAAACGTTATTCATATCTTTCGATATCTCTATGTTTTGATAATCACAAAACGAAAACTCATCAAACCAAAGATCATGACATAAACAAGTATTTAGTAGTAAATACTCACTTTTACCATCTAATCATTTAAGGTATGAATAAACAAAGTGTCTAATGCATTATAAGATCAAAGGAACACTTTTGTTAATCACTAGATATTTATAAAATGTCACAAAACATTTTATATCTTTTATAAAACATTTTTGGCATTAAAAGAATATGTTTAATTCATTACAAATTTATGAATTCAAATTTTCAACCAAAAATGGCAAATCTAATCCAGAAAAATTTCCCTCACAAAAGGACAAGAAAATCCAATGTTCAGGAGGGCGGCCCCCTTAATTATACTAGGCGGCCCCCTTAATCATTAAGGGGACCGCCCCCTAATTAAGGGGACCGGCACGCTCCAGAACAGTATTTTCTGGCCCTTTAAATATTGGATCATTCCACATATTTTTCTCACCTTTTTACACTAAAAACTTTCTGATCTAAACATCCCTCTCCATCCTCTAAAAATCCTTTGATCATATATACATTAATCTTTGTTTCAAAGTGATTCAAGCCTCAACACTCAAAGTGCAAAGAGAAGAATACTTCTATTAGAAGTATTACAATTTAGTATCATCTTGCTATCTAAGTTGCTTGTTTATCTCTTCTTGTAAATCTTTCATATTTTGGTGAATAAGGTGTATGTATTAGTTAACTAGATTTAGTTATAGAATCTAGAATTGTTGTAAGTGTGAAGTGGAACTTGAAGTGAAGAAGTAGTGTTGGATAGTAGTGGTGATAAGAGATAGTAGCAATAGTGACTAGTAGTGAAGAAATTGAAGCTTCCAAGTGGAGAAGACTAGAAGACATTAGTAGCTTGAAGTTGTGAAGACATTAGTGGGTTGAAGTTGTGAAGTCATTAGTGGCTTGAAGTTGGGAAGACGTTAGTGCCTTGAAGTTGTTAAGTTGCAAGACATTGATGTTGTGAAGTATTTGTGAAGGCGTGAAGATACTTGTGGTGTGAAGAAGTATAGAAGAAGTGAAAAGGTGTGAAGAAGGTGTGGTGTGATATTTGTTGTGAGATTGGTTCTAGCTACAATTAGAACTCGACATTTTGCTTTGTGTCGTAAATTGGTGTAAGCTTTTGGTGTGTACGGTTTTCTCCGCCATAAGGGAGGTTGTTAACTTAGTGAAAAAAACTCTCGAGTTCGGTGCTCGGGGAGTGGAGTAGGGCAAGGAAGGTGTCCTTGTAGCCGAACCACTATAAATCCTTTGTCTCTCGGTTTGATCTTTTCATCTCTAACTCTTTGCTTGCTTACCTATTAGCTTTTCGTACATTATTATAGTTGTGTGTTGTGCATATATTGATTTCACATAAAAGATCAAACTAGGTTCCATTTACAACATTAATTGTACATTAGTAAAATATAAGTATATACAATTATTAAAACACATATACATATATAAATACAAACTTACAATTGAGTGAGATATATGAAATTATAATTTCTATTCAATACTTTAAATAAGTAGTATTTATGTGATATATGTGAATTAATTTGTATCTATACTTTAGCTTCAAAGGTTTTTACAATTAGCATCAATTCTTTAAAAGCAAACTTTTACTAAACGAAAAAGGCGCAAAACTATTCAACCCCGCCTTCTAGTTTTCCACAGATATCAATGTGGATATATAAAACAAAAGTATGTCTACCTTAGTGACGCGTAGGGATTGCACCAGGCTTTACCTCTCAAGGGATCTTGAGAAGCTTACAACTCCCACCAGGCAGTGTACCTGATCATTGTAGTATAGTATAGTGACAAGTACGGGGGATTGATCGTTCAGCTAGGAATAGTGTCGCTAGGATTAGAAAACCTAAATACTAGTTCTAAAGATGAGGGATGATTATTTTTGTATTTTTATATTTTTTAGAAAGCAAGTAAATATCTCGGGTTTGAAGGATTTGGGTGGAATTAGTTGCTAGTCAACTAACCCAATACTAAAGATGCAATCAAAATAAAATACTAGAAATGAAAATAAACTAAATTAACTAAGGTTGTGAGCAATAAGTGGAGAAATTGTGTTTACTTAGATTTCACTACTCCCTAGATATCTTTTACACGTTAATTATTTGTTATAGTTGCGTGGATGACGGATTATATTCCTTAATACCATTCATGGGGTGGCGTACTTAATTCCCCAATCCTATGAGTGCCTACTTCACTCCTATGTCGAGCCGGCTAAGAAGCTCCTAACATGGGATCATTAGAATTTACTCATGCATTAAATACAACCAATAAAACCTAGTGCACGTCAGTTCATGTTTCCTAAGACGTTCAAGCATGTTACCATTTGGAGATCTGCCAGTTTTCTTAAGCCTAACATCGAAATCATTCATCCAATACAACCATAAACAAGTAATCAACACATAATTAACATCTAGGTTTCATTAGATCTAAGCAAACACAAGATAGATCTAGCCTAGCATGATGGAATTGAAACAAGAACAAGATATAGACAACCAACACATAGACATATTGATTAAATTAGAAGAACACTTATCTCAATTACACATGAAAGGGTTCAAGGGCTGAAAACCCTTGAAAAACCTGTAAAATTCGCAATAGGTTCGGCCTTAGGGTTTCTCCAAACTTCCTCTCTTTTTATGAATGAAAATTAGAAAACTATATATAGAAAACTGAGGCTGACGGCGTCAAGACCAAAGAGGTGACGTCGTCATCTCGCCGCCAAAATACTCCTCGGACTGCCTTAATATTCATCTGACGCCGTCATGTGTTATAGTCTTCCAGGCCGTCACGTCTTTTACTCTTGACGCCTTCACGTTTGTACTGGACCGTCATGCAAATTACTCTTGACGCCGTCAGGATGTTGCTCTTGACGCCGTCACCTACTGTTCCCAGCAAGGAAAATTAAGACTTTTGCTTTTTCTTCACTTTTTTGCTCCAAAAACGTCCGAATTGCTTCCTTTTCCAGATTTCACTCCCAAAGTATCTAAAATCACAAAAGGAACGATTTAGGGCAATATTTGATCAAATAAATTCAATTCCGGGCTTAAATGACCCCCTAAAAGTGGTTCATTTTTCGCCTCATAACTTAGCACAGCGAAATCTACTGTTAGTCAAATAGAAAAATAAACACCTTTTCCACTTTCAACATATCTTCATATACACACATAGTGCATTTGTAAGAATTTCTAACTATAGCAATGCACGTGAAGATGAAAATGATGTATATGTGAAGGCTAAATTTGTGTCATTACCTGATGAAATGAAGTATGTGGGTAACACTACACGGGACCTATTCGGCTATTCCGATCCATGTTTTCGCCATTCGAGACCTGAATCCACATTTTTAAAATAGAAAATAGTCACATACCGCCCCATGCCCATATATTCCAGGTTAAAAAAAATAATTTCCTACAATAAACAGAATATTGTAGCCATTATCACAGAGAACCTAAAACTTATGCTTATCAAATGTTTCACATATCTAGCATCGTCACATGCTATAATGAAATATTACATAGCAAGTCAAGACCAACAAAACACCTCATTTCCGATTTGAGGAAAAAAGCATCTCAAACAAACACAAACTTATCCCAAACACTATAACTTGTCCCCAAAGCAACAAAGCTAAAATTTACATTACCTCCTTATCACAATGTTAATCAAAAGGCTTCCAAAGCTAAAATTTACATTACCTCCTTTACTCATAACTGAGTTCAAGTTCTAACAGAGGTATGGGTAAAGTAGTCAAAATCTCTCAAATGAACAAAAAATCTTTAAAATAACTCTCTAAATCAATAAGCCTAAATCCACAACTAAAACTCACTATATCAATAACCTTTCAACCAAACATCATCAACATAATTAACTGACCTCATGTCTTGCGATGCTTGCTCAACATGTTTTTTAACAGAGCAACCGACACTTGTGCATTTATAGTAACTCCTGCTTCGATCAAACGAATATCACAAACTTCAAATTAGAAACCAAGATATTACCACTTTGAATCTAATGAACTGAAAATGTAGTAAATGTTGTTTTTTCATCATCAGTTTTAACAAAAACAACAATATAATCAGAACTTATTTAGTCCAAAGCTCTCATTATTGTCTAACATACAATATAATCTCTACCAGTTCTAAGGGGATGTTTATATTAGGTTATCAACAAGGCTTATTAAGAGCTCCTTTTTTCTTGTTTACTTTGTTTACTTTTTATAAGCTCATTTTTCTTTTTACTTTTTGTTGATACAAAAGTTGGGCGTTCCTGATTATGGGCTCTTGCTCTCGTACCAATTCGCTTCTTAGTACTTGTAACCTGCGCACTAAGAAAATAAACAACACCGTTAGGCTTATCGTGGGATTGTCTCCCACGATTAGACTCCGGCCTGAGAGTAAGTAATCGATTTAGGGTTCTCGTAAAGAGTTAGGGTTTGTGAATCGTACCTTGAATGATAGTTATGTCATTCCTTATATAGGACGCAGAAACCGTGTAGGTATCTTGCTCCTTACTCTTCGCACTCGTGGTGCTTATCCGGGGTAAGGATATCTATTCCATAGATAGATGATCCTTTATCTATACCGTGTATAGTTTGTTTGGGTTGGGCTTGCGTGAGCCTGTTCCCATTATTAATGCGGCCCAAGTTACAATAGCCCACTCATGGTGGATTTGGGCCTTAGTAATGTATATCATTTGGGCTCGTGGCCCATATATAGACTATACGTCATCATGTCCCCTAATATTACCAGCGGTAAGCGTGGCGGGAGAACATTGGAATATTGCCGCCCAATTTAAAGTGCAATGCACCTAGTCATAGGTATTTCAAAAGGATACCTCGAAAATTCGGGGTAGTGTCCACGTGGCCCTCGAAAATCGGGAAAAAGTGCATGTACCATTTCGGTTCTAGCCACACGTTTTTATGAGTGGGATCCACATGGACATCATCTAGGGTTTTTTTACTCCCTATATAAGAGTCATCGCCCCATTTTTACAATCACACACAATAAAACACACACTCACCATTGCTCACTTTCTCGAAAATTATCTTTTGCAAAGAAAATAATCCTTTCTGTAGGTAATTTTTGTGTGCATTTTTCAGTATTTTATGAAAATGGTTGCCCAGTTAGAGGACTTTCGCTCTACGATGACGGTGGAGGATGTCACTGAATTTTCATCTGACTACTTCATTCCTCTGGACATCCGTCCAGAAGCTCCAGACGTTAACGCGTGTATAGCTGATTTCCCCGAAGGGAAAATAGGGCTATACACGAAATTCTTTGAGTACGCGAATTACCGCGTGCCAATTTCAATTTTTCTGAGTGATTTGCTCAACCACTATCTCCTCCACATCTCACAACTGCACTGTATAGGTGCGGCTAAGGTGTCGAATTTTGAAGTAAACTACCGTTTACTTGCGATAGAACCGACCATAGCCTTGTTCCGCTACTTTTACCACACGACGTGGTCAAATGGGTGGGTATCTTTTGCGAAGCGCCCGGGGGCGCTTCAGTGTTACACTGAGAAGGTGGACTCCCTAAGAAATTGGAGGGAGTATTTTTTCTGGGTTGATGATGTGGTATTTCCATCGCCCTATGAGTTTTATACTCAGGATACATTGCCAAGGGATGGGCGCCCCCCACCCGGTTCCTATAGGTTGGCTGATGCGCAGACTCTTGATGCCAACCGCCTATCCATTAACCCTTATCCGGAGGAGTTTTTGGTATAGGGTTGAGTCGTAATTATTTCGGCGCTGCGGACGAGGAGCCCACCTTTATAAGTGAGGAAGGCCGGGGTGGGTGTTCGTCCCTTCTACTTCAAGTTTTATAAGTCTTTTTGTATGCGCACTTTTAATAACTAATCCTTTATTCTTTCTTGTTTTGTTTATGTGCGCAGAGATGGATATGTTCGCCATTGTGAAGCTGGACAAGCCTAAGCAGGTGACCATAGGGGTGCGCCCTCTGAGGGAGGGTGAGCAGCCCCTACTGGAGGCGACGGAGGGTCGCGTGACCGTGTTGCCGGAGGTAGTCCCTGAGAACACGCCGCCGCTCCAAGTGGTGCCCGTTCAGAGCGTGGCGCCAGATGTGGAGGTGGCACAAGAGGAGGCGCGTGCTGAGTCGTCTGACAACATAGAGATCCTAAAGCCCGAGGAGGTGCTGAAGGAAGAAGTGGCGCAAAATATTAAGCACAAGGGAGAGGCTGAGACCAGTGGCCCCAAGAAGAGATGACGCTACCTCATTGGGGATGCGGAGTCATCCGCGGAGGAAACATCCGCTTCTGGTGCGAATAAGAAGGCTGCTGAGGCCTCTCCCTTTCTATAAGTATCTGCGTCTATATTATATTTCTTGTATATTACTTGTCGCAATGTATACTAACTGCGTTCTTTTATTCTTGTAGGGATGATGCCGCAAAGAATGATGAGGTCTTCGTGGATGTGGTTTCTTCTCCACAGAATGAAAACAAGGAGGGGAAAGCCAAGGTTGATGAGGGTAGGGGGCGCAGCAGTTGATGGATAAGTTGGCTTCGACTGCTACGCGCCAGGCTGAGCTGGTGGCTCAGTTGAAGGAGAAGTATGTCGGGGAGAGCAGTACTCTCGCCCAGAAGGACGAGGACCTAGCGAAGCTCCGTGCGCAGTTGGCGGATGCGCAGGTGGAGTTGGAGTCCTCGCGGGTGTATACTGAGAAGATCACCCATGAGAAGTTGTCCGCCTTGGCTGAGGTGGAGAAGGAGCGCGAGGAGCTTCATTATTATAAGTCCGACCTGACTTGGGTTGTGCGCTTCTTGGAGGAGAAGAAGGTGGAGCATTTTGCTAACATTGTCAAGTTTAAGAAGGATATGATGAAGATTATCCAGGTGTAGGAGGACAAGCTGTGTGGCCTGAGCATCGAGTACGATGAGGAGTTATATCCTCATTTGATGTCGACCATTGCTGAGCGCAGGTATCTCTTTTATACTATTCTCCTTCGTAATATTCCTTGTTGCTATGCTTGTTAGTAACGCAAATTATCTTTGTTGATTTAGGTGGTTGATTAGCCACGGGCTGCGCCTAGCAGCAATGGGTACTCTTGAATCCCCAGAGGTGTTGGGCGCCTTTGGAAATGTGGTCCACTGTGCGATGGCGCGGGGGAAGTCACAGGCTATGGAGGATCTCCACGAGGCCAAGCTGTTGACCAAGGACTTAACAGAGGTCCCTGGATATAATGAGGCTGCCTACGATGAGTTGGTGCAGGTTATGGCGGAGTTAAAGGTCCTCGAGCTGCCGCACATTGGGAGGTTGGAGCGCGACCAAGACAACCTCATAGATGTACTTATGGCGGGTTGACGTTGGAGCGCCACCTTGGAGAGGATGCAGAGGGGCAATCAGATTACTTTCTGAAGCCTGATGTGTCGCAGCTGCAGATTCCTGTGTTTGCGTAGCCTCGTGATATCCTTAACCCATTTGCTCTTGAAAGGGAGATTCCCTTGAAAGAGGTTTTGGAACGTCACGAGCAGAGGGCTGCTCAGAAGAAGGGCATCAAGGGCAAGGCAGTGTTGTGTGGCGTGGGCGCTGCACACATCCCTAGGTCTGATGGTGTGCCCGTAAGTGTTCCTACCGTATCTCCTAAGGACGCTTTGATTCTGAGGAAGCTTCAGGAGGCGGGGAGTTCTGCTGATCCGGAGGAGAGCCCTGAGCATCGCCATAGCATGTAGGCTTTTTGTATATGTACTATGTAAATAATGAGATGTATCTTTCCTTGTAATATTGAATAAGATACCTTTTTGTTGATTAACTGCATAACTTAAGGAATGTACTTGCATTAGTTTTACTATTTTTGACCAAGTGTATTGGCTGCGTTATTATACTTGCATTGTTTGCTAATTTTTATTATTTGACCAAGTGTCTTGGCTCGTTATTTGCTAAGCTTGTACGGTGTACTTAATATTTGCGCACCCATCGTGAGATGCGCATGTGAAACTTACTTCGACGTCTCAAAAGTAAGGCGCTTAGCAAGGATACGTGATCCAATGTTGATGGGTTTGCAACCCTCTTACTCAACGAGTGAATTAGTAGGTTAACTCATCCTTTATGCCTTCGTGGGTCTTTAATTAGTTCATGCATGCCAAGTGGGCAAAAATATAAGATAACAATATTGACATATATAAGTATGTATGTAATAAAGTGAAATACGCTATGGAGTTAGCTAGAAACCATAACATTTTATTGATACTTGCAAGTTTTTGAAAAAAGAAAAATACAATTCCTAGGAAAGTAAAGAAAAAACAAACACTTATTGGGCATCTCGTAGGATGCGAAGGTGTCTGTGTAATGGCCGTAGCTTAAAAGTAACATCTTTTGAGGTTGCAGATGTTCCAAGTGCGCGCTAGGTCGTGACCTTCCATGTCGCGCAGTCTATATGCGCCGTTGCCAAGCGCATCTGTGACCTCGTAAGGTCCTTCCCGCTTTGGTCCGAGCTTGCCTGTGTCTTCTGCGTGGCTCGCATCATTAGCGCGGTAAACAAAGTCTCCTGGTCTGAATGAAGTGTGTTTGACCTTTGCATCATAATACTTCTTCATTTTTGCCTTAGCCTTTGCTTCGCGTATAGCTGCGCGTTCACGCCTTTCTTCCAGCAAGTCTAAGTCCATGCGCCGTTCCTCGTCATTTGTTGTGACATTGACCTCTACTATGCGTATAGTTGGCATTCCTATCTCAGCTGGTATGACGGCTTCTGTTCCATAGACTAGGGAGAATGTCGTGTCGCCCGTACTGGTTTTGATTGTTGTGCGATGCGCCCATAAGACATGCGAGAGCTCATCCACCCACCTTCCTTTATGTCTGTCAAGGCGCGCTTTTATTCCTTCACCTAGAATGCGGTTTGCGCGCTCAACTAGGCCATTGGTTTGTGGGTGTTTTACTGAAGCGAAGTGTTGCGTGATGTTCAATTGCGCGCACCAATCTTTGAATGGGTTATCACATAATTGTTTTCCGTTGTCTGATACAATCTCTCCCGGTAGTCCGAAGCGACAGACAATGTTGTCCCAGACAAAGCGTTTGACTTGGTTTCCTGTGATGCTCACCACCGCCTTAGCTTCAATCCACTTCGTAAAGTAGTCTATGGCTACGATGAGGAACTTTACTCCTCCTGCTGCAACTGGAAATGGTCCTGTGATGTCAATGCCCCATTTATAAAATGGCCATGGTGAGGTAATGGGTGTTAGCTCTTGTTGTGGTCGGCGCGGGATTGGTCTATGTACTTGACAATTGTTGCATTTCTTTATCAGATTGCGTGCGTCGCGATGCATAGTTGGCTAATAATACCCCGACCTTAGAGCGCTTGCCACCACAGATCACGGCCCTGAGTGCATACAACATGATCCGGCGTGGATTTCTCTGAGTACGTAGTCTGCTTGAAGAGGTCCAACACATCTGAGCCAGGGTTGTAAGAAAGAGCGTCGATAGAGAATGTTGTCGCGTAGTTCAAACCGTTGCGCTGTGCGCCGCACTCTTCGAGCATCCTTATGATCTTGTGGTAAGATTCCCTTGCTGATGAATTCAATGATAGGTGTCATCCATGTAGGATCTTGTTCTTCTATCACTGTGGATATCTCCATTTCTAAGATTGATTTATTTTTTAGGGTTTCTACCAATACCTGTTTTGAGAGGTGCGCGAAGCTTGTGGATGCGATTTTGCTGAGCGCATCCGCTTTCCTGTTATCTCCTCTGGGCACCTGTTTTATCGTGAACCTGTCAAAGTTTTTGATTAAGGACTTGGTCTTTTCTAGGTATTGGATCATGTGTTCATCCTTGGCTTCATATTCACCTAGCACATGGTTAGCGACTAGCCGAGAATCTACATTCGCTTCTAGGTTGCGTACACCCATTTGGATTGCGATGCGTAGTCCGGCTAGTAGGGCTTCGTATTCTGCCTCATTGTTTGTGGCTGGGAATTCAAAGCGCAGCACATAGGTGAATTCCATACCTTCTGGATTTGTAAGAATAAGGCCCGTGCCCGATCCATCTATACATGAGGACCCATCTGTGAATAAGATCCAGGGTTCCTGTAGATCCGTTTTGGTTGCAGGTGTTGGATTGTCGTTATCTGGCTTCTCCACAATGAAATCGGATAAGATTTGTCCTTTGATTGCAGTGCGCGGTCTATATGAGATGTTATATTCACTTAACAGTATACTCCACTTCTGTAAGCGTCCTGATGCATCGGGTTTAGAGATAACTTGTTTGATTGGCTGATCAGTGATTACAGCTATTGGGTGCGCTTGAAAGTATCTGCGCAATCTTTTGACTGTGAATACTAGAGCTAAGACCAGCTTCTCCATAGCACTGTAGTTAGTCTCTGTCTTCTTCAGGGCTTTGCTTACAAAATATATGGGTGTCTGGACGGAGTTCCTATCTGTCAATAGCACTGCGCTAACTGCTCCATGGGTTTCCGATAAGTACATGATTAGCTCTTCCCCTGGTCGTGGTGCGACAAGCTTGGGAAGAGATGCCAGATGGTGTTTTAGTTGTTCGAAAGCTTCCTCCGCTTCTTTGGTCCAGCGAAAATCTCCCTTTTTAGTGCACTTCGTGAGTGTTTTAAAGAGAGGAAGGGATTTGTCCGCTGACTTGGATAAGAAACGGTTTAGCCCTACTAACTTTCCATTTAATGACTGGACTTCCCTGAGTGTGCGCGATGAGGGGAGATCAATAACAGCCTTTGTTTTTTCAGGACAAGGCTTGATTCCATCGGGTTCTATTAAATATCCAAGGAACATACCTTCGGTTGCGCCAAAGGTGCACTTCTTGGGATTTAACTTCATATTTATTCATCCCAATGTTCTGAACGTTTCCTCTATGTCGCGCACCAATTCATCCTCTATGTCGCGCACCAATTCATCCTCTGTGTCGCGCACCATGATGCCTGCGTCTACAAGCTTATGTACTTCTTCCAGAATAGCCTTTGCATGATCTGGGGCCTGGCTGCACTTCTTTTGTCGTATTGAGGGATATCCTTGTCGGATTTGTAGCTTATGCTCTGTGCTAGAGCGTGGCACTCCTGTCATGTGTTTTGGTTCCCATGCGAAGATGTACAGGTTCTTCTGCAAGAGTGCGCATACGGCTGCTTTACCTTTGTCAGATAAAGATCCACCAATCGAAACTTGTTGTTCCAGGTAATCGGGATGAATAGCGACTTTCAGGTTTGGTTTTTTTTTTGCGCACTGATCTTGAATAGTCTCTACTTCAGTTGTTACCGCATTGCATTCTCTTGGTGGTATTGTTGTGTTATAGAGGGTGACAACTCCTCCTTTTACTGGGAACTTAAGCATTTTGTGCGCTGTGGATGGTACCGCGCGCATGGATGATATTCCAGGTCTCCCAATGATACCATTGTATGGTGAGGGAGACTTTATTACCATGAAGTTTATCCATGTTGCGGTTGAGTGTTGTTCATCTCCTACGACCACCAGCAAGCATAGCTGCCCCATGGGCCAGATATTTTCTCCTGTGAATCCAGTCAGTGACGTTGTTGCTGGTATCAATTGATTTTGGATTTCAGGTCGCAGTCTCTTGAAACAATGATCATACAGGATGTCTGCGGATGCTCCTCCGTCAATGTACATGCGGTGGATGTCATGTCCTCCCGTATGTATTTCAATAGTCAGAGGTTCTACAACTGCGTTGTCCGCAGCTAGAGTAGGGAAAGATATCTCCTTTTCTGGAGAGAATTTTTGGCTGACTTTTTGCTTATCTTGCGCTGCCATGACTGTATCATGTATATGGTATCAGCTTTTTCTTTGGGGGCTCTTTCTTACCTCCGCCCCTTTGTTTTTCTTTTCCTTCTTTGATGTTTTTTACAAGGTGGTCCATTCTACCTTCTCTTACTAACTTTTCAATTAGTTGTTTTAGCTGGACGCACTCGTTAGTTGTATGGCCTTTTTGACCATGGTACTCACAGTATCCATTCCCTATGCGTTTTTCCTCTGCGGTGCGCATTGGTGGCGGTTTTGGGAAGTTTGCACCTTCTGTTACAAATATTTCCCTTGGAGTTTTTGTGAGAGGGGTATACTTGTCATAATCTCTTCCACTGCGGTAATTCCTGCTGCGGTTGTTATTCTGATCATTGGATTGTCTCCGAGGCTGCTCTTGCTGCCTATAGTTCGAATAACCCTTTTTTCTGTCCGTAGCAGCTGCTTCTCCTTGTATAAAGGATCTAGTGCGCTTTGTTAGCTCATCGAAAGTCTGTGGAACTTTTTCGTTTAGCTTTCGGATGAGTTCTGGGTTATTAATCCCATTCATGAACCCTGAAATTTTTAGGATTTCAGGACATGCTTTGACATGTATGCACTCATCCTTGAAGCGTTCCATAAAAGCGCTGGTTGATTCCCCTTGGCGCTGTTTCACTCTTGCTAGCTCAACAGGGTTTTTAGCGCACTTCTTTCACTGGGTGAAGTTGAGACGGAATGCTTTCCGTAATTCCTCGAACCCACCGATGCTCCTACGTGGGAGTTTGCTAAACCATGTGCGCGCGTTCCCTACTAACATAGAATTGAACATGTGGCACCACATATGCTGTGGCCAGTTTTCGATAGTGGTGGCTGATTCGAAAACTTTTAGGTGATCATCCGGATCACCTGTTCCATCATATGTTTTCACATTAGTGGGCATGCGCCTGCGTTTGCAGTCTGAG